>OV656835.1:0-1200000 GCA_927399475.2 Acleris emargana | reverse complement strand
ATACAAATGGAGTATTACGGTACGTGGAAGACTGAGCCTCGCTCGGATTAGAAACGAAATTCTCCGAAGATGCAAAACAAATTGCAAACATCTAAATCGTTTCAACTGTTAAAAACAACAACAAATATTGCTTGTTTTATAGTATATCCACGGAAAGAACATGTCTAGTCACATTACTAACTTTTTGAGATATCGCGATTTGAAAGTTAGGAACCATGTCATTTTGTACGTAATTTTCGTGTAGAGGTTTTTTTAAGAGTGAAAAGGTACAAGTTATATGACGATTTATATCTGAATCTGACTAGAAGGTAATAGTTCATTTCGTCCTCTACATTTTGAGATTCAAAAGTAATTTTCAAAAAAATGTGACTAGCTAGACATGTTCTTTCCGTGGACCCTTCATATGTTACATATATTAATTTTGAACCCTGTATCAGGTGTACGTGACATCAGAATCCAAATTCGGCACCCTCGCTGAGCTCGTCCACCACCACTCTGTTCTCGGCGACGGCCTCATCACCCAGCTGCTGTACCCGGCCCCGAAGCGGAACAAGCCCACCGTGTTCCCGCTGGCGCCGCCCGACCAATGGGAGATCGACCGCACAGATATAGTCATGAAACACAAGCTCGGTGGGTGTTTGTACTAGCATCTAACACTATTCGTGAAGGCAGTTAACGTTAAAACGCGATAGATATTGATTGGTAAAGGTGGCAGCGGAATTGTAGCATAGCGAAACTAGGCTTAATAGAGAATCCCAGGGTCTAAGACGGTTGATCTTCCTGCCTTTCTCCCATACACTAGGTAGGGTCGGAACAACATGTTTTTCTCAAAAATGACCGGAAAACTTGACATTACTAACTCCATACTGAGACGCGAAGTACATAGTTTACAGACAGTTCTCATATTTAAAAATAGTAGATTGTACAACAAGTGCATAAAACGTACCATTTTACCCGAGACATATAGGATATAGCCACCCGAGCCGGTACGGCGAGGGTGGATGGTCACGTAGAGGGTAAAATGGGTTTTATGCTCGAGTTTTACACTCTGCTTTTCACTTCGATTGCAAGGAAATAAAACAACGAAACCCTAAGCATATACAAGAAAATTTAATTAATTTTTATAATGTAATTAATATGTTCTATCACGCATAAAATGTAATTTCTTCGACAGTTCGTCAAATTAGCTTAAAAAAACGCACTCTGCAAACGTGTTTACGCTTTTTTGGTTCCTCCAAATCATAAAAGTTTCGTATGCTCTGCATCATAATATCTGCTCAATTACATTTTTCGCACTTCTGTCCATTAAAGTCTCAGGCGAAATCATTTTTTGATCGTCACTATCACTACTTGGAGGCATTGTTCAATTACTTACGAATAATTTATTGAATTTTCAACCGCAGCACAACAAATTTAGTTAGTTTTTAATTTTGTTTGACGAATAATTAGCTTCCCGCTACACAATTTTTCTTATTTTTTTTTTTAATTTTCAACTATGTGACGTTTGACTATGGACACTATGGTTTGAGCCTTAATGCCAAGTTATTATAAATATTTGCGTTACTTATATTTTTTTTACGTAAATGCTAGTCCGTATTAATCTTAAAGTATTTAGATAGTATTACATATGTCGTAATTAAAATAAGATATAACCTAAATCTCATAAAAGTATATCAATTAAATGAAGGTGTATTGTGTATGTGGCTGTAAGGCCTTGTTGCCATAGTCTTAAAAGAAGAAATTACTTTATGCACTAGAGCATAAAATGCGATTTTATGCAGCCTATACCCAGCATAAAGAAGGACTTTACGAGCATGAGAAGTGAAAAATACATTGAGTGCTCGCTAAACAGTTTGTAACTTTAAAAAAAGTGAAAACGGCCATAACAAAATGAGGCACAAGTCTTATACATCCATATTTTATTCAAAACGTAACTTTTTTATCTGTGTCTGGAATAGCTTGAGTTTTTTTTTTCTATAAAAGCTTGCGTTTCGCCTTGTCATAAACATAAAGGCGGTAAAGAGTGATGTTATTTCACGTGAAGTTTCTGTTTATATGCGATTTGTATCTTGCGATTTTTGAGAAAAGCACTATTCTTCTTCCACTCTTCTCTATTCTCTGTTAAATCTGCATTCACACCATTCATACACATGTCATGCATCACTCTTCTATTTGTTTCCTTTCCTCGTCGTTGGTCCATACAACGCCACTAGTGGAAAATCGCCATCGAGGATCCATTAATAGGATTGATAGGAGTTGTTAACAGTTTTTAATATAGTGTAGTGACCCTGCCTACGAAGCTAGCATTTGAACCCAGGATCAAATCCCGGTAAGTGCAGATATTTGTGTGATGACCGCGAGTATTTGTTCCTGAGTCATGGAGGTTTTCTATATATTTAAGTATATATTTCTTTATATAAGTAATTATATCGATGTCTAGTACCCACAGTACAGTCAACAGCATAAATAAGTTATCATTTCTGTACCTTTTCGCTTTCAATCGTTTCACAATTTTGTATAGCATTTCAAACACAACGTTAAAGTGACTGTACAAGCCGTGAGCTTAGAACTAGGATTAGGTCGATTGGTGTGACATAGTCCCCTGATTTATTTATATTATATGTATTGTTTATTATGTGGTCAATTTACAGAATAATTTCTTCATTTCATTAACACTGGCTTAAAAGTTTTTCCTTAATTAGTTTTTCTCTTGCAGGAGGAGGACAATACGGAGACGTCTACGAGGCGGGTTGGAAGCGATTTAACATCACCGTAAGTATAAGTGAAGCAATTGTATCTTCATTACCAACGGAAGAGGGTTGAATCTTCTTTGGATTGAACTTGAGATACGGCTTGTTGGCATGCGCCATAGGACAAAACTACTCTAATCTACAGTAATATTGGCGATTAAAACAACAAGGCATTTTCTTGTATCGCCTTTCTCTTTGACAGCATATTAAGAAAGCTAATAAGTCTTTCGTTCAAGGGTTTGTACTAATACGCTCTTATTAAGAGCAAGTGAGAGAGAAGTCCAAACCCGAAGCACCTTCTAAAGGCTACAGATACCCAACATACAATATAAAAAGCGCACCATCCTCATCATCATCATGTCAGCCGAAAGACGTCCACTGCTGGACATAGGCCTCCCCCAAGCCTCTCCACTCAGACCGGTCTTGTGCTTTTCACATCCACCGCGTTCCCGCGATCTTTACAAGGTCGTCACTCTATCTTGTTGGACACCTACATCTCTGCTCGTCTCAACTCAAGAACCTTCTGACCCCATCGGCCATAAGTCCGCGATGTGCCCCGCCGACTGCCACTTAAGTTTAGCTATTCTTCGGGCTACGTCGGTAACCGGATTTCATCATTTCTGATTCTATCACGCAGAGAAACCCCGAGCATTGCCCTCTCCATAGCCCTCGAGTGACTTAGATCTTCCTAAGCGCACCATCCTAAGAAACGTAATGTCCGGTAGTCAAATTAGTTCTATATCCCGCAAACAGATGTCGCATAAACCAACCCCAGCTCAACTAGTTCATAAAAATGGCAATAGATGGCGCTTTGCTGGACAGCTAACTAAATAATGGACAGGCTTCAAGCAAGAGGTCAGGCTTATTATTGCACTTTATTATCAGTCTGTTGACTGTTCGTTCGCCTCTACGACAACAATGCATAGTGAATCTTAAAGACTAGCTTGCTGAGTCGCTGTCTCCACTCAAGAACTCGTTGACTCCAGCGGTTATCGGTTCTTCGACAGATATGGCCAGTCTACTACCATTTCAGCTCTTTACTTCAGTATGTGCTATGTCAATGACATTTATTGGATAATCCATTATACTCCGTGGATGAATATATGAAGCTGGAAATGTAAATTTATTATTGTTTTGAAATTTATTAATCATTGTATGTATTGACATCGGACGAGTGACCATTATTCGTATATTTAATTGTTGTTGTGTTAATTAATTAATTAATTATTATTAATTATTCTTGTATTTTTTGATTATTAGTATTTATGTTTTGACGATCTCAATGTAATTTCGTATTCTTTGACATGCAATCCAATTTGTATTGTAATATTACATTGATGAATAAATAAACTAAACTAAACTAAACTAAACATTCTCTATCGAAAATAGCTTATGATGAAGTAAAATTTTGTGAATTTGTCCATTCTATGGACGGACCTAAAAAACAACGGACATAACGTTGCACTAAAAAGGTGTGATGCATGCTTAGTCGGCACTTTCGTTCGTTAGTTTAGTTTAGTTTATTTATTCATCAATGTAATATTACGATATAAATTGCATTGCATGTCAAAAAATACGAAATTACATTGAGATCGTCAAACATAAATACTAATAATCAAAGAATACAAGAACAATTAATAATAATTAATTAAAACAACAACAATTAAGTATCGAATCATGGTCACTCGTCCGATGTCAATATAATATACAATGATTAATAAATTTCAACACAATAATACATTTCCTTTTCAGCTCCATATATTCAACCACGGAGTATAATGGATTATCCAATAAAAGGTTTCTTAGCTGATGTTTAAATGCTTCGTCAGAATGAATTTTTTTAAGTTTAGTCGCTCGTAGTACGTGGGACCGACGACACGCGGGTTCTTACCCGCAAGTGCCATGCGACGGGGAACTGTTCTCAAACGCCCGGTGTGGCGGAGCTCCTTGCCAAGAATATTAACACGTGCAAAGGAGGAAATATTATCTCTTACGAACATCAATTTGGAAAATGTAAACTGAGTAGTGCGTCAATATACGGTACGTTACGAAAAGGCCCTTGCAAGAGTGCCTAGGTTTAACCCCAGCTAACGTGCGTAATCATCACCCTATTGGGTTATAAACGACTTAACGCACGCGGTCAGACACACTAGGTAAGACAACGCGCCGAGCCACAGAACGAGTGACAGACTTTTGCATGCTTCACTCATGATTAGACGAGGTTATTACGTCCATATTGTTTTTAGGTCCGTGATTCTTTGCAAAAATTGTAAGTACCCTTTATTTACCTATTTGCTTCCACAGGTCGCCGTAAAAACCCTGAAAGACGACACCATGGCTCTCAAGGACTTCCTCGAAGAGGCCGCCATCATGAAGGAGATGCGTCACCGCAACCTGGTGAAGCTCCTTGGTGTGTGCACCAGGGAGCCTCCGTTCTACATCATCACGGAGTTCATGTCGCGGGGCAACCTGCTGGACTACCTCAGGACCGGGAACCGCGCGAACATCGACGCGGTGGTGCTCATGTACATGGCCACCCAGATCGCCTCGGGGATGAGCTACTTGGAGAGCCGGTCTTTTATTCACCGGTGAGTTGGTACCAGAGAGACGGATTTCGCTGGCACTTTTACCATCGTAAGACCCAGAGTGCAATAGAATGTATACCAGCCCAATGGAACACTGGCTCACTATGGAACTGTGTCACAGTGACGTTATGATTCAAGTCACTGTGACACCGTTCTATGGCATGGATATGGATACTACATAATCAAGGCAAATTTAATTTTAACTGGTTGCAATGGGTATACGGTTCATTTTTCAACAAACTCCCTAAACGAAAATACAATAGTATAGCATTTATTTTGTGGCTATATTTTAATTTTAACTTAAGAGTTGATTGACGAAAGAGATATACAGATCGAAAGTGAGTGGAAGGGTCGGAAGGGGCCGCCCTAGGCGTACTTTTTCGAATCAAATCGGAGAAATACTGGAAAAGGGCCGAATCTTAAGTACCCGAAACCGACGTGCGTGCATCGATGTATGAATGTTGAAGAAGCGAAAGAAATATGTCAAGATCGTAGCAAGTGGAAAGAAGTGGTCTCTGCCTACCCCTCTGGGGAACAGGCGTGGTTTAATGTATGTATGTATAACCCAATAAACCATACAATTTGCCCGCAGCGACCTGGCCGCCCGCAACTGCCTGGTCGGCGAGAGCCACCTCGTCAAGGTCGCCGACTTCGGCCTCGCGCGGCTCATGCGTGACGACACGTACACTGCGCACGCCGGCGCCAAGTTCCCCATCAAGTGGACGGCGCCCGAGGGGCTCGCGTACAACACCTTCAGCACCAAGTCGGACGTGTGGGCGTTCGGGATCCTGCTGTGGGAGATCGCGACGTACGGCATGTCCCCGTACCCCGGCGTCGACCTGGCCGACGTGTACCACATGCTTGAGAAGGTTGGACGCTTGTTGGCACTTTTGATGGGTAGAGGGCAATCGTGATTGATGTCAATTGTGATTGATTGATTGATTGATGGATGATTAAATGTTGATTGGATTTCATTGTTGTTGAAATTATGTTATGTTTGATTGATTAGTGGATTGATGTCAATTGTGATTGGTGTTGAAATTAAGCAATTATTGATATTTGGTGGATTGGTATCTGGTGGTATTTTGATTGGTTAGTGATGCAGATCATGGATTGACGATGATGGCGATGGTATAATAGGATTGACTATTTGGTAATTGACGCAATATCGGTGATTCTACAAAACCGCGTAACTAACAAATTTATGATAGACCAAAGTAAACCTTACCGTCTTATTAAAAAGGTGCATTTTGATCCTTATTTCAAATATTACTTACGCGTGTTGCAGTTTCACCGACGATATGTGTGCATTCAAAATCCATTTATTGTCTTAGATGTTCAAATCTTAAATATATAAAAGGAGAAACTGACTGACTGACTGACTGACTGACATATCAACGCACAGCCTAAACGGCTAAACGTAGGCACTTGAAATTTGGAAGGGACGTAGCTTAGGTACCGTAGAGGTGCACTAAGAAAGGATTTTGATAAATTCTATCCCCAAGGGGATAAAATAGGGGATGAAAGTTTGTATGAAACTTTGTCAATTTTAAACCGATCGGGCTGAGACTTTGCATGCATATAGCTACTATGATATAGGCATCCTTTAAGAAAGGATTTTGATAAATTCCACCCCTAAGGGGATAAAAAGGGGATGAAAGTTTGTATAAATCTTCTTAGATTTTCGACTTATTGAACTGAAATTAAAGATTGGAGCTACTATGGTGAAAACGTCCGCTTAAATAGGATTTTGATAAATTCCACCCCTAAGGGGATAAAAAGGGGATGAGTATAAATCTTCTTAGATTTTCGACTGATTGAACTGAAATTAAAGATTGGAGCTACTATGGTGAAGACGTCCGCTTAGATAGGATTTTGATAAATTCTACCCCCAAGGGGATAAAATAGGGGATGAAAGTTTGTATGAAACTTTGTCAATTTTAAACCGATCGGGCTGAGGCTTTGCATGCATATAGCTACTATGATATAGGCATCCTCTAAGAAAAGATTTTGATAAATTCCACCCCTAAGGGGATATAAAGGGGATGAAAGTTTGTATAAATCTTCTTAGATTTTCGACTGATTGAACTGAAATTAAAGATTGGAGCGACTTTGGTGAAGACGTCCGCTTAAATAGGATTTTGATAAATTCAACCCCCATGGGGATAAAATAAGGGATGATGGAGGATGTAAATGTATTAATTTGAACCTATCAGTACCTAATAGAACGAAAAGGAAGAGATGAGTGAATGTTGAAGGATGGTCAGGGGTCAAAAAAGAAGACGTTCTAGGTAGGGTTTATACTGTTCATGCAAACAATACAGAATGCTACCACCTTCGAATGCTTCTACATGAGATCAGAGGCCCAATTTCATTTGAAGCGTTGAAAGCTGTAGATGGTCACTTACATCCCACTTTCCAATCCGCGTGCAAGGCTCTAGGTCTACTCGAAGATGAACGTCATTTGAAGTCAGCTCTTGAAGAGGCAGCACTTTGTCAAACACCGCATATGATTCGAGAGCTTTTTGCTATAATTTTATTGTTCTGCCAGGTTTCCGACCCCTTATGTCTTTGGGAAAAATACAAAGAATACCTTTCTGAGGACTTTAAAAAACAACTGGAAAGGCAAGGTGACGTGGATGTAGAGCACTCATCGGACCTGATATTTAACAAATGCCTGTCGGTATTAGAGGATGCCGTATTATCATTAGGCGCCCGTCCTCTTAAAGAGTATGGATTACCTCAGCCAATTCCATCAATACAATTTTGAAATAGAGAGTACATGAAGGAGACCAGTTACGATATAGTGGCCTTAGAAGACGCAGTAAGACAAAATGAAGCATCCTTGAATGACGAGCAACAGGAAGTTTACAGTAAAATTATCACAAGTGTAGACGCAAATGACGGTCGAATATTCTTCTTAGACGCACCAGGTGGAACTGGTAAAACCTTCCTTATTAATTTACTTTGGCGAAAGTAAGAAGTACTCACGGCATTGCTCTGACTGTGGCGTCGTCCGGCATAGCTGCTACATTACTCGAAGGTGATCGAACTGCTCATGCTACTTTTAAGTTACCACTCAATTTAATCACTGCAGAGACTCCCATTTGCAACATCTCCAAACAAAGTAATTTTGCTGAAGTAAGAGTACAAAAATAATCGAGTGGGACGAAATAACGATGGCTCATAAAGGTGGTATTGAAGCCTTAAACAGATCACTAAGAGATATAAGGGGTGATACAAAATTAATGGGTGGAGTAACAGTTTTGCTGGCCGGAGACTTTCGGCAAACTCTACCAGAGGTGCCAAAAGGAACCCGAGCTGACGAAGTAAAGTCGTGCATTAACTAATTTGTGGCCCCAGGTTAATATTCTTAAGCTCTCTAAAACTATGAGAGCACATTTGGGCGGGGATGAGTCTGCTGGTAGATTTTCAGATCTCCTTCTTAACATCGGTAATGGTGATTTTCCATCGTATGATGGAATGATAACCATCCCGGAAGAATTGTGCACAGTTGTTACTACGATTCAAGAATTACTGTCTAAAGTTTATCCAGACATTATTCATATACATGACAAGCCTATTGAATGGTTATGTGAGCGTGCCGTTCTTACTCCAAAGAACGATCAAGCAGCAGCTATCAACGATATACTGCTCATGTCGTTTGAGGGCGAAGAAAAGGTCTATACTTCGATTGATACTGTGGTTAATACAGATGACGCTACTAATTACCCTGTAGAATTTTTAAATTAATTGAAACCGCCAGGTTTGCCTTATCATAAGCTTATTCTGTTCTGCATGTGGGTACTCCAATTATGATGTTGAGAAATTTAAAACCACCAAAACTTTGTAACGGTACGAGACTGCAAGTGAAAGCGTTACATCGCAATATAGTGGAAGCCACTATATTAACTGGGTGAATTTAAACGATTACAGTTTCCCCTAAAAGTCTGCTTTGCCATGACAATAAACAAGTCTCAGAGAGAACATTGCTTCTCTAATGGACAGTTTTATGTTGCTTGCTCTCGAGTAAGTTCACCCAGTAGCTTGATTGTTTTAGCGCCTAATGACAGATTAGTTAAGAATATTGTGTATAAAGAAGATTTGAAGGCCCTATTTTTTTACACACGCTAAAAAAAGTAAAGCCGCAAAAACTATACATAATTAATAATAATACTTCTTAACGCGAGCGAAGCCGCGGGCAAAAGCTATGTCGATATAATTCTGGCCAGGGAGGACGTCTAACTATTAAATTACTTTAAACTATGAATGTACTTAACTGCGATAAACGAGTTCTACGCGGACGAAGTCGCGGGCAAAAGCTAGTGTATTATAATCTATTAAATGGAGGAGACATAGAACTTTAAATTACATTAAAACAAATCGTAGCGGATTAGTTCTCAAAACAAAACCACAAAACTCTACTAACAAATAATATCAGCACGTGTACTGAAATACCAGTTTCTTATTAGTAATCGCATTTTTCGGTTATTTATGAAACATGACCGACAAATAGGCACCGCCACACTCAGACATATTTAAGACAAAATCAACTCGTTTCTTTTAATATAGCCTATAGCCCATAGCTTGTGGCCTACATCTCAAAATGTCTGAGTCGCAAAATTACTACATTTCTGTTTTCATTATATGTCTGCCTTAGAAAAGTTAACGGAGCCCCGCGCGGTGGTGCCCATGTTTTTAGACAATTTGCCCTTCGGGCATTTCAAGTTACCTCTCATTAATGAACGACTTAAATTCGTCCTTCACTGTCAGATGCGAGTGCAAGTGGGACAGCGATAGCTGAATACAATACTCTGGTTTTATTGTAGAGTCGAGTTCATAAATATGTGTACACTTTAGTACCTTGTCTATTTAATATCATATTTAAACTGCTATATATGAATCGTAATAGCCATTAAAATGAAGTAAGTGAAAACTGCAAAACCGCGTAATTAACATTTATAATAAGGAGAAAAATGCACCTTTTTGATACGACTTTAAGGTTTATTTTGCTCTATCATAAATTTGTTAGTTGCGCGGCTTTGCTCTATCACCGACGAAATATTTTTGACTTCTTATTTCATCATCAGTTCCTCGGTTACGACTAAGGTAAGTTAGGTACTGCTGTTCTTCAGCTCCCAGCGAATTCTGCTGAAGGTTAGTAGGTTACTTCATAGTGGTTTTAAATTACAAATCGTATCTGATATTTCGAGATGTACGATTTTGAACTCAATACCCTTCAATTTTAAGTATTAAATCGTACGTCATGAAATGTGAGATACGAGGTTTTTTCAAAGTAATGTCGAAATGCTACCACTTAGGGCTACCTTGGGCTGACCTTCGATCTGAAGCTCTAAACTTTCAGTTGTTAATAAAACCGATTTGCATTAACACTGCTGTTCTAAACTAGCTGTCATTTCAATTTCTCTGTTTAAAGTCACTGATATCGAGATTTATGCTATCAAAGTTTGACACCTAAGTAAAACACAAACACAAAAAGTACTAGAAACAAATTAGACCTCGCGACAAACTTAACTTTGCTGTATGTAAACTGTTATCCCCATACATCGAAATAGCTAGCTAACCGTTTGTAACTCAAGAACCACTGAAGTCTACTTAGTGATAGTTTCCTATTAAATTCATTATATGTGCTTTCATTTAAGTTTTTTTTTCAGATTTTTTGTATTTGTAGTTTTGGCTGTAGGCGGGGGGGCTTGATTCTAACATAAATTAGCATTTAAAAGCTGAATATTTCATATACGGATACCTTACGCGAAACATTGTTTTAACAAACCCGCTATATTTTCCTATCCAACGACACCCCACACTGGGGTAGACGAGAAAAAAAAACCATCCCCACGTTACGTGCAGGGGAAGTACGCTAAAAAAATATTTTCACGATTTTATTTTACCACTTTGTTGCCGTGACTAATATGTATAATTATTAGACTTACGACTTTTCATAGCATATCGTGGTTCTAGAATCCATGGAGTTGCTATTTCCGAATTATTATAAACATACCACCTTGATTTTGATCCTCAGTAATTGTCGCAATAAGTAATACTTATTTCAAAATGCCTTCATACGTTAAATCGCTCTAAACCAGTTTACGAGTAATCGAATTTTGGTAAAGAGAGTGATTTTATTTCAAGCAAACAAATATTCAAATAGTAGGTATGGTTAAATCGAACAAAAAAATTATTTAGTTTATTTTGTAATATGACAAACTGAAGACCAAAATCAAAGTGGTATATTTATAATAATTATAAAATAGCGACTCCATGGATTCTAGAACCACGATATGCTATGAAAAGTCCTAACCTTAATAATTATGCCTAAGTACAGCTTTCTAGTACTAAGAGTGTCTGAGCTAGGCTGCGGACGGACGGACGGACATGGCGAAACTATAAGGGTTCCTAGTTTGACTACGGAACCCTAAAAACCTAACCTATAGGGTTCTACACGATGGTAATGAAATAAATCCTGAAATATTGACAATAACAGTAGGAAAATGCGTTGGCAAATGAAACGGTTGGAATTTTGCCACACATATTTCGACAAAAGGCAGGATACCCCTGGTATGATGTAACGTCAATAATAGTGCTTAAACAGCTGTTACTGCTATTACAGCTATTACACTTCATATAGAGCGCAGGCGTTTAACTTTTCTTTGTTTTTCAAACAGTTATGAGTTTTCACAAACACGCAAAGTTTAAGTGAAGACCGAGACGAATAGCTAACGAACTGAGTATAAGTTTGCGACCAAATAAATGTGTTTCTCCTGGTTTATTTATAACTTATAACGCCCACGGAAACTTAATATACAAATTGCGTAATACTTAATACATAGGTTTACTTTTTGATAAAATAATATTATGATAGGTAGGTAGGCCTCCAACAAGATGGAGTGACGACCTTGTAAGGATTGCGGGAACGCGGTGGATGCGAGAAGCACAAGACCGGTCTGAGTGGAGAGCCTGAGGGGAGGCCTATGTCCAGCAGTGGACGTCTATCGGCTGACATGATGAATATTATGAAGATATGTTGATATTCGTCAAGTATTCATAATGCTATGGAAATGCTAGAGGATTTTTGCAATTGGGAATATCTATAATAAAATGATAAAAAAATATCCCTGTTTCCCTTCGTCACGTAATAATTCAAGAATTGCTCAACTGATTTGTTGTTTTTTTTTTGGTTTCGTTATTACAAGGAAAAGGTTTTAGCGAAAAAAAAAAGAAACCACGAAAGTGTGCGTCGAAAGTTACGTAACAAATCCCCAGCCTACATGCATAGATTTTGTTTCCCGGCCGTAATACCATAAAAAGCGATAACTGCATAGTAATAGCATAAGCATTTTACATTGAATGTGTCTATCAATCTTCAATCTTCTCTATATAAATATATAATTCTTCTGTACGTGTGTACTTCTGATTTTTTTGTGTGTGTTCAAGTGGATTAGAGGTTGGTTTAGATTCACAAATAAACCCGGCAGATGGCGTTGTCCTGCATGGCAGATATCATACAACGTCTGTCGGGTCCGCTAGTAGAGTATAGAGTGTGTTAGGGTCCTACTGGACGTACAATAAAACAAGCGGACTGTATTAAAATAGGGGCTGGTATAATCCCGTCAATTGTTACAAAATATGTCCCGGTCAAATAGTTCTTATTATTATGGAAATCGAAATCTCGTCCGTCTTCGTGGCTGTTGCTAAGGCGAGTGCCCGCGCTGCGCTTGCTCGCGATGACGTCACGAGCCGTGTCGTCGTCCCGCGCGTCTCCTCCCGGACGTATAGAAGCCGGTTCGCAACAGAGTGCTTCGACTATAGTGCTAGGTACCATTTTCTTAACAATCGGCAATCCTCGTTTTTCTATGACACACGAGTGACGAATATACTGTCAGTTGTGAGTGCAAGCGTGATAGCGTTAGCCAGCCGAAAGCTATTTAAGAAGCTATTATGGCTATTTGGTATAACGGTAGTTGGTCGTCTTTTCTTCCTGTTCTTCCCTGCACTCTGTTTCATCTAAGATGAGTCCTATGACAGCTCGTATAACCTCCTAAGTCCCCGCGTACAAAAAAATCTACATAATACGGCCATTACAATAAAATATCAATTGTAAAGAAGATAAAGTAGAATTTCTCTTGTTTTTATGACTGGCAATTAAATTTCAAAATAGACATTGCAATCGTAATAAGTTTATTTTCCACTGGCAAATTTCGTTGTATGGTGGGTCTTAGAAGGATAAACACGTATTACAGTTGTTTCTTTAACTCTACATAAATACTACGAGTTCTTTGGTAGGTACACATCTAGTGACGCGGTTCAGGGGCTTGATTAATTAATCCGCTTTTTAAATACCTCGCATGTGACAGTGTGATCTGTGATGAAACAGAGTGTAGGGTACCCAAGAAGCTTGTTGCCCATAATTTCCGCTAATGAAATTTTATTGGTTGCTGAATTTCCATTTCCTATTTTTTCCAATCGCAATTTTTTCCACTTATAATTAAAGGGTGAGTACTATTAAATTGTCGCCAACATTTTCCGTATTTTTTTGTCGTGCTCGCAACCTTTTTGACTAAACTTATCATATTTCAAATCTGAAACGTATTTGCATGTTTTAGTGTTTAAAAGAACATTCAGTTGTGTTTATCAGTCAAGATGTCGTCAAAAGAAAAAAGCGTTCGTGAATTAATTTTGCGAGAATTTTCAATAAATCCCAATATGTCTACTTTGGATCTTGCGAAATCGTGTAATACAAGTCGGAGAACAGTGCAAAGGACCCTAAAAAAACTAAAACAAGGTGGAACTATTGAAAGAAAGCAGCGAGAGGGCCATCCTACAAGGAAACGGAACAAAAAATTGGATATAAAGGTGTGTAAGCTGTTTGATCAGAATCCGGCAATCTCTTCTCGAGATGTGTCCAAAAAAGTTGGTACTTGTCAAAGAAATGTACAAAAAATAATAATAAAGTATGGTATTTCTACTTACAAGAAGCAAAAAGCCCTCAAAAGAACTGTAGAACAGTATAATCGAGCAATTAGACGGTCTAGATTTCTGTACACCTTGTTAGTTAATTATTGATGACGAAACGTACGTGAAAGCTGATTTCAAATCAATACCTGGAAACCAGTACTTTTCTTCTCGCAACGTCTCGGGTCTACATGAATCAGAAAAAGTGATTCCAGTGGAGAAATTCGCTAAGAAGTTCCTCGTGTGGCAAGCGATATGCCAGTGCGGCATGAGAAGTTCGCCTTTTGTAACCACTGGCACAATAAACACGGATATTTATATATCCGAATGCTTAAAAAAACGGTTATTACCACTTGTAAAAAAACATACTTTTTCGACATTGTTCTGGCCAGATTTGGCAAGTTGTCACTATTCGTCGCGAGCTTTGGAGTGGTATAATCAGAATTCTGTCGATGTATTATCGAAGAATATGAATCCGCCAAATTGCCCAGAACTACGGCCGATAGAAAAATACTGGGCTAATATTAAAACAAAGTTGCGGAAAACATGCCAACCGGCCACATCATTGCCCGATTTCAAAAGAAAGTGGATGAAATGTACAAAACTGATCACAAATTAATCCGTGCAAAATTCTATGAGTCGCGTCAAGAGTAAAGTCCGAGAATTCTCTCGTCGTGCTCTGGAGAAACCTTAATTGTGTTAGCTGTTCCATTTTATGTCTTAAACTTTCTTATAATAAAAAAAAATTAGTTACTAGAACATTATTTCATTTTGTAAAACTTAATTCAAATGGCGACAATTTAATAGACCCTTTAAGTCAAAAGACCTACCTTGTTTAGGTTATGTTTGTAATGAGGTTGTTACAACCTCTTTTGTTTGAGTTCCTGGCTACTATTACATTTCGATCTAAATCTTCCAAATTCAAATTTATTACATTCTATTCCGATATCGATCCTTGGATCATTCTCCAGATATTTTCTAGAAGAACAAGACACGAATACTCGTGTCTCAGTAATATTGTACCTGCATTAATTTATTATTTTATTTGGTATTTGGTTATAAATTATAAAATACATTCATTATATCTCAAGCAGTGATTCATTTATCTTCGACACAACGTCTCAGCGATATTTACCCTATACCGTCAGATGTTTACACATCGGTAACTCGTGGCATTTAGGTGGCACTTGACAGATTAGTGATGAGACAAGTTTTCTAAGTGTATTCTCAGTTAAGATAAAATAATAAATTCATTACCTACATGGTCTTAACATATGACAAAGTAGGTTTTATAACTAGTTTAAACACATCAATATCAATGTCAATGATATTGTCATTCATTCATAAATTGTTGAAATCGAAGAGAACATCAATAAAAATACGCTGCAACTTTACAAAATAATGCTTTTTTTACCCATTACGTCATCAGTGGAAGTTGAAAGATCATTTTCTTACACAAAGTGGATTTTCTCAAGTAGAAGACTAAGGTTGACTTGTAATAATTTAGAACAAATATTAATTGTTTATCACGAATGTCATATATTAAATGATGGAAAACCCTTTTTTTTCTAATTGGTTTCCTTATATCGACTCGGACAGGAAGAACATTGTCACATCACTAGTCTGTTAGAAACTGTCAAGTGCTACCTAAACGCCACGAGTTACCGATGTGTAGTTATGTGAACTTAGCAGCGATACTTTCAAATTAATATCTGGAATGGGAAAAATGCCTCAGGGAAAAACAAGCCTGAGAAAAAACACAACTGTGAAAAATTAACATCGGGAAAAAATTCGAATGGAAATTCAGCAACCAATAAAATTTGATTTTTGGAAATTATTTGCCACACTCCCCAAGGAATAATCCCTCCTTTAAAATGCCCTAAGTCCAGAGGTTTACACTGTGCACCGTCTGGAAACCAGTCTATTTGTATAGATCTAAAGCATTACTCATGACTCATGACGTTAACACACATATTTACATATGCTTTGGATATTGTTAGCCGATTCGTGAACTTGAAACCGGTGCGATTCGAATATTCACAACACAGGCATATATTGCAGTTTGCCGGTGTTGTTTACAAACACGCTTGCGCTGCCGTTTGCATGCATAACACCTTGATAACGCCCGGCTAACACGAACACTCACTGACTTTACCCTGTTTTAAAGAATACTAAACACTTAAGTTTTTGAGAGCTTCGAGATTTTTTAGCTAAGCGTGAATTGGAAATGATTTTTTGCCTGTTTCCCAGAGGGGTAGGCAGGGACCACTTTTTCCACTTGCTACGATCTTGACAAATTTCTTTCGCTTCTTCCACATTCTTACATCGAGTCATGCACGCACGTCGGTTTCGGGTGCTTAAGATTCGGCCCTTTTCCATTATTTCTCCGATTTGATTCGAAAAAGTAAGCCTAGGGCGGCCTTTCCGACCCTTCCACTCACTACTTAGAATTCTTATTAGAAGCGGCTATTTTGTTTCCTCTTTTGTCAAGAAGTTGCTATTGAGGAAATGGTTTGCATAATTACAATACTAGAATATTAGTTATTTCACCCAGATTCGTAATTTGTCCTACATTTGGCAGTTAAGCTTTTAAATATTGGCGGACATTGGTGTTCTCATACTGAAAAATATTTAATGACACATAATCTAATAAAGGCTTGAGAAATAAAATGTACTCTTCCCATTAAGTTAGGTCATTAGGAGCAAGTGCATCAACGGGGTAAGTGCGACAAACAAACAATATCTCTTGGAAAATATATCGTTTGTCGCACTTACCCCGTTAACGCACTTGTCCCTAATGGCCCTAGTATTTAATAATTTAAAAAAAAGCGAAACATAACATTGCATCATTAAAAATAGTCAGACATCAAAATCGAAAAGCGTTAAGTCAAACCTTTCCATTCAATTCGAATATTGTTATATAACTAAAGTGACTATAACTATATCTTACTACAGTATTACGTGCAACATTGATCAAAACATACTATATAACTCATTTCCGAAAATGTAAACAATCATATTCAATGCACAAAGGCCACAGTTTCTATACAAGCTTATATACACGTAACGCAAACACAAACATACACATTCTACACCAACTGCCGCACTCAGAGAGGTTAATTAAACTTAATGCTTGATTAAAGTTTCTGCTGTGGCAATAGTCTTAACAAGCATTAGATTTAATTGAGTTCGGCACAATAACTTTAATCTGAAACAATATGGTTTTATTTTATAGGCATTTTACAAGTAAACAAATGTAACTTGTTAACTAAAGGTCAACCTGTGTATAGGATAACATTTTTATAATAACATTAATTATTTTCTTGAGTAACACTGAGAACACAGCTTAAGCTGTTTTTAATACCATGTGTCTCTTTCTCTATACTGAACGCCTCTCGCTTTTAATGGTCATAACCATAACAGCACAAATCGAGGAAAAGCCACTCGATTTGAGAGATAGTTTGAAGACATTTCAACTATGGGTCACTAAAATGTTGCCTCTACTTTAAATGAGAAATAGAAACAAAACGTGTCTATGCATGTGCTTAGTAACAGAAACATCTAATGTAAAAGTGGGATAGTTGCCCCATGGGGAAATGCACCGAATTTGAAATCATAAGTTACAAAAGTTGGGGTAAGTTGCAAAAATATTGTATTGTTGAGGAGTTAATTGATATAACGTTAACATTCTTCCATTGTTTTTCTTTTATGTAACGAAAATTATCCATATGTTTATATGACTAATCTTAGTTACACAAAGGAAAAAGTTAAGGATTGTTAAGGATTTTTTGAACTGTTCCCATAACTATGTTCAATATTTTTGAAATTAACTCTAAAGTCTATATGGAAGTGGCAAAAAAAAAGTTCGATGATTTCGCTCACGGACACGGCGAATTACGAAATTATTTTTAGAATTTTTGTATATTACTTACGAGTATAGTTTTTTAAATTTGCCTCGATGCCTTGTGAGTATAGATGCCCTGCTTAGGATCAAATCAACTGATAATTAAATACAATGTATAATGTAAAAGCATTCGTTACATTTGATGATGATTGCAACAAATTTGGTCGCAACAAAACGTATAAATTTAAAGACACTTGAGAAGTGATTTTAAGTTATAGTGATACAAACCAAAGTTCTGTGACATGGGCCATTTTTAACCTTAAGAACTTTAAACCAAAATCGTATGTGCCATTCAAAGAGATCAAAACAAAACACTTTTACTATAGGGTAAAGTCACCAGTGGTCAGCCAGAGACCTGTATTTGGCCTCTGCCATTATTTTGTATTAGTGGGAAGAGTACGAAAGATATATTTCTCACTCTTCGCACTCATATAGAGTCGACTACTGGTCTCTGGCTGACCACTGGTGACCTTACCCTACTTGTACTTAATAAATAGCAAAAGGCAAATATCCTCGTAGTGATACAAGCACCGCGGCATCTAACCCATATAAAAGGCATCCTCGCAACTAGTAATCGAAAAAAAGTAAGTTTTTAAAATTTATCGCACATTCAGAAGCATAGTGACCTAATTCAGAAATTTAAAACTTGAGTTAGGTCTCTATGATAATAAATTTAAGACTTAAAGTTTGAAAGCTGAAATTTTTAATTAGGCCTCTATTGTTCTGGAGATGCGATATGCTATATCTTAACACAATTGCTCTTAACTTCATAGTAATAAATAATCTGTAGATTTATTATTATTTTGGGAAAAATATGACATTTCCGAAATGCGGGGCAACCATCCCACTTTTACCCAACATGCATAAACTTGAGACCGTCGAGTCGTATGACCCATAATGTAACGCACTCTCCCTATCAGGGTAAGCGTTTTAGCAGTGCCCTGCATCCGTGCACAGATGTTTCTTGCAGAGGGTGCACTGAGGGCGGCTGACAGCGATACGAGAGAAGATCTCGGAAGCGGACAGTTCCTTGCTCAGTTTGCTGCACATAGAGTATGAGACGGTCTTCTTTGAGAAGTCCTTAGCTGGCACGCAGGTGCGGGCGCGGACTGGGCCGATTTCTGAACCAGTTTCAACTGGAAACAATCGGGAGTTGAAAGGAGTATGCAACTTAGAATCTTTGTGTTGTTTGAATTTGATAAAAATGGACAAGAGCACAGAATTGGATAATGTCATTCAACAAACAAGAATGGAGGATTAACTGTTTATTATTGATTAATTGACTTTTTAATCGGACTTGAAATAGATTCAAAATTCAAAATGTTTATTCAGTAAATTGGCAACATGAGAGCTCTTTTACACGTCGGTAACATGGAGTGAATCTACTACGAAAGGGAATAAGAGTACTTACCGAGCTTGGCGGATTCGGAAGTGATTACAATGCACAGGAAGGCCATTCCGGGAATGTAGCAGTCAATGTTTGGCACCTGGGGAGAAATTTGCTATGTATACCTACTGTTATACTCTATTCTGCTAAAGTGATACCAATCGAAACCGGACCATGAAACTTTATTACCGGATGGAGAGATCAAATAACGCCGGAAAAATTGTGTCCGTTTTGTTACCAAATCCAATTTCTCCGTAACGTAACGGACTATCAAAACATTTTAACCTGCTAACGAGGCTGCTTTTTTTTTTGGCATTAGATATTCAGGAAATCAAGCGAAAACAAAGTTAAAATATAAGTCTTTCGAGAAATGCGGTTTTTGAACCAACCAAATGCAAAATACAATTTACACCAATTGATGCTGTTTCAGAATGTATGTAAGTTCCGGTTTTCTGTGATTTTGTTGTACACTTACGGTGATGTTGGCGTAGTCGGGGTGATCGGGATCCCAGCACCCGGGGTGGTCGAAGGACAGACAGTTGTAGCACTGAATGCCCTTGGTGGTTGGGGAAACGAATTTCTTGGGCTTGACCTTCTTATGCTTGGCTGTAGTAAGATAAACTTGGTCAAAATCAAGACGCTCGATTGAAGTGCGCCAAGAAAATCAATAACTAGATTTTTTGTACGAAAAATTCTCTGACAATATTCGGAATTCCACTTTACTAAGCTTAATTTGTTTTTTTAAATTAACTGGGAACCATGAACCAACCAAGTAACAAGTCTAAAAAAATACAGGATGCTTAATTTATTTAGTTTTTGTTTTGGACAATACTTACCAAGAACAGTAGCGCAGATGAGGAGGATGTACACGAAAGACTTGTTCACGTACATTTTGGAGGTGGTTTAATGTTTCAACTGTGCTGTGCTACTGCAGTTGATTGCTCTACTGTTGGTGGAACACACTGATTTCCAAACGGGCGCGCAGGTGTATATATGGCGCCGCCGCTGGTTGTTTACGTTACTCACGCGGCCGGCACAGGGTGATTCAAAACGAGAACATTGTAGTCGCTGCGTCTATTCACTAGATTAGGCTTTCGGTTTATGTAAAGGTGCGTTTTTAGAATTTTTCAATGTGAGCACAATGAATTTGTCTTTTTAATTATGCGATTCTTGAATTCTTTGTGGTTGCCGGCTTAGAATTGTGCCACTCCATGTCTTCCCGTGGAAGTCGTAAGGGAATAAAGGCTTGTAGTACTGTTAGGCGATGGGCTTGCTGCCTGTCACTAATATACACTGTTAAACATCTTAGCCTAATTGTGCAAATTGTGGTTACAGAGTTATCAATAAGTTTTTGGAGTTGTTGGTAAATCTGTAGCTCTGCCTACCCCACTCTGGAATTGAAGGCGTGAAGGTATGTATGTATGTAGAATTATTTGTTATGAAGTCTTGATTTCCTGGAATTGGAATTTTCGTAACAAAACATACTGCTGTCATCTTCAATTAATATAACTTTTTTATTTGGTAAGTAAAAGCAACTCTCTCAAGCCAGTTCTGTACACAGAAATTTATTTACAGTTCAAAATGAATCGAATCAAAATTAACTACTTACCTGTTGATATGTACCGAGTACTGACTGTGATTTTATAACAGAACTTGCATTTTTTTTTTTTTTTTTTAATATTCCACATGAAATATATAAAATAATGAATGATATAAGTTTCTATTTGGAGTCCGATTGACTTGAACGGTTTACAATTATGGATATCGGTATAAATATATTTTACAACTATGTGGAATGTGAGACTTTTGTTTCGTTATAAAACTCCGATCTGTGGCTGATTACTTATTTACATTTATGTTTGTACTTTATAGTTCAATGATTACAGCATCAATATCAGGACTAAGACATTCTCGACAATCTTTTTTGGTTGTTCCTTATTTTGAATGTTATAAAATCTATCTTCATTACTTTTTTTCGTTTGACCAGCATTATAATATACTTACTAAAGAGTCTGAACTTGATGTTTTCTAATTTCACAGCTAAAATATCATCTGAGAAGTTCCAACATCGTTTCTCAGATCACCCTGTAATCTTTTTTTCCCATGATAAATTTGATATGCTCGATTACACGATGCTCATTCATTTTCGTGATCTGTATGAGATTGTTTGATTTCCTTATACTAATATTAGTGATGCAACGAATACGAATACGAATATTCGTATTCGCCGAATAGAAGACATTTACCTACCGAATATTCTAATACTAATACGAATATTTAAAAACTAATATTTTTGGCCTTTTGGCGAGAAGATGTCCATTTTCCAAGTCTGAAAAAGCTCGCCCAAAAATATTTTTCACTGAAGCCATGTACAGTCGCCTCGGAAAGACTTTTTTCAACGGCTGGGAACATCCAGACTGAAAAAAGAAATCGCCTAAAACCAGAAATCTACAAATTTTATGTTTTTTAAATAAAAATTTGCCTGTTGTAAATTTTAATTATTAGAAGAGTAAACATTATTCAAATAAATAAGTCTTTGATTACCATGGCGAGATATTCGTATTCGTATTCGTATTCGCCGAATAGTAGGTTTGATATTCGTATTCGTATTCGTATTCGTAAAAGTAGTATTCGTTGCATCACTAACTAATATCGCACCTTCAGAACAATAGTGACATAACTCTGAAATTTTGAATGTTGAGTTAGGGCTCTATCATAATCAATTTATGACTTCAAGTTTGGTGCGATATGTTGAACCACTCCCAAGATCGGATGACAATGGCTACTGCGAAAACTCTTTCGAATTTGACTGGTTTAAATTTGATAGTGAAGGTTTTTTCGAGAAATCAAATGCTCGTGCTATACTTACTGCCGTCAGATCACAAAAGGCCGTTAAGTAGCATTTTGACAATTTTGAGTTTTATATATAGCGCAAAAGAGATTTTTTTTCTCTATCGACTAGTATATAAAACTCAAAATTGACAAAATGTTACTTAACGGCCTTTTAGAGATCGAACGGCAGCTTAGGTCTTAGCGAAGCTATATTGCCAGGGCGGTATCTTATCATGTATCAAGCAAGGCTAAACCAACTTTATTTATCGGTAGGTACCCTTTCATTTGGCTCGAAATCGTTTCCCAAATGGATTTATTTCCGAAACTCAATATTTCAGGATTTGAGTACCATGTTGTAGAACGTGTGCCCATATGATATGTTAGGAAAACTTTTTTATGCCAAACAAGGGTAAATTAATTTTATAATCATTAGTATTTTTTTCTCCTGTATGCTGGGAAATGTTAACCTTGCCAAGGTAATTCCAGGCCAAGAAAAAAAATTCTGGTGATATACTTTTTTATTGGTGAACTTACTTAATACTTACTGGGCCAAGCTAACTCAAATACAGCAGTGAGTATGTACTATTATTGTTTTATTTTATTGGCATTTTAACACGGTTTGGTTTAAAAATGTTGTAATTTAACTGATTTTTTTGACAGGCTGTACTTTTTTTTTTTTAATATCCATTTGGATAAAATATATTAAATACAATCATTATTGTCGCATCAAGTATCTTTATTATTCAAAAATGTCGTTTATTTTATGATTCGTTCCCAGTAGTTCCAATTAATGAAAAAATTGCATTCAATAATAATATACTTATATAAAATATTCGTCAATTTATTTTATTTTATTATAAAATTTAACTTCTGGGAAAAATAATTCCCACTCTTTCCATTATCTGAAGTCCTTTAATTAATGAAAATGTCAATAGAACTAGTGGGAAATCTTTATAATGACTTAAAAAATGATCACCACCAATTCCAGTTGTGAACACGATATATGCATATTTTGTTGTAGTCGTTTGTTTACGTGCTCATCCATGAGCTATGTAAACAGACAAAGTATCAGTTATTGTGTGTATCAATAACTGGTGAGTATAACAATAAAACAATGTCGGCACATTTATACAGGGTTATTGGTCACTGCATACATTCCCGTTAGTGGGTTATTGGGAGGTCATTTTTATAGATATTTTGACCCTATAATGCATTATGCAAAAGTGAATTTTCGCGATAATTCTTTTATAATAAAAAAAAAAATGTCAGATGAGCGAATACATAAATTCATTTAAAAAACATCTTATTTTCTTTTGTTTTATTTATTATCAACTTTGAACCTACAATTACTTGTTTTTTTTATGTTTTTGAACCATTCCTGTGGAACTATTTTTAATTAATTTTTAATTTCAAGAAAAAAACATTGAAACGATTTTTTTTTTTTAAATAAATGTTTGAAGCTGCTAATCTGAATTAAAAAAATGGTTCAATTTTGCATAACGCATTGTAGGAAAAGGATAGCGCCCTATAACTGGTGTAGTTTCTCCTTTACACTGTTAAGTCAACTGCAAAGCTTTGTCATGGGCCTCTATTGAATCGAGTTCCCTTAACCGCCATTGCGGTCATTATAGTGATAGTAGACCTGCCACCGCCCTGACCGCTACCACAATCTTTACCTTTAGCCTGCCACCAAACAGCATTCTCATTGTTGTGCTCCGGTGTGTTGGCCTCGTTGGTAGCGACCCAGCCTACGCTTTTACTTGTGGGAGGACCTTGTGCAGGGTCCGTCCGGGTTGGTACCACCATCTTATCCATTAACCTACCGCCAAGCAGCAGTGCTTGCATTGTTGTGTTCCGGTTTGGGGATAAGACAGCCGGTGAAATGACTAGCATAGAGTCATTCCATCTTAGTCCTCAGCGTTGGCAGTGCATTTGCAGTCTTGTGAATGCGAATGTCTATGGGTCACAGTTTCCACTTACCATCAGGTGGTCTGTGTGCTCGTCTGCCTTCCTATGCCGTAAAAAAAAAAAAAACGAAGCATATTTTTGTGATGAGCGAGATTTGTTTCAGAGGTTTCGATATTTTCTGTATTTGGTTCTTTATATAAATATCGTTGTCTAGTACCCTTAATTCAAGCCTTGGCCTTAGTTTGGGACAAGGTCAGTTGGTGTGAGACATTCCCCTGATATTTATTTAAGTGTTTACTGTTCCCCAAATAATCTACACCAATGAAATGTTAATTTTATATTCCTCATCATCATCATCATCATGTCAGCCGAAAGACGTCCACTGCTGGACATAGGCCTCCGCCAAGGCTCTCCACTCAGACTGTCCTTGTTCTTTTCGCATCCAACGCGTTCCCGCGTTCCTTACAAGGCAATATATCGTCGGTGAAACTGCAAAACCACGTAAGTAACATTTTAAATAAGGAGCAAAATGCACCTTTTTAATAAGGTAGTAAGTTTTATTTTGCTCTATCATATATTTGTTAGTTACGCGGTTTTGCAGTATCATCGACGATATACACTCACGGACAAAATTAGAGGAACGGGATGAAGTAATAATTTTACAACAAAAAAGCATGATTTTTATTTTATTTTATTTTTTAATTAATTCGGAAGATTATTTTGTATCGTTACAGTTAACATAAAATGAACAAAAAACAAATGACCATGCCTTTAAGTATGATGTAATTTTTTTGGATTATTGTTGTCGTTTTCTGCGACAATATTTTTTGTTTTATTTTCTTTAAATTGTGCATTTTTAACAATTATAACAAAAAATACTCGTTTATTTAAAAAAAATACAATTTATAGTTGCACAAACTCAAATTTTCCAAAAAATCGCATTAAGTTAGGTAATGCAAAAGAAAAACAAATGAAGTATTAGAAAACAATTAAAAACATCAATTTTAAGGTAATAATCCTTTTATTTAAATGACCCAAGCTTTTTTCATTATCTGACTTACAACGTATAAAATACATTTTATTAGTCTAGTTGTATTTTTGCGTTCCTCTAAATTTGTCCATGAGTGTATATTATATTCCTAATGCAATTTAATTCTTGTGCCATGCTCAATTCAGGGTTCCGAACCCCCGACGCATAAAAGAGGGTTGTTATATGTTTGACGCGTAAGTGTGTGTGTGTCTGTCTGTGGCACCGTATCTCTTAAACGGGTGAACCAATTTGGATGCGGTTTTTTTAATTTGAAAGCAGGCTTTCTAGCGGTTGTTCTTAGACATGTTTTATTAAAATCTGATAAGCCGTTTTTGAGATATTGAGCTTTTATAAGCCCTCGATATAACGGCCAAAAACGGCCAATCCAATTTTCTATTTAGTTATTTGGTGCCATCTTTGAAAAGTTTTAGTAGGTAACTGCACTTTTTAGGCGTCTGTATCTCAGGAATCGATCAAGTCTACATATTTGTAATAGGTAGTTTTGTTATTTAATTTAGCGTGTTTTTCACATTTTTGTCAGTTGTAGTTTTGGTTTTACCCTCTGCAACTGTGGTGACTTTTTTAGAAATATTCTACTGATGTGGAGTCTGTGAGGTTGTGTGGTTGCGATACGATTGCTCAATTTTAATGGGGAATTTATAATAAACATGTATATGGGCTTTTAAATTTAAAGAAAAGTTATTATCTTGAATAAAGTAAGAAAATTAGGTATTTTTAACAAAGGTTAACATAATGTCACGAGTCATTAGAAGAAGATACTGAGCGATACAGAGCTATATCACGGTGTACGGCGGTGTCGCTGTAAGAGTAGTCCTTAACATCTGAACATAAGGACTACTATCTAGGCGCCATGTAGCCAATTAGTAATTAATTAATAACTCGACGCTAGATGGCAGAGAAGTGCTAGCGTACTAGTAAGCACTAGTACGTTCAGTAGCTGAAATACGATGAAAAAAAGAACGATCTTTCAGTTTTCAACCTTGAAAACTTAATATAAAGTTTAATTTTGTGCTACTATCAAAACTGTGTTATGGCGTTTTCAGTTCGTAAGTATGGCGTTTTCAGTTCTTAAGCTTAAACCAATTATGAGAAGGTTGTTTTTGAAGTAGTTAATAGAGCGAAAGCGTAAGACGCACACATGTTTAAAAGTGGCGACATCGGGTCTTGTACGAATTTGCGCTCATGACATATCTCCGTTTTTGTGATCTGTGGTGAGGATTGAATATTCCTTTATTAGTCCTTAATTACATATAATATTTTTATAAGCATCAGCTTGACATTTCGACGTATATTTTATTATTTGCCGAATAATACTACGTAACGCAAGGGACATGACGCAATTTATTGCATACAAAATAGACAGCTTTCGATGTCCACTGTGTTACACATTTTATGAATAAACATGAATCACTGCTGAGTTTCTTGCGGTGTTTCTTCTCAGCAGTGGTCTCCTCTTGTGAAGCGCTGGTAGATTCTTGACGTGTAAAAGTGCCCGTGCGGCCTACTTACTGAATAAATGTCTTTATCTTTATCATACGTTTTGGGTAAAAATCAAAATAAATAAACATGGTAACACTACTTAAATGTCACTTAAATGATGTCTAACTTACAATTTTGTCACAAAATAGTATGTGTTTGACTTTAATCGACAGTTTCGTTACGGTGACAATATTCTCCATTAAATTTACATTTATTTTGGTTTATACCCATTTATTAAACTGTTACAAAGTAATGTTTTGACTTATGTTGAACTGTTGTTATAATGAAGGTCGCATGGCCGGATCGCGCTAAATAGATACAAACTCTGTTTGCATAGCACTAATGTTTGTATTTATTCGTACACGAGTCAGTGATGTTTAATAACTATATATAAAAGGGGCGTTTGTTTTATTAGCCGGTGCCAGTCCTCCATTCCCAGGTCTCTGGAAGGGACTTTAATCTCTGCCCCTTTTTCTTAAAGTAATTAATTAATGACAGCAAACAAAAGCAAGGACTTTTGTCTTTGGCTCATCAGGCGATTACCAAATAAGAAAGTAAAAATTGAATATCAGGGGACGATATTTGCCATTGCAAGCTGAACAGACATCTGTTTCTTATGGGTACAAAAAATGATAAATAAGGTTGTTCCGGTCCTTAAGAATGCATACATGGAGCGACTCCGCTTTGATCGGCCAAAAAAGCGCATACCTCTCTAACTTATTTTGTTGTAAGCAGATCAATGTAGATAGGACAAACCCCAAAGTACCAAAACAATCAGCAACAATTTTGTTATGTTACCATTGTTTATATCAAATTAATGCTGGTTGCATAACATAACAGTCATTTAATAACAACAACTTCCTTCCAAACAATCGATGGGCCTCCCAGGCTTACTCGAGTTTCATGGGAAGATACGCAATATACGTTTCCAACACACAAGCCTTTTAATTGATAACGCCTCATTATATATAAACGCGTTTTTTCTGCGTGTACGTTTTCCGTGAAATCAGACTACCGGAATTCCCAAAGAAGCTGGCTCTGTCAACAACGTTTCAATGACTGGTTTCTAGTAACAACTCAAACTGGTGAACATTTCGTAGTTTTATATAAAGCCAGTAATTAAGCAACTGGACAATCTGTCCAGTTTCTGACCTGTATTATTTGACCGAGAGTGTAAATTTGTATTTACAATCTCGCTTTACAAACTGGGAGCGTGAACTAGTATATGAAAAAGGATCGATACCTAATTGAGTTTATCGATATAGGCAATCCTTAGCTGCCATATAATTTTGCCCCATATATTCCTGGGTCTGATCATAAACCATATATCACATCAGGGGACAATCTCACGCCAATTGACCTAGTCCCAAACTACGCTCTTGGCTTGTACTAGTATGGGTGCAAGACAATTATATGGAGAAAAAAAAACTTAAATACGTAGAAATCGTCCAAGATTCAAAAACAAACGCTCGCGCTCATCGCTCAAATATTGGGCCATACTGGAAATCGATACCGGGACCGCTAGCTTCGTAGGCAGCGTCTTCACATGAAAACATCCAAGACACAGGATGAAATGAAGTGCGAGGCTCATGCCATAAATAGCTACCCTTATAAGTAGGATCTATTTAAAATGTCGGAATCCACTTAAGAGCTTATCTTCCAATGAATGGCTTTGTTATCTATTGTGAAGCCCGACCGCAAATTAGCAGTGCAAAATGAAACGCATAAATAACAAAAGATGGCAAGTCATTCGAAATAGTACTGTTTGAAATTGAAAGCGGCAGCCAGGTATTTTGTTTTCAAACAGTACTATTTCGAATGACTTGCCATTACAAATTGAACCTTATTCTCTAGGCGGCAAAGTGGCTATTCATGTGAAATCTTTTGTTATTTATGCGTTTCATTTTGCACTGCTAATTTGCGGTCGGGCTTCACAATAGATAACAAAGCCATTCATTGGAAGATAAGCTCTTAAGTGGATTCCGACATTTTAAATAGATCCTACTATATCTGAAATCAAAATCAGAGGGCCTATTCAGCCCTTCTAATGAGAAAATCACTGAAAATTACGATTATACCTTTCACTCTTCTCAATCTCTCAAGGGTTAGCTGGAAGAGATCCCTTAAAGGGATAAGTTCGCCTTTGTACATATTTTTGTATTAATTGTTTTGTTCTGTTTTTTCTTTTGTACAATAAAATGTTTACATACATACATAATATCTCCCATTCACAGTAATCGTGTTTTTTTTTTATCCCTAGTGGTTAATAATTAGCCTTAGTCCCGATGTGCAGAGACTAAAGTTACATTTTAAGAGCATGAAAAGTGAAAAACATAATTAGTGATTCATGTCGAAAAACAGGGGACCGCGCCATTTTTAAAAGTTGATTCATCCTTTTGCATCTTATTTAAGTTGTTTGTTGCGCGGTATTGTTGTTTCACCGACAATATGTAAGTGTGACAGTGACGGGTGCTTTTCCCAGTGCTATGATAAACACGACCATAATAAGATTAATAAGCCCGAAGGAGACGAAAAAGTAGAGAAATAAAACGAAATTTAATACAATGTCATATTTTATTTCTTATCATAAAATATTCAATTAACAATACGTAAATTAATTGAACAAATGAAAACAAGAATATAGAGCCCGCCGCAAAAGTAGTGCCTTTCAATCCAATTTTGTTTATAATGGAAGTAGTTCGTAGTGCCTTGTTGACCGGCCCAAGTGATTATATACTCTTTGGACCGGCCGGCCGGCTCACCATTAGTCAAACTGACAGCGACAGGTGACAGTGACACTACTGTCAAATACAGGTAATTATTTTTATTAATACAATTACAATAAAACTAAATTAAAAACATTGCCACATAAATAAAAAGTAAATTATTAAAAGTAAAACTAATTATAACTATGCTAAGTAAGATTAAATTAAAAGTAAATAAAAACTAAAAATATTTTTTATTTCTTAAACGTCTGATTTTTATGTTGTCTGGGACACTACTTGATTCTTATGGTACAGAAGATAATTGTTATTCATTTATTTTGACACAATCACTTTATAACCTTATGATCTTTGAATTGAGAGTTAGTGTTCATTATTGGTGCCTTCAGCTTCAAGTGTCCAACATTGGTGCCGTCACCCTGTTACATTTTAATAAATAAACTCGAGAGCTAAAACATTTTGTTGATCATTATTTTTATTGGTTTTATCCAAGTTTTCCTTCCCTTTCACATTTACAATTATTATTTTCCTGTTTACCATCCTGTTTTTTTACATATTCACAGCGTTGAATATCACGCTTTTTTATGTCCACTTTGGATTTGGATCTTAAAGGAGGCTCCTCCTATTAAAAACGTTCTGACAGATTTTTGCGGATCCATTACTAACCCCCTTTCTACATGGCTGGATAGCTGGTTTGACCATGATTATAGGGGCGAAATATTACTATTTGGCGATCCTACTAAGGTATCTTACCGGACATTAATGACCTCGAATTTGTATGAAAATACAAATTTGTCTCCTGCTTTACTAACAGGTTTTGCAATAAATCTATTTTGACAGTTAAAATAATAACAAACTAACAACATTTTTATTAGCATATCGTAAAAAGCCTTTTAATAATATTAGTTCATTAAAAAAACTGTTCCGTTTCGTAACAAAAATGTGTTCCGAGCGGACGGACTGCATCAATGTGTACGAATGTAATCTAAGTCGGATATTTATACGCACTTGAACGCACCGGATGAAACGATTTCGACCCGTTTATTTTTAATAGCTGGTTTCGGCGTAGATAGCTAGTATTATTTGTTTTAATTCTGTAAAATGTGCATTTTTAACAACTACAACAATAAATACACGATTGTTAAAAAAAAATACCTTTCACAAACTCAAATGTTTAAAAAAAATCGCATGTAGTTAAGCCAAAGCAAAACAAATGAAGTATTAGAAAATAATTAAAAACATCAATATTAAGGTATAAATAATAACCAGAGCTCGGCGTGAGCGAGCTGTTTTCAGAGTTAGCATAACATAGACATATCTTGTCATTCAATGGTAGATGTTGTGCAATTTAATAACGAATGAAATTGTTTTATTTCGGCTGTCTTTCTTCTACGATCTTTACGTCGCCCTCAAAACAAATGAATTGTATAACTAGCTTATTTAACAAAGCTCTTTTAAAGGAACAGATTCGGACAGTATTTTCATGCACAATTTCACCACACTCACTTCAGTGGATGGAGAAAGATCTTTTTCTACCTATAAGTGGATATTAAACTCAAGAAGAAATGCGTTGAAAATTTAAAATATAGAAAGTCTTATAGTTTTTTAGTACAATAAATAGTCAGTTTTGTTTCATTATAATAATTAATAGTTTTATTTTATTTTTAAGGTGTATCTATATTAATATCTACACTTGACATTAAGGACGAAAAATGGCTCTCCCCCGCCGAGCTCTACTAATAACCCTTTTATTTATATGATCCAAGCTGTTATTAATATCTGACCTACAAGATATACAATGCGTTATTAGTCTGGTTTTTTTTTGCATTCCTCTAAATTGGTCCCTGAGTGTATTTGATATAACTGAATCTTTCTCCTCAGGGTTACCGCATGGAGTGTCCTCCCGGCTGCCCGCCAGCAGTGTACGAGCTGATGCAGGGCTGCTGGCAGTGGAACGCCACTGAGCGTCCCACCTTCCACGAGATCCACCACGCCCTGGAGCACATGTTCCAGGATAACAGCATCACCGAGGGTGAGTGCTGACGTCACAGGCTCTTTAACATTGGCATTGGCGTGGTAGCTTTTAACATTGTCTAGAGCAGGTGGTTCCTCACCTCAATTTTGTTACGAATGTAAAAAACGACATATTACCCAGACTTTTACTAAAACAATACAAGCAAATTAAAATGTACTAGCTGAATAACCCCCCGATTCGGAAAACCAGGCTCTAGAAAATTAACTTAAATGTTTTGGTATAGGTAGGTACTTATTGTAAGAGGTGTGTTTGGCAAATTAGTCTTCTTTTCTTTCAGATTCAGATTTGTTTTCTTTGCGATTTGTATTCAAATATGCGTACAAAGACATTATTATAAATAATTTACCTATTTTTAATAGTTTTTAGTTTATTGCACGAAAAACTGCTGTCTAATTTTTTTTCCATACAATGAAAATATCCTAACATAAAACTGAGTCGTTTTTTCAATTTGGCCTGACTGACCTGGGACTCTATTGCACTCCAAATGAATTGTGATGTATATCTTATGAGCTCTATTGGTTTTGGAGGGGTGTGTGAGAATTCGGAAGTCGCAAGTTACAGTTACCAATCAGCACACTCATATTAAATGATTTTGTTTCATGTAAAATTTGTTTAAAATATTATTTACAGTTGTTTTATCTCACGAAAGCGGATTCAGCTACGCATTCAGAGATAACATGCAAGTGCATCTACACACACAAGTATGGCAGATAAGCCTCCGTGAAATAAAACAAGTGTTACATAATGCGTTGAATATTTGTAAACGTTGTATCACTGTAACTTGTGCTATGGATTGACTACTGTACTAGATTTCAACTTGACACTCATAACGTTGCAGAGGTCGAGAAGCAGTTGCAAGAGGGTGGCGCCACCGCCGCTGGCACCCCCCAGCCCCTGAAGAAGGCGGGCGGGGAGGCGGCGCGCGTGCAGATGCGCCGCCCCACCAACCGGCGTGGCAAGCAGGCGCCAACCCCGCCCAAGCGCACCAGGTAAGGTCGGGTGATCGGGCGTACACCGCAGCCCCGATTGGCCAAGCCAATACTGCCGTGGGTACACTATCGCTTATAAATCAAACCTAACCTAACCTAACGTATAGCAATTAAATTATGCAGCTTATCTGAAATAGCTCCAGCAAAACACACCTTTCGTAAAAATCAAAATTCGGAAAAAAGTAATTCGGAATTTTAAAGTCTTCCCTACTGTTGTACCTAACACAAAAAAAGGCAACTAACTACAATGAAGTAGACGAAGCATTTTATACTGTATAGCTTCTGCCCTGCTCTTACTTATTACTAAAAACTGCATTAAAAGCCTTTGCTTAAAAGATCTAAGCGTACAGACAGCGGGAGTGACTTTGTTTTATACTATTTTTTAATATAAAATGAGACATACAAAGCCAACTAAGGATACCTCATTCATTTGAATTGATTGTTTAACAATATAAATATGATTTGATCCAATAGCTGGATTCTAATTGTTTTTATCTACTCCCTCAGTACAATGTGCTACTAACGATATCGCTATCTGTAATCCGATGAGGTGCAATGTGTGATCCCAAAGTTGACATTTCATTATGAAACGTTTCACAGTGTTCTTTTTCGCAAAAGGCGGGAATTAAAAAAAAGTTCACCGGTATTTTATCTAATGGCCAACAGTCATTCTATTTTATTTACTTAATTATTGTTTAATTGACTCAACAGATTAATTAAAATATGTTTACATAATGGGTGAATCAACATTAAATAAACAAAATATATTTGCCAATGACTTCGCTTACACGCTTATTTCATCAGACAAATAGTCTAACATTTGAAATTATTTGATTTAAAACTTTACTATGTTGTCCCTAAGTTTTCTATGGAAAATGTTCATTTTCCACCGAGTTACCAGGTTCTTTCGAAGATTAAACAATATTTGAGGTGTACGTGTAAGGTCTGTGAATTTGCTGGTCTGATTTTAATACTCATACATTATTATTAAAAATAAGTTACCAGGAAAGTTTTAGTACCTTCAAAGTTGATTCACCCAATGGACAATAAATTAAATTTACAGTTATTCATATTCATATTTTAACAATATTTAATTTTGTTTGACCTAAGTTTCCCGGGTCCATCCTATTCTAAGGTTAAAAAAAAACATTTCAAAATAGTGGGAATTTGTTTTGCTTTTGCACGGAGTTCTTAAAAGTTTAATGAAAAATCTGTGAGATTGTGACTTTGGCGAATTAAGTTTAGTGATGCAGAATTTTACACGCCGCCAGAAATAAAACAGGCGGCAATGGAAGTGACCAGTAATTTGTCATCTTTAAATTCGTAAAAATTATATTAGAAATGTTACGAAAAGTTCATGGCATAGATATTAATTGTAGATATCCCTTTTGAGCTGCATAGATAAAGTAATGTATGCAAATATTCATAATTAGCCATTTCGACACTCATGCGTATCTCAATGGTCCTCATTATGATACAGTCACATAAACTACTATTATGTAGTCGTCGTATACCATAAGTCAAATAACCAGAGTTGATGTTTGGTGGCGTCTTTGAACAGAGTGAGTGGAGTAGTTATTATCAGAGGTCGGAATTTTCGTAGCACTTTTGAGCTGTCATAGGGACTTCTCGTTTATCGACTTCGGATATACATATTTTATCGATACATTATAGAACACAACATATTAAAGAAGATTAAAAGTAGATGTAAACAACAGGCGGTCTTATCGCTGAAGAGCGATCTCTTTCAGATAATGACTATCTATCTATTTCTTTTATAGAAAAACGAATGATGAAACACTTAGTCTTCTTAGCACTATAACAGACTTTGAACATGAAATTCATAAATGATAACACTGAACTGAACTGATTAAAATGTTAACTATTAACTTTTCATTATTTTCATTGCAAATCTCTATTTCACATTTTCAATTACTCGAAAGTCATCTGAAAGAAATCGCTCTTTAGCGATAATACCACCTGTTGTTTACCTCTTCTTTTAATGTTCTTTAATATGTTGTGTTCTATAATGTATCGATAAAATATGTTTATCCGAAGTCGATAAACGAGAAGTCCCTATGACAGCTCAAAAGCGCTACGAAAATTCCGACCTCTGGTTATTATAGATACTTTTATGATTGAATGAATGAATGAATGAATGCTTCATAAGAATTAAATACAAAAGTACGTTGTTTAAATTGTCATGAAATGTGAAATTTATTTTAATAGTAGAGGATATTAAAAAGAAAATAAACATTACAATATGATTTTTGAAACTATTGGCGCCCTTATAAATTAAACCATGCCAAATGCCAAAAAATACGTCTAAAAATAATCTAAAAGTTAGTTTCATTTAAAAAAAGCATCCTAAAATTCCTTCTAATAATAATAGCTATCTAACCTGCCTTACCTTACAAAAAATATCAAGGAACTTGCTTTTTATAAACAAACACATTGGTTGGTGGTTGCTTGGTTACTGGAACTGAGATATTGGAGTGGCTTTAGCAATATAAATTCTAGTATGATGTTGAGCAATTAGCAATTGAAATTACAGTTTCACAATCTTGCATGTTACCTTCATCTGATGTTAAACAGTTGTCCAGATTATAAAATGCATATATTGTGGCAGTCTGTTCCAAATTTTCTGGAGTAAAGCCATTTCTTAACTTAACCACGAAAGGCCCAGTGTGCAACAGGATGTGTACATAATCAAGCCAATTTACTTTTAACTGCAATAAGAATTAGGTTTATTTTCTTATGTTCATAAACTGACTACACCTGAAAACTACATGTCTCTCACTTCGTAAAAGTGGACTTCTATTTAGTACATATTCCAGCTTATTTCGCAGTTAGTTCCGTACGAGTTCAGTGTACTTGTTACAATGTCAATTATTAGAAAACTTTCATCTATTGAAATATTTGCACATTTCGATTGTTTTATTGACTCTGGTATAATTTCGTAGCAATCTTGTATAAATTTTAAATTAGCTCTTAAATTTTCATTTCCATATAAAGCTTGAAGTATCTTCAAAGTAGGTACCGTAAAACTACACAACTATGGTCCTAACCTGCAACAATAGTCCAATTTTCCTCATAAAATCATTCTAAAATATGATACCTTACTGCCATTATTGCTGGGTATATTATGTAATGTTTGGCCTACAATCAATTGCTCTAAACTCTAGCTATAGCTAAAGCTATCATATTTTTAGAATAATGTGATAAATAAAATTGGATTATTGTTGTAGGCCAGGACCATAGTTGTGTAGTTTTACGGTAGTCTTATAAAAACTAGCTTGTAACCATGTTTCCCATCTAGTAATTACCGGTTATGGCGGCAATTTCGTATTTGGAGCGTATTCTTAAAAAAAAAGGACGCGGTGGGGCGATTTAAAAAATATTTTTTTAACATTTGATATCAAAGTATTAACCAAACTATGTTAAGATCGAATTTTGCTCCGCGACTCGGTATAGACTATGAGCTAAATCAGTATCGTGTTTAACATTGTATGTCTACTTTAAGATCTCATAGTCATTATTATATTTTAAGGTTTCTTGACCTTACATTTGTAATAATTTTATTTTTGCTTGTTTTAAGAATTTATTGTTTATTACTTTATTACCTTAATATTACTTAATGTAACTTACTTTTAAGTATAATTATGTTTTTATGATTGAAAAAATGACCTTCTGCTGGAGTTTCTTGCGGCGCTTCTTCTCCGCAATGATGGTCTTGTCCGAAGCGCTGGTAGATTCACTGTACATTTCCGACGTGTAAAAGAGCCCGCATGTGGCCAATTTACTGAATAAATATTTTGAATTATTTTTTTAATCTTACCAGCGGCAAGCATATACGCACCACTGTCTCTGTAGAATATCAGTAATTTCTTTATATTTTCTTTGTAGTTCTCTTCCCATAAAAACCTTAAGGTTTCAACCTCAGAAGCAATTGTATTGGCATTTACAAGAGTTGAGACTTTACATGCTAACAACTACGGTATTTGTAAAGTATATTCCATCATTGGAACATTATCAAACACATTAACAATTCTGTTTACGACACAATTGCCAACAAGGTCAACCGTTTCGTCTGTGGTGAGCCACAAATTTAGTATCGGAAACTGGAAGTCTTATTTTATTAATTATTGCTTTGTACATTTTTGACTGATGGATTTTTTTCAAAATACTTTGTACAACAGCAAAGGTACTTTTCAAAACACTTTCGAAACTCCGGATGATTCACCCTATTCCAAGGAATATTACACGCAATGAGAAATATGCACAAGTCATAAACAAAGCCATGTTGGTCACCACAATTCATTCGGTGTTGAGTATTATTGACGTGTTTCAGCACGTTATATTTTTTCATCTTCTACCGCAGCTACCGCAGGGATATTATGGCGTTTCCACGTGAAGTGATTTCGCCAGTGTCAAGGTTTATATGAGTATAAATCAATATAGCAATAAAACACAATCCAATCTTCTCTAGGAAGATTGGGGGCAACGTTGTACGGTGATTTGTAGGTCAGAGGTCAAGATAGTTTTAACCTCTGCACCACTGCGAGTCCACTTGAAACGAGAAGAAAGATGCCAGATACACGAAATAAGTCCAAGTCTTCAATCACTGTGCGACACAAAGGCATAAAAAGTACAAATCACTATCAGAAAAGAACTTTGAACACCTAATTACCCAAAAATTAAAGTCTAAAACAAATTACACGTCCGCCATCTTTTAACGTTGCAAATGGCCCCCCTTTTTCATCTTCGTTAGACTTACTGCACAAGCTGAGCAATATACAGGGTGCCTCTGACCTTGGGGCTTTAAATGCATAGATCATTTCTACTCCTGAAACTAAACTTCTTTTGTTCTGTAAGTTGTTAAAAATATGTCCAGTTTAAATTTATTTTTTATCATACAGGTTAAATCTAATTTTTAATGTACGCGGTCCAATTCTCCATTTTCCTTTAGCCCTCGTACCAAGGTAATGTCGCCCCCGTACCATGAGATAGTGATTAAATGGCCAGAATGTAATACACTGATTTTACAATTAGACTTTAACATCAATTAGTTATCTAAGTTTAAGTTATTTTTTCATATTGCAGAACAAAAGTAGTTCACTTTAGCGAGTAGAATCGATCGATGCATTTAAAGCCCCAAGATCAGAGACATACTGTATAGTCTTGCTTTCTTTGCTATATACAAGTCTTTCATATGGTTCTATCCATTGCAGAATTGTTCTTACTTGTGGAAAATTCATTTTATTATTATCAAAGGTCACGTCGACAACGTTTCGTAAATTATGTGTTGCTTCCGAAAATTAACGAGTCTACAATTAATGCGAATTGTCACGATTGGCAATCTAAAAATGATATAGTGATTGACTTTATTTGAAGAGAATTTTTAGTCAATAATTATTTAATGTAAATATTTACATAAGTTAATTTTAACTAATTAATGACGACTCCACTGCTTTTTTTGTCCAAAAATGCCACGAGAATCATAACCCTACAATTAACAAAAGAACAATAAGCATATAATAGGAACTTACTGCTATAAAACACCGTGTAAATACCATTGTTGTATAGTCTGTATACAGCGTCGGACCAATTACTGACCCCTGAGGAACGCCTAACTTGTTCACTTCGAATTTCCTGTTCATAGACTAAATATGTACAACATACAAAGCAGAATAACAAGATCTATCTTGTTAAAAGCATTTTTCGGATCAATGTTGATGTGTACCAGAAAGTTCGTGTTTTAATATAATAACTTTACGAAGGCGTGCATACTATAATTAAACTAAGTCTCATAAAACATGTGCACTTCATTTTGCAGTTTGCTGTCTTCGTGCAGTTCTTTCCGCGAGTCCCAGTATGCGGCCGAAGAGCACCACGAAGATGGGCTGGCTTCGTTAAATGGTAAGCGCCTTTTTTTACAGCACAATTGTTAAAATATCATAGCCAGAGATCGGAATATGGGTGTCATTACTCTCAAGAATGTGGACATGACTCCAAAGATTTTGATTAGATAAATTAAATTAGGTAGGTACGTACTATTGAAAATAATTTTGATCCTTCGCTAGACATTAATACATACATACATAAACTCACGCATTCATTCCCAGAGTGGGGTAGGCAGAGCTAAATAATTACCAACAACTCTTAAAACTTCTTGATAATTCTGTAACCACATTTTGCACAAGTAGGCTAAGATGTTTCCCAGTGTATTAGTGACAGGTGGCAAGCCCATCGCCTAACAGTACTATAAGCCTTTATTCCCTTAGTCGCCTCTTACGACATCCACGGGAAGACATGGAGTGGCACTTTTCTAACCCGGCAACCACACGGGTAAGAAATTAATTATTGTAATTTAATTAGTTTAATTAAGATCTTTGGAGTCATGTCCACATTATTGCGAGTAATGAGACCCATTTGTCCGATCTCTGATTATAGCACAAACTGTAAGATACTGAAACTGTCGGCAATTCTGCCAACCACAATACTGCCTTCCTAAGCTAATACGCAGTATGTCAGATAAAATTCCTGTAGCAATTTCAACCTCATTACTAAGAGAGGAGAACTAAAACTGCTTTGGTTATTGATTTTGGGATTCTGCTAATTTGCTTAGGGCGGAATACTGGTTCGGTGATTCGGTATCGCTATGGATTAGCTTCAAAGCTAAAATCAGGCAATGTCTCAACTCAGCAAATTTTCATCAAAAAATTGACTTTAATGTTTCACAGTTAAAGTACAAGTTTGGTTGAAATCGTAAGAACAGCCTAAATTTTTCTGAATATTATGAAAAACAAAAAGAAAAACGCGACACTTCATCTGATACGGGAAATTTTAAAGAAATTTGCGAATATGAGTTTCAATATCGAGTAACTTCTCTCGAATTCTCTCAAGTGAATCTCCACCAAAAGCATACCCGTTAAATACGGCTTGTGCATTACGGCTTGGCCACAACAGTGGCGACCACGGCGGGTGGCCGAAGCATACACATAGGATCGCGTCGACCTGTGTCTTGGGATTATACAAAGTAGTTTCTTTTTGCACTACTTTTTGAAGGAACTATGGCTAGTATCTTCAAACTAAAAGGTACTTTTTACACCTTAACCCTTAACCAGGCTGACAGATCATAAGTCACAGTAGAGATTCAGCCTTAGGTACTAGTATACAAGGTACTATTGAGTAGGATTTACAATACAATACAGTACAAATACTCTTTAATGAACACCAAATAAAACAAACACTGAAAAGTACGTTTTAACTATAGGTATACAATAAGTTCGCTCGTAATGAGACCTAAGTCGTGTCATGCTTCTTACAACCCTATCCATTAACGACAGAACGAGGTTCAGTCAGTACGCCGGAGTTTCTTGCAGCGCTTCTTCTCCGCAATGATGGTCTTGTCCGAAGCGCTAGTAGATTCACTCCATGTTACCGACGTGTAAAAGAGCCCTCATGTGGCCAATTTACTGAATAAATATTTTGAATTTTCATGCCCGTATTCAAGCATTGCTCGGTTGCTGAATAATGCTCTTGGTAGATATGCGACGGATATTTACGACGTCACTGGCAATGCCTTTCGCGTGGCAGAATGTTGGTCAGCTCACAGCCAACACGCCGTCGACACGGTAAGAATAGGGGGACCTTATTGAATTTGGAGAAAAGCTGCTCGATATATCACCAAGTATTAAACGAAATGTTTAACTTCCCTAACGCCACGGCAGTACACTTTAGAGATGTTATTGTACTAGGCGCCAAACTGTCAGTGAATCCTTCTTTGTTTTATAAACTTTACGTCGACTTATGATGCTTTAGCTTCCAGATACCGAGGCGTTCTAAGGTTAATACGTAATTCGTTTAGAAATTCAACCGTTCAGTGTGGTATATCATCAATAAAACGATATGTTTAGGTAAAACTGACTGTTTCGTGACATTAATGAATGAAGGGCCGCTGTCTGGTACAGAGGTCTAATATGTATATCGACGTTTCAGTATCTGTCAAATTTAAGTAGTAATTAGCTTGAGGTTTAAAACGACAGACGAAAAAAATCGTCAGAGTCATTGTTTTGGATAGTAAAAATAACGGCTCAGGATGACTTGACCCACATTCCTTTTTGGTCACCTTCCTATGTCGACCTCAATTCTACATGGTCCACTGTCCTGATTCGTCCACATTCCTACTTCTTAACTAGTCCTCATGTAGAAATGGTCCAGTGTCCTGATGATATAAATATAATAGACAAATATAGAAGTATAGACGAGATAAATTGTCGAAATAGTAATGTGAACAAGTTAAGAAGATGTAAATTTGGGAATTGTATGCAGACAACATGGAATTGTGGACGACATAGGAAGGTGACAGAAAAGGAATCTGGGTAAAGTCATCCTGAGCCAAAATAACTCCATAAAACCCCTTCAAAATTTGTTCCAAGTTGTCCATTTTGTTACCAAAATCCCCGATACATTTTTAGGTAACAAAACGGACAGTTACAGACATTTTTTGTGGACACAATGGAGTCCTGACCGCTGTTCCAATTTTCCTCAAACCTGATGAATAGGCTTGGGACTTTTGGATGCTCGCTATGGTTTTAGATTCCACGGAGTCGCCATTATGTTAAAATATTATTTTTCGAAGTCAAAGTCAAAGTGTAAAAATAAAACATGTTAGATTTACGCTGTTATATCGATCGGTAATAACCACGTTATTATGACTGCAATTAATTTTATCATAAATTTATTAGTTAAAATATAGAAAAAATAATAGTGATCCATTCTTAGTACCATTTTAATGATGAACATGAAATAGTAATAGATGATGATTATGATGCACTGATTCAAAAAGCCTGTACCTCATCAAAATTTGTAGATTGAAAAAGGCATTTTTGTTATTGTTACTTAAAGTATTGGTTTTAGTTTATTTTGTTTACTAGCAATAGAGTATTTTATTATTGGTAATTATATACATACAAGTTGTATGTACTTATCCACTTTGACTTTGACTTCTATAAAAAGATTTTAACATAATGGCGACTCCGTGGATTCTAGAACCATAGCGAGCATCCAAAAGTCCCAAGCCTACTGATGAAACATGTTTGTTACAAAAACTTCCTACATGAGCGATGATTTTCCAATCTCGTGATTGGATTATATAGCTTTACGGTTTATTTTCTTTTATAGCCAATTCGTTTCTTACTTCCATTTTGGTTTGTCAAAATTATGTCAGCTTCCGCGATTGGCTTCTATGTATCGTTACCTTAGATTTTTTGTTCGTCATGCGTTTTCACAATGTGTTATTACGTTTAAAAGTATTGGCGTCGGAGTAAAAAAAATGCATTATAGTTTTGTTAGCTATATTAAAGTGAGAAAACTTCTACTAACAGAAATAACTATTTCTGTTTACCTGTTGTACACATTTAAGCCTTCTTTAATAATGTGCTTCAGCAATGTTCGTTTGTCTTCGGAAATACATACCAACGAATTGCCATCAGTTTTTAGTTTTCAGTTTTCAAGTGCTATTAATATGAATATATTGTTGTAGTGGGTTTTTTTTTGGAATAAGTTTGTGTAAATATACGTAAATTACAAAATATTGCATTGCACAGATGTACAAAGTTAACAGGATAAATGTGAGAATTTCACTTAATTCCATTTTTATATTTAAGTATTACGAAAACGCGAAATGGTCTGCTTGACTTTGTAAGAGGCTCCGTGAAATTAGTCGAACCATTATACATTACATTTTACACCATCTAGCAAAAATAACAGGCACTTTTGATTCTTCCAAGTACTTAAAATATTATATATATCAAAAATATATTACTTACAGTTACAATTAGGCTTGGGACTTTTGGATGCTCGCTATGGTTCTAGAATCCATGGAGTCGCCATTATGTTAAAATATTATTTTTCGAAGTCAAAGTCAAAGTGTAAAAATAAAACATGTTAGATTTACGCTGTTATATCGATCGAACCACGTTATTATGACTGCAATTAATTTTATCATAAATTTATTAAGGTCTGACTTTTAATTCACTGCAGTAAAATGACAGAGCCAAATGTCATTCTGTGAAATAATGATACCACATTTATTTTAATAGTGCTTCACACGTTCACCTAATGAATGATTTGATCAAAGAACGAACTAAATATTTTATGATATTACGTACTTAGCTTAGTATATTATTTTATTATATTTAGCTGATCATTTTGCTTGCAACAGAATGTTAAAAATATTAATATGCGACACGATTAAGCCACAGACTCAGCAAACCAATACAGCAATAAAAAAAGCGAACATAAAGACAGTGACATATTTAAATCAAGGGAACTGTAATATATTGAAACAAAAAACGTCAGATATTTTTTTCATACAATTAGTAATCAGTTGGTTTAGGCGTTATAGCCTTATATATTACATTTGTAAATATTTGTTTTGTTCAATGCATAAATAACGCGGAAGCTTGAGAAAATATTAAATTAGTTTTCGTTTTGTTATTTTCTTAATTACTAACGTTATTTTGAAACCCTTAATATTAATTAACTACATTACATCGTTCATTTTTTCATTCATTCTGTAAGGAACATCACTACTTTTTATACACCAAAGACTGACAACACTGAAGCTGTCATCCCACTGCAGTGAATTAAAAGTCAGACCTTAGTTATTACACACACATGTCACAGTTCACAGGTGACGCGATATGCATATATAGGTACGATTTACTTAATTATGCATCCTCTTTGATACTTGCGTGGTGACAGACTACTGACTGACATCTATTTTACCAATTAAAAAAACACTTGATTAATAAATTGTCAGTTTTCATTAAACACGGTTTAAGCAATTTGGGTTTAAAAATTTAAAATGAATAGTTTTACTACTTGCGAAATTAAGTCCTGGTTTAAATTAAATATAATTAAATTTAGAAGTGGCGACTAATATTAGATTGAAAAAGACATTTTTGTTATTGTTACTTAAAGTATTTGTTTTAGTTTATTTTGTTTACTAGCAATAGAGTATTTTATTATTGGTAATTATATACATACAAGCTGTATGTACACATCCACTTTGACTTTGACTTCTAAAAAAATATTTTAACATAATGGCGACTCCGTGGATTCTAGAACCATAGCGAGCATCCAAAAGTCCCAAGCCTAGTTACAATACACATTTAGATACAAATAATATTAATATATAATATTTGTAGCATAAAATGTCACTGCCTTATTTAAACTTGAAACTTGTCAGCGCCCGGTTTCTTTGCAATATGGTCTCTTCCGTCAATTTTTCTTAGCTTCGGGTAAAACCCGAATCACTCCGAAGCCGGTACTTTTACGCGAAACTACTTATTATTTGACGCTATTGGACTGTTGGGCGTCGGTACGAGTATTTATAAAGTATCAGTTTGTATAGATCTATGGGGATCTATTGAACGTGTAGAAGGCAACTTGAACATTACATTTTGAAATATCGTCAGACGAAACAGAATGCACAATGAACGTGTTCTTTTATTTCTGTTTCAAAAGAGTTAAACTCGGAAAATATATTGTATATTATACATTTATCAAACAGAAACAATGTTATGAATGGTTCGGTCATTTGGAAAGGATGGATGAGGGAAGATTGACGAAAGAGATATACAGATCGAAAGTGTGTGGAAGGGTCGGAAGGGGCCGCCCTAGGCGTACTTTTTCGAATTAAATCGGAGAAATACTGGAAAAGGGCCGAATTGACTTTTCGTATGGTTGCCGGCTTAGAATTGTGCCACTATATGTCTTCCCGTGGAAGTCGTAAGAGGCGACTAAGGGAAAGGCTTGTAGTACTGTTAGGCGATGGGCTTGCTACCTGTCACTAATATACACTGTTAAACATCTTAGCCTAATTGTGCAAATTGTGGTTACAGAGTTATCAACAAGTTTTTAGAGTTGTTGGTAATTCTGTAGCTCTGCCTACCCCACTCTGGGAATGAAGGCGTCAAGGTTTGTATGTATGTATGTATTGACTTGAGCATTCATTTTAAGGCTGCGTTTCCACTAGTGCAGTGCGAAGCAGCTATGCAGTGCGCGAAGCAAAGCCCACTAATATGATATTCAATTTCTGAGCGTTGCGTTCTAGCGAATTCATAATGAACTGTTAACGCTCATAAGCAAAGAGCGGAATTCTTCATAGCAAAAATCAAACTGTCAGAGGGATTGACCTAACTGTTTTATCGACTTATCGATAAATATTTGTCACTTAACGAAACAAAGTTAAAGTAATGAAATCAGGCTTTTGGATATACATACAAACAAATTAACGGTGTCCCTAATTAGCTCACCGCCACTGTATTTTAGTATAATAGTAAATAATAAAAAAGAAAATACTTTAATTTAAATTTTCTATATGTAACTTGTCATTAAAAATTAAAAACAAATATTGCTAAGAGTAGGTAACTAATCTTCATTCAAAATAACAAAGTCGAAATCTAAATCTGTACTAAATATGTTTTCTTCATCTTCCCTGTAGTAAAAGAAAATAGTCATTATTTTTTCAACATTGTCACCTTTCAAATTACTCCTTTTTTCATTGTAGATCCATTTATAAGATGAAAACGAGCGTTCTACCTCAGTTGAAGTAACAGGAGCATATTTGTCGTACTCGATAACGGTGTTTTGGCTGTAATCACTTTGTTCTATAAAATCAGCATATCAGGTCAAATGTTACAGAATAATCTTTTAAGTTGATTATGGATACCTAATGCGATATTATTCCGTAACATCGATAAGTCGATAAAACAGTTAGGTCAATCCCTATGACAGTTTGATTTTTGCTATGAAGAATTCCGCTCTTTGCTCATAAGTTTGGCTGGCCGCGAACGAATCAATAAAAATTGCCTGTGACCGTTTTTTAAATCCTATATTGGCCAAGCATTATTCTTATGTAAAATTTGGCCCCTTTCATGGTTCAGTTTAATTTATTAAAACAAAATGAGTGCTCAATATTTTGGCAATTTAAAATTTAACTGTACATAAATGTTAGTATGTTGTAGTTTAAACATTGCTTCAATTTTGAACTGTTTTCCATACTGGAATAAGATTCAAGTTGGATTACGATGCCTCAAGACATTGCTCATCCGAAGAATCTAAGAGCATATCCTCTAATTTTGAAAAGAAAATTGTTATCAATTTAGTATAGTGTCCCAACAATTAATGTTACTCGAAAGTACAAGTTAACTTTATGCTAATTTACACGCAGAAGTAGAATCGTCGCCATTCTCTATGGCTAGAAGTAATTTGTTACCATACACGATTTTATCACACAGTATGGCGACTCCCGTCGTTTATTTCATCAGAATTACACCACATTATTTAGGCTATCCTCAACCCCATAAATGAGTCCACTAGCGACATCTATTAAGTTTCACCTCTCACTAAAGTCTAATTCTATGGAACTTGCTAACTATGTAAACAAACCGCCATATTGAAATTGTCTCTGAATGATGAATTTACTAGTGATGGGCAATACTCCTTTACTTATGTCAAACCATATCGAACAATAAAATACCGAAAGTAAAAAACAAGTAGTTACTTATTTCTAATTTGTTTAATCACGATCTGAAGAAAAATCGGTACTTGAAGATGATATATCACCAGTATTTATTACAAAAGGTGCCGTTATATCATCTGTGAGTGTGATCAGCGTGAGTGTAGGGGTCTTAATATATCGCCAACTTTAGCCACAACACTACCCATCATAGACAATTGTAGAATTTAAAAGAAACAAAAACGTCATTCCATCAAGTCCTAATAACCTAACTTATGAAACCATTTAAACTTTTAATGAAATATCCAAGATAGAGTTATATATTTGGAGATTTTGTATTTTACAGTAACGACCGTTTCAATAGTTTATTGTTTCAATGGTGTTTAATGAGGTGGTCTGAAAATTCAAGGAGAAACAGTGACAAAACAAAGTTAAGTCTTTTGTTTACATAGTTAGCAAGTTCCATAGAAATACACTATACGACAGCTTGAACGAAACGCTTGTTTATTGTAATTTTATTTATTGTTGTATATTTCATTTATATGTTTTACACAATCATCTTAATATTGTGTTATTTTGCTATTGGTATCCGTGCTCATTTAAAAAAAAGGAGTTTCTTGTATTATATGCAAAATAAGTGTAAGCTAATTATGATTAGTTTATTATATGTGAAGTTTAACCCGACTGCGTGAAATTTTGTGTTACTTAAAACCAACGTTAATAAGAAGCGTATAAAATAAAACTAGATAAATATTAAAAGCAAGTCTGTGTTGTATTGAGTAATAAAATCTGAATAACAATCTGAATCATCAGCTGGCGAGCGAATGAATAAAAAGTTAAAGTGACAGTTCAAAAATATGGTTCCATTTTGTACTATCATAGTACGGTCCTAGTTCGATACTAATTGAATTATTTAGCATTCAAAAAAAAATTACTACTTTAAAGTAGGTAACACAGTGGACAATTGTATTAAAACGTCTTCCTGTGTTACTTTTTTATAGTTTAAAATAATAAATAGTAGGAATATAATAAGACTCGTATAATCTTCACGGTTCATATCGTTCTTTTATTATACATGAACACCTGAAAAAAAATGTAACCCTTGCCCAATTTGAAACCAGTCTGTTAAGTTTTTATGTGATACTAAAAAAAAAACGCAAAAAAGCATTAATGCAAAAAAAAAAACAATTTGGTTCGTCATTTTCATTACAATAAAATTTCACACATAACAGTAGGATCTTAAGCGCTATACAGGCTGGCATTTAAATCGCAGCAATTGATTGCTGCCTAACCCTCCCTGGGAACGACGCGTCGTGACGCGACGGTGTGAGTTTATGTATCAATCTACACAATAAATCTTTGTATTATTTATTTATTACTACCTTGCGAAGGATCAAAATTATTTTTAGGGTAAGTAATCAATTAATGTAATTAAATTTGTTTATTTAAAATCTTTGGAGGCATGTCCACATTATGGAGAGTAATGACGCCTATATTCCGATATCTTGTTATAATTATGAATAAAACCCGTTGGTATACTAATCTAGTAATCTCACATGCTCAGCAGTGCAGTAAGAAATCACTTTACATGTTACCTACTCTTCGACCGTCATCAGCAGGGTTCGGACTTTTCACAGCACGGTAAGACGAAAGAGAGCTGTGGAGTCGACGTTAGCATTAAAAGTGAACTCTTATTCATACTCATAGTCATTCATTTATTTAATTCCAAAATGCTTTTAAAGTAGCTGTAAAGCTGCTAAGGTAAGTAATGAAATATTTCAATTTTATTATAAGCAAAATAAAAATTATATTATATTTACAAACTTAACAAAGTACCTAAGTTTAAAATAGTTCATAGCTCAAATTCGTGTTTAATTTAATTGAAAAACATTTTGGAATTAAATAAATATTGAGTATGAGTATGAGTAAGAGTTAACTTTTAATGTTAATAGCGACTCCACAGTTCTCTTTCGTCTTACCGTGCTATGAAAACTCCGAACCCTGGTCATCAGTCAGGTTAAAAATTTCCGCAGTCGGGTTACATATTATATGTATGTATATTATTACTTGTTCAAATGGCATTGTCTTTCTGTCCGCTCGCTCAGGTGTATAGCAATATAGTCGACGTTGTAAGTACATACATTCGCGTAGTATAATCTATATGTAACTATATATATATACGAAGCCCCTAATTTAAACATATAAATAAAGGTTCCTTATAGAGACGAATTCAGCTAGCACGTTTGTCGGAAATATGTTTTACTAATGGCAAGCGTGTGAGCGTTTACATTAATAATCATATAGTAGTATTTAGTACGCTTTGTGTCAGAAATCATTACGGTAATTATGTGACATTATGACTTGGTTTTCTCAAGTGAAGTAACTACATGTAAAATTCAGTGTGTTATCCATATGGACTTATTTTTAACGGCTGAATGTACAAGCCCTAGTGAAGATAATTTGAAAAAAAATACCTATGAGTATTTCTCAATTTTTTTCCCACTGACTTCCATCTCCCAAATAATATTTGTATGGAAAGTTCCTTTTGTGTTACCGATATTCATGGATTTTTGGTAACACAAAAGGAAGTTTCCATTTCAAAAAAAAAAGAGAAATGCTCCTATACAAATTAATTAGGCATGCAATAGATTACATACATCGGTAAAAAAGGACAGGAAGAACGCTGAATAGGTAAACATTAATATTTTACGAAACTAAGTCTGCTTCTCAGAAGTCAGAAAAAGAATGCGTTACATTGCTGCTCGAGGAAACTTTAATACTAACGCTATAGTATATAAAGAGGTTATTTTTATATGAGATGGTTACCGCCTGTTTCACAATCGACAAGTAAAGCATATTTGACATATAAATTTAACCCTTTCTCTTTCTTACACTTGAAAATAGACAGAGAGAGAGCCAACTTTAAATGGCAAACAAATTGACTCGTCAAATCAATTTTCATATTATGCTGTTTCCTTTATTATCTTGTATATTGATATCGATTAGTTAAATAAAAATGGTTTCTGACATATAGCTGATAGTTTGTCTGCATTTATTTTGTATATATTTACAGTAGTGTAGTAACAAACGCTTCCCGTTCTTGGTTTATTCATTTTATTTCGTTTACTTATCAACTCCAGTTTGGAAATAATATATTTCGGACACTTTTATGTTGTATAAACTTGATGAAGAAAAATGTTTTTCTCAAACATGCTCGGAAAAAACGGTATTCCGATTGAAAGACAAGGACGGAAAGAGCCTCATTTTACTCCTAGGAGTAAAAAAACTATATGAAAACACTTTCCGTCCATGTCCATATATTTCTTAAAAATTCTGTCAATTTGCATACAAAATCAAAAGGACCAAGACAAAAATTCCAAACAGCCAAGGTAACTGCTCGCTTTTTTAGCACAGTGCGTGTGTTTCTTTTTGAATTTGCATTCCAATGTCTATGGTTAGTATTTAAAAACAATTGACAGTCGGTAACATTCGTTCGTTCATTCTGCATAATATAATTGTGAAACCGAATATTAAACTATTTGTTGTGTGAAATACTTACTATAAAAAATGAGCTCAAGCGACGAAAGCGACGAAATAGGTACCACACCGCCTATATTAAAATCTGAAGCTGCCTCGGTTAGGCAAAACCTGCTTCCCGCTAAATCTAAGTAAAAATATAACCGAACTTATGACCAATTTATGCTGTGGAGGGCAAACAAAAATGAAAATTAAATTACTTGCTTTTTAGAAATGTATTTGTATTATTTCCTCACATGTTTGAGAAAAGCATTATGTATGCCTCGGCGGAAACGAGGATTTCCTGACTCGTATTTTAGCAGGCCTCGCTGTTGCTCGGCCTGCTAACCACCTCGTCAGGAAAACCCTTACTTTCCCCCCTAGGCAACAATGTACTATTACGTCGACAAGTAGGTACCTACCGTGAAACAAATGGATTTCTAGGTTAATATGGAACCATGCCAAGGTGACGTAATCAATCGAATCCTAAGAATCTTTCTAGGATTACTCTTACTGCGTCACTGCGACATAGTTCCATAGTGGCCGAGAAATCAATTAGTTTGACTGTATGTTTCGTGAAGTAGGGTATATTCGTCATGACCTTTCACTCGTGTCTCGTGAATTTGTATTGTTTTTGGAGAAATCCAGATTCGCGTTTGTTTTTTTATTTATAATATTTTCTTTCGTGTTTTCATAAATTTTTAGGGCATCTATACTCCAATTGTTTAAGTATTTAATTAAATATAAACAAAAAAATCACGTGACATAGTTCATCAGCCAATAGAAGCAGAACATACATACATACATACATTAAATCACGCCTGTTTGACCACTTCTTTCCACTTGCTACGATCTTGACAAATTTCTTTCGCTTCTCCGATTGGATTCGAAAAAGTACGCCTAAGGTGGCCCCTTCCGACCCTTCCACTCACTTTCGATCTGTATATCTCTTTCGTCAATCTTCTTTCATCCATCCTTTCCAAATGACCGAACCATCGAAGCATGCCCTTTTCAATCTTAGTCACTACATCTTCTTTTATTCCACATTTCTCTCTGATTTTTTCATTTCTTACTCTATCAATCAGTTTCACACCACACATACTACGCAAAGAGCGCATTTCAACTGCATTTACACGACTTACATGCTTTTTCTGCCACACCCAACATTCACTACCATACATAGAAGCAGAACACATACGTCAAAGCTCGGCCAAACAGTTTTGATTGGCTGTAGAACAGAGCCACGTGGTTAGGTTGGTTTACATTTAGTTAAATACCTAAACAATTACCCCCTTACTTATAAACATGGAATAAGCTTGGAATAGTTTATGCCATGCTTTGTCTTTATGTGTAATTGTGACATTTGCATCTGACCGAAAGTGTCAAAGCATGTCATAAACTATTCCAAGCTTATTCCACGTTTATAAATAAGGGGGTTAGAGTCTAGTCACGGTAAAAACTGTATCCATACGTTGAATTATTATTAAATTAATTCGTGAAAAAATTACGCAAATAATAAGCCTTATTTTAATTTAGTTACTTTTGAATTTTATTATTATTTGTATTGAAATAACGCGCGCGCGCTCGTGTGTGTGTCTGTTAGTATTTGCCGGTGTATATGAAATAATAGTTACTTATTTCTTACAACTCTTGACTTTTATATTATTAATTAAATTTCTACTCACATCCCTTCTTATTATCAAATGTTACCTAAAACAACCAGTTAAATATTTTATAACCTTGTAATACTGTCCGATTGACTGAACTTTTCGACCCACACGATTATTGTCTCTTGCGTTACCTACTCAAAATATCAAGTAGTAACGGTGTTGTTCAAAAACAGTTTACCAAACGACATACCTCCAACAAATTTCGTGTGTGTGTTGAAAAGTTGCTTGATCCATCTTTCGATTTGGGGTTCAGTAACTTTATTATTAATAGTTATTGTTTGTAGAGATTAAAATACATTATTAAATTAATTAAAAAAACTTTCCTACTTAATCGCCGATTAAGACTTTCTAACATTAATTCCCGGGTTTGCTGCGGCAAAATTGGAAAGTAAAGAATGTAATTAACAGATATAGGAATATTTGGGGCAAAATTAAATGGCAGCTTGGGATTGACTATATCGATAAACTAAATTATCGATGCTTTTCCCATATACTCGTGGTCGCTCCAAGTTTTGTTTGTATTTTTTTTTCATTAAAAGTATGAAAATAAAACAAAATAGAAACCAAATTCTGGTTATATTTTTGGATCTTCACTCATAATCATCATACTTTTTTCCTCATTGTGTATTTCAGAATTACTGTCCCATTGACTATTGTTAAAGTAAACAATCAGAATTTGTTCCAAATTTTCGAGCGTTAATTGTCTCTGTCTCGATTGATGAATCCAATTCAGGTAGCTAAAAGCCTTTTGAATGTCTGTGGAAGTGGTAGGGGTAAAACCTAATTGAAAAATACACACTTACAAACAAAACTTGGAGCGACCACTAGTATATGGGAAAAGTATCGATAATTTAGTTTATCGATATAGGCAATCCCTAGCTGTCATTTAATTTTGCCCCAAATATTCCTAAGTCTGGTAATTAAGGATTTGCCGCCGCAAACATGGGACATCTAAACAACGTCCGTGACAGTTACCAAGCGGTAACCGAAGTGGACTTGAAATGCTTGCAGATTTATGATCTGTCCTTAGACATTGGAGTTGCTTATAAATTATATAACTTAGTTATGCATGAGTTAGTAATCGATGTCGCTTACCTTTGTTTTTTTATTACTGGCATCTATTACAAATAGAGAAAAAAAACTATAACGTTCGTAAATATAAAACTTGAAACATATTTTTTGAATAGTGTTTAGTTTACCGTATTATAAATTCCTTAGGTCATTTCCTACATCAGTTTCCCAACATATTTATTTTTAGTAGCAAGATTTCTAGTAATGCACTGAGGCGATATCGACAGAACTGGGTGTTCACATTTACGCGGTGCTCCTAGATTTGTGATGTTTCATAATAAAATAGACACGACTATTTACGTCACGTGGCTTGTGTAAGATAAAACGTCAGTTGAGATTGTCATTTATTTGTATATGTTTATCACATTCATTTTTCTGTCTCAATCAGCTACAATTCCATTTTTGAATTAACGAATTCATGCCTCATAGTTCAATTATACGTTGTTTAAATGGCATAACCCGGCAAATTTACGTATTGTGGTATAAACCTACTAAAGTTTTTAACAGGTTAATATTTAAGTTATAGCTCGCAACTTCGTCAGCTAAAAAGCCTAGCCGTGACAATTAGCTAACGGAAATATCCTATTGAAAACAAAAGAATATGTTGGGAAAATGATAGAACTTGTCGTTACTATTGTAGAGCCATCCACCATCACCATCGGGGCAATAAATCATTGGACTCTCTTTCGCACTCGTGGGATTAATGGCGAGTGTAAGGGATGCATGTAGTAGGTACCAGCGTTATCTTGTATCCCTTACGCTCGCCATAAGCCCAACTAATGCGAGCAAGAGAATCCGATACAATGAATGACTTACTTGTGGGAGGACCTTGTGCAGGGTCCGTCCGGGTTGGTACCACCATCTTATCCATTAACCTACCGCCAAGCAGCAGTGTTCGCATTGTTGTTACGGTTTGGGGATAAGACAGCCGGTGAAATGACTAGCATAGAGGCATTCCATCTTAGTCCTCACGGTTGGCAGTGCTGCAGTCTTGTGAATGCGAATGTCCATGGGTCACAGTTTCCACTTACCATCAGGTGGCCTGTGTGCTCATTTGCATTCGCATGCTATATAAAAAAAAAATTACTGCCCCGATGGTCAGATGGTAAAGGCTCTACAATAGTTGGTGCTGTAGCTTAGTGTGTGTCAGGGGGCGCGCGGGCTCGGGAGGCCTCCTCCGAGGGCTCGCTCGCGGAGGCCACGCCGGACACGGACGAGAGCGGCGGCGGCGCGGAGCACCGGCATCGCCCGAAGAGGCGGCACGCGCCGCCCGAACAGAAGGTAAGGAGAGCGAAGGTAAGGACTCACCACCGGACCTCCAATAAACTGTTTATAACGTGGATGTCCGTTTTCAGGGTTGGTCTCATTTCGTCTAAAAAGCAACTGGTCTATGCAGTAACTCGTCTAATAAGCATTTCGTCTATACAGGTCATTCTCATGTCGTCTAAATTGCAAATGGTCTTATGTAGCAAGAGGTCTAAAACGCTAACTATCATAAATATGAGGTAGGTTTAGGTTATGTTAGTTTTGCATCAGGCCCGGAGGGCCAAACCACCCAGAAATAGGAGTCCGTCCTCCGTCGACACTCTTACTGTTACTTCAAAACAATTAGACAGTGTCGACGGAGCTCCGTTTACGCGGAGCTCCTATTACTAGGTGGTTTGGCCCTCCGGGCCTGCTGCTAAACTAACATTACCTAAACCTACCTCATATTTATGATACTAGTTTTAGTCGGAAGTTTGGTTTAGTTAGACCAGCTGCGTTTTCGACCGCTTGTTACATGAGACCAGTTGCGTTTTAGACCACTTGCGGCTTAGACTAGCTGCGTTTTCGACCGCTTGTTACATGAGACCAGTTGCGTTTTAGCCCACTTGCGGCTTAGACTAGCTGCGTTTTCGACCGCTTGTTACATGAGACCACTTGCGTTTTAGCCCACTTGCGGCTTAGACCAGCTGCGTTTTCGACCGCTTGTTACATGAGACCAGTTGCGTTTTAGCCCACTTGCGGCTTAGACCAGCTGCGTTTTCGACCGCTTGTTATGTAGTGTGCTACGCCACACACACACTCTCACCAATATGTTAGCTTATATATTCCATGTATGTAACATTTGAGACACAATAAACCTGACATCCAACGACTAATGTAGTGTCATTGAATCCCAACATTACATGGCGATCCTGCCAGTGCTGCCTCCGCGCGGCGCTGGCGGCGCGCTGCGCCAGCCAGTACTCATGTGACGGATTTGGACGATTTTTTTTTAAAGAGGAATTCATAAAGACAGTTTTAATAATTTAAAATGTGGACCGTATTTACTCGTTTATTAAAAAGTGATAGTAAAAATTAACCGAAGGAGTAAGACATTTAAAAAATCCCGCTGGCTGAAAAGTCGCGGAAAGTCGCTGCCGGGAAGCCGGAAGTGGATAAAGTGTTGTTTTTTGTTCGGAGCCGGGAGTTGTTGGAGTCGTGATGAAGGCGCAGGACTAGGGATTCTCAGCGACTCCCAAAACCTTCCGTGACAACTAGTGAAGTGAAGTGGTTAGGTTAAAATGCATTACAAAAAAATATTAATCATTAATACGTAGGTACGAGTACAAATATACATCTAAGATTTAAATAAACTTTTAACAAGTTCAGTTATGTTGCTGTCAAACTTATAATTGATCGGTTATTTATGCGAAATTATGGTAATTAAGGTTAAGTTGTGTTATTAAATCATAATTAAATGCCACTTATTGGCGAGTATAATTTTTAAAATATACAATTAGGTTACAGAAAATGTCAAGATCTGTGTTGAATTCAAATATACACGTGTTTAGTTATTTGGTCGCGTCTTTAATTAGATCGTCACCTCTTCTACATAAATGGAATGGAATCTCACGTCTGCGATTACAGCTCAAATTTCGCGCGCAGGCGGAGAGCCGTGTAACCACTTAGGTAATGCATGTTTATGTTTTGATTTAAATTTGATTATGATTATGAAATTCTTTTTTTTTTAACAGTGATTAGCGAATATTTTTAAAGGTTATTCATTCCATTTGCAAAATCTCATAAGTTATTGTTGTATTTTTATTTAAATTTAGTGTAAGTCTCTTATTTTAACAGAATGTAAAGATAGATATATCAACTTAGACAAAGACGTTTACACGTACATAACTGATAGCAGTAGCTTTGACGAGTTAAATAAAAATAATAAAGAACGGAGGAATAAAAGTATGTTAGGTATGTATTGCAGGACTATGAGTTAACGTTGGGATAAAGATTACCAGATATTTTATTGGATAAATTTAGGTTTTCTGGTTTAAAAAAAAAATAAAAAAAAGGGATTACCCAAAGTTTAAAAACGTAAAGGATGTTGATGAAAGTATTTGAGAAGGACAGTAAGCTAATGAAAAGGATTTTATATGTAGAGGTAGGTAATGGTAAAGTTAGTTGTGTACTTTATGCAGAGTTTGCGAAGCTACAGTGAATAAGTATTTCAACGAGCGATTAGATTGATCACCTAAGAGTTATTGGAATTCTTATGAACCTAAGTTTCAATTAGTATGAGAAATTTGATAGCGATTGTTTTTTTTTTAAAGCGATGGCAAGAAATAATTATTTATTAATGATATTATCTATTTATTATCAACAGTTGCCCGAGATGCACTGTTGAGTGAATTGATATCAATATTAGCAAGGTGCCCCAGGATACAAGGCAGGCACGGAATCCTTGTCATCTGATTATGATTCGGTCGAGTTACCAGTTGTATAGATACTTGGACACATGGTATATGTAGTTGTTATGAAAGGATGTGTTAAAAGAACTGCCTGTATGTATATGAAATATAATAAATGGTTATAATGTTGTGTGCGCGCACTTAAAATGAATATCCTTGTATCCTGAAATATGAATAAAATACATAAAGTAAGGTCGGCCGACCAGTTAATAAAATGAGTGCACCTTGCCCTGAATTGTTAGTGTTGCCTTAGTAGCACACTAAATGTGTAAAATAAATAATTGAATAAGACTTGCGCAAGCCACGGATACGACAAAAGTATTGAGTACAGAAAACATAACTAGTTATATGTATAGGTACCTAGAAACGTAAAAACGGACAGTTTTAATTATAATTATAGTTTAAGATGATAATTATGATATGTTTTTTTTTTTGCTTTCATGGCTTATTTTATATTCTTTGTTTGGTTTCTTTAACGTAATCGATTGTCTTAATAACTGTACTTTTGTATGAATGAATAATATAATGAATATTTTTATTTTCGAGTAGTTACGTAAAGTTTTATAAGAAGATAGGTTTTAGGCATCAATTTTTTTAATAATTTCTGAAAGATTTAATTTTGTGTGAATCATGTTATTTTAGATATTAAGTAAATAATATTGCTTTATAACGAGTTTACTTTAAAAATAATAATATTGATCAACCTAATTTTGTATTCATAAAAAAAAAACAAGTAAATTAGAATTAGTTAATACGCTGAGAAGATTATTTCTGTTAAATATTGTATTTATTGTTTAATATCATGTTACACCATATTTGAAAATAAGAAAAAATAATTATAACATATATTATTTTAAATTGGTTAATTAAGTAAAAAAAAAAAGTATTTTTTTTACTTTTCCAAAAGGGGGAGGTGTAGTGTGCTACGCCACACACACACTCTCACCAATATGTTAGCTTATATATTCCATGTATGTAACATTTGAGACACAATAAACCTGACATCCAACGACTAATGTAGTGTCATTGAATCCCAACATTACAGTTACATGAGACCAGTTGCGTTTTAGCCCACTTGCGGCTTAGACCAGCTGCGTTTTCGACCGCTTGTTACATGAGACCAGTTGCGTTTTAGCCCACTTGCGGCTTAGACCAGCTGCGTTTTCGACCGCTTGTTACATGAGACCAGTTGCGTTTTAGCCCACTTGCGGCTTAGACCAGCTGCGTTTTCGACCGCTTGTTACATGAGACCAGTTGCGTTTTAGCCCACTTGCGGCTTAGACCAGCTGCGTTTTAGACCGCTTGTTACATGAGACCAGTTGCGTTTTAGCCCACTTGCGGCTTAGACTAGCTGCTTCTTAGACGAAACGAGACTTACCCCGTTTCAGACACACCACTTATATCAGTTTTGTATGGTTGCTATGGTCACGTCTCTTGGGTCACTTTTTTAAAACTATTATTTCAAAGGATAAAGACCTGTCATGATTTCTCAAATTCTACTTTAAAACTATTTGTAAGTAAGATGTCCGTTTTAAGGTACGCCAGTTATATCAATTTCGGTTGATATGCTGACGTCTCTTGAGTCACTCGTTAAAACTATGAACTCAAAGGATGAAAATACAAAAAACATCAGTTTCATACCTTTGAAACTGCATTTTTATTACATCTTTAATTATTATTATGCCTTTTGGCTTACGGGACAGAATAACAACAACAAAAAGTTGATAGAACGCATTTACTTTGACACGTTGTGATACTGGTATCTCACTATACCTACATCAGTTTATTAATTTGGTCTTCATACAATACGGTGAAAACTATTCGACCTTGACGACTTTTGTCTCCTGCGTTACTTTATGATAAATTTCAAATCAGAGACCTTGCTGTAAAACTATCAGAGTTTTCTAATTGTCTTAAATATATATTCATGTCAATCAACATTACAACTAGAGGTTATTTTTGCCTCCTGCGTTACTTAGTTCAAAAGACTATTTGAATGTTGTTATTTTTACCCAGTCTAGTCCCACCATACAACGAAATTTGCCAGTGGAAAATAAACTTAATGTGATTGCAATAAAGTCTATTTTCTAATTTAATTGCCAGTCATAAAAACAAGAGAAATTCTACTTTATCTTCTTTACAATAGATATTTTATTGCAATGGCCGTATTATGTAGATTTTTTTGTACGCGGGGACTTATGAGGTTAAAGAAACAATAGGAAAGTTCTAATCAGATTGGAATATTAAGATTGACGCAGACATACCTACCCGGCTCAAAGTCAGCCATTGAAAAGTGAGCACTGATTTGTATTCGTACTATATTTAAAAGTTATAGGGAAAATAATAGCCGGGCGAGGGCCTCGCGTCGTGTACTGAAAATGTGTGGTACTATAGTGTATTTCTATGGAACTTGCTAACTATGTAAACAAAAGACTTAACTTTCTTTTGTCACTGTTTCTCCTTGAATTTTCACACCAGCTCATCAAACACCATTGAAACCATAAACTATTAAAACGGTCGTTACTTTAAAATACAAAATCACCAAATATATAACTCTAACTTGGATATTTCTATAAAAGTTTAAATGGTTTCATAAGTTAGGTTATTAGGACCTGATGGGATGACGTTTTTGTTTCTTTTAAAATCTACAATTGTCTATGATGGGTAGTGTTGTGGCTAAAGTTGGCGATATATTAAGGCCCCTACACATTACCTAACTCACGCTGATCACACTCATGATGATATAACGGCACCTTTTGTAATAAATGCTGGTGATATTATCATCTTCAAGTACCGATTTTTCTTCAAATCGTGATTAAACAAATTAGAAATAAGTAACTACTTGTTTTTTACTTTCGGTATTTGAATATTAGATATGGTTTGACATCACCCATCACCCCATCACTACACATCATCATCACTAGTAAATTCATCATTCAGAGACAATTTCAATATGGCGGTTTGTTTACATAGTTAGCAAGTTCCATAGAATTAGACCTTAGATACTCGTAACTCAGATCAAAGTTCACTTTTCAATGTCTTACTTTGAGACGATCCGGTGTCGAGCGGTTATGTCTGTGCCAAACTTTAATGTTCTACTCGTATAATTGTAAATATTTGGTATATTACGTTGTCACTGAATTGATCTTACTTACAATTTCATTACACAGCTATTATGCGCTTTAAATAAATTGTGTGACACTTTTTAACTCTTTTTGTAGCAGTCATTTATTTTGTCAAATACTCACTGGCGTTTCGATCGCGCGTATTCCAGCAAGGCGTCCAAGTCGCCGCCCTCGAGGTGCAAAACGTGAAGCGCGCCATCAACCGCTACGGCACCCTGCCGAAGGGCGCTCGCATCGGCGCGTACCTGGAGTCCCTCCGGCAGTCCGGCGGCGCCGCCGTGGTCGCCACCCGCGAGCCCGAGGAGGCGCGGTCCCTCTCCCCCCGCACCCGCGCCCAGCCCCACATGATCCGCTCCAACTCCTCCGGTGGCGTCACCGCCCCCGCTCCGGCCTCTCCCCGCGCCTCCCGCGCACCTCCCCTTCGCTCATTCAACAGCCCAGCCAAACCCCGCCCACGCCTCGCCGAACTAGAATTCCCACCCCCGCCCCCCGACCTGCCACCGCCCCCGGAAGAAACCCTCCTCCCTCCCCCACCTCCACCAGAGAACGACGAAGACGTCCTCGAGCCAAAGAGCCATAAGCAAACCATGAAGGAAATGCTGGAGCTCAAACTAGTCGCTGAAATCAAAGAGAGAGCTGACAAGAAGAAACATAAGCTGAAAGATTCACCGCCGCCTCACGATTTAGTGATGCAGACTTCCTTCGGGGATCCAGTCACTAGATTGGTCTCCGAGCTCTCTGAAAGTCTCAACATGGAGGCTCTGCGGAAAGCCGAGAAGCAGCCCAAACCGGAAGGCAAGGAAACAATATCCCCTATTGACCTGAAAGCGGGCCTCCGGAAAACACCTTACAACAACGTCCATAAACATGACTCTGAGAGAACGACAGACTTCAAATCCCAGTTGAAGAAGGTAGACAAGAGGTTTGCCGCTAAGGAGGAAGAGACCCGATCGATCATTGACTTCAAGTCCCGCTTACGGAAGGTGGATAATTGCGCGCCTTCCACCAATGGAAGCAAGAATTCCCCTGACACTGAGTCCAAGAAGAGCGAGGAACGTCGCTCAGACTCTGGCTCCCTGGAGGCTGAAGAGGAGGATAAGAGGCGGAGCACCGGGAGCATAAGCAGTTTGAAGAAGCTGTGGGAGCACAAGGAGTCCGATGACCGATTGAGCCCCAGGCTGAGGCCCAGGGGAGATGACAGCGAGGAGACGTCCCCGGAGGAGAGATTGTCGAATATTGGTAAGTGCACTTGATTCTGTTTGGTAACAAAAGAAGAAGTATAAACAAATTGGAAAGTATTAGAGTTTGATTGCCATCCATGTCCAGGTACAGGTTTAGGAGGACCTTGTGCAGGGTCCGTCCGGGTTGGTACCACCATCTTATCCATTAACCTACCACCAAGCAGCAGTGTTCGCATCGTTGTGTTCCGGTTTGGGGATAAGACAGCCGGTGAAATGACTAGCATAGAGGCATTCCATCTTAGTCCTCAGGGTTGGCAACGCATTTGCAGTCTTGTGAATGCGAATATCTATGGGTCAGTTTCCACTTACCATCAGGTGGCCTGTGTGCTCGTTTGCCTTCCCATGCTATAAAAAAAATGTCATAGGTAATCATCCTGTTATAGGTAACGAACGTTTCGACTTGATTTGAAATAAAAAAAATCGCGTTGTGATTTTGTAATTTTGATCTTGTTGGAAATTGGCAAGAAATTGTTACTAAAGTCTATTAATGAAAGTCTAATTGCGAGATAGATATAGATGAAAGACGTGCATTAATCCGCACTTCGAATAATGGGTCTGGTTTTGCTACAAATACATTTACTCACACAACACAACACAACTTAGTACTAGACGCCAACAAAGCACGAGACAGAAAGACGCAAACAGATGGCGCGCGAGCAGGACAAGGTATCGCTACTATTATTTTTGTGATCGTCATTGTCAGGACAAGGTTTGTTTGAAAGAAGATAATTGATAAATCCGACTGGGAAGTCAGAAATTTTCAGCGGGCCAAGCCGCTGGCGGGCCGCTAGTATTAAATAAATAACATGTTATTACGAGTGAAAAGTAATGCTGTGTGCTGTGTTTTTTATTCGTGCAACTAGCGAACGAAGGACCTTTATTTTGCCTTAAATCACGAAAAAATCGGATTGCGACTGAGTCAGTTAGGTCGTGCTAAGACAAATGGCAGTATCTCTGACAAAACTCCCGTAGCAATTGCAATCTTATTACTAAGAGGACAGGGTAGTATCTTCTTTGGCTATTCAGTTTGAGATGTCACGTTTTGGCGTAAGGTTAAGGCCGATCTTCGTGTTTCAACCGTCCTTCTCCCACAGGCCGCAGCAGCAGCGGGTGCAAGCGGGACGAGAAGCCTGTCGTCCCTAGCAAACCGGCGGTCAAGTGCCGCCCCCTGAAGGGAGGGATATACGCCACTCCGATCAGCACTGAGGAGGCCGAGGAAGACACCCTCGCGAGGCTGCGGACCTCGTTGGAGACCTGCACTAATGATGTGAGTGATCTCCCATACTGAAAAATGGGAGTTTTTTGTAACTGGGACTTTGAATCTACAATCAAGGGAATAAAGTTCAATTGAGATTGTTTGAAAATGCCATTTTCAGTTTATAGACATAGGAAAATAAACTTTATTCTCATTGCAACAGAGTTCAAAGTAAATTGCCTTGATTATGTACCTTCTATTGCACACTGGGCCTTAAAATATAACCCTTGGATATAATCAGGGTTCGGAGTTTTCATAGCACGGTAAGCCTAATGAGATCTGTGGAGTCGACATTGACATTAAATTTCAATTCTTACTCATACTCATACTCATTTGTATATTTAATTCCAAAATTATTTTATATTCGCCTAGAGCCAAAGGTCAAAATTAAAGTGTCATGTATAATAATAATTAGGAAATAGCGACTCCATGGATTCTAGAACTACAAAATGCCGCCAAAAGTCCTAACTCTAATCATGACAATGATTCTCTTGTTGTTCTGAGGTCAGGTTACGTTATATTACTATGTTAAGTTATTAGTAGACACGGACGAAAGTTTAATTTGTAATATATTAACAAATTTATGATAGAGCAAAATAAACCTTACCAACTTATTAAAAAGGTGCATTTTGCTCCTTATTACAAATGTTACTTACGCGTTTTTGCAGTTTCACCGACGATACCTAGACCATTATGGTACATGATACGAGGGGAGGTCCAAAAGTTCGCGGAATGGAGGGGATGGGGGTGGGGATGACTATATTTTTTAGTATAGTACTAATGGCCAACTCATTAAGAGTATATATACCAACTTTCAGCCTGAAGAGCTCATTACTTTACAAAATATCGTCGAGCAAGCAAGTCAATCTGGAAAAATCCTGGAAGTATGGAGCAAATTGAGTATCGAGCCATCATCAAGTTCCTGACTAAGCAAGGAAAAACTCCTCAGACCATCATGAGTGAGATGTCAGTAGTTTACTGTGATCATTGCCCTGGAAAAACAATGATTTAAAAATGGCACGGTCTTTTTAAAATTGGCAGAGAGTCCATTGAAGACGACCCTCGCCCAGGACGGCCTGTCGAGGTCACCACATCAGATACCGACGGAAAAGTTGAAAAATTAGTATTAGAAGATGCTCGCCTGAAGAAGAAACAGATTTCTGCATTAGTTGGAGTATCTGAAACCACTATTTGCGGATTCTACAATCATGACCTCGGCATGATTAAAGTGAGTGCAAGATGGGTGCCGAGAATGCTTACGCCGCATCAGCGACAGCAGCGAATCGACGCGTGTAGCAGTTTTTTAGAACGGTGTGGAGAAGAAAGTACGTCGATTTTGAAGCGGATTGTTACTGGAGATGAAACTTGGGTTCATCATTTTGAACCTGACTCTAAACAGGAGTCGATGCAATGGCACAAGAAGGGTACCCCCCCACCTAAGAAATTTAAGGTGTCAGAATCGGCCGGAAAGTTGATGGCTACGATTTTCTGGGACTGCCAAGGAATTTTGATGATCGATTACAAAAGCAAAGATGTCACAATTACTGGAGAGTACTACTCTAGGCTACTGGAGCAGTTGCGGGAAGCTATCAAAGAAAAAAGGCGAGGAAAGCTGGCTAAGGGTGTGCTGTTACTTCAGGATAATGCTCCAGTTCACAAGAGTCGTATTGCGATGGCTGCCCTGAACAAATGTGGCTTCGAAGAATTGGTTCATCCCCCCTACAGCCCGAACCTGGCCCCCAGTGATTATTATTTATTCCCAAATTTGAAGAAAGAGTTGCGGGGAAGAAAATTTCACACCGATGATGAAGTAAAGGACGCAATTTTGGCTCATTTTGACAGCAAAGAAGAAAATTATTTTTATGTGGGTTTAGAAAAATTAATATCACGATCTAACAAAATGTATTAACCTTAAGGGAGATTATATTGAAAAGGAAAAATAGTAACGTCTTTTTATTTAATTATTTAGCCCTCCATTCCGCGAACTTTTGGACCTCCCCTCGTATATCTGTTTCGTTGTTATGCATTATATCACTGGTTTATTAATTTTATTATACAGTTCGGAATGTAAATAATAACAACTTTCCGTTTTTGTTACTCGCATAACTAAAGTTACCGTTTCTTAATTTTAGTCCTTAACTAGGCAAATTAGAACTAAATTCTGAAACATTGAACGAGCATCAAGTTTTTGACTATTGGCATTGTTGACAGCAGTAAAGCAATGTTAAATTTATTTGGAAACCGTGTGGTTGCCGGGTTAGAATAGTGCCACTCCATGTCTTCCCGTGGATGTCGTAAGAGGCGACTAAGGGAATAAAGGCTTGTAGTACTATTAGGCGATGGGCTTGCAACCTGTCACTAAAACGCTGGTAAACATCTTAGCCTATTTGTGCAGAATGTGGTTACAGAATTATCAACAATTTTTTCAAGTTGTAGGTAATTCTGTAGCTCTGCCTACCCCACTCCGGGATTACAGGCGTGAAGGTATGTATGTATGTATGTAAATTTATTTGTAGCGTATGAAGGAATAGTTATAACTAGTGATTGTTATCAACGTGCTGTATTGGTAACAAAATATGGTTGACAAAAAAACAAATACACAAGTATTTTAAACATTATATATTTCAGAAATTATAATCACTTATCTAAATAATACTGAATAAACTTCAACAAATTGTATAACATATTTGGCTCTCAGTCGTTCATTTTCAAAAAAAAACATTTTATATTACTGGCATCCATTTTTTGCCTTGCCTTCCGGCATGTTCACCTCTTTCCCTTCTATCAGCTGCTGCATGACTTTTACAGTGCTCTAATCAGGGCTTTTCTTCAGGACATCGTGTAGTTTGAAATTAACTTCTTTGCCCGTGGGATGTAATCTCAACTTTGCTATTTTTTTATCAAGCCAGAGTCAATTTTGTAATGAACTTTTAAGTTCTAATTTTGGATCCTCCAGCAATTAAATCGACTTGGCGATAATGTTGAATTTATTTTATAATTAACAACAAACATGAATTGAAAAGTGCTTTTTTTTAACGGGACCTTGTCACACCAATTGACCTAGTCCCAAACTAAGCTCTAGGCTTGTATTATGGGTACTAGGCAACGATATAAATACTCATATAGAGAAATATATACTTAAATACATAGAAATCATTTATGATTCAGGAACAAATATTATCGGGATATGAATCCAGGACCGCTGGCTTCGTAGGCTACGAAAAGTGCACGTTGATAACGATCACTAGTAATACTACTGTCAACTTATCCATATTAACAAACGTCATGTTTCTACAATGTGTCAGGGTTCACTTCTTAACGGGCGCACACTATAGCTGGGTCGTTCTTCTATTTTACCGACAATAGCCTGTCTCTCATCTTAGTAAGCGTCTCATTAGAGTATTGATAATTATGTTTTTCATGTTAATATACCTCCATATTTCAATTTATTTATAAAAGCACTACATAATCGTGGTCTTTCTTCAACCCAGTATTTTTTTAATAATGTTGACTTTCATAGAATGGCGTGACAGAGTGGTCATCTACAAATTGGTCTCAGCTGAAAATGGCCTCTCACTCTGTCACAGTGTTTCTGGTAAACCACAATAAAATAATAAATAACTTTCTGCAGGACAAGAAGCATTAATTAGTCTTCACAAAAAATAAATGCATTTTTTTCGAAATCTTACGCTGAATCCATAATTATTGATAGTTCAAAAACCTAAAAAACAGAAAATCGTCGATTTATTGTCGGTAAAAAAGAACGACCCAGCTACACTATTTTGAAAACCATCCACAATTTATGCAAAATGAAAATGAGTACATGGGTCATGCAAATTGCGCGGCATTAGGTACGTCGCGGCTGCACGGGCGGCGGGCGCGGCTCCCTCTGGCGCCTGACGACGTCGGAGCGGCTGGCGAGCCTCGGGGCCGCCTGCCAGGCCGCCGCCGTGGCCGCGCCGCCGCAGCTCCGCGTGCAACTGCGCGCCGCCGCCGCCAGGTACCGCGTCCGCATTGCTCAGTACTTGCAGTCATAATTAGACCCCGCTATCGGAGGTGTAAAACGGTAGCTGTCAAGTTCTTAGGGATGGGTAAAAAATATTTTAAAATACTAGCTATATGTCGATAATTATAGCTATATGTCGATAATTTTACTTTGCCATAATGAGAGTCTAGGACTTTAATTAAAAGTGTTTATTTATTATTATTTATTACAAAATGAATATGTTAAACATTTTTCATTTTTATAAATAAAATCTTCAATATTTCATAATTACTAACAAATTATCGTATCTTCATAGCACGAATCATTCATAAATTAATTAAAAATTTAATAATTATAAATTATTTAATAATTTATAAAAAGCCCTATTAATTTTTAGAAATATAATATGTCGAAACATTAGAAAAGTAAAATAGCAACCATAGTGTTTTTGTTGTACTGATAATGGTTTACATTTCTGATGATGATGACAATGATTATCATGGATTCCAAAAAAAAACATGTTAAATTGTAGTCTAAAAATGGTAAAGGTACAGAAAAAGTAAGAATATCGATATCGACATCATGAATATTTTTACCCATCCCTAAGAACTTGACAGCTACCATTTTGCACCTCCGATAGCGGGGTGTAGTCATAATGTATATCTACAGAGATTCTAATAATTAGTTAGGTTAGGTTATTCCGGGTGAATTAACTTTTGAGGTGCTCCTTTAACTTTTGCGGTATTAATACTTTTTACGTGACGTAAGTACGGGTCGAACTTTTCTTGCTGATGACGTCAAAATGACGCAATTTTACACACAGTGCTCTGCTTTAATTTAATCAGGTGTTTAGCTATGTATTAACTGGTACAAATAAAAATAATAAAAACAAGAAGAAGCTCCATTGACAGTTCCATTGTTTAGAATAGAATAGAAATCGTTTTATTTTGCTTTTTAAAGAATAGGTAGAATATTAGTACAATTAAACGTTAAAACTAAACTTATTCAAATTAAAATTAAACTATGCTACTCAAATTAAAATTAAACTAAGCTACTAAAATATTAAAGATGTAAATAATAATCACCACTATAAAAAGAACACCCCCTCTAACAGGTCCGCTCGCGGCATGCTAAATCGTTTATTCGGCGCTTAAATAAAAGTAACATAAACAACAAAAGAAATCCAGCAATTTTTGATGTCGAAATCAACGGACCCGCGGGTAGTATCCATTCCATTTAAAAGAACAACAAAGTTATAAAGTTGTTCTTAAATAATATGCGAATACGATAATGACGGCGGTTAAAACGCCAAATAATCACCCGCATAATCTAAAATTACATACATACATTAAATCACGCCTGTTTCCCAGAGGGGTAGGCAGAGACCACTTCTTTCCGCTTGCTACGATCTTGACAAAATTTCTTTCGCTTCTTCAACATTCATACATCGAGTCATGCACGCACGTCGGTTTCGGGTACTTAAGACTCGGCCCTTTTCCAGTATTTCTCCGATTTGATTCGAAAAAGTACGTCTAGGGCGGCCCCTTCCGACCATTCCACTCACTTTCGATCTGTATACAAAATAAAATAAAATGACGAATATTTGCTTCTATTATTACGAATATATTTTTTTGCATTATTTTCATAACGGTTTTAGTGAGACTTTTATTTAAAATAGAACTACCTGGAAAAACATTCCCACTTGTTCCTATTATCTGAAGTCAACTGGGAATAGACCCCTGCGTGCTCTTTCGCTATCACTATGCAATTAAAAATATTTTTCTCAAACATGCAATGAAATGTTGGCGTTATGTTAGTTATTTTAGGCTTCAAAGTATCACGTTCCGGGCGGAGCAACTCGAGCGAGCTGTAAAGGAATATCATACAAAATTGAAGGCCTAGGCCGGGAAGTGATTTTGTTTTAATTTTTATGTTGACATGGCTGTGTTTATGAACAGCCTAATAGCAAATATATTTTTCTCAAACATGCTATGTAATGTCGGCGTTATGTTAGTTATTTTAGGCTTCAAAGTGCCACGTTCCCGACGGAACAACTCGAGAGAACTGTAAAGGAATTTCATACAAAATTGAAGGCCTAGGCCGGGAAGTAATTTTTTTTAAATTTTAATATGGCCATGACAGCTGGTTTTATGAACAGGCTGAATAGCTGAAAATCGTTTTTTTTTTGTATCTGTGTGGTTCGGACCAAAAATATCTGCGTTAATGCCTATTACACAAATGTTTTTTGAGTGATGTTTTTTTTTATTTCATTGCATATGTTTGAGAAAAGCACTATACATACCTCGCCGTGAAAAGGGGTTGCCAGCCTCGTAACTATCCGACCTCGCTTCGCTCGGCCGTCTATATGAACTCGGCCTGCAACCACCTACTTCCCGGCGTCTGTAGTAATGTACTATTTTTATGCTTTATGGTTATCGGACCAAAAACATCCGCGCTAATGTCTATTACACACATTTTTTGTTTATTTAATTGCATATGTTTGAGAAAAGCACTATACATACCTCGCCGTGAAAAGGGGTTGCCAGCCTCGTAACTATCCGTCTCTATAATACTCGTCTATATAACTCGGCCGGCAACCCCCTACTTCCCGGCCTCTGTAGTAATGTACTATTATTTGGAATATTTTTTTTTAGATTGGAAAGCGAGGCCCGCGCCCTGGCCTCCCCAGCACCCCCCGCCCACCACCTCGCCGAGGGCGTCGAGAAAGCTCTGAGGGAGCTCCACGATATAGTCACTAGGTAAGCAGGTTTACACGTCGATAGCGTTTATACGGCCTACGCCGGTATGGGGATAAGACGCGGCTAACTTAATACAGTAAAATGGGGTTAGATTGATTGATTTTAAAATGAAATCTTCTGTAACTCCCGCGTTTAATCGTTAAATATATTATTAAAAATATCATATTAGTAAGGTTAGGAATTTTGGTGGCATATCGTGGTTCTAAAAACCATGGAGTCGCTATTTCTTACTTTTTATAATAAATACCATTTTGATTTTGACCTTTAATTTTTTATATTCAAATTTCGTTTATGCATTAAACCACTAAACCAATTTCAATGCAATTGGTATGGAGGATATCTCTTCTGTGAAAGCGTTACAAACAAGCAAATATTAGTAGGTATGGAATTACCGAACTAAAAATGTATTTGGTTCATTTTAAAATATGACCACACTGAAGGTCAAAATCAAAGTGTCATGTATTATAATAATTAGGAAAAAGCGACTCCATAGATTTTAGAACCACGATATGCCACCAAAATTCCTAACCCTACATATTAGCGACTACTTATTTGGACTAACTTAAAGCAGCTTGAGGCAGACTACGGGGACGGCTTAGTAGAAAAAAACATGACGCAGCCTAAAATCTTGTTTTTTTTAAATATACTTTGATTATCCCTGTGTTTATATCACAATATGAAAGTCACCCCTGAAGCATGCCAAAAATTAGTGGTTTTTTGTTTCAAAGTTTTTAAATCCAAATGGTCTGAAAATACTTTGACTATTAATATTTTGCACTCTCATATGAGACATATGAAAGTAATATCGCGAAAGAACTAAATAATAACTTAGACATTGCACAAAATCGAAGATTCAAAAAATTATCAAAGTGGCCCCGCGTTTCTAAAGTCACCCCATTATACTGTAGTTTTTTTTAATCGCCGGCACTCTAAGACGAGATGATTGATTGAATGATTTTGGAGATGATTATATATCAAGCTAAATATTTGGAAGCGTTCAGCTAATATACTAGACCGTGTGTGTGCTGAGAATAGCACCACCCCATCTCTTCCCGTGGGTGTCGTAAGAGGCGACTAAGGGATAACCCGGAGGATGGGCAGCAGCGTCCTCCGCGGACTACATGGTATAACTGCGGTCGCCAACCCGCCTGCCAAGCGTGGCGACTACGACATTTCCCCCCCAACTTGGGGGAGGCCTATGTCCAGCAGTGGACGTCTTTCGGCTGACATGATGATGATAAGCTAATATACTGCCCTCAAAGCCTAGAGGCGATATCTCAAATTCAATAGCCAAAGCAAATTCAATGCTCTACTATTAGAAGTAAGGTTGAACTTGCAACAGGAGTTTTATCTAAGACTAGCTTTTGCCCGCGACTTCGTCCGCGTAGAACTCGTTTATCGAAGTTAAGTACATTCATAGTTTAAAGTAATTTAATAGTTAGACGTCCTCCCTGGCCAGAATTATATCGACATAGCTTTTGCCCGCGGCTTCGCTCGCTTTAAGAAGTATTATTATTAATTATGTAAAGTTTTTGTGGCTTTACTTTTTATAGCGTGTGTAAAAAAATAGAGCCTTCAAATCTTCTTTGTACACAATATTCTTAACTAATCTGTCATTAGGCGCTAAAACAATCAAGCTACTGGGTGAACTTACTCGAGAGCAAGCAACATAAAACTGTCCATGAGAGAAGCAATGTTCTCTCAAGTTAATACCCGCAAATTTGAGAGTTTGCCCCTGAGACTTGCTTATTGTCATGGCAAAGCAGACTTTTAGGGGAAACTGTAATCGTTTAAATTCACCCAGTTAATATAGTGGCTTCCACTATATTGCGATGTAACGCTTTCACTTGCAGTCTCGTACCGTTACAAAGTTTTGGTGGTTTTAAATTTCTCAACAACATAATTGGAGTGCCCACACGCAGAATAAGCTTATGATAAGGCAAACCTGGCGGTTTCAATGAATTTAAAAATTCTAAAGGGTAATTAGTAGTGTCATCTGTATTAACCACAGTATCAATCGAAGTATAGACCTTTTCTTCGCCCTCAAACGACATGAGCAGTAGTATATCGTTGATAGCTGCTGCTTGATCGTTCTTTGGAGTAAGAATGTTACGCTCACATAACTATTCAATAGGCTTGTCATGTATATGAATAATGTCTGGATAAACTTTAGACAGTAATTCTTGAATCGTAGTAACAACTGTGCACAATTCTTCCGGGATGGTTATCGTTCCCTCAAACGATGGAAAATCACCATTACCGATGTTAAGAAGGAGATCTGAAAATCTACCAGCAGACTCATCCCCGCCCAAATGTGCTCTCATATTTTTAGAGAGCTTAAGAATATTAACCTGGGGCCACAAATTAGTTAATGCACGACTTTACTTCGTCAGCTCGGGTTCCTTTTGGCACCACTTTTAGAGTCTGCCGAAAGTCTCCGGCCAGCAAAACTGTTACTCCACCCATTAATTTTGTATCACCCCTTGTACTTATCTCTTAGTGATCTGTTTAAGGCTTCAATACCACCTTTATGAGCCATCATTATTTCGTCCCACACGATTATTTTTGTACTCTCACTTCAGCAAAATTACTTTGTTAGGAGATGTTGCAAATGGGAGTCTCGGCAGTGATTAAATTGAGTGGTAACTTAAAAGTAGCATGAGCAGTTCGATCACCTTCGAGTAATGTAGCAGCTATGCCGGACGACGCCACAGCCAGAGCAATGCCGTGAGTACTTCTTACTTTTGCCAAAGTAAATTAATAAGGAAGGTTTTACCAGTTCCACCTGGTGCGTCTAAGAAGAATATTCGACCGTCATTTGCGTCTACACTCGTGATAATTTTACTGTAAACTTCCTGTTGCTCGTCATTCAAGGATGCTTCATTTTGTCTTACTGCGTCTTCTAAGGCCACTGTATCGTAACTGGTCTCCTTCATGTACTCTCTATTTCCAAATTGTATTGATGGAATTGGCTGAGGTAATCCATACTCTTTAAGAGGACGGCCGCCTAATGATAATACGGCATCCTCTAATACCGACAGGCATTTGTTAAATATCAGGTCCGATGAGTGCTCTACATCTAAGTCACCTTGCCTTTCCAGTTGTTTTTTAAAGTCCTCAGAAAGGTATTCTTTGTATTTTTCCCAAAGACATAAGGGGTCGGAAACCTGGCAGAACAATAAAATTATAGCAAAAAGCTCTCGAATGATATGCGGTGTTTGACAAAGAGCTGCCTCTTCAAGAGCTGACTCCAAATGACGATCATCTTCGAGTAGACCTAGAGCCTTGCACGCGGATTGGAAAGTGGGATGTAAGTGACCATCTACAGCTTTCAACGCTTCAAATGAAATTGGGCCTCTGATCTCATGTAGAAGCATTCGAAGGTGGTAGCATTCTGTATTGTTTGGATGAACAGTATAAACCCTACCTAGAACGTGTTCTTTTTTGACCCCTGACCATTCTTCAACATTCACTCCTCTCTTCCTTTTCGTTCCATTAGGTACTGATAGGTTCAAATTAATACATTTACATCCTCCATCATCCCTTATTTTATCCCCATGGGGGTTGAATTTATCAAAATCCTATTTAAGCGGGCTGTGCGTTGATATGTCAGTCAGTCAGTCAGTTTCTCCTTTTATATATTTAGATAGATTTCATACAAACTTTCATCCCCTATTTTATCCCCTTGGGGGTATAATTTATCAAAATCCTATCTAAGCGCACGTCTTCACCATAGTAGCTCCAATCTTTAATTTCAGTTCAATCAGTCGAAAATCTAAGAAGATTTATACAAACTTTCATCCCCTTTTTATCCCCTTAGGGGTGGAATTTATCAAAATCCTATTTAAGCGGACGTCTTCACCATTGTAGCTCCAATCTTTAATTTCAGTTCAATCAGTCGAAAATCTAAGAAGATTTATACAAACTTTCATCCCCTTTTTATCCCCTTAGGGGTGGAATTTATCAAAATCCTTTCTTAAAGGATGCCTATATCATAGTAGCTATATGCATGCAAAGTCTCAGCCCGATCGGTTTAAAATTGGCAAAGTTTCATACAAACTTTCATCCCCTATTTTATCCCCTTGGGGGTAGAATTTATCAAAATCCTTTCTTAGTGCACCTCTACGGTACCTAAGCTACGTCCCTTCTAAATTTCAAGTGCCTACGTTTAGCCGTTTAGGCTGTGCGTTGATATGTCAGTCAGTCAGTCAGTCAGTCAGTTTCTCCTTTTATATATTTAGATACTGCCATTTGGCTTAGAAAGGCGATATAAGTAATTAATATTTAAATTATGTCTTCCCGTGGATGTCGTAAGAGGCGACTAAGGGAATAAAGGCTGGTAGTACTGCTAGGCGATGGGCTTGCTACCTGTCACTAATACGCTGGTGAACATCTTAGCCTAATTGTGCAAAGTGTGGTTACAGAATTATCAACAAGTTTTTAGAGTTGTTGGTAATTCTGTGGCTCTGTCTACCCCACTCTGGGAATAGAAGCGTGAGTTTATGTATGTATGGATGTATTTGAATTATTTACTCAATCTGTTTCAGGTAAACAGCTAAAAGCTGAACTTCGCCGTAAGGACTCTGACTAATACATTGCCAAGACACTACTTATTATAATTTAAAAAAAAACCCGAAATTACGGAAATCAAAATGGCGGACCAACTGGACATGTCGCATCTTATAACAACCCAGAGCTGTTGTAAACGTATAAAATGTATGAATTAATCAATTATTGGAAATGAACTCTGTATATGTACAATGCCAACTGAAATGTCAAGTAATATAGTGCCTTCTCACTTCGAACGACAAGCACGATCATGACAATCATTTCAAAATGACAATGCTCAAGAATTTTCATTAGATGACTGGTATACATTAATATAATACAATATCAACGGTCATTCCATCTTTAACAAATGCGTCAAAATTCATAATAATAATTACATTTTCTATAGTGTTAAGAATCCTCCAGGAATTTAAACACACAGCACCCATTGCTACATAAATTTATAAAGTATCAAAACGTTTTATAACACGGTTCCGGACTTTAATTTAATGATCAGAGGCCGGAATTCTCGTAGCACTTTTGAGCTGTCATAGGGACTTCTCGTTTATCGACTTTCGATATACATATTATATCGATACATTATAGAACACAACATATTAAAGAAGATTAAAAGAAGAGGTAAAACAACAGGCGGTATAATCGCTAAAGAGCGATTTCTTTCAGATAACTTTTGAGTAATTGAAATTGAAGAGAATTGAAAAGTTAATAGTTAACAATTTCACATTTAATCAGTTCAGTTCAGTGTTTTATCATTTATGAATTTCATGTTAAAGGTCTGTTTTAGTGCAAACAAGTATTTCATCTTTATTTTTTCTATAAAAGAAATAGATAGTCATTATCTTAAAGAGATCGTTCCTTAGCGTTAAGACCGTCTGTTGTTTACCTCTAATTTTAATCTTCTTTAATATGTTGTGTCCTATAAAGTATCGATAGTAATGTATATCGTATATAAGTCGATAAACGAAAACTACCCATGAAAGCTCGAAAATGCTACGAAAATTCCGGCCTCTGTTAATGATATTTAAGTTTCGATCAACTTGTAGCAATGTGGGCTAACTGTTCCCATCTCACTTTTACTTAACATGTTAGAGCAAGACTCCTATAGTTGCCGGCGACAAATTCTCCCGTTGTTGCCCGAACCCGCCCCTAACTCACCCAGCATCCGCCTCACAGCTTATTACTGTAAGTACATCAAAATTGATTGCATTTCTCTTAATTATGGACTTTATTTAGTATTAAGCGATCTATACTTTTGTATGGAGCTGTTTTGTGTAATGTAAAACTTGTAACATCGGGGATATGCCGTGCTGAAACGATTTTGATACTTGAAGCTGTCAAAATTATAGCAATAAGGTGACCACACTATAGTCTACTCTGCAGAGCTCTAGGCAATATTCTTAACGCTAACTTAAACGATTTTCGACAACTATTGACGTAAGATAGATAGATAGATAATATTAAACCCTTAATCGTTAAAGTAAAATAAAAATACTTGGTTTCACTTAAAACCAAAAAATTTAAATTTTGAAATCGATTCCCTGGCCTTGATCCTCTAAAGTATTTGTATCGTTTCTATACGGATTATTCATAATAAAATAATTTAGTTTGTGAGTATAAGCTTGCCTAAGTTCGGATCTCAATATGGACTGCCATGAACTGAATTGAACTTATATGCTAGTTGAGAAAGTTTAAACACATTGAGTGAGAGCTTTCGGAGTCCTCTCCAAAAGTAAAAGTTAACATATGCTATGCGATTATAATTTTTGACGAAATTAAAACGAGACTTGACCGACTGCCTTTATTATATGAACTAAGGTTATTTGGTTGTAATTGGGGCATATTATACTATACATATTACTGTCAATATTTATAACAATAATCGCTTTAAAATCACTAAAGATTGTCTAAAATATAATCACTTCTATCGGTAAAACACTCATGTTATATAAGTAGACCCTTAGAAAAAGGCCATTTATTATGTAATGGCCATGTTATACATATATATATATATATACAGGGTTATTGGTAAATCAACCTATTCCCCTCTAGGGTTTATGGGGGAGATCATTTGCAATAATTTTGGTCCCATATTACCCTATGAAAAAGTTTAAGTAAGCCTAAGTTTATTGCTAAAAAAGTCGCAACTTCAAAAATTTACAACAAAAAAATATTAGCATATTAAATCTTTTTTTTGAATAGCTTTTGGTAAAATTGCTGTACTTATCCAATATTAAAACTTGAATTATCTGTACACGTTTAAGAATGCGAAACAAAAAAGTAAAATAACCTGTTCTTTTATTAGTTTATCCAACATAAATGACACATAAAACAGAAAAATTTACTAACTTTTGCGTAGGGTATTATGGGACCAAAATTATTGCAAATGATCTCCCCCATAACCCCTAGAGGGGAATAGGTCGACTTACCAATAATCTTTTGCAGCTTGAAACCGTATTTCCTGGCATTATTTAAACCATATCACAAAACTAAAAGTGCCAGTTTTCCTTGCTTGTAAATTAGCAATTTCGACTCTAATATTGCTAGTGTAATTTGCCCTATTGAACTTTGTTGTCACCCGCGTTTAAAGAGCCTTGTCAGTTTATAACCTATTTACATAAGACTTTTAACAGTATTTCTTATTTAAAGTATTATTTGACACTATTTTATTGAATAAAACAAAACAATTCTTAAATCACATTCCTATTACATATTCCAGTCAGCCAAAGACTTACATTTTGACATTGCCATTCTGTCAAATCTTGTGACAATATTGTATAATACGACTATATTAGGAAGCAATTTTTTTGTTACCAAAAACTTCGGTAGCAAAAAATAACACAAAAGAAAAGTTTGAAGTAACATTACAGGTCGATATAGCTGCCTCGTTTAATTAACATATTGTCACAATCTTGACGTTCTCGCCGATTAAGTACAAACGTCATTTCATGTTGATATTAACGAATAATACTGCAACCCTCTAGAGAATTCAAGCTTGCGACTATTCTTCTAGCTAGGGGATTCTCGAGGTGTTAGGTTGGTTATATAATTGCCCGTTAAAATAAACGTTATTTTTTAATTGATGTCATGTCGAAAGAGACGAGTTTATATAACTACATAGTTGCAAATACGGACATAAAATTCACATTATAGTGTTTCAGTCTATTCATTGAATTATTATAGAATTCCAAATCAATTAATATTATAAATGAATTTCCATGATTTTAAAATTCAATTATGTTGCTCATATTATCTACTTACCTCACTGAGATGAAATTTACTTGATAAATTTATTATTTTATCCAATTGGTTTATTTTATTTATATTAAATTATTAAATATTGTAATGAATGGACTGATTATGTAAACAACTACAGTACACGTTGGCATCACATAACCTAGTATTACAGAGCTAACCGCTAGCGTAGTTTACGCTCTCAATATCGATTTTATAAACGAAACCAAACCAATTTGGAAAGACTACTACTATACTGCGCAAGACCCGACGACGATTTCCAATTCCGTAGAAAGTCCTATACATTTTATAAAATTACAAATGATAATAAAATCTAATAAGCAGACATAGGAATATTTGGGGCAAAATTAAATGACAGCTAGGGATTGACTATATCGATAAACTGAATTATCGATGCTTTTCCCATATAATAGTGGTCGCTCCTGGTTTTGTTTGTATTTAAATTTCATTAAAAGTATGAAAATAAAACAAAATAGAAACCAAATTCTGGTTACATTTTATATTTTTGGATCTTCACTCATAATCGTCATACTTTTTTCCTCATTGTGTATTTCAGAATTACTGTCCCATTGACTATTGTTAAAGTAAACAATCAGAATATGTTCCAAATTTTCGAGCGTTAATTTTCTCCGTCTCGATTGATGAATCCATTTCAGGTAGCTAAAAGCCTTTTGAATGTCTGTGGAAGTGGTAGGGGTAAAACCTAATTGAAAAATACACACTTACAAACAAAACTTGGAGCGACCACTAGTATATGGGAAAAGCATCGATAATTTAGTTTATCGATATAGGCAATCCCTAGCTGTCATTTAATTTTGCCCCAAATATTCCTATGTCTGCTAATAAGTTTATCAGTTAAATGTAATTAATTATGAATCGTTTTTGCTTATATCATAATGTATTTTTAAATTACTAACCAAACGAGTTAAGAGCTGAATAACGGTTAATAGAACAACTGCACAACCGGTAAATACTCAAAATGAGCTATGACGATAATAGGGAATATGCATGTTTTTTTTTACAGCTTCAATTGAAGCTGATTCATGTAACAAACAGATCACAAAAATCATTTTTTGAATAACTATAAAAATAACCAAGATATAAGCCAACAAAATACAAAATACAAAATACAAAATATTTATTCAGTAAATTGGCCACATGAGGGCTCTTTTACACGTCGGTAACATGGAGTGAATCTACTAGCGCTTCGGACAAGACCATCATTGCGGAGAAGAAGCGCCGCAAGAAACTCCAGCAGAAGGTCATTTTTTTTTCAATGTTTAAATACAATAATACTTAAAAGTATCTAAATTACATTACAAGGTAATAAAGTAATAAATAATTATTTTTAAAACTAACACAAATAAAATCATTACAAATGTAAAGACAATAAAATACAAATAAAATACCTTATGTCTAGGAGAACAACATGACGAGGTCTCTACGTCAGGAACGATGATTAAAATAATTAACTGAATAACAGGTCCTTGCAAGCGTGAACAGACCGGACCCCACAGACAGCACCCGTTCACGAGTATGACGCGTATCTCAGCCATCGCCTCCCTCAACCATGTGTTCGGGAAGGTGGCGACCCGATCAACGACGCCGCCGTAAGCAAAGACCTTAGAGTGAGCATGACATGCCCATGCTGCCGGACAAAATATATCAATAAAAAAGGGAACTGTCCGGCGAGAAACATCACAATGTGTTCTCATTTCTTAAGTGTCTTGTGCACAAGAACCAATAAAAAAAAAAAAAAAAACTAACAAAAAAGGATACATTAGGTAAACTTAAATGTCTACATCATTGGCTTAAAGGCATTTAACAATAAGCGCTGCTCAGTGCTTACATATTAGATATATTTCTACTCAAAATGCTTAAAATTAACCACAATTTCAGTAATAGCTCATACTAGTTACTTAAAAGCGTCTTTATCATCTACGAAGTCATTTATAGTATAATATGCCTTACCCAGCAAGCAGCGCTTAATGCGAGACTTAAATTTAGTGAATGGCATATTGACAATATCGGTAGGTATCTTATTGTAGAAGCGTATACAGTTCCCCACGAATGATGTGCTTACTTTACGAAGACGGTGACCTGGGACTACGAGTTTATCCTTATTTCGCGTGTTGAGCTTGTGAACGTCACGGTTATGCCTAAATTCATGTATGTGTTTGCGAACATACATGATATTTTCAAAGATGTACTGCGACGCGACAGTAAGAATATTAATTTCTTTAAATTTATCTCTGAGCGAGACCCGTGAACCCAGCTGATAAATAAAACGTATAGCCCGCTTTTGTAATATAAATATGGCCTGGATGTCAGCCGCTTTTCCCCACAACAAAATCCCATAACTCATAACACTATGAAAATAACTATAATACACCAGTCTCGCTGTCTCGACGTCTGTAAGTTGGCGGATACGCTTTACTGCATATGCTGCAGAACTAAGTTTACCCGCAACGGTGGATATATGCGAATTCCATTGCAGTTTTGAGTCCAAGGTAATACCTAAAAATACTGTTTTATCTTCGAATCCCATTGTCTCATCCTTTAGTCTTATATTATTCCCATTCACTCCTATCACATTTGATAAAGAAAATTTCATACACTTGGTTTTCTTGGCATTTAAAAGTAAGTTGTTGGCTGTAAACCAGTCAACAGTTGTTGACAACGTGTCATTTATGTCATTAAAATTTGCCTGTTTTCTATCTACTTTAAATAAAAGTGAAGTGTCGTCGGCAAATAGAACTATTTCATGTTTGTCGCGGACAACATAAGGGAGATCGTTGATATAAATCAAAAACAAGAATGGGCCCAGAATTGAGCCTTGAGGCACTCCCATAGCAACAGCTGATCCCGGGGATTGCGTTCTGTTTATGTCCACCCGCTGAGTTCGGTGAGCAAGGTAAGAAATAATAAGATTAAGGGCACCGTTTTTGATACCGTAGTAGCTTAGCTTCCGCACTAACGTAACGTGATCAACACAGTCGAACGCCTTGGATAAATCACAGAAAACTCCAATGACATCTAGTGATTTTTCCCAGGCATCAAAGACGTATTTAATTAGGGTCGAACCGGCATCTGTAGTTGACCGTCCCTTGGTAAACCCAAATTGACTATTGTGAAACAACTTATTCTTACTAAAATGTGAGGATATTTGGTTGAGAATTATTCTTTCAAAAACTTTACTCAGTGCTGGCAGTATAGAAATTGGTCTAAAATTTGTGGGGTCTGTTCTTGCCCCTGACTTAAACAAGGGTATAATCTTACTATGTTTCATCAGATCGGGAAACACTCCAATGTCGACACACTTGTTAAATAATGCAGCCAGATATGGTGCAGTTAATTCTATGACAGACTGTAGTACTGTGATGGAGAGGCCCCAGAGATCTTCAGTCTTTTTTAGATTAAGTGACCTAAAAGTTTTAATTACAATTTTTGGAGAGACATGACAAAAAATAAAAACATCTGTGCATTCCTTCACATTGGATCTTAATAATATTTCAGCTTTATCAGGAGATGATTGTAATGATTTAGTGGTATCTAAAGGTATATTTGTAAAGAATCGCTCAAACTCTTTAGCTACATCTAGGTCCGAGTTCACCACAGTACCTTCAACGTGCAGGCTGTAGTGCGGGTCTCTAACTCTAATTCTACCAGTTTCGGTATTAATTACATTCCAAACAGTTTTAACTTTGTTATCTGAATTACGGATTTTGTTAGAAAAATATTCAGACTTCGCGGCGGCACAAATCTGTTTGAATTCTTTAGAGTAGTTTTTGACGTAATCTAGAAACTCTGGCCTATGATCGATAGCTCTTGTAGCATATAACTCATATAATTTATACCTTTTTGCGTGAATTTCTGGTGTAGCCCAATCACTAAACTTCGTACCTTGCTGACCTTTCACCTTTCTCAAACTGAAGCAGGCATCAAATTCCTTGACAATACAATGAAATAATGAAGAATACAAACTATCCGGATCATCCCGAGTACACGTCATATAATTTAATTGTTTGCTGACCTTAGCATTAAACAAGTCCAATCGACTTTTAGAAATTGGCCTGAATATGAAATCTTGAGGAGCATTATTAGTGTTTCCCTTAAAAGAAGCTTGTTGACCGCAGTGGTCCGAACTTAACATATTAATTATTGATTTCCGAATAGGTTCAAAATTACTAAATATATTATCAATACAAGTTGCACTGGTTGCTGTAATTCTGGTTGGCTCAAAAAACAGATTTACTAAATTAAATGATCTAAATACACTCAGTAAGTTAATGGACATGGGAGATTTGTCGAGTAAATTAACATTAAAATCTCCACACACAATTATACACTTTTTACTATTAAAAACACAACTAAGAACATTCTCTAAAACGCTCTCAAATAGTTTATAATCCGCTGAAGGGGGTCGGTATACGCAAACAATAATAAATTGCTCCATTTCAATACACGCAATTTCAATGTGACGTTCAATGGACTTCATAACAATATCTTTACGTTCCTTACATTTAATGATATTTTTGACAATTATCAAGGATCCCCCCCGGCTGCAAGATTGCCTAGCAAACATGCTAACTATTTTATGATTATTAAAATTAAACATGCACTCATAACCTTTAAGCCAATGCTCAGTAACACATAGAACGTGTATATTTGCACTATCCATAAATAAACCAATTTCAAGTTCCTTACTAGAAAATCCCTGTATATTCTGATGAATAATATTTATTACATTACCACCTAATTTATTTGTAATGCTCGTCGGCCTGTGGGCAGGCACGGGGCCGCCGCGACTGTGGCCGCGAACGCCGGCAGCCGCGGCCGTTGTCGGAACTGTCAGTTTAAATCAACTGGCAGCTCCGGCGCAGAGCCGGCGCTAATAAAACTCAGCGCAGGCTCCGTCCTACAGTTATCACTCGCTATGCTAGTCATAACGGGGTCTAAAATATTATATGCTAATAACTTAGCACAATCATCTAAGTACCTACTTGGTAAATAACAATATTTACGCGTCAAGTCGAACTTGTTTACAAATTTATTTGTATCAAAATAAGAGATTTTAGGGTTATATAAAGCCATTTTATATAATATTGAGTTAAGATAATTAATATTTTTATTACATTTATCTGTTAATTTATGGGAAAACAGACAAGCACAAATAATTATTTTACCTAGTTCACCTTTGCTAATTTCTGTGAGGGTCTCAGACAATTTAAGGAAGTCATGTTTACTAAAAGCCAAACTGTTTGCTAGTAACACTACTAAAGTTGTATCGCGATCAAATGTGTCTGCAGAGATGCGTGAGATCAGGTGGTCCATAGACATTCCTGGTAGACAGTTGTCAAAGTTAACAAAGATTTGTTCCTATCTCTTTCTAGAAAAACGGAATTTTACATGGAGTTTATATGGCCGCAGTGCACAATGACGTCACGGTGCACATCGGATCTCTCTGTCTAATTAGAAGTTTGAAATGCTTATAACTTCCGTATTTCTTGACCGATTTTAATTTTAATTTCCGTTTTGGTGATCTCTTTTACGGTATTTTCATATTTTGATGAGAAATGCGATTTCTAAAATCCATGCATATTCCCTATTGTACGTTTCATTCACCATCGTTCAAATTCAGAAATAAAGCACTTACTCGAATCCGTCGCCGCTAGCTTGGTAGGCAAATCGCCTATCAATTAGACTAACCTCGTTAAACAAGCATTTGCAGAATTATTCCATCTGTAGTCTTTCCAAGTAAGTTCGCGCGTCTAGAATCGATATAAGCTATAATGAGATTTAAGTTGTATTAAGACTGATTAAACTTCGACCGGGGGAGGCTTCTGATTTGCGGTCAAATCAAAAAGGATATATAATGAAATGAACGCTTCAAACATCACATTCATTGTACTTTTTTTTTATTTCAAACGGTCTGTTGGAGGTTATAGTTCGCAATAACTGGCGGTCTATTATGTATGGGAAAACGTGTTAACTTTAACTCTATCGCCATTACTGTCAAGTAAATAAGAGCTATCGTTACATTGACGATACTATAACAAGTCAAAGACCATATGGTTTGACCTAGAAGAGGCCATACAAATCTTGTGCATTGTTGTGCAACAAACTATACTCCATTTACTTTAACGACCTAGTATAGGCTTCTCTCACTCGCACAGTGTCATACAAATGACAAGGAACGATATAGGCAGGTAGCCAAGTGGGCGGCAACAAACGATAACCTTCTTAGGACTCGTTTACTATGGTATTTGCAATGGGTAACGCTTGTAAAGCTCACTTTTTCTAAACGTGCACTTCTTCAGAAGGATCACTTTCTCGGAAGGTACGCTGTCTCTAAAAGTACACTTCTCAATAATGGAAACACTTTCTCATAAGGTGCACTTTCTTTATGTCTAGTATAATAAATATATAATTTGGAAAATAATCCTTCAGTATCATACCAGAGTTAATTCCTCAGCCACTAATAATAAAAAACATAAAATACTCAAATACATTGCAATGTTTTTATTAATTACTTTACAGTACCATAAGTAGACCAGGTATTATTATTACTTAAGGTTCTAGAAATCACTCAAAAAACGTTAACATTGCCATCATGGATGAATTTTATGGTGATGGAAATAGTGCATCTATCGAGAAAGTGCCCCAATTGGGAAAGTGTACCTTTTGGGAAAGTGACCTTTACAAGCCTAACCCTTTTCAATAAAGGATTAAAGAGACATCGGTCGGGTTCACTAGCCAAGTCACAGGTAAAAGATACGATAAACAAGTCGCAAGAAGGGAAACAAACGCGTCCGCACCGTACAGATGTAAGAGCTGACTGATTACCTGCTCCATTGTGAGTGCGGCTATAGCGGATTCTCATTAGCCAATCAAAGTAAAGTAAATTGAGTTATAGTGTTGTAATTTTAACGTATTTTTTGTCTGCGGCATCGTAGATCCTATGGATGGACCTATTAGGATGTGGCTTTTGTTAATATAAAGCTCGTTTTTAACTAAGTTGGTTTTTAGCTTGATTTGACTTATTAGCAGAGCCCGGAGTTTTCGTGGCACTTTTCGATAACGTTAGTGAGTTCTCATTTATCGATTTTCGATATACGTTATATGTTATATTATATCGATACAATATATAATATTATATTATATTATGCTGAATTATCAACAACTTTTTGAAGTTGTAATTCTGTAGCTCTGCCTACCCCACTCTCTGGGATTACAGGCGTGAAGGTATGTATGTATGTATGTATCGATACAATACAATACAGAACACAAAATTCGCCTCCTACGCACTCCTCTCGAGCTAAACAGCCATCTCTTCCAGATAACCTTCAGGTAGCTGAATTTTTAAAATCTACATATAGAATTAATCATAGAAGTTGTAATACAACTTATAAAATCAGTTCCAAATACAGCTGACATCTATTACTAACCTATACTTGCTAGTGCTAACAAAATGTTTCTTTAGTTTCTTAATAATATGTCCTAATTTACTTTCATATAATCTGGTTACCCGCATGCCACGATAAGTTGCCAGCAATCTATTTACAAGTTTAGTATATCGATACATTTAAAGTCGATAAATGAATCACTACCACTACCCAAAAATGCCACGAAAATTTCGGCCTCTGGTTTTTAGTAGTGAAGGAAGGGTCGGTTTTTTTTTTTATTCAGCCAGTTTGTCGAACTAGGCTCCTTTATAAAGCTTCTGGCGTTTGCTAATGCGTGTCCTCGACTGGTTCATATTTTGTTTTAGACGAGACTCGCAGACTACAACACATGCGCGTAGGTTAAAAGATTCTTATTTGCGTTTGAATGGAGTTAATGATCCCGGATGTATCCTTTTTGGTGTGATCTTTGTGAGGATTTGATACCGATTTGCCTTTAAGTGAGACCAAAACGGCCTCGATTTAAAACACTAGAGTCGCTAGTCCTTATTCTGGTGCAGTAGTTATTCTCTAGACTTACCTATCAAGCAGGTACCTTATGTTTAATTGTGGTATGAGACGAATATACGGCGATGATTATGTACGTAGTTCCTTTACAGTAAGATCTCTAAAAGCTTTTTTGATTGTATGGTTATAGAAGACGTTAGTCAACAAAAGTGTATTGACATATAGCTATCGTGTTCTTCTTCTTCTTCTGAATTGCATAGCTAATGCCAAGTTCTGCGTTACGCATTGCGTAATTTATTGTTTTAATATGATTATTGTATTGCAAGCTTTAATCGGAACGAATGGCGGGAAACAAATGAAGTCTTTGCCTAGCAGTGAGGCACTAATGAAAATATAATGTGTAGGTATGCGGTACAAATGAAACTGTAATATAATTTTATTTTACTGCGATTTCGTTTTCGAAAGCGTATAGATTATGATTCTTGCAAGGAACCGTTTATAATAGCGGTTTGTTAAGGCATTGATCTAACGTGAACATAACTAGTGTAGGTTCATATACATTCGATGAATTCGACTTCGCTCTGGTCGTCTCAATATTGAGCTCGGTTCAAATGTGTATTAGGGTCAATCAACTTTTCTTTGTAGCTCGTTGCCACGGTGACGTCTCCTGGGTCACTCTTTAAAACTATGATTTCAAGTCCACTAAAAAACAGTTTTATTGGCAATTACACACCCATTCTTTAATGGCCTTTCTCCTGAGTGTGCTGGAAGTATTATATTATAACATTTTTTCTAAGAAACTCTATCACTGTTGTCTCCTGGCTTACGGGACAGAATAACAACAACAAAAAGTTGATCCACCCATTAACAAAGGCATCTCGCAAACGCACGGTGTTCTGTATCACTCAACAAATGAAAAAGAACATTGAGTCGTGGCTGTATAGTTTCCAACGTTTAAGTATCTTATCGGTTTAATTTAATGTGTAAATTATGATAATTTAGCACTACGTTAAAATAATGAACGAATAAGACAATGTACCAAGGGACTGTGTAACATTGGGAATGTGAACAGGCGACAAGGTTAGACCAGAACGAAATTATGAAGAAAAATAGGTAACATTTTTATTATTAAGTTACAATTTAATCCGTTTGATTTCTACCGTATTGCGTAGTTAGTGTTTGTTTTTACAGTGCCAAATAGTATGTTTAGTGACAGATAAATGTATAGTGGTGTTTGTTGCTCACTTCTGACGAAGCTAGGGAACTAACTAGAAACTTGTAGGATCCTCTCTAAGCTCGAGCTAGTAATTTATCACTACGGAATTCTCCAGTAAGGGTTCTACTAAATAAACTACTAGAAATATCTATCGCCTCGAAACACTATGTTTATTCGTCATATTGATATCGGTGTTTTTTTCGCGATCTTTTAATACTCGGCACGTATAAATGTATAGTTGTAGATATCCTAGTTTTATTGTGTATTGGAATTGAATCATGCCCGGCGTTAAATCTATTTGTTTTTAATATATTGTATATAATGTTTGGAACACAATGAACTGTTTTAATTTAATTCTTGCACGTATTATTATTCGGGCATGGTTGGATAATTGCAACCGCGTTGGTTGGCTTAGTTCCATTTCCTTGACTACTGTATCACGGTTGCAGGCTAGGGAATGTAATTTATCCGGTTATTGGCCGTATTTGTATGAAAATAACCGGTTAAAACCGGTTGCTGACATATACTGCTCACTAATATTTTCCCAATATTTGTTCTCTAAAACGTTTAAAATTGTTCAGTAGGTGACATGCTGGTACTTATATTTTTTGAAAGCCAATCTAGTATTTTTTTTTATTACCCCTATCTGTTCCGTTACGTTACCATAGATGCGATGCATTTTCGGTAGGTTAGGTAACAAAATGGAAAGTTGCAATTTATTTTGTATTGTCCAAGATGGTTCCCAGCAACGGTTTTTTTTTTAAATATCGTATGTTCGTATTTTTCACGAGTAACACAAATCTTAAAAATGCGTCTACGGTTAACAATAGGTTGCAAGTACAAGCATGTCACTATTGAGAAGCCTTGTTTGTAGCTGTAGGTCGACACGTTTCTGATACTGTTTTGGCCTACGATTTTGTAAAGTTATTTTACAACTAAGTACTGTATTATGGCAACTACTGCGGTACCGTGCTCAATATCATTTCTTTGGTTTCTTAATGTAATATTAGATTGCTATACTAACTATACGAATCACTTATGTATGAAAAATGTTATTTAAGTGTAACTGATGTATGCTAGTCTTTAAAATAAATACCTAAATTCGGTTATAAGAATAAATATATACGTAAGTTTCCTTATATGAAGTAATTTCGAAATATTTTAGTAATTTATCGTAAGGTTTTGTATTAACCGGCAGAGGGCAGTTGTTGCCACTGTAACTGCTTGCCGGCAGCGGGGGGCGGCACTGTGATGGTACCAACTTAGTTAAAAACCATTATAGTTACACATGTGAGTATTTCATTTAAAAATAATGATTGTTTCAGTATTACGTTGGTAATTTAAATTTGTGTTTATTACATTTATGTTCACCAGTTATAAGTCACAACCGAAATGTCTACTTATTCATTTAAGTTGTTCTTTTTTCTTCTTAACTTGGGTACAAATTATCATAAGTACTTGGTTTCACAATCATTTCCAGTTAATTTGCAGAAATAGAGTTATTTTGAATTCACTCCCCGCGCCTTAAGCGGTATGTTTGTCGTGCGGCGTGAGTTCGTGGATTGAAAACGCTATAAGGTTAAGGCTCTGGAGGTTTTGAAACGCCGTTTCTGTAACGCATGGAGAATGATGAACTGGATTACTATGCGATAAAATTAAGAAGTTGAGCGAGGTTGTTATCCAACATCTTATAAGCGTTTTAACTTATAAACATACGTCGATATCGCGGGAGCAAAAACGATTTGACAGTACTGGATTATAACAAATAGGCAATAACAGAAGCAGTGGTATTTTATATTTAGATACGTTATGCTGAGACAGGTGCTACGTTACCATATTTTTACAGAAGAAATCCATAGCGAACGTTATTGTTAGAAAGAGATAAATAGTTGTTTCAAATTCGCCCCTCTCGCCAAGACAAATGCTCGCTCACGTGTAGCTACCCGTCTTTATCGCACTCACTCACTCTCTCGTGACACTTTTATCTAGAAACGTTTATACCTACGACTTTAAAATGTATCAATTGTCTTTCTAATATCTTACCTCCGTACTTGAATTGATCAGGGGCCCATTTCTCAAAGCGTATTCAGTCGTATTGTATTAGTTTTTTGGTTTCTAAATAAAACTACAAACTGAGACAAATCACTTATATTATTAGACTAATACTTTTTGAGAAACGGGCCCTGTAGTACATACCTATTTAAAAAGATTAGCTTTCCAGTCCTAAGGACATACAAAAAAGAAACAAAATTAACTTGAGTGCAAATGTAATAACAATAACTACATATTATATGTAAAAAGTTTTGGAGAAAAATACTGTATATGATGTTTTTTTTTTAAATTCAAGTTGTCACGTTGACTCAGTGTAAGACAACTTTGATTGACCTTTTCCAGCGAAAACTTTGTGCTAGATATTTTATGAAGAACTTGGAGGCTTAGAATGTATAGGCAGAGTATTCCATTTATACTAAACAGACATTCTGTGATATGTGTTCTTTGGGTCAATCAACTTTTCTTTGTAGCTCGTTGCCATGGTGACGTCTCCTGGGTCACTCTTTAAAACTATGATTTCAAAGGATATAAGTCCACTAAAAAACTGTTTTATTGGCAATTACACACCCATTCTTTTATGACCTTTCTCCTGAGTGTGCTGGAAGTATATATTACAACATTTTTTCTAAGAAACTCACTGTTGTCTCCTGGCTTACGGGATAGAATAACAACAACAAAAAGTTGATCCACCCCTTTAATAGATTTGTGTTTGCTCCCGCGATAACGATGTTTGCTTACAATTTATCTAAATATACTGTAACGAGATGAAATTGTCTGCTACAAAACTGAGAAAGTATTTATACACAAACAAAAAGAAATATTACTTTTGTAGCGTTAATTCTCGTTTCTCACGAGCCTTCGCCATTTTGTAACATTTCCTGAATTCAAAATGGCTGCATATATGCATATTTAAAGAGCACAGTGGCGCCCCCTTTATATCGTGGCGCACTCTGAAGACAGCTCAGAAGGCGCGGAGACTGCTCAAGCCGAGAGAACGAATTTATAATCTGTACAGGGGACGAAGGTGGGACACTTGATCACGTATTTATATTTATTGTGAACAATATCTAGGTGGAATTGTTTTTGGACATGATTTGGCTACAAATTGATCTATCTGCTCTGTAATATCTTTGATGATTGACGAGAGAGATATACAGATCGAAAGTGAGTGGAAAGGACGGACTGGAAAAGGGCCGAATCTTGAGTACCCGAAACCGACGTGCGTGCATGACTCGATGTATGAATGTGCAAGAAGCGCAAGAGATTTGTCAGAATCGTAGCAGGTGGAAAGAAGTGGTCTCTGTCTACCCCTCTGGGAAACGGGCGTGATTGAATGTATTTATTCAAATTCTAGAAGATTTTTGTTTGCTTAAACAGGGCTCAGGACCATTTAAAAAGTTTGACGTAATTAATGAGTCCAAACGGATATTTCCTTCCTAGGCATAGATTGTGTAAAGTGAAAGAATATGATGGTTTAGTTTTTTTTTGAGTATGGTAATAAGGTAATACTTAAGAAGTTGCTTCCCGACTTTTTTAACCTTTTCAACAACTGACGGTCCCCGCTAACGTTTCAGTTCACAGAGTAATACTAAATACAATATCCGTTTGTTGGTTCCCAACCAATTTCAACGAGATAGAGGCGATAATTCCTTAATCACGACGCGCCAAATTCTTGGGTATTGAGGTTGGGTCCCAGGGGGTCTTGAAGCGGTTTTTGTTTTAAAAAATAGGAAAGTTTTTTTAAATCCAGTAAATCACTTGAGATAAATCTAAATCCTTACACAATTTTCGGGGAAGATAGAAACACAAAGATTTTTTCAGTTTTTTTTTTCGGTGAGAGTAGTCTGTTCCAAAAAGCGTCCGTCACCATTTTATTTATTACAATTATATAATTACCGTTTCAAGTGTCCCACCCTCAAAGAAGAGCTCAAATTAGGTCGATCTGCATTCAGAGTGGGCATATTAATACTGTATGTCTATTATAATCCTGTACCACAATATCTTCGAAGGCGAAGGCATTTATTTATAACTACGCCATCGCTTGAACGCCGCATATTACGTCTGTCGTGGAACGCCGAGTCAGTGAAGCCGGAATTTCACCGGCGCATGGCGAGCACGCACACGCGGACCAATTTGTTCTAGGCACGTGTCACTGAGGTCGTTTCATGCGTGTGCTTCTGTAGGAGTTAATGCGTACGTGCGTATGAAGCCTGCGCCGCAGCGAAATGTCGGTCTCATTGTAAGTTGTACGAGTAAGTGAACACTATGATTAAATCAACGATTATATTAACGAATTTATACATTTAGTACGCTTTAGCTTGTGGACGTTTAGCATTTAACTATGTGTGGTTAAAAATAATTAAGTTTCTGTGACTCGTTCAATCATGCATATTACACCAATATATAATTAATGCCTGTTCCGAATAAACCTCTGGATAGATTTGGTTACTTTAGTTAGGTTAAAATATTACTTTGAATTTTTTTATACCTTTAAAACAGTTAGTAAAATCTTGAGAACGCAAATGTTTTTGGGCCTCAGATTTCACCGACATTGAGGCAGTTTGTGTACTTATTTGCCTTGTCATAAAAAAAAAATGCAAGCGACAAATGTTTTTTTTTAACCCGAAGTAACTTGATGTATCCACGGGTTAAATATTGGTAACGAGCGTTTATTCTACTTTTCTATAGAGATAAGCACGAAATCTTTCAATGGATTTAATTTTGCATGCAATTTTGGTGAAATTATAACAACTACTTTCTAAAAAATCACTCTGGTTTTTCAGAGAACATGAAATCATTGTTATTTTGTTCAAGGTGCTTTTAAGTATACCTGTTAGAATGTGTTTAACCTTTTTAAACGGCCCACACATAAAATGTGTCAGTTAGACGCCAAGCATGTTTTAAAGCTATGCTAAATTCCACTTACACCATACGAAAGTCTCTCAAGCTTGCGTCGGTGGGTGGCACAAGTGTCGTTGGCGTTAAAAAGGTCAAAATTGATTAATTTAAGCTCAGTAGTCGGCGTTCCTAACGACGGACGGTCGCTTCACCTTTCAACTGTTTACTATAAGTAGTAGAAACCCAAAGAAACAGTACATACCTACAGATGTCAGTGTAATCTAAATAAAATGTTTTCTTAATGCGCAGAGAGTTTCATTTTACACCTTACGGCCTTCTGATGGATCATAAAAAAAATTAATGCCTCCGTGCCTTATTCTACTGAGTAAAACTATATTGCATTTGAAATGAAATCAAGTTTTAAGATTTGTTGGTAATTATTTACCTCTGCCTACCCCACTCTGGGAATGAAGGCGTGAGTTTATGTATGTATGTATGTATGAAATCGTGTTGTCAGAGGCTGAGTTACAGACAATACGAAAATATGTCAATAGCAATATCGCACGTAAAATCCAACAGTGACATTATATTATGAATAAAACGAAGGGCAGACTCGTGGTCACCCCAGGTTGTCACCCCAGTACTATTAGCTTTGGTCGGAAATTCGACAGAAATCATTTTTATTCCGCAAAAGTAGGTAGGTTAGGTTCGTTAGGTATCTTTGGATGCCCGAAGGGCAAATCGCTCAGAAATAGGAGCCCTGCCTCAGGCAGGGCTCCGTCGAATAGTACTGGGGTGACAACCTGGGGTGACCACGAGTCTGCACCCATAAAACTATTGCGTCGGTGAAAATGCAAAACCGCGTAAGTAGCATTTTAAATAAGGAGCAAAATGCACCTTTTTAATAAGACCGTAAGGTTAATTTTGCACTGTCATAAATTTGTTAGTTACGCGGTTTTGAAGTATCACCGACGATTGGATTAATGACATTATTGCGGTTAAAAAGAATTAAATTTTGTATATGTAAATGCGTTTTTTATATAGTGTCACTCTTGGATTTGCGATATAGTTTTTATAAGTGGGTAGAATTTCAAGAACCACAGTTCGAAGTCATTTAAATATCTCCGTAGTGAGATGGACATTTCGTAGTAATAATGGCCATGTTGGAAAAATAATCTTCGAATGCTAAGGCAACGTCTTTATTTGACGTGATTTGGTTTTTACCTGTGTTTTACATTTTCCCGTTTCTATTTTTATCGTTTTTAAAGTTGTAGGTAATTCTGTAGCTCTGCCTACCCCACATTGGGATTACGGGCGTGAGGGTATGTATGTATGTATTTTTATAATATTCCATACAGTTTTTACCTTTCCAAGGAAATTTGCCTTAGCAGTTAAAGAAACTTGCTTAAATGTCCTTGAATAACTCTTAACATAATTTAGGAAGTCGGTGTTCCTATTGTCCTCTGTCTCTAATAGGTCATAAAACCTATTTCTACTTTTATGAACGTCTGCAGTAGCCCATGCACTAAAGTTGGGGGATGGCCAGACTAGTCTGGGAGTCTATCTAGCCAATGGGAAAGCCTGCCTTTTTCCTTAAGACCCCAGATTTCAGGTAGGTTTATGTTATGTTAGTTACAGCAGGGCTGGAGGGAATGACCACCCAGAAATGGGAGCACCGCTCGCTGCATCGGAGCTCCGTCCACACTGTCTACTGTCTAATTGATTAAAATTAACCCGTAATAACACTAAATAAAAACCGGTCAGCTCAAAAACTACCAAACTAAAAAAAACAAGAAAGTGGACCTTATGATGGAAATTACCAGTCACGCAAAGAAGGGTAAAGAGTGTCGACGGAGATCCGCTTCCGCAGAACTCCTATTTCAGGATAATTTTGTTCTCCAAGCCTGCTGCAAAACTAACCTAAACCGACCTACGTATTTGGGTAAGGACGAAAAAGTTGATCACGCTAACTTTTCCGACACGAAAGTTAGCCATACAATTGTAGGGATAATTTTCGTCGCACGACGGAACTTCTTTCGACTTCGTTGTTTGTATGGTTAACTGCGCTTAACTGAAGGGTCCACGGAAAGAACATGGTCTAGTCACTTTTTTTTGAAAATGAGTTTTTGCTCTCAAAATGTAGAGGACGAAATGAACTCAGATTCAAATATGAATCTTCATATAACTTGTATCTTTTCACTCTAAAAAAAACTACAGAAAATTACGTACAAAATGACATGGTTCCTTACTTTCAAAAAGTTACTAATGTGACTAGACTGTTCTTTCCGTGGACCCTTCAACTGTGGTCCAGCTTTTTGGTCTTTACCCATTTACCTTTTTAGCGAACGATAACGAAAATTATTAAATTTGTCATACTAGAAATGGGTCTCCCTCGCGGTCTAACTGATAGGATGAATCAGTAGGACCACGAGAAACCGGGTATCTATATCAAAATTTTACAGCGTCGAGGGAGCTCTTGCTGAAGCAATTTTTAAGGCTGTTTAATGTTAGGTACCCAAATACTTCGACGTGTGTATCCTTTTTCGGCTATTCGCAGTGTGGACAAAAGGGTCGACAACTGGGAATTTTCTGCCGCACCTAATAAGGAATTTTTATTCCCATTTATCCCCGCCTAAGTACGTATTTATTCCCCGTTGTCAACACTGCGGACAACTGGAAAAAAGAATCAGTTGTCAGCTGTGTGGACAAAAGAGTGCGGACAACTGGAAATAGCCGTTCTTTTTACTAGAGCTGCTAAATCTCGTTTCCTAAAAGGAAAAAATAACAGGAAGAACAATCAAACACGGTATAGATTACAGAGCCGTTTAATAATTATATTACCAACTAGGTACATCGTGAGACCGCCGAGCGGCCTTAGACATCGAATTCAACACCAATACTCAGCTGGCATGCCGCTATATGTCACTACTAGCTACTATAGCCCATACCATCTAACTTGACTTATTTAGTAACACTTGTATCACCTCAAAATACTCTTAAATAAAAAAAACAATCCACGATGTAACATCGGGAAAATGATTAACAAAATGTGGCCTCTAGTTGATTTATTTACCAGAAAACGGCCGCTAAATAAGACACGTCAGATGGTATTAACTTTACATTCCCAGCTTCTTTAGTCCTTCTTAACCGATAATCAAACCAATAATACTACACGACCATCTAACACTCGGCGAACTTTCCTCCTTTCCTTATGGCAGACAAGAAAGCAATACCAGCAGTATTTTGCTGTGCCTAATCAGGGCTTATAATTACGAAGTGTATGTTCACAGATGGATGATTATTTAAAAACAGTCGAGGAATGCCACCTTTCTGAGCCCCTTTGATTCGAGTCTACCGTTAAGAGAGCCATCTGTTGACAACTCGAGACAACGAGCCCAGTTTGGGTGTTAGAAGATAGTATAGTAGAGTTTCATATAACTGTCACATAGCTGCCTCATTTGCACATAAGTGGTCGTCAAAAATGCAGTGACACATAGCGGAGTTTAAAACTAATACACACCAACATGAACTAATAATTTGTAAGCAAAAGCTCTAATACACGTTTAAATAGTATTAAATATGGGTTGTACACTGAGACACTTCATCGCATAGGATATACGTTTATCCGTATCATGGGCTTAAAAATAGAAAAGTTAAAAAAATAGGACCGATACTTTTGTTTTTAAAATGATAACCAGAAGGTACATTCGCAATAATTAAATGGACAGATTTTGTATTAGTGTACCACTGCTGGACAAAAAACCCCCTCTTTTCAACCATTAGTCTCTATTAACCTTTTCAACGCCAATAACCACTAAAGTGGTCGTGTACTGTCGTGCCTACCACGCCATCGACCGTTTTAGTGGCTCACAGATATAGTGCAAAATAAACCCGAGTATTTGTGACGTAAGGTTGACATTAGCTCTGGTTTTAAGCTGTCATTGGCGTGTGAGTGATGTATTTTGTATTTGATATGGCGTTGAAAAGGTTAAATGCACGCCACCATCTGTTTGGTCTGCCTCCGTTGTAAAGATATTTTTTCTCAACATAAACAACATACATTAGTAACATTTTTACCCCCCAAATTAAAAGAAAAAGACATCGGTCCTATATTTTTAATCTCCCCAAATACCAAACTGTAAGGTTACAATGCGTAAATGACGTAATCGACAAAATATTGCAACATGTATAACATTTATTACATGTCTATTAGACCTTACATTCGTTCTTATTGGCCGTTCCCAATTAATCCCATTATTCAAGATCTGTCATCGTCACACAATATGTATACTACAGAAAGACAAAACAAAATCCCATTTAGTTCTAAAAAGCAGACTTGAATCGAGCACAGTTATCTGTCTTATCTAATGATTTGATAAATAAGTCACCTGTCCAAACAAACACGGGTAACATTTGGTACAGCTCGCTATTACCCGATTTAACCTTTTTGACGACATTAAAAATAGTGCGTATGTTGGTAAGATAAAATGGCGTAAAAAAGGTTAAAAAATTATGTAGTGATGTTTTCATTAGACGGAAAAGTTAATGGTAAAATATAATAATTCGATGTCAACACACAGGACACGAATGTTTATTACTACGACAATTGATTAATTAATTAATTAATGTATTTAAATACCAATCGATCGAACACTACAACGAACAAGCAATTTATGTATAAAACCATACAAACCGTTCAACACATCTTAAAATGCATGCCTATCACTAGCTAGAGTTGGCTTTTATCATTTAATAAAAAATGCAATATTAAATAATTATAAGCGCACTTAAATAATGTGAGTGAGTTATTAATAGCTACTTAATATACTTTTAAGTTAAGAGCCGCGGCCTCGCTGCCGAATAAAATACTGTTAATATTAAAAAATAAAAATAATCAACGCAATAATTTAGTTAATATTTGGTTTACGAGTAATTGGTGCATTGTTTACTTGTTTTCACCTTTATGCCTTTGACAGCCACTATACTAGTTAGATTATGTTATTAAGACGTGTGTAAATGTATCCTTGATTATATTTGGTTGGCTAGTACAATAATAGTTGAATAAGACTTACGGCCGTACTCGGTTAATGACGTTAAGTCGTTTCCTAGTAATGACTTTTCATACATGTTTGAAAAGGGAATGAGTTGTCTGTCTTTTAACTGCCTGGTCACGTCGGTTTGTTTATAAATCTCGACCGTCAAAGGTACAAAGTCAAAATACATTCTAGTAGGCGTCCGACGCTACCCTATCATATTTGTAACACTAAAATAACTAAAACATTTCAATTAGTCTCTCTTTAACCATTTCGTCGCCATGTTAACGATATTATTCAAAACTGACAGCGATGCTACAAATTAACACGTTCACGGACAGTAATAAAAAACCATTTTAATTTGACCCCCGTATTTATGACGCCCATGCTATAGCCGGTATGATACACGACTGCTAAGCATCCGCGTCCATGAACGTGTTAAAAATTTACAGTTTCCGAGCTGACTTTCAGTAACTGTATCGACGCTGCCGACAAAAAGGTTAAAGTCGATACTTATTTTTGTAAGCTTGTTAACCTATTTAATATTTGCTCTACAAATAATCTCAGATATTCAGTGTGAAATATTATTATTAATATTAATTAAGGGTAATTTTAACCCAACGCCGGTGTACATAATTTATTATAAAGGAATGTCAAAATCAGTGCTAGATATCGAACGATATATAAATTTTAATAAAGTCAAGCAAATAAAAAAAACCGCGTTGATCCCAATTAAATAAAAAAAACATTTTAAAATGTTACCAAACATAATAATTCAAATAATCCAAATATTTTTTTGGAAATTTACATTGAAAGTTAGACCGAGACAGAATTTCAATTTTTTCTTTTATTCAATATCATCCATCAATATCTTGCTTAAATTTTCTACAGTCTTCAACCATACACCGTTCGTATGAAAACTGGACCAACGCGATCGTTTACAAACATCTATTAGAATAAATATTTACCATAAAGATGATATTTGTGCTCATACAACTAGAAGCATTTCCCATTAATTCCCAATAGGAAAATTGTTAATGTAGCCACATATTTATTTATTATTTCTTCAGATTCCTCCAAATGTATATTTATTTTAATCCCAAATGGGGAAAAAATGCGGGGGCAAAACGGTACAAGCAAAAAGCGACCATGATGATTTTTAAATCTAATTATAAAATTAAGCTTTTCATTTAGATATGTAAAACTAGTAGCCGTTTTAAATATTTAGTTGACGTTTCGATATAGATTGAATCATAACAAATGTGGAGTTTATGCTTGTTTGACATTTGTTTAACCTAAAAAGCTTAAAATAAAGCTGGTATTTTATTAGTGGGAATAAATACGGTCATTATGGGAAAACATACAGTTAATCGAATTTTCAACGTCTAATAATTCTAGACTCATTCTCACTTAATAAAGCATTTATAAAATTAACTTAATTTTCAGACTATTAAGTCGAGCTCTCGGGTAAAAATAAGTCCACTGAGTAATAATATAAAATAACCCGACTGCTCTTAGCCAGTAAAAAATACTTAACTAGATTAAGCAGTTGGCAGAAGTATTTTAAAATGTGTAGTTTTAAAAACCCAATTTCATTTCATTTCATTACAGATATTATAATTAAAATACTATTAGAGATTCAATTATTACAAAATTAACAACATACTTCATGACATCAAAGCGTAGCTACCAACTCATTTTCAAATAATTTCACCAAGACAATTATTATCAGTTTGCAAATAAAAAACTTGATTTACACAACCGAACAGCGAGCTAATAACTAAATTAAAAACACCCTAATCAGTGCTGTCGGGTTTTAAGCTAGTGCAATCGAGTTCATTGTAGTTAAGCTAGCGCAGTCGGGTTTAATTAAACAAGCTAGCGCACGCTTACGCTAGCCAGACTACCGGGAGCCTGCCGTTGGGCAAAAACATGTTTGCCAAATGAATCATTTCCCAAACCATTTATAGATCTTTTTTTCAGGATTTATTTCAAAACCATCGGGTAGAGTAGATTAGTTTAAAAAAAAAGCAGAAATATTTATGGATCCAAATAACAAAGCGGGTTAGCTAGTGAAAATATGGGAATGGAATCATTTGGCAAACATATTTGGCCGGAACAAAGGTGACCAGTCTACCACAGCTTGTTGTGATAGAACTTGACGTCAAAGTACCCTTGGTCGGTGAGCTGGGAGTCGCGACGCGGCGCGGCGGAGCCCGCCGGCGACGGTGCTGCCGAGATGGCTGGCGCGACCGGCAGGGTCGTGGGGCGCTCCGGGCTCGGGGAGCTCGGCGGAGACGGTGCGGACGGCACCGGCATCGGTTCCCGTTCCGGTTCCGGTATCGGTATCGGTTCCGGCGAGGGGCGCTTCGGCGGAGCGGCCGGAGCTTCCTCTGGGGTTCTGAATGCAACGTGGTTGTAGATTTTTTGCGATTTTTAAAGCCTTAAACCTTAAACACATCATGTGGGGAAAATATATGTTCTTTAGTTACGCCTGCAGTTGGCATTGTTTTTATCTAATAGATGTTGGTCGATAATGTTTTTAAGGCTTACAGACAGTGATAATACTGAGTTTTTAAATAATTAGTGTGGGCCGTTCTTTTTTACCGACAATAAACCGTGGATTTTCGGTTTTTTAGATTTTTGAACTATCAATAACTATGGTTGCAGTGTTCGATTTCAAAAAAGTTGCATTTATTCTTTATTAAAACTAATTAATGCTTCCTGTCCTGCATTAATATTTTATTATTTTTAATATGGTTTACCAGAAACACTGACAGAGTGGCCGTTTTCAGCCGAGACCAAGTATTAGATGACCACTCTGTCACGGCATTCTACGGAAAACCATATTATTAAAAAAAACGTAAGTTAAAGAAAGAGCACAATTATTTGGTAGGTACTCTTACATAAATAAAAGTATGGACGTATATTAAACACGAAAAACATAATTATCCACTCTAATGAGACGCATAATAAGATGAGAGACAAGATATTGTCGGTAAAAAAGAAGAACGACCCGTGTAAGTTAGTAATGTCCTCTTTAAATAAAGATAGTATCTGCAATTCGATTGTTATACGGTTGAATATACGGGGCAAAAATGACAGCTAGGGATTGCATATATCGATAAACTCAATTATCGATGATTTTCCCATTTACTAGTGATCGCTCCAAGTTTTGATTGTAAAATATTTTTTTATTGAAAGTATGAGAATAAAAGAAAATAGCAACATATTCCTGGTTATTCTTTGTTTTAAAAGGACTTTTGAACTTTCCCTCATAATCATCATATTTTTTTCTAGATTGTGTATTTCAGAATTACTTTCCAATTTACTCTTATTCAAGTAAAGTAAGGCGTTAATTTTCTTCGTCTCGACTGATGAATCCATTTCAGATGCCTAAAAGACTTTTCAATATCTGTGGTAGAGTAGGGGCAAAACATAATAAAAAAATACACACAAATAATGCTGGGGGCGATCACTAAAAAGCATCGATATTTGAGTTTATCGATAAAGGCAATCCCTCCCTATCTGTCATTTAATTTTGCCCCGTATTATATTCCTAGGTCTGGCAATAAGGTCGTACATATTTTTTTATTAACAGATACTTCCTTTTTGAAAGGACATTAATTAATTAATTATGAACTGACATGTACTTAAAACGATATTTAGTTTAACAATGTTAACAATGAAGTTTACATGTTTAATTAAAACATAAGACATGTATGTTAGATAAGAAATCTTAATAAACCAAAATTCAAAATTGTTTTAGAAAATGTTAAATATTGTTTTTTTTACAGAATAAATTATTAAGAAATCTCTTTGCAAAAATATTACTTAATACTGATAAATATTATCAAAAAATTTAAAGGGACGTAATAATTTAACATTAATACATGTATATATGTATATGAATCTTTCATAAAGAACATGCATATATAATTCTTGTCGTATGATAACAACATTAAAACATATTAATTAATCATAATAATAAAAAGCTGACACCATTTTTCCTAACGGAAAGAAAATATAAAATGAAGCCAGATATGTAAAAAGAACAAAACTTAAATTTAGCATCTATTCTATCACAGTGCATTGCATTTACTACTGAAAACATAGGCCGGAGCTTTTAGTTAGGCTAAGATTAGAAAAAAACAGATAGTGTAGTCCTAACAAAATAATATCTTCTATGTGCACATTTAAAAATATTAAGTTATGATCTTTCACTCTCAGAGGCATTTTTATATTGGTACCTTACCTTTAAATATGCAGTTGCATATGCAAAAATGTAACAATTGAATCTAAAATATTTAAAATAATCTGACTAGCTCACTGATCGATCCACGCTCGGCCAGAACCGAACAAAAATTTCGAGGGAATATTTCTTGGATATAGGGGAGCATTAAGAACAGATTTTTGGAAATTCATCCCCTAAGGCTACGCGCGCACTACGGTACGGCGAGTTGCGGTGCGTTATTAAAATCGCCACGGAAAAAAAACCGTGTGTGTCCAGTACGCGCACAGCGGTGATATATCCGCACGTTTCGCCATTCTAGCCCCAACTCAAGTCAAGAACGGACGTATGGACTATCACACCAAAATGCAGATCTGTTTATATTTACTGTCGCGCAAAAATAAAAAGAACCTATAGCGTTATTGGGTACATCCGCTCGTGGCATTGCGGCCTATTAAAGGATTTTTTTTTCATGAGATACAGTGACTTGCGTTTGTTTCCAAACAAATTTTTCGGCTATTACCGAATGAACATTGCAACGTTTGACAATTTAATTAGAATTGTTGGCCCTGCAATTTACTACGCAGACACGACTTGGAGAGAATCTATTTCAATAGAAGAAAGATTCCAGCGTCCGCACGGATTTTTTTCCGCAGTGCGCGGATTTACTCAATAGTCCATAGGATGCAGAAAATTCGTGCGGCGCCGCACCGCAACCAATCTGCAGCAAACCACAGATTTTTATCCGCATACGGATTATTTTCCGCAGTGCGCGCACTTCAAGGAGGTTCCATACTTCACAGATTTTGCGGAAAAAAAACGCACGGCAAAAATCCGTAGTGCGCGCGTAGCCTAAGGGAAATGGGTGAGTGAATCTACGCGTATGAAGTCACCGGCATCCCTCTAGCCTCGTACGGCCTACTTCAAATTTCATTTGTTTAAAAAAGAATCTTGTATTGCTCGACTAAAGTCAAAAGTCACTTTGACAAATGACCTAAATTTAGAACGTCTTCCGAGGTTAGTGGCATATAAAATGGCAACGAATATGTTTCAAATCTTGACGTCTGATATCTGCGATATGATTTTAGTAGGGAAGTAATTTACACAAGTGATTGACATACACAGCTTTTCTTTAGAAAAAAATTACAACTATCACTAGTGCAAAAATAGGTAAGCTCAAGCGGGGCTATTACGCAAGTGGGGCAATTACGTCCAGTGGCTTAATCTCCCATTTTAAAGTTCGTATCGAAATGTTACATCTATTGACAAGTAGATATTTTTTCTACTTCAAAGGTAGTGTAGTATCTGTTTTTCTAATTATATACTTCTTTGTGTCAAGTCACCAAAAACTCCAGCCTATTATAGTATATGTAGCGGAGTAACATAAAAAATAAAATTAAGCTCTTAACATACTACACTTGAGATAAAAGAAAACTGGTCACCACATGCGTCTGATTTCTTTGCTCTCGAGTGTCTGATGAAAACATCGAGTAATTCATACAAGTTTTATCAAATTATTGCCCTAAATCAAAGCAAAATATTATTTAACAAGCTTCTTAAAAAACACTTCAAATAATTAAATTATTTTGTTTCTTTTTATCAAGAGATCTAATGAAAATAACAACATTATAAAAAATCTGTTAAATAAATAAAAATTATTTCCAGCTTATATACGTTGGAGAAGAAAACCTTCATAATTTGGCAAGCGCTTTATCAGTACAAATATAGCAAGAAAACATAATTCATAAGATATACTATCTAAATTCAAGTCCAAACATTTTTCTACTAAGGACTATTCTATTTTTAAAATGTATGACAATACCTCACGTCAGATACAAGTGAGCAAATGATGAAGTATGTTTTTAAGACCGTTTTCAATGTTTAATCTCTCTTTTTTGCTCTACTAAAGACAGAATACGCTACCTACATAGGGTGATTGGTAAGTCGACCTTTTCCCCTCTAGTGGTTATAGGGGAGATCATTTGCAATCATTTGGTCCCATAATACCCTACGCAAAACATGTTTTTTGTGTCATTTATGTTGCATAAACTGATAAAAAAACATGTTCTTTTTTACTTTTCGGGGTCGCATTCTTAAAGGTGTAGAGACAATTCTACTTTTAATATTGCATAAGAACAGCAATTTCACGTTGTGCAAAAGATATTTAAAAAAAAACTTTGTTTTTTTTTTGAGGATGTGTTCCTTACTTTTTTGGCGAAAAAGCTTAAATTTACATTATCTCAGAAATGGTTCACTTTTGCATAATATAATATATTATGGGACCAATATGATTGCAAATGACCTCTCCCGTAACCCCTAGAGGGGAATAGGTCGACTTACCAATAACCCTGTATAATACATTTTTTTACGATAATATTTTTTGTAATATACATACCTTGTTTGGTTATTCTTCGAATCCATAGTTATCAGATAAAACTTCATAAAATTGCCTTTTATTCGTTTTAAACTTTTGCAATATAGTTGTGATTAACTCTAAAAAGTCAACTGAACTGAGCTCGATGGCTTCCAACGGAGTAGTGCTAGGTCTAGTATAGAACCTAAACAGGTTGTCTCGGTCACGGTCATCTTGCGTCTCTTTCACGAGCAAGCACAGACTTGTTCTGTTTGCGTTACCAAATTAAAATTTCCCAAACAATATATAAAACAAATACAGTCTTTCGTATTTGATATTGACAATGGTAGCTACAGTTCAATTATTTTACAATGAAAGTAATAATTTACTCTGCAAAAGTATTAATTAAGAGCAAGTTTTTTTAAAATAAAAGATCAAGTTTTGATATCAAGATTTATAAGTCTTAACGAGTGGGTAAGTTATACTTCAGTTCGAACTCTACATTCAGAGATTTAAATATAATTTAAAAACATATATATACCCATAAATATAACGTTAATCTGATGACGTCATACATTTTAAAAAATACTTCAAATATTATGTAAAAATATTACAACCAAAGCTAGTTTTCTAACTATATCTATACCCTAAGGTGTCGATGTCGATAAACATATAAAAAAGCTAATTAAATAACTTAGTAAAATTGTAAATAAATTAAAAAATTCGAGTCAGAGCCTCATCTTATAACTAATAGTAGATTGCTGGCGTCCACTTAAAACATATTCATGCTGAAAAGAAAACGAACAGAAATGAACTTAAGATACTAAAACTTAAAACTTAATAAAACAGGGGATGCTAGAACTTATACAAAAAAATGGAGTGTTCAAAAAAACAAAAAAAAATATTTTAAAAAATTACAAGATAAAAAGGGATCAGATATTAACCCATCAAGGCAAGGTAATTATTAAATTTCAGAATTCTATTGAGTCTTAATAAAAAAGTAAGTTGTACAAAATTGACAGCTAAGTAAAACATAATTTAGGTTTTACTTTTTCATTTACATACTTTCCATTCGTTATCGGTAAATCGGCATAAAAAAAAACCGTTAAATTAAATCTCAACACTTTTATAAAGTCTTTAGTTATTATAACATTTATAACCAGGGATCGGAAATTCGGATCGATATTTACCTATACTTTAGCGCCGGCTTCGTTGTTCAGTTGTATGGAGGTGGACTCAATCATATAATTCATATAAAATTTCCGGGATTTCAAAATAAATAAATTACACCGGCATTAATTCATAATTATTTATTTATATTAACTGTTTGAAGTTATTTTCCATGTATATGTTTAACCAAATGTTATTTAATTTACCTGTAACTTATTAACCTAACGAATTTATAGGAGCAAAACAGAACGTTTTATCCTACATGTAAAGTAATTATTATATTAACGTTTTGTAGAATCCCAAAACCCCAGAACTTAAATTATTAAAATAATATTTTTAAGAAGCCGACGCCATGTTTGCCTATCTTTTTCCGGGATTTTGCCAACTGTAGGTAAATATCGATCCGAATTTCCGATCCATGTTTATAACGTTAACAAAATGTGTAAATAAGTCCAAAAAAACAATCATAATCAGGGGTCGGAATTTTCGTAGCACTTTTGAGCTGTCATAGGGACTTCTCGTTTATCGACTTCGGATATACATATTTTATCGATACATTATAGAACACAACATGTTAAAGAAGATTAAAAGTATAGGTAAACAACAGGCGGTCTTATCGCTAAAGAGCGATCTCTTTCAGATAATGACCATCTATTTATTTTATAGAAAAACGAATGAAGAAACACTTAGTCTCGTTTGCACTAAAACAGACTGAACATGAAATTCATAAATGATAAAACACTGAACTGAACTGATTAAAATGTTTTATTAACTTTTCATTATTTTCATTGCAAATCTCTATTTCACGTTTTCAATTACTCGAAAGTTATTTGAAAGAAATCGGTCTTTAGCGATAATACCGCCAGTTTTTAATCTTCTTTAACATGTTGTGTTCTATAATGTATCGATAAAATATGTATATCCGAAGTCGATAAACAAGAAGTCCCTATGACAGCTCAAAAGTGCTACGAAAATTCCGATCCATCCGATCATAATTATTTAAAATAAATAAATTGAATTGAACAGCAATTTTTAATAAAAATATGGCTGGTGACGCAGGGGACAATGCCACCTCTTGCGTTACTTGGTTATTTAAGGACCAAAAAAAATGGTGCCTTAATATGGAGTAAACTAAAAATACTCCTCATTTAAAAAAATACTTCAAAGTTTAATACTATAATTTTAACCTGCCGTCCATAACCTCCTGGCGAACGAATATATAAATAACACAAAGCATCGTGCAAATTACATATAAAAAAAACCATACATTTCTCATAGGTATTTTATGATACCCAAATACCAATACAATATTGTAATAATAACAAACAGGAAAGGAATGTATTCGAAAACATATTTTTTTATTAATTTGAACGGGTAGTCAAATTTTCATACAATGACAGACTTTTGTTTCTTAGTTGTCCGGAATAAATATTGTTGGGCCAGATTGTTTTATTTTTTCATTTATTATATAAATTATTAATATCAGGGGACAGTCTCACACAAATAAAAAAAACGGTCAAGTGCGAGTCGGGCTGGCGCACGAACGGTTCCGTACCATTATTTAAAAAAAAAACATGTTTGTTGTATGAGAGCCACCCTTAAATATTTATTATGTGAAAAATTTGTTACAGTACTATGCATATGAAGTTAAACTTGACACATTGCGCAACCATGAAGTGTCTGAATATTGACGGCTACTAAAGTCAACATGTGTGTTGCGTCAAATCAAATTTTTTGAGGACTTATTTATGATGTTAGCCCAAAGAATAATCCAAGTTTGTGACCTCGAGCGCCGAACACTCATAGACAGAAACAATAATATGTTAACTCGTTTATTTAATAATATACAAATATTTTTTTTTAAAAATGTTACTAACCAAAACATAAAATCCGTTGCCTTGCCAACCCTGTCGCTTCAAAATAACCAAAACTACAAACCTTTCTTGTTCATTAATACGGTAATAATAAAATAATAAAAAAAAACAATTTTACTTAAATAAAGCTATATAAAGCACATTTCAACAAATCATTAATCAGCCTAAGTAATATAATTGGCAAAAAAAATACAAAACGCAGGCAAATACAAAAAAAACTATGGCTCCACACTTTAAGGGCCGGCACAGATGGACTGCAAAATGGCAGTTGGAGTGCAGTTCTGATGCAGCACAGTTGACGTAACTGAGGCCCTATTTTGAAAATCGTAGTTGCAAGATAAGTTAGCCTAATCTCTGTCTCTCGTCATTCGAGAGAAAGGGACGGCGCTAACGTAACTTCGAACGAACGTCAACTGAACTCCAACTGCCATTTTGCAGCTGGGTCACAGTTCAAATGTTGTCCATCTGTACCGGCCCTAACTTAACATTACATACAATAAAGTGCAAATATGCATATACATTAAGCTAACTACATACTCAATGAATTAATTTAATAATCATAATTTCGGGGACCAAAAAAAAAGTTGTAATTTAAATCCCAGTTTTGCGGTGGCAATAATTAAAATCTACAGTGATCTGAGTTTTAATTATAACAGCAAAACTTAAAACTTATTAATTATTATACTAACCTCAAACCATAATTCTGGGATAAGTGTACCGAAGATCAAGATTTATTACGATTTAAGTCGACTTGTACCTATTTTCACTAGGACCCCAGAATTAAAGGTAAGGGTTAGTGAAAATGAATAGGTATGATTGATTTTTTTCTGTAAACACGAATATTTCAAACTTATGTTTTTTTCATGTAATCTACTTTATTTTTATTTCGAGATAAACTAAATATAAAACTTCACTAATTATTTTCATACATTATGAAGTAATTATTTAAGCTCAGGACATTCATATTCACAGAAATCAACACCAATGACTGATAATATTTATCAGTCTCGGTTAACAAAGGAAAATAGACTTAATTGCTGTCATTTTAAAATTCATTTTTATTCAGTCGTCATAATTGACGACTTTAATGTTCAATATGCAATTGAAAAGGTTAAATATACATATATATTAATACATAAAACGAGAAGCAAGGTGCTATATAGTTATACCAGAAATACAAAAAACCTCATTACACGATATAGGAATCCAGGAGCAAAATTTTATGACAGATAGGGAGTTCCTATGTCGATAAATTCAATTATCGTTGCTTCTTTTATACTAGTGATGGCTACAAGTTTTGTTTGTAAAAACATCTTTTTTATTAAATGTGTAAACATTTTTTTAAATTCTACTCATAACAATTTGTTTCTTCATTACTGTCCCATTGTAATATTGTTAAATAAACGATCACAATTTGTTCCAAATTTTCGGGCGTTAAACGTCTCCGTCTTAGCTGATCAATCCATTTCATGTGGCTAATGACTGTTTCTTTAATATGCTGTGTGAACTTCACACTCGTCTTCAAAACTATACTCACAAAAAAATACATACAATTATGGTGGCGATCGACTAGTATATGGAAAAAGCAATAATTCTGCCCCCTGGATTCCTATATATGCTCATCATATCGCAGAGCCTAATATAAACTATAACTAAAGGGCTCGTCCAGAAATCATGTGATCATATTTGGCCTAATTTTGTGTGAAATTAAAACTAAAATCGGTCAAGATATACGGACGATACAAACATTTTATACTTGGGATGACAAAAATGGCAGATTGAGTCAATTTTATTTCATAATGCCAAGGCCAGAATAGTATTTACGACTTTTTAATAATTAAATAATAAGTTAATATCAGGGGAAAATTTCACACCAATTGCCTACTATTGACCTTGTACTACCTTTAAGTACCTAGAGACAACGATATAAATACTTAAATACATAGAAAACATCCATGACTCAGACTAGGCTAACGCCTCGTCATAAGTCATAACCAGTGATGGGAAATAGGTGAGCTAAAATACCTATTCTTTGCGAGAGGACATAATATGGAGTGGTTACAACCGAATAAAAGTATATATTTTTTGGATTCCGGGTATTTGATATTTATCCGGGCACTGCGAATACTAGCCGTAATGTTGAACATACATTATTTTCCTTATAGAATGTTTGTAAAGTTTGTAGTAAAAATGGTAACATTCCTGCCATAAAGTTATAAGTAATCCGAAAATGTGAACGCCCATTTGCAAGTCATAAACAAACAATGCGTGGGAAAACCCATATTATTAGTCCTGCTACTACTTTTTAGAAATCTTGTACATTCCTTCTTTTCTCTAGCCCTTTTTACTAAAAACTAACATTAAACATACCGTACTTTAAACAAAACATGTCATGTTTTACATTACGATAATTACCCGAATAAATATCGAATACCCGGAACAGAAAAAAAAAAAAAAAAATATCCGGTTGTAACCACTCTATATTATGTCCTCTCGCGAAGAATAGGTATTTTAGCTCACCTATTTCCCATCACTGGTCATATCTTAATCATACTGTTTATTATTACAACATAAATAGTTTTTTAAAGAATTTATCAATTAACTCAGGAAGTTTAATAAGGGTTTATGCAAAATTTATTCGGTGATACTCTAGCCAAATTACAACCTTAAAATATTGGTATTTTATGTTTAATCACCCTGTATGCAAATTGACGTCACCGGCACCAAAAGTGCGACGTTTGCCTATTACCAATGCAGTCTGTACAAGCCTTTAGGTAGAGTCGATACCGAAACATCAAAATTTCAAGTATACAATAACAGATCACACATATCTGACTCTGTCTTACTTTAGTACGTCGATATATGAGGTTTTTTATTCTTCTGGTCAGGCTATACATATGGTTATTTCATCTAACATATAGCTTTAATTTGGTGTACTAAATCACCCAGACCCATGCCAAATATAAACACTAAAAACAATTGATTAAGTCAGTACATACCCATTTGAGCTTTCGACATACACTCGGTCAGTCGCTCCGTGAATAACCTGCAATTGAAAATGAACCTTATTCGTAAGTAAATAACATTTAATTTCAAATTCAAAACTTTTACAACTTATACTTTATCTACATATGACTTTATTAATTTAAAAAAGTTTACAATTACGTTTAAATACGTATCACTTTACTATTTAACTAAATTCAAATGAGTAGTAACTAATACAGTGTTATAATAATTATAAATAACTGTCAATACCATGGCAACGCTCATTATAGAACTGTTTTCACGATTTGATTACTTTATAGGTAGTATTCTAATACCGTTAACGATATCAATATTAGCGGTTAATTAGTACGCTTGTACAAAAAGAAATGCCACTAATAAACGCTTCTTTTTTTCTTACCCGTCGCTTAATATTATAATTTATAATTTGATCACTTGAATAATTTGCTACAGTTTTAAATAAAATTCAAAGGTTTCGATTAAGAATGCTTTATTTAAAGTACATTACTAGAGTTAGGACTTTTGGTAGCAAATCAAGGTTCTAGAACCCATGGAGTCGCTATTTTCTATTTATTGTAATACATACCACTTTGATTTTGACCTTCAGTATTTTAATAATTTAAAATTAATTTATTCATTAAACTGCTATAAACCAATTTAAATGAATTTTAGTATGGAGGATATCTCTGCTGTGAAAGAGTTACAAACAAGCAAATATGAGTAGGTATTGAATAACCGAACCAAAAATGTATTTAGTTCATTTTGAAACAGGACCATACTGAAGGTCAAAATCAAAGTGTCATGTATAATAATAATTAGGAAAAAGCGACTCCATGGATTCTAAAACCACGATATGCCACCAAAATCCTAACCCTATACATTACAATGTTTATTTGACCATTTTCTGATACTGATTGACCCTTTTACGGATAACGGCAAGAAAATTGCCTTCATAATAAAACTAAAATTAATCTTATGACATTTTTTCTTGTTTAATGTCTTTCACTCATGAGCTCATGACTCATGAGTCATGAGTCATGATGAAGGATCGTTCAGTCATGACGAAAAATAATGAAGGAAACCTAAAGACGATTTTTAAATACCTATTTAACGATGCCCCTTGTGTTATAATTTGTCGACTTTTTTTATTTATTTATTACAGTCATATCTTAAGTGAAACTCACAAGATTAAGACAAATCGACTGAGAAAAGAATTATCAAAATCGATCCGTGAGTACTCTACGTATATGTCTTCTACGGCGCCACAAAGGAATATATATACCGTAAAACCCCCTGACTTCGCCTGGGATACCTATCATCGCCTGTTTTTATAAAAGTGGAAATTCCCGCCTAGTTTTCAGGGCAGGTTCCACACAAAACTACTAAATAGAAAGTGTTTTTATGCATGTCAATATTCTCGCATCAATTGTGGCTTACTTCATGCCGTTTACGATCAGTGCCGTCTTTTCGTACAAGTGACAGCACGTGTTTATTTCTACCTTGACTTCGGTATAAATAGTGCGAAACAAGAGATAAAGGTAAGCTTTTTCTTGTGTTATAGTCTACAATTAATGCTCTTTCTTATGGTATTATTATTTTGTACTTAAGTTATGTTTATACGACGCACTCCACTTTTATAAAAACAGGCGATGATAGGTATCCCAGGCGAAGTCACGGGGTTTTACGGTACATATTATATACGCTGATAAACACATTACCTTCCTCTTTCAGCAGTCGGGTAAAACTATGTACAGTAGCTACACAACATGATTATAACTTAATAACAACTATAAAATCAGAACGAGATAGCAACTTACAAATTTTCTCAACTCAACGCAACGTACGTTCTTAGCTCAGTCCCACCGCAAGATCTAGAATTTTAAATCAACGATATAGGTGCTGAGAAACATTGCCCGTAGCTAAATTTGTTTGGAAAAATTCGACAGCTACGAGATTTAATTAAGCCTCAGAGTTAACAAATCTCTTAAGCCCTTAGTAGTCCTTAGTGACCATTTATCAAAGGAACGCTTTAGTTTACCCTAAAATTGTTAGATTTGCCCTATATTTAGTTCCCGAACACATGGTTGAGGGAGGCGATGGCTGAGATACGCGTCATCCTCGTGAACGGGTGCTGTCTGTGGGTGCGGTCTGTTCACGCTTGCAAGGACCTGTTTTCCAGTAGGTACCTAATTTATTTTATTTATAGTTACTGACGTCGAGACCTTGTGATTTTGGTCTCCTAATCATTATTTTTTAATTTAATGTTATTCAGCTTAAATTTGTAATGAATCATGATTTTATTTATTACCTTATTATCTTGTAATGTAAATTAGATACTTTTAAGTATTATTGTATTTAATAATTGAAAAAATGTCTTTCTGCTGGAGTTTCTTGCGGCGCTTCTTCTCCGCAATGATGGTCTTGTCCGAAGCGCTAGTAGATTCACTCCATATACCGACGTGTAAAAGAGCCCTCATGTGGCCAATTTACTCAATAAATATTTTGAATTTTGAGTCTGGGCCATAATGAACGAGTCCAATTCAAATCTATTCGCAGTGTGAATTTTAGAAACTGTCTCTGAAATGATCGATCCTAAATTTGTTTTCCAAATATATCTCGAATCTGCAGTCAGGTGGCCCAATTAAATAATTGAATATGACACGTGGAGATATCAAGGTGATTTATTATAGATACGAAAATGGAGGCCAAATGTGAGAGACTATTTTAGAGCGTTCGGAACACCGAAATGCACTTTAGCGCGACTGTTGGCATATTGATGAAAGCTGTCTGAGTGTATTGGAATCATATCGGCAGCCTATTTTGGTAACTGACCTGGAAATCACGTACAGTGCTTATTTTAAACAGTCCGGCGGATTATAATCCATTCAAAACGCGCAACGTACATCGCGTAATTTAAATCTCTAGGCGCCGGAACTGGCTGATGATTAAACGAAGATCAAAATGCAATGCACAATTTAGCTCTAGTCTCTATTCCGCTCGATAAAACCATATTGCTTGTGTTATCGTATTGTCAGCGTTACAACAGCTCTTATTTACTTGACAGTAATGACAGCCGAGTTAAAAACCAGATAACAGGTCAAAAGCAATGTAGTTTTACCAGGTTGAATGTACGGGGCCGGGTAGTTGACCTGTTATGGTATTGTCCTCGTTTAAGATCAGGTCAGGAGTACCCTAAACCACATATGTGTATGAAGACTTAGGAGTGGAAGGAAGTGGTCTCTGCCTACCCCTACAGGAAAGAGGCATGATTGTATGTATGTGTATGTAGTAAGACTAGATCAATTGGGTGACATTGTCCCTTGTGTTTTTTTACACACACATACCTTCACGCCTGTCTCCCAAATGTGTAGGCCAGAGACTATGGCACGACATGTGCACCCGATCTAAACATACAACTTTCGCTTCCTCTACATTCATCAATCTCTTCATGCACTTTCTAATCCTGCCATTGTATTTTTGGATGGGTGTAAAAAATTGATAAGTACTCACATCGGAGATAGACGAGGGAGGCTTGCGAGCAGCAAAGCGCCCCACCGCCGCCGCGGGCACCACCGGAGTATTGCGCCCCGACTTGCTACAACGAAGCATAAACCATCATACATTAACATTGGCCCAGCAAAAGCATGCCGGTAGAAGTACATTGACGAGTTGCTGCACGTTTGAGGCGAGTTTTTCGTCGGTGATACTGACAATGTAACTAACAATTTTATGATAGAGCAAAATAAACCTTACTGTCTTATTAAAAAGGTGCATTTTGCTCCTTATTTAAAAAAAATCCTACTCCTGTACTTTTATCTGTCATTTATATAGTCACGAACACTAATATAAGAATATAGATAATATGTCCGCAGAACATTCCGTAGAAAAGTCTATCTAGTCTATTCCCCTTAACAGCACTTGTGCTTTTTTGAGCCAAAACGATATGCCTAGCTGCCAAACCTTACACCTAGGATAATTTGACCAATCAAAATACTTCACCAAATTAAACCACCAATCACAATACACATTGACTGTCAATCGGAAAGTTAGGTTCTTTTTGGTATGTAAACTCTTTTACTAATTTAATTCTTTAAAAAAAACATTTTATTTGGTATCAACCAACCAGAACGCAGCTATATTAAAATCGACCAATCAGGTAAAAGAATTCATTTCTCAAATCATTAGGTGTTTTGTATAGGGCTCCTGGTCGTGTCCGTGTTTCGTGTACCCGTAGCCGAATCTCCGTTACCGAGTAACACGGCTACGTGTAATTAAGATACGTAGCTCCGTGTTACACGGAGATACGTTTCTTATTTACACGTAGATCCGATCCGCCCGTGACCGTGACGTTTAATGAAGATTTTATACACTACATATACCACTAATTACTAAAAAGAATAATACCACTAATTACTAAAAAAAAAATGTAACTAAAGTTTGACAAATAAAAATAAACTAGAACACATATCACATTATCTAATAAGGCTCCGTTCGACAAGCTTTCATTCAATAACCGTGCGGAGCGGAGCCGGAGCCGAGATCCGCAGATACGTAGCCGAACGCAGACACGGATACGTATCTTGGCGTGACCGTGTAGTTCGGGAACTTAGCACCGCCGGTGCTAAGATCACGGAGCTACGGTTCCGCGTGTAACACGGATATCAGGACCACTAGTTTTGTAGTCCCTATTTCACAAGTTAAATCGATTGTGCAACTTTTTTTTAAAATATGAAACCTGGCAAGTGCACATCAATTTAAAAACAAAGTTAACCATAGACACATATTTTGTTGTTTTCGAATGTTTCTCGCTCGTTTGTTGTTCTGTGCTTCGTTCGTTCGTATTCTAACCTAGGTATATTAATTTAATTTTGCATTTTATTTGAAACCTAGTCATAGATAAAGTATTGTATGCAACGGTGTATAACTAAGTCAAAAAATACTCGTGGCGTCTTGCTTTACGATGTTCGCCTGCGGCTCACATCGTAACCACACCACTCGTCTTTTTTGACCTCTCTTATACAACTGTTGCATAAACTACTATTACTTACGCGGTTTTGCAGTTTCACCGACGTATTGTAACGATGCAATGTAGGTACTTCAACTAGCTTGCTTTTGCTAGACCATTGACGCTAAGCAATTATTTTATCGAAAGACCTTTCAATGAAAATATATTTACGCACAATTTTCATTTCATCGAAACTCATTTTCAACACGTTTTTTTTTTTGGTAGTCGTTTGTTTATGTCCTAAATAATGATGGTCTCAGCAAAAAAAAACCTTCGATTCTCCAATTTTTGATATACAAGTGATATTCGATAAAATTCTGGGTTACTCTCTATGCTAGTCATTTCACCGGCTGCTTTATCCCCAAACCGGAACACAACAATGCGAACACTACTGTTTGGCGGTAGGTTAATGGATAAGGTCGTGGTAGCGATCCAAACGGACCCTGCACAAGGTCCTACCACCCACAAAACTATGTTACCATTTTAATAAGGAAATTAATTGTTTCTGCCGCGTCATTGTTTTCACTATTTCTCCGTGAGATAAAATCATATTTTCTTGGTTGTAATATTTTTTTTGCACAATTACATCTTGACAAAATGCACTTACATACATACATAAACTCACGCCATTGTTCCCAGAGAGGGGTAGGCAGGGCTACAGAATTACCTACAACTCTACAAACTTGATGATAATTCTGTAACCGGGCGTTTTCACTAAAAAGTGTACCCAATTAAGGACTGAAATTAAGGAACTTTAACTTTGTCAGTTTTGTGACGAAAATTAGCCATACATTGCGGCCGTCAATATATAGCTAATTGTCGTCACCACAGATCACAGAAACAAGGGAGATATGTCATGAACGCCAATTCGTACAAGACCCGGTGTCGCCACTTTTAAACATGTGTGCGTCTTACGCTTACGCTCTATTAACTACTACAAAAACAACCTCCTCATAATTGGTTACAGCTTACGAACTAAAAACGCCGTAACATAGTTTTGATAGTAGCAGAAAATTAAGCTTTATACTAAGTTCTCAAGGTTGAAAAATGCTGAAAGATCGTTTTTTTTCCATCGTAGTTCAGTCACTGAACGTAAGGTAGCGCTTACTCGTCACTTAGCTGCCATCTATGCGACGAGTAATTAATTAGTTCCTCAGAGCTAGATGGCGCCAAGGTAGTAGTCCCTATGTTCAGCAGGTTAAGGACTACCCACACACAGCGACATCTAGTTATACTTTTTTCAAGAGGTGTGCGTTTCTCTCCTGTCGTCCACTTAGGGATGCCACAAGGAATGTTTCAAAATATATCGATAAACAATTCAAACTTGTTTGCAACGTTAATATAGGTACTATTCAATTTACAGGCAATAAGTACTATTTTTATTATTTTACTACTAGGTTAATACAATTACATCATTTAAACTTAATATATTATTGTTAGAATAGAATAATATTTTATTAGCAAGAATACGGTTTGCGTAAAATTGATACATAAGATTTTAAATTTGGAACGATACCTATATTAAAACAACAAAAAAATGGCCGAATTTCTTTGGTTAAATTTTCTGCTGTTTAAGATTTTCGGTTTGATTAGTACATAAAAGTTTAAATTGTAAACTGGGACTTTATGATGTTAATACAAATACACTAATAAAATGGGTTCGGTTGAGTGTCACGTCACAAGATCTCAGTTTGGGACAAACCAGTAGTTTACCGACTTGATTATGTAAACTTTATTTCATAAATGGTACAAGTTACTTAAAACAGAAAGATAGACTTAATACTTGGGGCAATCTCTACCATCCAACCTTTAGGCTTGAATCCTTTTAAGAGTGAGTCGGCGCGAGCTGTCAATCAGCGCTGTGTGCAAACACAGCTCAATACTGAGCCCTTTGCCTTTGTGGTTGGTTAATTTATTTTTATCTTAATTGTATGATTTGCCTACTTATATTTGAATTGCTAGAGTCCTTCGTCGTTCGTTAATATTGTAAAGAAAATTAAATTTTGTATAACGTGAAAAATTATTAAAATTATTTTTCTTCTGTTTTAAGCGTGTCGTGGTAGTGATAAATAACTAGAACTATTAACACATTGAATTCTATTGATAGCTGTAGAATAAGCCATTTATCGATAGTCGATAGAAATCACGTCAACACAACTTTCACAACCTTACGCTCTGAAATCCATTCAAATATAAAATATTCATTTAAAAATATAAATAATACTTAAAAACAAAATTTACCGGTGGTAAGTTATGCCCTTTGATTTTATATTAACGTTTGTATTTCGATTTTTGCACACTTTCACGCTACATACAGTCATTTTATCATTTAAACGGAGCTTCTATACTGACAGCGTTCAGTGAGTGACTGTGTCAACGCTTGACACGCCTCGTGCCGATATGGTCAATTTGACCATATCGAGGCGACACGAACCACGCCCCCATAACATATCTCCCTTGTTTCTGTGATCTGTGGTCGTCACAAAACTGACAAAGTTAAAGTTCCTTAATTTCAGTCCTTAATTGGGTACACTTTTTAGTGAAAACGCCCAACCACATTTTGCACAATTAGGCTAAGATGTTTACAAGCGTATTAGTGTCAGGTTGCAAGCCCATCGCCTAACAGTACTACAAGCCTTTATTCCCTTAGCCGCCTCTTACGACATCCACGGGAAGACATGGAGTGGCACTATTCTAACCCGGCAACCACACGGGACTCACTTTAATGCACTTTGGATGGTATTTTTACTTCCATTCCATTTTTTACTTGTCCATTTATACTTATTTTAATAACGTGAAAAATATTAGTTATTTGACCCAAAATACCCGTGTGGTTGCTGGGTTAGAATAGTTCCACTCCATGTCTTCCCGTGGATGTCGTAAGAGGCGACTAAGGAAATAAAGGCTTGTAGTACTGTTAGGCGATGGGCTTGCCACCTGTCACTAATACACTGGGAAACATCCTAGCCTACTTGTGCAAAATGTGGTTACAGAATCAAGAAGTTTTAAGACTTGTTGGTAATTCTTTAGCTCTGCCTACCCCACTCTGGGAATGAAGGCGTGAGTGTATGTATGACCCAAAATGACTTACGTCTCAGGCGAGGTGATGAAGAAAGCCGGTGACACGGCGAAGTTGTTGCTCTGCCGCATCAGACGGTCCACGCCATAGTTCTTCGCGAGGAACGTCTCCATCTTCGCCGAGGGGCCGTCTATGGCCAGGTCCTGGGGACGGCTTCCAGTATCCTGGGGGGTTAGGCGAGAGATGAGCAAAACCTAATAAGTACCACATACCAAGTAAATATAGGTATAGTAGATGCAGTGAATAATGCTTTCCCATCGTTTTTGGTCGGATATCTTCGTATTTATCTTGCTTTCTCAGTTGGCTTATTGATGGGTAATGAAGCTAATTGAGAAAGCAACAAATTCGAAGTTATCCGACCAAAAACGACGGGAAAGGATTATTCACTACATCAGATATTAATAACAGCTTGGGTCATATAAATAAAATTGTTATTATTTTTATCTTAAAATTGATGTTTTTTAATTGTTTTCTAATACTTATTTGTTTTCAATTGGCGATTTTTTGGAGCATTTGAGTTTGTGCAACAAAAATTGATATTTTTTTTTTAATTTAACTAGTATTTATTTAAAACAATAAATAATGCAGAAAACGACGTCAATAATTCAAAAAAAAATACAGAATTTAAAAGGGGAGTCAATTGTTTTTAATTTATTTCATTTTACTGTAATAATACAAAATAATCAACAACAATAATTCACAAGATGGAGTGACGACCTTGTGAAGATCGCGGGAACGCGGTGGATGCGAAAAGCACAAGACCGGTCTGAGTGGAGAGCCTTGGGGGAGGCCTATGTCCAACAGTGGACGTCTTTCGGCACATGATGATGATGATGAATCAATTCAATTAATTATACAATAATACTAGCGGACCCGACCGACGTTATCCTGCATGATATCTGCCATGCAGGACAACGCCATCTGCCGGATTTATTTGTGATTCTGAACTATCCTCGAATCCACTTGAACACACTAAAAAAAACATTCAAATCGATCAGCCGCTTAAGAGCAGTTCCTGTCAACACACGTAAAAAAAAAGTTAATAAATAACCGTGATTTAAAGTTTTTATCTAGTTTATTCGTTTTTATTTGTTACTTTAATAATTGTTATTTTGTTAGTTAATTTTATTACCAACTTTGTGTGTTGATTTTAAGTTTTGGTTGAATATTATTTTCTGCCTGCTCTCTTTGTGATCTAATTTTTTTAGTAACCGTGTAACTAATTCGTAGTTATAATACATCTTTTATCTACACTCATATCATAAGTCCTCTATAATGCGTTCAGAATCCGTAGACAATGACCATCATTACAAGATACAATTTTACTATGATATTTTTTCTTATCTGTAGCTGTAATGTAAAGTTAAAATTACGATACAACTTTTGATAAAGTAAGGTTGTTTAAATTTGGAACATCTTCCAAAACCAACACAATTCAAACAGGGGGTCAATTCTAGTATCTATTAAACGTTGAATCGGTATATTTTAAGTAAAGTGTCGAACGCCGTTTTAGTGTCGAGTGACATAAGAATAGGGACTTTGTTAGTTAGTCTATGATTTAAAAAAAAAACATTAATATTCGTGACACAGGTTAGCCTTGCCGCCATTTGTTTGTTCTGCCGCCTGTTTTTAAAATCCGGAAAGAATACCTACTTATAATCAGGGATCGATACCGGTATTCTTACTACCGGTTTTAAATAAGGTATAACCGGTTATAATTGCATTTTGGTATTTATATCACTAAAGCTCTAATAAGCGGTATAATCAAAACCGGTATTGAAATGTAATAGCGGTTTCGACAATTGACAACATTACCTCTATTTGATACTTTACCAATAAAACCATTACCCGTAATACCTGTCAGTGTCCAAACAAGCAAGTTTTCTAATTTTGAATTATGACAATCAACGAAAAGATTACCATTCTGACATATCGCACCTCCAAAACAACAATGACGTAAATGCAAATTTCAAGTTTTCGAGATAAACGCAAAAATAGTTTTTTTTTATTAGCGATCAGTATAACTATATTTTGTTAGGAATTCTTAGATATTTTATGCAATAAAATAGTTCTGGAATAAATTGAGCTACTTTTTAGTAGAATATAATTGGATTTTGTGATGTAGTTTTTTTTCTATTAATATTTAATTCAGGAGGTTCGTACATTTACGTCGATGTTGTTCTAAGATAGTTACAAAACCTCAACGATTAAGAGGGAATAACGACGTAAATGTCAAACATTGACCCATAACTCACATTAAAATCTCTTAATCTAGTCCGCAAAATATATTTAAACGTTAGTTTGTATAAATAATTACATACATACATTAAATCACGCCTGTTTCCCAGAGGGGTAGGCAGAGACCACTTCTTTCCACTTGCTACGATCCTGACAAATTTCCTTCGCTTCTTCAACATTCATACATCGAGTCATGCACGCACGTCGGTTTCGGGTACTTAAGATTCGGCCCTTTTCCAGTATTTCTCCGATTTGATTCGAAAAAGTACGCCTAGGGCGGCCCCTTCCGACCCTTCCACACACTTTCGATCTGTATATCTGTATAAATAATTGAATAACGAAATTAAAGTTTTTTGAATCCATCAATTATAGTTTTAGTTATAAGCATGTCTAAAGGGTGTGATACAGGTAATAAGAATTCAACATCGCCCTAATTGTATTAAATGTCGATATTGTACCAAATATTAAACAGATATTTTATTATTCGTGCTACAATGACGTTAAACACGTTGTGAAAATAAAAATTTTTTTTGGACAACAATGTCCTAATTGTATACAATGTCAATATTGTACCAAATATTAAATATACTTTTTAATTATTCGTGGTACAATGACGTTAAATACAATTGAAAAATACAATGTTTTAAAACAACAATGACCTTACTGTATGAAATGTCAATATTGCTCCAAATACCTAACCGATTTTTTTAAAATGCGTGTTACAATGACGTAACTCACGTAACACACAATTAGGTCAATGTTGTTCCGTAAGTAATTTTAAAAAGGGTGGCGTAAATACCTTTACGTCGTTGTAGCCTCTTGAAGCAACGTACTCTCTCCGCTTCCCGCTAACAACTGACCAATCAGTCGATGTACACTTCAAGGGCAGCTCCAATGACCCAACGACACATCTCCCCCTAGCGGTATCTTGACGAATTACTTGAAAGTCGATGTCCCACTCAATATTTTGATCGATTTTAGACCGTTCTCCATCATTAAGTAATTTTTCGAAAAAGTTGCAGTTACGTCATTGTTGTTTTAGAGGTGCGAATGATCGGTTTGTCCTTTTCATTTTGATCGTGACGTCATTGACGTGTCATTTGATCTTTCATCTATTATTTTATGGTTCTGCTTCACAGAACATTATAATATACAAGATTTTCATGTAGTTTTTCTCCATGTTTTTCACCAATTTGTGGATAAACGGAATGCTTTTATTTTCTTTTTTTGCTCTCATATTTAGTTAAAAGACAAAATCAAAAATAGAGAGTCCGCCCATACCTCGCCCACGTACTCCTAAGATCGAAATCTAAGTTTTAGTTCGTATAATACTGTCCCTCTCGTTTTCTTGTTAACATAACATACCTACTCATCTTTGAGAGCTGCCGAACAGTAGTACAATACGAACTTCGAATTTTGGACTTTATTATGATTCCTATTTGTTGGGTAGGGGTCGGGTTGCATAAAGTTTAAAGTCATATTTTTGATGGGCATACAAGGATTCGTCATACTCATCATTGCGCATAACTGTAAATTGTCATGCGCATAAAGTTTTTAATCATAATGTTTAAGAACATAATTATTGTGTAACGCGCATAAATTTGATGCGCATAAAATTATTTAACCATACTTTATAATGGTATGGCTTTATAAATAAACTTTTTCCGCTCTTTTATAAAAAAATAACCCTAACCTATCCGCGATCCGAGTCGGTTTTGGCACTAACTTTATATTATATTAATATTTTGACTTAATAAATGTATGCCTTTCTACATTATGATTAAACCAATTATGACTCCGTACAATTATGACAAGGAACAATTATGCCTAGTATAATTTATGCCAAAAAAAAATTATGAGCATTAACTTTATGCGTAAAGTGTTATGACAATCGATATTATGACAATAGTTGTTATGCGACCAGACCGCCACCCCTATTTGTTCTATGGAACAATGAGGTCATAGGACAAAATATAATTTATTTTCCCAAGTAGTCCTATAGGCTTGGGCTCGTTCAGGCCGTTTCCAAACAAAATAGCGAAAATCCAATCCGACGTCCTTTCCAGGGTCATAAACCATCTTCAAACCAGATTTCCCCTAAATCGGTTCAATTTGAAATACGTCGCAAATCAATTTATTTGTTCAGTACTAGCAGACATTTCAACTAGTGTTAGCCAACAATGCTATTGAGTTATGTTACACCTATTTGTTGTGCTTCAGTCATAATGTCTACTTGACACCTTATCTATCAAGAGCAACGAATACCGATATTAAATAGAGGTAAAGAATACTGAAAATAGTGCATACATAGTGAAAAAGACAAAAGCGGAATGACAACATTACCTCTAACTCGAATATAGGTATTATTATTTTAGCGGTAATCGTTTGACAATTTATATACAGGTATTCAATTTCACCGGTTTTACAATCCCTGCTTATAATATGTGTGTAGATAAAGTAATGTATGCAACTGTACATAATTAGGCCTTAAAAAACTCGTGTGATGTTATTATGAAACTCGCCTTCGGCTCGTTTCACAAAACCACACTCGTGTTTTAACCCTTAAATTGGCAACGTATCTAATAATGCACATACCATAATGTTCACTTTTTCTATTTTTTGGTTACTATATTTTTTATGCTGATTTCAAATTAAATAGGGTTTGAATTCACGACTTTTTTTATTTTTGCCAATTTAAGGGTTAAGGACCCTCTTTATGTACCAGTTACATAAAATACTATAGAAAGCTAGAAAAACGTCAATGTTTTGTACATAATCTGCCTGCCAGATGTCAACGATTTTTTTTTTGTTTTTCTACTGTTTCTGTGGAACTAGTTGTGAAAAAATACGTAAATTAATAACGTTTCGGTCTCTTACTCTTAAACGTGTACAGGTAATTCTAGGTTTAATGCTGATAATAAATGACTGTTATGTCATATAAGTAAAACAAAAGGAAACAAATTATTTAAGTGATTACTTTTTTTTTAAATAATTTTTTAGTTGCATATCTGACTTATTTGGAAAAAAAATTAAATGAGAATTATCTCGAAAATGGTTCGCGTTGCATAATGCATTATGGGGTCAAAATGACTGCAAATGACCTCCCCTATAACCCCTTAACGGGAATGTATGCAATAACCAATAACCCTGTATACAGGGTGTCTGGAAAACCTTCGGAGAAATTTTAACTGTAGATAGGGTGGATGATTTGGATCATCCCTATATTGGTAACTTTTGTTTAAGTTAATATTTGACTGAGTTACAGACAGATTTATCATCGACTTTCCTGACGATGCTCTCAGTGTGCCCCATCTTAACTGATTCATTCATAATATCGGCGGTGATACTGCAAAACCGCGTAAGTAACAAATTTATGATAGAGCAAAATAAACCTTACGGTCTTATTAAAAAGGTGCATTTTGCTCCTTATTTAAAATGTCACTTACGCGGTTTTGCAGTTTCACCGACGATATGTGTCACAACGTAATGTAAATAAACAAGTTGTTCCTTATGAACAATGTTTCCAATCATGGTCAAAAGCTCCATGGAGTTTAGAAAACTGACACATTATCCTGTAATGTGAATGAAAAGACGGTGTCTGATAAGGGCTATTATGTGAAATAATCTAAAACTGAAACTTACGATTATGATTTTTACTCACACTTTTCTCACACTCACACGGCTAAAATAGCACTTGCACTCGTAGGCACATTACTTATTTTACGAGATCATGAATCATGGCTGTATTTCATTGATTTGTACCACTATCAGGGCTTCCGACGAATAAAAAACACAATAATTAATTATTGACAATTTGACATATTATCTTTTTAAATCTTGGACCATTAAAACTCTTTATGAAAAGAGTTTTAGGTTTCATTTGTAAACAAAAAATCCTACCTACACGTTACGTTTTATCAAATAGTACATTGTGTATTAAGGTCGGTAAGTAAGGAATTACGATCGAGGCTCTAGTAGAAGCCCGAAGTTGAAGACTGAGGGCTTTCTGAGTCGAGGTACGTAATTCCCGTACCGCCCGTGAAACATACAATGTTTTTCATCACATTTGCGAGTAAATAAACACACAAGTCATCACAACTATTATTACGAATTACTTGAACTTTTTTTAAGCGGATGGCTGGCGGACTGCAAATGTTTCGTTCAGAAACGTTAAGGGCAAATACTTACGTAGGTATACATACAGCCCTGAAGGAGTGTAAAAAAAAACGACGTTTGTTACAGACAACTATTAAAATCGATTATTAAGAATATTAATTGAGTATTTAAGTAACATGTAGCGAGATTGCAATAAAATTCCTGTTTAAATAACATTTTAAGACAATTTTACAATTGCGTGTAAACTCTTTGCTTGAACTTGCATGACCTGTGTGCTGTGCTATAAATTAAAAAAAAATTACTTACCGACCTTGGGTTTCATGGTAAGAAGAAAGGTCGAGGGTTTTATATGGGGCATTGCGGCCAAGTTAACCTGTATGTTTAGATACTGTTTACATGCAAGTGTGATGAAAATTACATTTAAAGCTGGCATCATACATGTTGTTGCTAGATATTCGTATCTCTCGTATCGTATATAGAAGAAAGAGAAAAATAGGATCGCTTTGTAAGAAGAGGTCGACGTGATTACACTCTGTGGTAAAAACCCTTAAAAGAAAAAGGCCACTAAAGCCGGCTACTCACACACCTGCTGCAGGGGCAATATGGGAATTGGACCCTTGATTGCCTCCTTAATTGTGATGTGTGTAGGCAAGCAGGAGCAATTTTTAGATTAAGCCTGCGGCAGGGCGGCAGGGGCGCAAGACCTTCCTAGCTCCCTAGATTGTGTCTACCGCCCTGCAAGGTTGCTGCGTGTGTAGTAGGATTGGGGCAATTCCAGTCAGTTCATTGGTGACAACCGAGCGGAGTGGATACAAATGGAAAAAATGGTGTTACCATAGCCAGGAGATCTTCAAAAGAATCAATATCCATTCGCAAAAAGTTTCTAAGATCATCTACTTCCAATTCTTTCATAATATTCATGTGGCACAATTTGCTTCGTTTCTGCAACCAATTCTTCACCCAATATCTTATCTTCCTTTTTTTTTTGGTAGCACCACAGAAAGTGCCAAGGCGATACCAATCCTCTGGTGTTTCGTCAATACAGGAGGCTTTCTCGTGGACGTGCGTTCAGCGGGACTATCAGTTACACACTGAACGGCAGGCTAGTGTGTAGAGAACAGCCTAAAATTGGTCCAACCGCCGTGCGACCGGTATTGCCCCTGCAGCAGGTGTGTGAGTAGCCGGCTTAAGGAACACCCAGAAAATAAAAAACGTGGACTACAATCACAATCAGTCAAGGAAGCGATGTCACAAGCGAAGCGATGTTTGGTTTGGGGTTTGTTTTGTTTACTTGCATGTGATGTGACTTCACATCACACTCACAGGTTATAAAGTATTTCTAACATCACATAGCGTTTTTGCCACAGATTAAATTTCAAAAAAAATCCTTATTATTTCGTGTAATTTCCAAAAAAATAGACATAATTTAATGTGAAATAAAGTGAAATACGTTATTTTACGCTAGTATCAGATAGGATGACCACAATTTGTAGTATATTTTCAATGTTGTCAAATAGCCTATTATAATCAATTATGCGACGACCTTTATATCCATCGACAAAATGTTTTGCACTTGGACTTTTGGCTACTGCCACAAATACCATGCGGATCAAAAGGAAAGAACCAGCAGCCAGCAGCGCTTTCTCCCCGTCTGGTTGCCCTGAAAATCAGCGCGTGCAGCGTCACGGCATGTCTGACACTATGATGCTGAGTAGCACCCAATTTGGTGCATTATTATTTTATAAAATAGTTTTAAGGTTTTGTTTTAAATTATTTTCTCACTGTATTTAATTTGATTATTATTTTTCTGTGGTTTGCACCAATAAACGATTTCCTTTTTCTCCTTTTTTTTCTTCAATACGGAGAGCAATAATCGGATCGTTCAATCCGTCTATTTGAACTTTGAGAAGTCTATGAATTTATGGCTGTCATTAGATGTCAGTGTTAAATTATGTTATTTTCAATATTCACGTCTTCAATGAAAATGAAAAATGAAAATGAAAATGAAAATGAAAATGAATGGTTAGATCTCGACAGTAAAAGACGGACGATATGATCAGTCTCGGCAAAACATGAACAAGAGACCTAGTGATTTCACATTTAAAACCAATTAGTGTTCAAATTGCAAAAACGAAAATACAGTAAGTTGCACTAAAATTACTCATTTATTTTTATTATAATGCTACCTTGATTTTTGTTTACATGGAGCGAACTGTTGGTTTACATGGAGCGAACTGTTTGTTTACATACCATGTGACAACGTATGGTCTCAGGTCATTGACCTCGGACATTGAATTTTGACGTAAGATACTACGAACTGTTGGAGTAGTATACTATCAACGTCAAAATGTCAAGGTCGAGATATCGGCTGCGATACATCAAGTAACAAAATGAATATAATTAATCCTTCTTTTTTTTTTACATTAACAGAAACAAAAATGAACCATACCCCCGTGATCAGAATCGTGCCAACTATTACCCCCCCAAATTTCTCCGAAGGTTTTCCAGACACCCTGTATACACTGTGTTTTTTTTATTTACGATAACTTTAAGAGAACGTTCTTTATGGCAAATAAAGTTAATTTCCCTAGCGCAAAGAAATTTCAAAGAGGCTCATTGACGTCACGGGAGACCGAAGAGCTGGCAGTTTCCTCGCTCAACGTATAAGTTTAACCATCCAGCGAGGAAATGCTGCCAGCATCTTTGGTACAATGCCGCAGGGGCCATTCTTAGATTTAATGTTTTAGTTAATTTATATATTTAGAGTTAGTCTTATTTAATTTTAGTCTTATTTAGTTATGGTTGTATTATTTTATGTCGTTTTACAATAAAGTATAAAACTTCTTACTGACTACTAACTTAATTAAAGAGATGTTTATCAGTTAATCACGTTGAACTGGTCTAGAAGGCTCTTAACTGTCCGTGTATGTCACGCCAACATTGACGTATTTGACACGGACTATGAGTTAACTCTAAAGGCCCCTTTTAGAATGACCAAAGATACAACATTTAATAACCTTGTTCCAAAAAGTTTTGTTTTTTTTTTTCAATATTTGAAAATCTAATCTACCACTCAGTTTCTATGGATTGTAACGCTCCAACTGGAAAAAGGGAGCACTAACTGATCCTAGGACTGTGCCTAGGATATACGTAGAAATTTTATACCAATAAAAAAATAATTTGAAAACTAAAGATTGTTTATTTTGTTTATTATAGGTGTCGAAAATTGGTAAAACCCAGTCGCGACAAAGATTAGTATAAAAAATATAAAAAATAAAATATACAGAAGCAAGTTTGGGTGAAGTGACGACAATAAAAGACACACAAATTTAGAGGTTAGAGTATTTTAAAAATTATTTAAGATTTGTTGCCGAGAATATCCGAGAATATCATATCGTCACCCCCGCAGAATAAACCCATAAAGTGCTATTATAGGTTTTTTAATGTTCATGCATTTTTGAAATGTACAAGTTCAAATACATATCCTCATTTTTTTTTAGATTTTTATGTGGATTATTAACGAAGATACGGATTTATAAGGAATTATTCTATGAAATAAAAGTATTTACCAAAAAACGATAATATTATCTTAAAAAACGAAATTTTAGTTATTTTTTTTGTGATATATTGTTATGATGTTATTCAAATTCATTAGAACAGGACGTTTGACAGCAAACGCCTTTATAGGTTTGTTCGTGTGCAAGCTTATAAGAAAATATTTTGCATTCCCCGGTTACATTAAACTACATTTCTGATAATATTTTACGCACACCAGAATAAACCAATAACGCTACAGTAGCGAATTTGGATACAAGATTAATATACCTTTAATACCCATGTAATATATTATAGCATGATGTAATTATTTGTGAAACCAACTTGAATAAGCCTTTAAAAGTGTATTACCAAACACTATTAAGATGTAATTATCCGTAAAGTACATTTTTGTCTATATCTTCAAGGCGGCGTTACATAAATTAACAGGAAATCCACAACAGTAAGAACTAAAAATTGGCTTTCGGATGTAATTTAAATATTATGTGTTTTTTCTTTAATAGTGAAGTTATTTCAAAATTACAGTTTTTTATTTCTCCTGTAAAATTGACATTTTGAAGTTATGGGTTTATTCTGCGGGGGTGGCGATATGTATGCCGAACAATCTGACAACACATTCAACATTTTAAAATAATAACCAAAACCATCAATAACGCAGGCCAGCAAATCTAACACAAAAGAGTTCGAAAACCTAAAAAATAAACAAAATAAACACGCGATATTTGACGCGAATTTGACGCGATTTTGTAGCGGTAACGCTACAGGATGTACCTAGTAATATAATAATAAAAAAAAACACGGTGTATATAAAGATGAGCCAAAATCGATTTGTTTCTTCTTTAATTAGAGAATTTTGTGTCTCTTGTACAACCTACCTGCAGCATGTAGTCGAACAGGAGCTTGCCATTGCCGCGCCGCTGCCGCGCGCTGCTCACGTAAAAGTCCAGGACGCAGAGTGGCTCCACCTGGCACACCTTGTCCCGCTCGTCGAACAGATACAGATGCTTAAAGGCCACCTTTAGGAAGCCAATAGTTTCGCCGTCGCCGCTGGAAATAATAATAAAAAAAAATATGAAAAAAATACATTTAGAGCGGGTGTTGTGGTCCGAGATGGGCATTAATCGATTACTTTTTTAATCAAGTAATTAATCGATTAAGCAATCAATCGTCACAAAATTAATCACGATTAATTTAATCGGTGTGGTTGCCGGGTTAGAATAGTGCCGCTCCATGTCTTCCCGTGGATGTCGTAAGAGGCGACTAAGGGAATATAGGCTTGTAGTACTGTTAGGCGATGGGCTTGCCACCTGTCACTAATACACTGGGAAACATCTTAGCCTACTTGTGCAAAATGTGGTTACAGAATTATCAACAAGTTTTAAGACTTGTTGGTAATTGTTTAGCGCTGCCTACCCCACTCTGGGAATGAAGGCGTGAGTTTATGTATGTATGTATGTAAATTTAATCGGGTCAAATTAATCGACGGAGTATTAAAATAAACATGGATCACGATTACTATGTCTTATAAAGTTTTGTTCACTGGAAAATCTAATAGGTATTTTAAATTTAGGATAAAACTTTACGTTAATTTGCTGCTGTTACTTCGTTAGTTGAATGAATTGCATTGCAGGTAAATATAATTCAATACTTTCGCATATTTATTTAAGAAAGCAATATATTTATTCTTAATATTAATCGAGGCTAAATTTATCTAATAAATTAATCGAGTAAAAATTTAGTCACTGATAATTAATCGACGATTAATTTGATCGTGTCTAGATTAATCAATCGTCATTTACAATCGTTAATCGTGATTAAGCAGGTTAATCGTTAGTCGATTATATTTTGCCCATCACTGATTGTGGTCTCGTTTATAGATGTGGATAAAGCTTACAGGGCCAAGTTATAGGTGTGGTTATAGGAAGGCTTAGCTCGAGTCCTCCATACATGGCGCTTTGTATCAAGGTCGTCAAGACGTGTATAGTGTGAGAGTGACAGATCGTTACTACATACATACATAAACTCACGCCTTCGCTCCCAGAGTGGGGTAGGCAGAACTACAGAATTACCAACAACTCTAAAAACTTGTTGATAATTCTGTAACCACATTTTGCAGAATTAGGCTAAGATGTTTACCAGCGTATTAGTGACAGATTGCAAGCCCATCGCCTAACAGTACTACAAGCCTATATTCCCTTAGTCGCCTCTTACGACATCCACGGGAAGACATGGAGTGGCACTATTCTAACCAGGCAACCACACGGGTAATCGTTACTACTTTAGAAAAAACGTCGTATCTGATATTTCGAGATGTATATGTTTGTACTTTATTATCTTCAAGTTTAAGATTAAAATTGTACGTCACGAAATATGAGATACGAGGTTTTTTCAAAGTAATGAGGGCCATAATACGGACCCTGTGCGGGTAGCGCCAGTTGTAATTGCTCGCTCTGTGCGTCTCTATCGTTACAGATTAGAGAGAAAGGGAGATCCGACATAAGTCGCGAACCACATGTAACTTAATCCTCTAACTGATATAGTTTTTTTTTAAATTGCTAGTTACGTACTGTTTGATTATGTTTAAGAAAATTAAAAAAAAATGTTATATCGGCTAAAAGGCTTATTTTAAAAAAAATAACCCTTCAAAGTCACACAGTTTAATCACTTTTTAGTGCATTGGAGGCCTATTTCTCCCAACAGGTTGAGATTTGGGTACCTTTCCTTGTAAGTAATAAAATAGTAACAAAATAGGATTCAAATTTTGACTCTGACCCCCAAAAATATCCGTAAAACCATACACTGAAAAATGAGCTTCTGATTCCCCCGGTGATGCTCATGGCCACACAAACAAATCTCCTAAATTTAGTATGAAAGCGTCGGCAGTGGTTTTTTAAATACATTTTTTTTTTAACTACGATATGTACAAACATTTATTATGAATCATTTTGAACCTTATTTAATCAGGTAACGAATTGAATAATAGCAATACAATTTGGTCAACTAGTTCTTGATTGGTTGTTAATTTCGGTGAGTCACATTTGTAGGTAAACGTATGAGATGATAATATTATTTGCCGGTACTGTATTTCTTGGTGACGCGGGAATTAGGAGTCTGTTCGTCTATTACGCTAGTATATTAATATCAATGGCACCTACACAAGTTTGTAAACATTACATAATCTCGCATGTATATATTAGGTAAGTTATTGATTGTTATGAAATTAAATATTTAGATGTTTGCTTGCTGGCCCATCATGCGTGAATAACTGATACAGATATACTGAACTGAACAGAATAGAGAGCCTGAGCAAAGAGAAGCAAAAATGCGCTAACGCCGGATTATTAGAATTAGTGATGGGTCGTTACCGGGAATATTCCCATGGCGGGAATATTCCCAGTAATGTTACCAGTAATATTTCCAAGTATTGGAAATTTAGGGAAATATAGAAAAACTGAATTATAAAGTAATTTTTTTTTGTGTTTTATGCTTATTTGGTGAACATTGGAACAATTTAGAATAAAAAAAAATACGGAGCTCCCCCCCAGAAAGTAAATTCCCAATGTTACCGGGAATATTCCCAAAATTACCAGGTATTTTTCCAATGTTACTGGGAATATTCCCATCGTGTAATTATGGCCAAGTACACTTTAAATCACGGTAAAAACATCTTAGTTTCGATCGGAATGAAAGAAAATGTCGGAAAATCAGTTTAATTATACAAATACACACGGCGTCAAAAAAATCGCACCTTTTGAAATTTTGATTTCAAGCGAATAAAGCTCTTAACTTATTTATTGTACCCTACCAATATTAGTATCATTTGAAAGCACAGTTAATCAACTTTAAAAACGCGAATCGTTCTTTTTCGTAAAAACAATGATCACGACACGTTAGGGTCTTTAAAAAAAAGTGATGGAAAATTCATTAGAGGACTCACTACTTGTGCCACCCTGAACACGAATAAAAGGGGGGGTAAAAATGAATTATGGGTAATTTGCTATCCAGACATCACAGAAGTCACACCTGAACAGCTCCAGTAAGAGAAAACTCTGAAAAATGGATATCACGGCAGAAGAAGCAGCTCAAGTGGTAGCACTACTGTTATCAGGACTACGGCAGGTTGATGTTGCTCGACAACTCAACATAAGCCGTTTCCGGGTGAAACGAGTATCCCAGCGGTTCCAGGAGACTGGAGGCTACATTAGGAAGCATGGATCTGGGAGACGACGTTTCACTTCCGACAGAGACGACCGCTATATTGTGTCAACGTGTTTGCGTAACCGATTCTCCAACGCTGTTGAGGTGCAACAGCAGCTCCGAACAGCTCGGAGGACGTCGGTGAGCGTTTCCACACTAAGAAGAAGGCTGCGAGAGAAGAAAATCCTGCCTCGTAGGTCTGCTACGGGGCCCAAATTGACAGCAGAGCATAGGCGAGTCAGACTTCAGTCTGTCCTCTTCTTCGACGAGACGAGGGTATGCCTTTTCTACAACGATAGGCGTAGAAGAGAGTACAGGAGGCAGGGAGAACGGTACTCACAAGCCTGCTTTGAAGAAACCGTCAGCTACGGAGGAGGATCCTGCATGTTCTGGGGCGGAATTTCAATCCAGGGCAAAACCGACCATGTGTGCGTCTCCCGCACTGGAGGTGGACGTGGCCAGGGGTCCCTGACTGCTCATCGGTACATCACAGAGATCCTGGAGGACCACGTGGTCCCGTATGCTGGTTTTGTCGGGCCTGAATTCACATTCATGCACGACAACGGCCGCTCTCATACGGCGTTGATTGTTCGGGACTACCTGGATCAGGTTGGGATCCCCGTGATGCAGTGGCCAGCGAGAAGTCCTGACCTGAACCCCATAGAGCCAGACCTTTGGGATGATCTGAAACGCCGGGTGCGGTCTCGTGATACTGCCCCTGCTACCCTTGAACAGCTTCGGGACGCCGTCGTCGAGGAGTGGAGTGACATTCCTCAAGAACGAATCGTGACGTTGGTGAGGTCAATGAAGGATCGCATGGAGGCTGTAATTAGGTATTGGGGAGGTAACACTAGGTTTTAAGTTTAGTTTTAAGAATTTGTTTTACTGTATTTTTTTAATTTTGTCATGTATTTAGATTGTGTAATTTTGGCGTGAATAATGTTTTTCCTCTTTTCATGAAAAACGATTTTTTTTAAGCTTAGTAATCATTATCACATTTTTCACTATCATCACAAAAAGCACGTGCACTGAGTCGAGTCAAGGGCAAAACTAAGTCCTTTGTGTTTGTGCCATTTCAGATAAGAAGTTTGTGTGAAAGAGAAAAAAGGTGATATGTGTAAAAGAGAAAGGAATATATCTATGCATATTGCTTATTTAACTAACTAATTATAATCATTAAATCTCATATAAATCACCAGTATAGTATATTCCCACCTTTTGGGAATATTACTGGTAACATTAGAAACCTACTGGGAATATTCCCAAACGGAAACTTACTGGTAACGGGAATATTACCGCGGCCCATTACTAATTAGAATACATTTCACTTGAATAAAGTTAGAAATCGTCAATTGCATTGAAAAAACCCACTATCTCATATTTCGTGACATACGATTTTAAACTTAAACGTGAAGAGAATTAAGTGCAAAGTCATACATCTCGAAATGTCAGATACAAGTTTTTTCTAAAATCCAACATATCGCATGGCAGCACAAATTACTCTATTATATAATATATAAAACAGGTCTGATAATTCATGTCTTCTATATAATATACATTATGCAAAAAAAGTCCCCATCATCATTTTGATTTAAATATGTCACCTCCACAATCAAGACGAATATAACGACACATCATATGTCGATGTATATATCTATGTATATATCTATCAAGCCGAGGCTGCTGCGCGAGCTACAGAAATAGTCATACAATACATAGATCCAGAGCTCGGTAGTGGTGAGTTTTTAGAGTTTGCATAACATGGACATACCTTCTGCCCTCCTTCGGAGAAAAGGCGTATCTACTATATGAATCATATTGAACATCCAACCTTATTATAACCTTTGAGAGTTTAATATGCTTCTATGAATTAATTGCACATGCGATTTTTCTCCGTAGGAGGGCAGCCTTGTCATTCAATGGTAGATGTGGTGTGATTAAACTAATGGAATTATTTTATTTACGCCATGAAAACGAATAAATTTTGCAGCAAGCGTTTTTAGCATACCTATTTAAAAGATTCCACTCCACCCACTTCAATGGATGAAGTAAGATCTATTAGTGGATATTAAGCTCAAGAAAAAATGCGTTGAAAATTGAAATTTTAGAAAGTTTATAGTTATTTATTACAATAAACAAAGAAAATTTAGAATAAATAAAATAACGTAGTAGCTACTCGTTTTGTACATAACGTATGTCATTTTAGTTAAATTATAATTAATAAAGTTTTGTTTTCTTTTAATATGTATTACGTACATACATACATTAAATCACGCCTGTTTCCCAGAGGGGTAGGCAGAGACCGCTTCGTTCCACTTGCTACGATCTTGACAAATATTTATTTTTAAAGTGTATCTATATTAATATCTACACTTGACATTAATGACCAATGATAATTCACCAATGCCGAGCTATTATAAGTACACTCGAAAATGAACCCTCGAGACGCAGTCGAGTAAAAAGGACCATTTCGTATATACTAAAGTTCAGTACTACAATAGTTTGAAATATAGTCGCACGCGGCAGCAAATACACGGTTATTATTTCCTTCTCTTCATAGTGCATATAAAATTAAGTCGCTTATCTTTGTCTCAATTCTCAATCATTTATTGCTTCCATGTTATACATAATATACAGGTGTTAGCAATCTTATAACTACTTATAAGGTATGATCTTATCCATTAACCTACCGCCAAGCAGAAGTGTTCGCATTGTTGTGTTCCGGTTTGGGGATAAGACAGCCGGGGAAATGACTAGCATAGAGGCATTCCATCTTAGTCCTCAGGGTTGGCAACGCATTTGCAGTCTTAGGATTGCTGTCTTGTGAATGCGAATGTCTATGGGTCTCAGTTTCCACTTACCATCAGGTGGCCTGTGTGCTCGTTTGGCTTCCTATGCGATAAAAAAAAAAAAAAACATCTCTATGGACCCAGGTAGGGCACAGCAACATACAAACTAGTGAGGGGCTTATTTATTATAACCAATACAACAATATTTTAAATATTAACACTGATACAAATGAACACATTAAATAAATGTGTTTAAAAAACTATCCCATCTACTAAATATTCTTTGATGGTGTAGTAGCATTTTACACTCAGTAGTTTTTTTTAACTGGTTAAAAAAAATGATCAGCTGTTATTGTTGTTAACGACTTGGGTAGTAGGTATATAATTGTATTTAATAATTGAAAAAATTACCTGCTGGAGTTTCTTGCGGCGCTTCTTCTCCGCAATGATGGTCTTGTCCGAAGCGCTAGTAGATTCACTCCATGTTACCGAGGTGTAAAAGAGCCCTCATGTGGCCAATTTACTGAATAAATATTTTGAATTTTGAATTTGAATTTAAAGAGTATTGATTCACTGTGTACACCGGACCCTAATTGGGATTATTATCCATTTAATTCCGTGTGGTTGCCGGCTTAGAATTGTGCCACTCCATGTCTTCCCGTGGAAGTCTTAAGAGGCGACTAAGGGAATAAAGGCTTGTAGTACTGTTAGGCGATGGGCTTGCTACCTGTCACTAATATACACTGTTTGCATCTTAGCCTAATTGTGCAAATTGTGGTTACAGAGTTATCAACAAGTTTTTAGAGTTGTTGGTAATTCTGTAGCTCTGCCTACTCCACTCTGGGAATGAAGGCGTGAAGGTATGTATGCATGTAAAGACCTGCTTATATAAAAAACTTATTCAAATGATTAGATAGCTTATCATCAAACTATGTGTTCTACAAAACACTATGCGCATTAGATTCGTTGCGGTTACAAAAAGTCGGTAATTGCTTCCGCGCTGACCCTAATGTGCACCGGAGCGGCAAAGAGACTCCATACAAAACGGGCAACGGTACCTCTTTGTGTTGCAAGTCATTTAGGTACTTAATAATGTCAACTGCTTCACGGAGTTCTTGAAATAGACCTTTATTCACATTAAATGTATAATAATCCCAAATAGGGTCTGGTATACACAGTGAATCAATACGCTTTAAATTCAAAATATTTATTCAGTAAATTGACAACATTTCAAAAAAAAAAGCATTATTGTTTTTTCGCGTTTATAATAGCTGGTTAAAAATTAGACTACCCGTATTTCTTGGTTTTTCTTTGTTTAACTTAAATTCGTCGTTAATAATTTATTAAAGAAATAGTCATTAAAAAGACCGTATATACAAAGTTAGGAATACTGATGTCGTGATCTTAGCCTGATATAAAATAAAATAAAAGTAACTTTAAACAGAAACAGAACTGACTGTCATGTCATGTCAATCATTCGCTGCCGTTCGTTCACAAATTTGTTATTTTGCGTAATTTAATTAATTACGTAATTTGTAGACGCCATTAAAATAAATAAACTATTTTGCTTTCAATTCTACGCAAGCGTGTCGTCAGAATCAAGTAATGTGTCAGACAGATAAACAATGAACATGACAGTTGTATATTTTTTTGAATTCCTTTGGTAATAAATGGACTAAGGGCACTATAAGTGTATTCCTAACATTCACAATCCAACTTTTTTTACTGTTTTTCCTAAGTATAAAAAAACTACTGCATAAAAAAATCCAAAGATATTTTTACTGTAATCAGCAGTGTAAAATCTAGAAACGGTATTTTATTTTACTACCTTAGCACAAAATGAATTGTTGTCAATTGGCCACATGAGGGCAAAGAGCCTAGCGTAAGAGTGTAGGTAGAGTGAATCTACCAGAGCTTCGGACAAGACAGCAGAAGGTCATTTTTTCCATTATTAAATACAATCATAGTTAAAAGTATGTAGATTTAATAAGGTCGAAGTGTATCCGAAAGGACCCATCTGTAAGATAAGATAAGATAACCAAATGACGTCATTACGACCAATACTCCAAAGCGTGCGTGACAAACACTGCTAATATTCTCAGTAAATAATAATGAAAAAAAAAAACCTAACCACTGCCGATATTAACATACGCGTTTCACACGAAGCCAGGCGTTTGTTCGCGTATAAAATCCTAACCGTATTACAGTCATTAAAAGGGGTGTGAATCCTGATTCCCGTGTCTCGCATTTATTAATAGCTACTCCTTTGAGCGCCCTCAAGCCGCCTGTTCGCCTCAAGGCCCGCGGAAGGTTTTCCCCATTGTATGAATTCAATCAATAAATTCATTTCTTAACCGGCCAGTCCTTGTAGTGTAACTGTATTGCCGAGGTCGTAATAGTATATTATTGCCTAGGCAGTGAAGCAGGCGATTGCGGGCCGAGTATTGGTTTAAACGGACGAGCTTGCGAGTCTGTTTAAACCAATACTCGGCCCGCAATTGCCGTTCCTGCCGAGGCATATATAGTGCTTTTCTCAAAAATCGCAAGATACAAATCGCATATAACAGAAACTTCACGTGAAATAACATCACTCTTTACCGCGTTTATGTTTATGACAAGGAGAAACGCAAGATTTTGTAGAAAAAAAAACTCAAGCTATTCCAGACACAGATTAAAAAGTTACGTTTCGAATAAAATATGGATGTATAAGACTTGTGCCCTCATTTTATTATGACCGTTTTCACTTTTTAAAAAGTTACAAACTAGATAACAATGAAATTTGTATGCAACATTGCGGGCTTGTGTAGCGAGCACGCAATGTATTTTTTTTTAAATTTAGGAACTGTCTGTAAACTATGTACTTCGCGTCTCAGTATGGAGTTAGTAATGTCAACTTTTTCGGTCATTTTTGAGAAAACAAACTATACAGTAGTGGACAAACATATCAATTACGCCGACAAAGTTGTAAAATAAAATGTTGGAACATTGTTTTTTTCCGTTACCAATACCTACATGTAATGAAATTAATGAATATGGTTTCATTCATTAGAGAGCTCTCAAAAAATAATTCATAAATAAAATAAATATCAAAGGAAAAAGTCACACAAATTGACCTAGTCCCAAACTAAGCTATGGATACTAGACAACGATATAAATACTTATATAGAGAAATAAAATATTTAAATACATAGAAAACATACATGACTCACGAAAAAGTATTCACGCTTATCACACGAATATCTACCGGGATTTGAACCCAGGATCGCTAGCTTCGTAGGCAGGGTCACTACCAACTAGGCCAGCGCGTCGTCAATGTATATTTTTTAGATTTGGGGGACCGTTAATGGAACATTGAACACGAAAGGAAAAATAAAATAATCTAAGACAGCACCCAACCAATTTAAATGTAAAATTTATTCATACTTGTTTTTAGAGATAGTTTTTGTATTTGTAGTCTGCTGTAGGCTTCGAACCGTACACTGAGCATGGTCCGACATGCTCGTGCCCGGTTTTTTAAATGTAATCACTAGGGTTAGGATTTTGGTGGCATTTTGTGGTTTTAGAATCCATGGAGCCGCTATTTCCTTATTATTATAATACATGACTCTTTGATTTTGACCTTCAGTATGGTCATATTTCAAAATGAACTAATTACATTTTTATTTCGGTTTTTCCGTCCCTAATAATATTTGCTTGTTTGTAACGCTTTCACAGCAGTGATATCCTCCATACCAAAATTCTTTTAAATTGGTTTAGCGGTTAATATTAATTTAATTAATAATTAATTAATTTTAAAATATTAATATACTAAAGGTCAAAATCAAAGTGGTATGTATCACAATACATAGAAAATAGCGACTCCATGGATTCTAGAACCACGATTTGCCACCAAAAGTCCTAACTCTAGTAATCACTTTCGTCGTGTTTCGATCCAGTTAACAACAGAAATAGTCGGTTATCGGTGAGACATGGCGAGCCGGCTCCACGGTGATTGTATCAAATACAATAAGTGCTTTTAATAAGGTTGCAATTTTATTACAAGAGAAAATGGATCACATCCACGAGGGACCGCGAGAAGGCAAAATGAAACATTGTTACGATATAGAAAATAAATTGGTAAACATTACAATCTATTGGGAAATCAATCAATGTGCGCTGCCCTGTTGATTTGTCAAATAGGTAAGTTAATTGTACAAATAATGTTCTAACATGATTTGTTATTGTTAAGAGACATCACACACACGGTTTCTGTAGGAGAATGTATCGAAACTTTTATGCAGGTTGTCTTGCACCGTCACAGGTAAGTATAACTTGTATGATTTATATTTTTTTTATTACTGTTACTAATTAGTTTTGTGAAAATTCTGAGTTTTGACACATTTTCCTGCTCAACTACGCATAAATATATTAATTTTTGGTTTTACGTGAGATTCATTGTTTTATACAATTCTAGGTTAAGTTTATTATTGTATAATATCATTAGTAATATTTAAAAAACGACTGACTGTTGAGTTTCTTGCGGCGTTTCTTCTCAGCAGTGGTCTCTTGCGAAGCGCTGGTAGATTTTTGACGTGTAAAAGTGCCCGTGCGTCCTACTTACTGAATAAACATCTATCTGTTATCACTACTTTATAGAGTAACAAGTTGCCGGTTGAATTAGAGATGTCACGTCCTTGGCGTGCGGACGCCAAGGGGTTTATTTCGGAGTTGGGCTGAGGGACAGGGCTGGTGGTTCTCGCTCCGGTTCAAGTCAACGCAAATATCGTTGGCCATACAACGCGGTAATGCTGCTAGCGTAATGGGCATATTTATGCCACAATCGAACCGGTTTTACTCATAATTGATTATTAATGTGTATTTACTTGTGTCATACAGTTTATATTGTTGTTTAAATTTGATTATTTGACGAAGCCCGTGGCGGTTTATATTTTGTAAGTATTTCATAAGATTATTTGGATTAAATGAATAGTTATAGTATAAAAAACAAAGAAATCGTACTGTTTATTTGTAAAACTAGCTACCCGCCCTTGCTTCGCTTCGGACTATGTGAGTTTTCTGTAATACCAGTACAAAATATTACACATTAAATTCCGTTGCGTAGTTTGCAAGATCTATGCGTAGATACAGAGAAACAGACGGTGGGAAGCGAATTTGTTTTAATGTAAAGATATTTATATTCATATTTAAAATACATTTAGAGTCATTTATTTTTATATCTCACTTGCTGTTAGTTCACCATTCTGCCAAATTTTTTTTCACATGCAGTTCTTTGAATAATTTTATGAAACATTTTTCATTCAAACAGCTGTGGTTATCATTTTCGCAGCACTGTTATTTCTTCTAAAGTGCATGTTTTCACACAAAGTAAAAAAATGTAAACTAAGGGAAATAAGTATACATACATACATACCTGCACACCTGTCACCCAATGGGGTAGGTAAAGAACGCCAGGTACACCGGTATAAACATACAACTTTTGCTTGCTTTACATTTATCATTCACATAGACCTCTTCATGTACGTATGTCGGTTTCGGGTGCTTTTGATTTGGCCCTTGAATAAGGACTACATATCGCAAATTTAATCACTATATGTGGGTCTAGGGCGTCCCCTACTGACATCTTCACTCAAGCTCGCTCGCCATGCCTCTTCCGTAACTCTTCTTTCATCCACCCTTTCTAATTAACCAAAGCATCTTAGCATACTTTACGATCTTTGTCACTTCATCTTCTTTCAATCCACATAGTTCCCGAATCATCCTAACTTCATGCATTCGAACTTACAGATTCATAATAAATTTTATGGAGAATTAAACAAATCTGCATTGATTATTCGCTCCAGCAGGAAAGTACACTTGTGCTTTTTATTATTTGGTCTGTCATTGCAGTTAAAGCGGCCATGATGACAGGTTCAATGCAGATGTCCGAGTTCCATTTATAATGTATGTAATTATACAGTAAAAAGAACCGCGGCTTCCATTGAGTGTTCCACTTTTCAGAAACAGTGACTTGGTTGTTATGAATATTTTATACTTAACACGGATTATTGATTAGGAAAAAAAGTTCTTACTTGCATGGTTCAACCTTAGCCAAGTATTGATTATGTTTTTTTTATTGATTGATAGTAAAAGTAGACATAAATTATCTAAATCAGAATAATAAAAAAAAACACTATTTTCATACAATATAGGGAGACAACTGTTACTGTTGGAATGTTTTTGTTTGAATAGTACATCGACTCAGCCATGACATGATATCACTAAAAAATATCTGCTTAGAAAAAACATCCAATATTTAAAAAGAGTTTTTTTTATTTAAATGCCTTAGCCTTGTAAGATTCTTGCTATTTTATACCCTATACTTAAATTAAATATTTTAATTTACTGCTATCAAATCATACAATGCGATGAGTCTTAACTTAAAATAGGCAATATAGCCAGGCCAAATGTACTCTGGAAATTCTTCATTGACTTAACTATGCGGATAGTATCCGAAGTTTCAAGTGAATAGCAGCCATCATCAATTTGCTGCATCAGCCTTTGATACACTTATGAAAATCTAAAGAGGTTTATGTCGTACTATACTTACTTTTTGCCAGCATGGTCTTTGAGAAGGTACAGCACGTGAGACGGTGCGTTCCGGAGTTTCTCTGCTGTTGTGATGGCTTTGGACAAGCCCTGGGCTGCAGCGGACTGCTCTCCGAGGCTGTCTATCAGCTTACCCAGGCTTTCTTGGACAACCCTGTGCAGAAATAAGATAACTATAGTAAATTATAGGAAAATAATAATGTTTTAAAAGAGATTCTAACCGTTTTGTTAACATGTCTCGTCATAAAACTATACAAGCAAAATCTATGAACACAGGCACAATTTCGACTAATCACATAATTCTCATGACTGATCATTAATGAAAAACATAATTGGAGCTCTCTAACAACCCGTCTCAGTTAGTCATACTCACGATTCGTCGAAATAAGGCGATTTCAATTCCGAATTATGTCGAAATCGTCGTACATTTGAGAGAAAATGGGGACGACGTGCAAGCAGTAGACCTTGACTGGCGAGCGAAGGCGTGTCATTATAACAAGCCCATATTCGACATCGTTTATTTTGACCACGATTCCCCACAGAAAGATAGCCATTTAAGTTATATATCTTACCTTACGCTTCTAACATCCCCGTGACAACCTGGCGGTATCAAAGTGTAATTCAGCTTTGTAATCTCGTCTTTGAGCATATCGTTCACTGGTATCATCCACTCCATTTTTAAAGAATCAACACCACGAACTACAATTCAGATTTGGAATGAAAATGTTAAAATAAATTGTAAAATGTTTGAGTCGTCCGCAGCACAGGAGACCTTGATTCGATACTGAAGTTAACTCAACTACAATTGACTGAACCCATCAGCGGACTGGCGGACCTGGCGGTCGGGTCGGCACAGATTATCTTCGGAAATACTCGGATGGATGGACTGTCGCAATGAATGTTGCCGTACTTAATGTTATGCAGCTGCAGCTTAGTTAGGTGTGACCAGTTAATTACGCTCGTGTATAAATTGCTGCTTGAGACTTCTGTACACTATCTACCATTACAATTAAAATCCGACTATAGCAACCTGTGGCCTGTTTTATAAAGCTATTACAATTTATAGGTTACAAGTTCCCATTCGACACTACCTCGGCCAATGACGACCAGCCATTTGAGCAGTGTTACCAGTCTAGCCTTGTATAATTGTTACTTGTAGCTTTATAAAACGTGCCCCTGGTCATGCCAAGTATTCATATAATTATTTGTATTTACGGTGCCTCAAGTTGGTACAAAAACTTCACGCCTGCTAAACATGAGGGTTTTTATGATGTTGTTTCTACGCCATACTACAGTGTGACACAAAAGAGTAGAAATTAAATGAGGGCGTCACTTTCTACGTAATTCTGTCACATTTTTGACGTGAAATGCTTAAACATGGCAACAAGTTAGTATGGTGTTTTTTTTAATTCCACTTATTTAAATTCTACTCTTTTGTGACGCTCTCGGGTCCCTACACAAAATACTGACCCTTAAAAGTGGCAGCCGTCATAATTATTGAAATGGTTGCTCGATATTGCGACCGGTTGCCATTAAATCAATAAATAATAATAATTGCCACTTGCATTTGCAGTCTAGAGGCGCGTCAATATCCATCAAGGTGGCAGGAGCCCACAGCTAGCCATCGCGGATTCGGCGCATGCTAGTAAAACTACTGTCATTACTATTATATAAAATAAAATAAACGGACAAGTGCAAGTCAGACTTGCTCACATCAGCTTCCTTTCCATCATTACGTAATTAGACCCTTGAACGGTCGCTATACTTGGTACAAATGACAGGACATTTTGTGTCAGTATCTTCTGGGGCACGTTTTATAAAGCTTCGAGTAACAATTTTACAGTGCTAATCTGGCAACACTGCTCGAATGGCTGGTCGTCATTGGTTGAGGTTGTGTCAAATGGAAACTTGTAACCTGTAAATCAGGGGTTCCCAAAGTGGTCCAGGTGGACCCCCAGGGGTCCACAGGAGACTCAACGGGGGTCTACGTTGGCGTGACAAAAAAATGGGGGTTCACAATTCGTTAGTGGGGGTCCACGAAAATGTATCTGGTTTCGGTAGTAAAGAACGAAAACAGATACTATTTTTTGTGCTATTTTAAAAGCCTGGATGACTGATAAATACAAGATAGCTTTATTACGCTGCTCCTCGATTAAAATTTCGAAAAATTAAACTGACATTTTATAAAAATTACACCATTTGCCTCCAAAACTTGTCGACTGCAAGTCTGCAACAAATCGCGAGCGAGCTGTTCGACAAGCGATCAACATTCACATTTTTTGCCGAGTTTTGGGAATATGGTAGAAATGTGGTGTAGGGGGTCTACCAGAACTAGTTCACTTTTGAAAGTGGTCTATGAGAAAAAAAGTTTGGGAACCCCTGCTGTAAATTGTAATTTGCCTTTTAATATTAATCTACTTAAGTTTGCTAAATTAATATCCATGGATTGTGAAAGAAGATTTTCACCTCATAAATTCATTTTAACCGTGCAAAGGAATAAACTAACGAGGCTCATACGCACTAATCTGTTTTTTATTATTAAATGTTTAACATACATAGTAATTAAATCTAGGGCTATATTAACGTTTGTAGTTATTGAAATATAATATAATATGTAATACTAGTGAACGAGGGTCCAAAACACACAAAGCACTATACTTCGACACGTTTAAAATCAGTAGGTACCTAATTAATTTCGTACAAGCCAGTGAAATAGGTAAACAAAGAGAAAGTTCACGAACCTTATGTTATTCGCTGGGGAAATCTTGTCAGCTGGATGTAGGAATCGAGTAACAGCGACAGACGAGATTTAAGTTAACTAACTTTGTTTTTAACCGATTTCAAAAAAAGGATATATCGTCGCTAGAAATCAATAATGCTTTAACCCTCAAAAACCAAACTTTATACTAGAGCCAAATTACAAACGCAAAAAAAATAAAAAAATCATAACTTCTAAACGGCAGGAGGCTTTTCGGTCCCATTTTGCAAATATTATTAAAATAAACAGTTTTGGGAAACTGAATACTCAAATTTGATATAAAATGGGTTAAGGGTGATTTTTGCGGGTTACAGCATTTTTTTAATTTTTTTTCCCCCGAAACAATGCTGTAACCCAAAAGGGAAATGTCGTGGTGTAATTTAAAAACCAAATGAAAGGGCGTTTTAAATTGCTGTAACTAAATAACAGCCACTACAATAATTTTGGTCCGAAATTACTTACTGATTTAAAAAATTAAGACCAAATTAGTTAGGAAAGCAAAAACGCTGTACAATGTTCCAGAGATTAAGTTTCTTACCTTGTATTGCTGTAAGTCTCATTTCGACAAAAAATACCGGAATTTAAGCGGGTTACTACATTTATTTGTTCTCCAATAATCTAAATATCACAAATAACTAATGCTGTAAAGTTTTTATTTTTCATCGTAGAAACACGAGACATAGACCATTCGACGCAGAAAAAATTATGAAGTAAAAATATGCAAAAAAAACGATTTTGGTAGGAGGTGCGGGTTACAGCATTATTGCTTTCCAGCGACGATATATACAGGGTTATTGGTAAGTCGACCTATTCCCCTCTAGGGGTTATGGGAGAGGTCATTTTTAATCATTTTGGTTCCATTACCCTATGCAAAAGTGAACCATTTCTAAGACAATTTTTTAAGTTGTTTGCTAAAAAAGACAGGAACGCATCTTCAAAAATTTACAAAAAATTATAATTGCACTTTAAATCTTTTTTTAAATATCTTTTGTACCAGGTAAAATTGCTGTTCTTATGCAATATTAAAAGTAGAAATATCTGTACACGTTTAAGAATGCGAGACAAAAAGTAAAAGAAAAACATGTTTTTTTTATCAGTTTATCAAAGTTGTGCAAGAAACAGAAAAATTTACTAAATTTTTCGTAGGGACCAAGTATTGGACCAAAATGGTTGCAAATGATCTCCCCCATAACCCCTAGAGGGGAATAGGTCGACTTACCAATAACCCTGAATATACAACGTGTTACAGAATACCCCGTAAAAAATATAATAAATTATCAAAGCCAAAAATATTGTCAACCCTAGTAAGCTGTCATGTCAGGGAACCGGAGTTAGCATAGATTATTTAACAGAGAGGCCTAGTAGTACCTACCAATTTTAATAATTGTCAACTTTAATGGCTTTTCTGTTTTTCATCCACAAAGGATCAATACTATGATGTCATTATGCTTAAAGTACTGGCTTCAAAACACTTCTAGACCGAAAAAAAAATATGTTGTCTATTTCAAATTTTCTTATCGATATTCTACAATAAGTTCAGTGTTTTTCCATATTTTTTTCCAAAATGACGATGTTTTCTAACTCAGAATATTACGATTTATGATGTTATGCGTAGGCCATGAAGATAGCAATTTCAATCGTGCTCGCGAACTGTATCGGAGGTTGTGCATTGAGCAAGGCGGAGCTCACTTTGAGCCGTTCCTGTAAATTTGACGTTCATTACGAAAAAGTAAGTGTTAGTTTAGGTTTCTTCGTTTAAAATCTTCCAAAACTCGACTTGTAATATGTTTCGCGAATTAGGTAAAAATGTACATAAACATTCTGCGTAGTTTACTCTTTAATTTTACTGAAATAGGGTTTGCACATCAATGATAAAAATAATGGTTTTAATTTTTTTGGCGGTAAGTCATACAGTAATAGTACGGTTCTCAAATATTGTAAATGGACTTGTTATAAGGCACCATTTAACCCCCTTTCGGCTTTACGGGTATTTTTGTAACACCCTGTATACATTTTATGTTTGTTCGCGGATAACTTCGTCGTTTATGAACCGATTTCGATGATTTTTTTTTCCGGAATATAAATATCCCGAGGGTGGTACCTACCATGATAAGGAAACCAGGATCTGATGAGGAAATCAGTGAGGACTTGAGGGACCTCAAATATTGTAGGCAAACAAGAGACAAGTTCAGCATTTGCATTCAGGAAGTAGGTATCATTTTCTGAAGCGGAACTGATGATGAAGACCACAGATAGACACCGGAACTCCTCAACGGTACCGATTTCAAGGGTGGCGATATATATATCGATTAAAATAGTTTAATTGTTTGATAAAAATGACTATAATTTCCTGGCAGCGTGCTCGCGGCGTTTCTCGCGGCGAGCTTGAAATGTTTTAAAGTTTCATATGTCAACTAAGAAGTTGGACTACATAAGCTTATTTGTTATTATGATCTGATCTGATCACTGAAAAGTGTAAAATAAAATAAATGGTTTAAAAAACATAAAAATCGCCTTCAAAAACGCAAAAAATAACATATATTAAAATTATTGTTTTGCAACAACCAATCAATGGATTTGTTAGATGACTTTCCCAAACACATTATTTTCGCGTTTTTCCCGAACGTTATTTTACAAGTCCCCTTTTCCCCGGCTGTTTATTTTGACATTCGTGTTTTTCCCCTTGCGAGTTTTATCCTGTCGCTTCTTTTCCTAGCATCATATTTTCATACATACATACATACATACCTCCACGCCTGTAATCCCAGAGTGGGGTAGGCAGAGCCACAGAATCATATTTTCACTGTCGTGTTTTTCCCATTCCATAAATCAAAGTTGACGAAGTTGACGGAACTCAGCTGTCGCGGAGCTCCTATTTCTGGATTGTTTGCAAAACTAACATAACCTTAACCTACCTACATCACGATGTAATTAAAATTGAGAAAAAGTGAGACCGGGAAAGAATAACGCTTCGGGAAAAAGTCGCACGGAAACAATAACGACGGGAGTAAAATCGAGAAAAAAGGAAATTGGGTTAAATGAAGAATGGGAGAAAATGCAAATAGAAATATCGCTTCACAGAAATAATGATTTCGTGAAATTATCTTACATGTCCGCACAGATATCCACCATTACGGAGATTTGAACTTCAAACGCAATTTTCTTAGGCAGGGTCCCAACCAAATAGTAGTTACTAGTGTAGGTACATGGTAGGTACCTACTCGTAACGTGACATTTATTATATCACCAACACGCTCGAAAATCGTTACTACTTTGGAAAACACTCGTATCTGATATTTCGAGATGTAAAAGTTTGAACTCAATTTTCTTCTTTTTTATGGTTACAATCGCACGCCACAAAATATGAGATACGAGGTATTTTTTTTAACGACGAAATGTTTAAACAAATGTTAGATACTGTTGTAAAAACAGCCCTTGCAAAATACAGCTATGGTCTGCATTGTAGGCCAAAGAAAAATGCAAACAGATTATATAGGTATGATAAATTAATACATTAAATCCCGTTTAATAAAAAAACACTTTTGGACTATTGTAACCAACTCCGAACAGCCAAACACTCGTACAAGTAAAGTTTTACGATGTGTTTAATGGCATAAGGCATTATGGCTGATGTCGATGATGTAGGTAGCAATGTTTTTTTTTCGAAGGCAAATTTCGGGACTGTCTTTCAATTTAATAACAATAATTGTTGAGTTTTCTCGCATTGTTCGCATCGCCTGCGTCTCGGCCACGCTAACTCATATTTGTCCTGCCACAGCCTCTTTTCCAGGTTCCACAGTATCTAATACTGTTCCCAAGTGTATTGTAAACAACTGGTTTAATTCCGTCTTCGCAACCGTAGATTTCTCCCCGGCAACACCTATTCCTGATTGAAAACGCCCGACAGCCCCAATCAAACTTTGATATTTGCTCGCCTTAATCAGGTCCCTGTTTGCAGGGAGTTCAGCAGCGCAGTCATTGGTTTACTTTACCGCACTTTCAATCAAATACATTTGAGCATTTCTAAAAAAGTTTGTACATTTCATTTACGACTTCGATTTGCAAAAAAAATTGCTGGTTGGTAGGGTGAATGAAGCTGAGCCTAAATAACATAGTCTCCCAAAATGTCCTCATACATTTGTATGAAACTTTCCTTTTTTGTTACTAACTTTCTTTGGTTCATGGTAACAAAAAAGGAAAGTTTCATACAAATGTATGAGGACATTTTGGGAGACTATGTTATTTAGGCTTAGCTTCATTCACTCTACCAACCCGCAATTTTTTTTGCAAATTGAAGTCGTGAATGAAATGTACAAACTTTTTTAGAAATGCTCATTTTACTAATCAAATTAATCTTGAGATTATTAACGCAGTCAAAATGTCACAGATAATAAAAAATCGTCCTTCTAAATCTTAGATGAAGTTTAGTATACCCATTTTACTAAATAGCTCCGCCATTTTGTCATGGTAAGTAAGCGAGGTTACTAAACTTTTATTCAAGAAAATATTTTAAATAGCAATAATACTTTTAATCATGAAATTGGATCGTAAAAAAAGCCTATTATTTCGAAGAAAACATAAAACCAAAAAAAAAAATTTTTTATTTTATCCCAATTTGAATTTTTTATAAATTAGTTTTTTGTTAATATCTTGCAATAATGTTATCCCATGGCTAATTTAATAAGTATGTTTAATAAAATCTCGCCGCGACGATCACAAATGGAGATATAAATTATTTATCAAATATATAAGTACTAGGATAGAAACCGGACTATAAGAACAACGAGAGACGTATGTTTGACTTTTTCTATCTACGGCATTTATAATGAGTTAGAAAAAGATGTGCTTATAGGTATTCTTTCGTTATCTATTATGTTATCTGTGACGTTTCGAGGTACATTCAAATTTGACGTGTTGTGACAATGACAGTTAAAGAAGAAAAAATAGCCTACTTTTTGTTTCATTTCTTCTCATGTTATTCATAATTTAAAAAGTAAAAAAAGATAGCTGATGTAAAGTACGTATTATAGTCCGGTTTCTATGCTATATGTTCTTATTTCTTATACCGGAATATAAATGACATTATAGCAAAGAACCACACATTACTAAGATATGAAGAGTTAATAGTACATACAAACATACCTTCACACCTTCATTCCCAGAGTGGGGTAGGCAGAGCTACAGAATTACCAACAACTCTAAAAACTTGTTAATAGTATTTAATATAATATAGGTACTACAATTAAAAGTTAAAACTAAACTTATTTAAATTAAAATAAAACTAAGCTACTCAAACTGCGCACTGCACATCGCTTAAATAGCCTAAAAATAAAATCTAATTTTAAGACATAGTTTAGACGGCAGATGTTATTCCAGAATGTCAAGCTGACAATGTTTAACCTCGTAAGACCTAACGTCCTAAATTCAGGACATTTATCTAAGCGACTTTTTACTTTAGTCGACCGACACAAGATTCTTTTTCGATCTAATAAAATTTGACATGGACCTTACGAGGTTCCGCCTAAAATAAGAAGCGTCAGATTCCAATTAGCGCTGTCATGGCGCTGTCATTTGATTATGACAGCTGCTCATAGAATAGCAAAGTGTTTTAGCGACACAATAAAAATTGGAAGTTTAGAGGCCACTGTAGAATCGGGTCCATTAAAGATGTAAATAATAATCATACATACATACATAAACTCACGCCTTCATTCCCAAAGTGGGTTAGGCAGAGCTACGGAATTATCAGCAACTCTAAAACCTTGTTGATAATTCTGTAACCACATTTTGCATAATTATTCTAAGGTGTTTAACAGCGCATTAGTGACAGGTTGCAAGCCCATCGCCTAACAGTACTACAAGCCCTTATTCCCTTAGTCGCCTCTTACGACATCCACGGGAAGACATGGAGTGGCACTATTCTAACCTGGCAACTACCCTAAAAAGAACACCCCCTCTAGCAGGTCCGCTCGCGGCATGGTCTCTGCGACACTGGCTGCATTACCTCTCTGGATAGCTAGCCCAATGATATGAATATGACCGGTCTGAGTGGAGAGCCTTGGGGGAGGCCTATGTCCAGCAGTGGACGTCTTTCGGCTGACATGATGATGATATATATATTACATTTTATTACCCGCTTGCCGGAAAGAAAGACTTGACTATGTTTACCCCGGCACAAGGGAAACTCTGTGTTAGGCCTACCAGTTCGAGGACGTTCGAGGTTAAAACCTATATAAAAATGCTTGGAGCTCTTTGCGGCCTGTAACTATTTCTAAAAATGAATATTGAAATGACACTTGTCACACTCATTCCACACACATTTTACATGACAGACAAATAGTAAACGATGAGTCAGGCCAGGTTCCGGTAACCTTCCGGGTGGGAAGATGACCGATTGAAAGATGTCCGGCTTTTACTGAATTACTCTACTCGCTTGACTCCTACCTCTCGACCCGACCTCCATTAATAAAAAGAAAAGAAGAAGAAGAGTACCTTAAGAAAACCTTCACGAAATTCTAGAACAGAAGTGAACGGTTTTGTTTTAGAAAATATCTAATGGATCAAGATTCTGACTGAAGAATTTGACTGAAGAAGAAAATGATATTGAAGAGTCAGCTTATATTGATTAAGCTAGAATAACTCTTAACAGTTTGGATTGATAAATGTGTGAGCTTTGTAATTATGTCCGCGTAACAAGCTTGCTGGTGTGCTGGTCGCTGGTCTTGCTCGCACAGGCTGTGGAAAAATCTCAGGTCCTGAAATTTATCCCCAGCCTGTGCGAGCGATGCCAGCGACCAGCACACCACCAAGCTTGTTACGCGGACATAACTATAAAACTCACGCATTTATCAATCCAAAGTGTTAATTTCCATTGGGTTGATTTCAAAGCTGTTCGGACAAGTGAAACTGGTGATAATAGTAACACTAGTTATTGCAGAGGAGCTTTAAAAGGGCCTTATGTATGAGAGGTGCTGATTAAGCCCAACAAATACGACCTCAAACGCCATCTCTACGCGTCGCGGCGGCAACTGTCACATGTGAAGAAGATGGCCGCACGGGGGCGCGGCGAGCGCCGTATGTGACGTTCCTTTTGACGGATAATGTCGTTAGTTTCTTTAAACGTAAGCGTTATTCTCATCTCATGAGACGCACGCATTATTAAATTTTGTCGTGTTAATAGTTAAACCTAGTTATTTTCCGTATTTGCCATTGTTATTTGTAATCAAAAGTAGATACGATTAAACGCTATTTATTTGATTGGATCAACTTATTGAAGAGACCTGGCTGCCTTTCTCTACAAGACCTCGAGACTAGGGAGTGCAAATTAACCGGTTATTAATGGTTTTTGTATGAAAATAACCGGTTAAAACCGGTTAGGTTATTTGCATTCCCTACTCGAGACCTGTCCACCCTTGTTCCTGCAGTAAGAGGAACCAGTGGACGACCCAACGGCGTCTTCCATTCACGTGTTTCCACGTGGTCATACTATTTTGTCATACTAGTCAAAAAGTGAACCTAGATTTGATCACTAAATACTAATTGTGGTTGTAAAAGTAGGTAGGTTAGGTTCGTTAGGTATCTTTAGATGCCCGAAGGGCAAAACCACCTAGAAGCAGGAGCCCCGCCCTCAGGCGGGGCTCCGTCGAAAGTCAGTAGGACAAAAATAGTATGACCACGAGGAAACACCCTTCCACTCCGATCAACTAAACTGACCAACCAGTTGTATAGAATGGAACTCCGAGGATCCAAGTCGTAAAATCTAAAATGACGCCGTTTGACGAAGTCGTCATTTTAAGAGGTCGACATTTACAGCTGAAACCATTTATTCCTATCGAACCAACCAAATAGATCGCTTTCCAGTCTCATAGCGGGTGCAGACTCGTGGTCACACCAGGTTGTCACACCAGTACTACTATTCGACGGAGCCCTGCCTGGGGCAGGGCTCCTATTTCTGAGCGATTTTCCCTTCGGGCATCTAAAGATACCTAACGAACCTAACCTACCTACTTTTGCGGAATAAAAATGATTTCTGTCGAATTTCCGACCAAAGCGAATAGCAACGAGTCTGCCCCTTTTCTGTAGTGGAATAGAGCTCGTGTTTTTTACCCCGTTTTCTCGTGGTCCTACTGATTTGTCCTATCAGTAGGACCACGAGGGAACCCTATTTCTGTCTGTCCTACTTCAGTTTTTACCCCTAATTTCAAATCAATAAGACAGAGTCGACGGAGCTCCGCTGCCGAAGAGCTCCTATTTCTGGGTGGTTTGGCCTTCCGGGCCTGCTGCAAAACTAACATAACCTAAACCGACCTACGTATACTATTATAAAGGACGAACATTTTCACAAGCATAAATACTAATAGGACTACGAGAAATAGGTCTCCCTCGTGGTCCTACTAATAGGACAAATCAGTAGGGCCACGAGAAAACGCCTATCTCAGCCAAGATGAGTTTATTAATACGCCTCTAGACTCAAAGCCATAATGCTTTTGACAAGTTAAGTATCGTATTATTTTTAACTTTGATGATACGATGACATGTCAAGGACAACATGGTTTTCTGGAGCGGAATAGAGCTCGTGTTTTATTAGCAGATTCAAATGAACATTGGCACGTATATATTTGCAGTCTGTTACATGGAGACGTCATTTTTTTACTTTTAATCCCGTTGACCTAGAGGATATCAGGATTCAGGATATCTAAATAATTATTTAATTAAGGCTGTGTCATCCCGGCTCATAGACACCTCCGGGGAGGGGCAGACTCGTGGTCACACAAGGTTGTCACACCACTGCTATTCGCTTTGGTCGGAAATTCGACAGAAATCATTTTTATTCCGCAATAGTAGGTAGGTTAGGTTCGTTAGGTATCTTTAGATGCCCGAAGGGCAAATCGCTCAGAAATAGGAACCCTGCCTCAGGCAGGGCTCCCTCGAATAGTAGTGGTGTGACAACCTGGTGTGACCACGAGTCTGCACCCCTTATTTGCGGCCCAGGGTCAGTATTCAGTTTATTCCCAGTAGTTACGTGGAAGAAGTTCCGTGGCGGAACTAGTGAGACTTTTTTTCCCAATAGTTCTGCGGAACTAAACATCAATTGAATACTAATATTTTATAATCTCATTAGTTCCGTGCATTTCCGCTTTCGTCAGAAATCATTTATATTCCGCAAAAGTAGGTAGGTTCGTTAGGTATCTGTAAATGCCCGAAGGGCAAACCGCCCTGAAACAGGAGCCCTGCCGCGAGGCAGGTCTCCGTCAAAAAGAGCAGTGGGACAAAGTAGTGGGACCACGGGTAAGCGTTCGAAAAAGTGTCTCTAATTCCAACTAGGAACTACTGGGAATAAAGGCAGTATTCTAGGCGGTGAAAACGATATCGTAGTTAATTTGTTATGGTATTGTTATGACGTGAATCGCCATTCATCATCATGTCAGCCGAAAGACGACCACAGCTGGACATAGACCTCCCCGAAGGCTCTCCACTCAGACCGGTCTTGTGCTTTTCGCATCCACCGTTCCCGCGATCCTTACAAGGTCGTCACTCCATCTTGTTGGAGGCGTACCCACAGCTCGTGTCCCGGTCCGCGAACGCCACTCAAGAACCTTCTGACCCCATCGGCCATCAGTCCTGCGAGTGCCCCGCCCCCTGCCCCCTTTATTACTGTAGTGCCATTGGATAGTACCATCAATGGTACTAGTGACACATTTATGCATCGTTAGTACCATTGATGGTACTAGTGACACATGTTGTTTTTGGTACCATTAATGGTACTATCTAATGGTACTACAGACACACTATTGGTACTACAGTAATAAATAATTCTTTAATTATAAAACGCGTTAACAAAGTTGTTTTGGTCATCTGCGTATTTAGGTTTTGGACGTATCTGCGTTTATGGCACATTAAAACAAAACCATTGTAATATTTTGTAGCAATTAACTGTGTTGTGATTGATTTACAATAATTCTCACTACATTTTTTATTTTAATTATTTTTCCATTACTTATGTGATTTTTAAAATGTGAGGTTTTTAAACCGTTCTTGTTGATATTGGTATTTTTATACGAAACACGTGTCACATACAAGCATATACACGACTCGAAATCAATATTACGATTTATTTTGTAAAATATATGAATTATCCGAAAAATTCGAATATTCGAATTTGATCAATTGAACTATTCATATTATTCGAATTTTAAAAATGAACGGATATGCAAACCCTATCCACACTCACAAAAAATAAGATCTTTTAATGGTACTACGATCTCCTAGATTCTTTGATGTATCAGTAGTACCATTGCCATTTGTTTAGCAAGCAAAGCCTGAACATTTGAATTAGTATAGTTTTTAATGGTACTAACGATGCATAAATGTGTCACTAGTTCCATTGATGGTACTATCCAATGGTACTACAGTAATAAAGGGCCCCTGCCACTTAAGTTTAGCTATTCTTCCAATTTTTTTCAACCGCCATTACTGTCATGTAAATAAGAGCTATCAAAACGGTGACAATACGGTAACAGCTCAAACACGATATGATTTTTACCGTGTTGGATAAAGGCCAAGGTCATCCAGCCATCTCCTTTTGTGTCTACTTCTCCTACGATATCAGTCTCTTAAATGCCAATCGGTAGTGTTTTTGGACCATCTGTCATTATGCAGACGACGTGCCCAGCCCAGCCCCACTTCAACTTTGCAGAAATAAAACATTGAAAATTTGCATTTCCCTTTATTTTACCATATTATCCACTAGATGTCGCTCAAAACGTGTAATATTTTTTTTCAGCTGTTTTTTTTTGTTTTTAAACAAGGAATGAGGAAGGACGTGGATGTGAAGGTTTTAGAAAAAAAACTACATTAATTATTACACTGACGCCATTTATTATTCAGACAGATATTTTTATTCATAGACGAAGGCGACATAGAGCGCCGCAAACCTATTTGTGCCTGCGAGCAATACTGAAAATAACGTTATCAAGAACAAAAGTAGATATTCAAATAAGAATAACATATTATTCAGCCGCACAAACAAGTTTGCAAAGCTACAACTATCCATCAAGAAGTGTAACATCAACAATTATAAATATGATTAACTAATACAAACTCAATGAAATTTCATTTCATTGCTGTAGGAATGCGATTTGAATTTGCAGATTTATATTGTGCTGACAAAAATGTTGCGTTTCTATACTCGAAAATCTAATCAGATTCCAAAATCTAACAGTTCCCATCTTGATTATTTCTTTATTAAAATATTATTTCATAAACATATCAATGAGAACTCGTGTAACCAGTATTAGGGTCAGTTTAAATTGATAAAAATACCTACACTTAAACCAAAATGCAGTAATCACAGCGAATGTGCGTCGGTTGAGGTTAGGATTTTGGAATCTAATTACAGTTTCGAGTATAATAAAGTTCAATTCAATTCAATCGGTCCTGCTATTAAAAAAAGCATGTATCATTTTGGCAGGTGTTTATCAAAGGTGGAGAATAACCCCCCTTTTGTATTTTTTTTTAGTCATTTCCCTTTTGAAATAGCACTGTCCCCTCTCGATTTAGTGCCATTCGGAATGTAAAAATCTCTTAAGAAATAATTACTGGCTAATATTCCTAAGTGCGTTGTTAATACAATAAACATTATAATTAAATTATCAAACATCAAACAAATTTTGTTTGTACCAAGTAAGCTAACTTTGTAAACTGCTTTTAGGATTAGTCTGAAGCAGCACTGAAGTCACCACGGTGGTTGTCGGTTGTACTAAAGTAACCTGGTATTTATGTCGTTTTTGTGCTTAAAAGGGTCAATTTTTTTTTTTTGTTAAAATCACATTATTTTGTAAAAGGGGGTATATTGTGCTAGGTGACCAGTACTGCTTTTCCTTGCACAATTTAAACCAAGCCACTTGTCACATTCAAACAATTAAAACACATCACTTAACAATAAACTAACTCGCACATTAGGCCATTTATAATTCAAATCATCGAAATATCCTTAAAATATCAACCGTAAATAATTATACATGTTTTAGCAAAATAAATCAGTCTACTAAATGCTATGGGTGATCAAACATACTTTGATTGCTGCGTTTGGCTAGTGCATTACGGGGTTGTATTCATAAAAGGACGTTGTTACGCAATAATGTGTCATGTCAACCCACAAGTATTTAGCTATAAAGTGTCAACCCTCAGTGCTAGCGTTGTGGATTGACATTTTATTGCTAAATAATTGTGGGATGAAAGACATTTTCGCGTAACAGCGTCCAAGGAAAGGTATTTTAAATGGCTAAGTTTCAAACTTAAAAATACTTAATAGTGTCTCCACCAGGAGCATTCGGCATAGACTCTTTAAGCGTTGTGGAAGCTGAATCGAGCTTTAAAGTAAGTAAGGGACGCATTTACAGCATAGAGCGAGCGACATATTCTTGTATCTCATTCTCATGCATTACTTCATCCCTTACGCTGGCCCATGATGGGCCATCGTGGAAAGGGAACTTTACACGCAAAAGTGGCGTCGGTTAGTCTGGCCGTTAAAAGTTGATAAACTCATACCTGAGTATGTTCGCTTGTCTGCGCTTGCTCAATCCAAAGTATTAGTGGACGAATGCTATTGGTGGATTGGTGACGCGAGTATGAACAAAACATACCTAATTATATTTATACAATGTATGCGTAGTATTTTTTAGTTGGAATCTCAGCCATGTTTTAAAAACTTAAGCAGAAATCGAAAACCAAGTTAGATGACCGCCTAAGTTTACAAATATTGTCAAGGTACAGTCGATGTCAAAGACATTTTTGCATTTTTGCACCTTATTCCAATAGAATAAGGTTAACATGTCTTTGACGTCGACCATACGTGTTGTGAAAAGATCTCTATAACGTTGTAGTGTAGATTAAATATTCGAGAAAACACATATTATCTGCTATGTTTAAATACCAACACTAATAACTAACAGTTACGATTATTAATACAATGCTTGATTAAAAACGGACTTAAAATAAATACAGCGTTGGGACGCAAGACAAATAATGGTTAGGAAAAAGTTAAATTCGAATAACGCACCGCTGTACGGGAAAGTTTGCCAAATAAAATTTAGAAGTCGCCAGGCCACATACAAATTAATTTTATTAAGTGTTGATTACACCGCCAATGTTAAATGGTCATTTCTTAATGGCCAAGGAACTGTTAACAATATCACAGTTAGCAGTATCAGTATTTTAACAAAAGCAAGTGCTAGGGTGTTCTCTTAAAAACGGCATTCGGTCGGTCGAACGTGTGAACTAGGGCATGCTCCCGGGAATTCCCGGAGCTAAAAGGACCGGGAAATCCCGGGAATTATCATTTTAACTGGTACCGGTACTGGCGAAAAAAGATCCCGGTTCTTCGGTTCCTTCGGTACTGAGTTTGTGACTAGACTAATTGTCATTTTCTCTTTTCAAAACTACGTGGTGGCCTGGTGACGCTTTCCCCCGGTCGATTCGCACCAGCTCGGTTTTATTCGGATGCGATATGAGACCCCAGTCACCCCACCCTTCGACCCGACGCCTCGACCCAGTCCAAGGCCAACCGGTCGGGCCGACCGACAGGTAGTATGGTAGTCAGAAAGATAGCTGTTCTGATTTGGTAAACTCGTGTTCTGGATTAAATAATTAATAATTATAACTTAACTGGTGTCTAAAACCATTAAATAAAAAAATAATACAAATAATTTACTCAGTACCGAAAAGTACCGAAATCCCGGGAATTCCCGGTTCCGACTCAGTACCGGAAATCTTAGTCCCGGTTCCAGGAATGGTACCGGTACCGCATGCCCTAGTGTGAACGTATAAGAATGCACGCGCTTAAATGTGTTTTGTACGCTCTGACGGGACTACTTAAATTCGCCGGTTTATATAAGCTGCGCCGCGTTCACTCGTTCACTCGATCGACCGACTGAAGGCCGTTTTTAAGATAATAACACCAGGATTTAAGAATGCGCCGAGCGTACGCCGGATGTACGGTCACGGAAGTTAATTTGCTACCCTTTTCAAAGAAAATCTGATTGAAGACGTCATTGTCATTAGAGATGCCAAGTCATTTGTAATTGATAGGAAACTCAATCTTATTGCTGTAGAATGTCAGATTGACTTTGGACCTAAGGTGGGTAGCAAATTTAATTCCTTGACTGTACAGTCAACAGCATAAATAAGTGATCATTTATGTACCTTGTCACTTTAACGTTATGTTTGAAATGCTATACAAAATAGTGAAACGATTGAAAGTGACAAGGTACATAAATGATCACTTATTTATGCTGTTGACTGTACAGTGGCGCCCTCAATACGATTATTGAGTTTTCTTATAAACTTAAGTATTTTCTTGAAATCGGACGGTGCTCTTTTGTACCACAATTGAAAACACAATAAGTTTTATAACAAATGACCTTCGATTTATAAACTTAACGGAAAATAGTGGCCACCTTTTCCCGTTAAGCTGACTTCTCAAAGGGTAACTGTTATCAGTTTGTTACGTATCGCACAAATTGTATTTATACTTGCTCTACAAAAAAGCGTCAATTGACAACATTTCATTTTGGTGACACATGCAAATTACTTTACGAATCGAAAGAGTTTTGCCTCCTGAACACGGCAAAATACTTGTTTAGATTTATTTTTCTTTATTTACAAAATTACAAGTAAGTTAAAAAAAAAACGGGTTTTACCAATACTATGCCTGAATAGATATAATACCATTGCCTTTTTCACGAGAAAAAAGCTGTCATACTTCAAGTTTGACATTGACACTATTGACAGATGGATAGATACTTGAGATCGGTTGACCGCCATTATTAAAAAGAAAAACTTTTTTATTATACAGATTGGACTAACGTATTATGTCCATTGTGTCGTAGAAATGAAGTTACGCCCTTTTAGAATAAGAACATCTTAATAAATTAATAATAAAATAATTATACATCCTAGGGAAAAAATAAAACTATTAGTGTCTTCCTCCTTCCAAACAGTATCTATAAAACGAATAAAATAAAGTCTTGAAAATATGAAATCTTGTCAATTCCATGGGAATTCTTTAGTTTATCAGAAAACACAATAATATTGAGGGCGCCACTGGACGCTGGACGTTTGCTGGGTGCAGTCTTAAGTTTTTTTTTTTTTTTTCTATTTATAGCTTTTATTTATTTATTTATAGTTAAATGAATTTGGCGTTTGAAAGCAAACGTCAGTGTTACCATAGTAAAGATGGATTCCAATGTTTTTAAGTCATACATTTCGTCATAAAATTGACGTATCGTCTACCACGTTTAACGTGGGTCATATTTTCGAAAAAGATGCGGTTTTAAGAAGACGATTTCTTTACAAGCATTCGCGTTCTTTACCCCTATCCGTTCCATATGAACGACGCTAAGTAAAGTCAACCGTATCCCTTACGACTTCTATCGAAGTGACAAAGACAGGTTGGCAATACAATAATAATACTGTTCAAATACTGCATGATTGGCACAAGATATTTCTACGAATACACAATAAAGGTCGAAAAATACGATCTTTTTTTAATACTTTTAGGAAAAAAACAGGACCAGGCCAAGAATTGACCGAAATATTAAACATTTCTTTTATAAATAGTTTTTTTTTAAAATAGAAATACTGTGACATTAGCTAGTCGCGAGAATGAGTTTTATTTCAGCTGAAAGCAGGAATTTTGAATTTCTCAACAGTTTCTCACGACATAACCTGACGAACATATAAAAACAAATGAATACAAATCAACAATTACATATCCAAACATTGGCTAAACCTTAAGTAACTTATACAATTTCGTAAATAACAACATCACAGTTAAAATAATAACGTAAAGGCCGGTGCTTTTGACGATTGCCGATTGACTATAGGAAAACATATTGGAGGAGGATAAAAGATATACTAATCCCACCAAGTTAGAACGAGTGCACTATGGATATGTATTGTTCGTACCGAATGTAGCGCTTGGATCGCTCATCGTCCCACCGCTCGCTACATCTCTTGATGTCTCAAAATAACTTGGTGTGTCTTGGGTTAAGGAGAATTTTGCTATGAACAACCCAAAAACAATTGAAAAAACCAACATCTTCGGCAACCGTCATACAGCACCGTAACCAGGGTAAGAAGCGTCCGTATATTATAATGTATCATTAAACTACAAGACAATTGTAAATTTGCATGCACCTATTACAACATATCTATTACAGCACTGAATCAAGAAAATATCTCATGAAAACTTACAAATTATTTTAGGTTAAAATAAAGGCAAGGGCCTTCCTTATAAGATAGGTTCAAAAATACGGTGATCAGGGTGGATCCATGGGTTCATTTAGGGGGGGAGAGGCTATGCCATCCAAGTGCCCTTAAAGATGTTTTAAATATTTAAAGCAACCCTAGGTTTAAAGGCTCGAACCCTTGGGGTGTACATGGTACCCCGCTCTGGACCCTCCCTTGAAAGTGGTGGGTATGATCGTAATTACGTAAAAATATTTTGGACCCGAAGGATTTGGTCGTGGTTTTAGGGTATAATAGATACAAAGTAAGGATGGAATAGAGCATCGGTGCGATATTGTTTTATTTAAAGCCAGAATTGATATGTTTTTTTTTGTGGTATGTTTAAGAAAGGCAAGGGGATCCATGGGCCAGCTGATTGTATGTGTGCTTGGGCCCATTCACAATCAAAAGATTGCCACCCTTAAGAAGTAAGATGGAATGCCCCGGGTATTCACAGATTTTAATGCCCAGAAAAAACAAAAAATGAGTTTACGGTTTCAATTTTAACGAGGCTTTACTATTAACAAAAAATTAACAGGTTTTCAAAGTGATGTTCTATATTTAAAAAAGAATGCCGCATCAATGCTCCGTTGAAAATGTGTGACCAATTTTAGGTGGCAGCACAGATACAGTACCAATTTGTATATTGGCGGGTTCAGCGTTACCAACCTCACTCAAGAGTTGCCAGTAATCAAAATAACAGTTGGAATATTGGAAACAGCGAGTGACATAAAAATATCGATCAATTATTTGTGCTGTTGCTAGCTAAAAGTGCGAATACATGGTAATATTAAAATGATATATATCGTATACAATGTTATGATTATTCTTGCCTTAAGTCTAAGCTATTTGGCTACAATTTGGTTTAAATAGAAATACCCGTAGGAAGAAAATTCTCCAGAACTAGGGCTAGGTCGTCTGGCCGTGATTTAAAAAAAAACTGTGGTTCAGAATCTTGTAAATAAAAGGTCGGATAGTAAGAAAATGAAAGAAAAACGTGCTAGCCCTAGTCATGAGTCATAACTGTTTATCACTTAAAATTGTTCGTAGGATTTGATAATACTAACGGAATTAATTTATAACTGAAATCAAACCAATTTCAGTACTCAACCATAATTAAACTACATAAGTTTTAAACTTTTAAAACGTAACGCGAACACAATCTATTTTTACAGGCGCGTAACGTTAAAAAATAACTATTGTACTTATGTGTTATAATGTCAAAACTATTTTATAATTGAACTAAGTCTTATGGCCAAACACTATATTCAAACCGCGGACAGACACGGCTGACTTCAGGTTAAAAATGTGTCAAATTTGAATCTCTGTCCGCTGTTTGAATATAGGGTTCGACCATTAAATTCAAATAATTCTAAATTGACTTTGACGTATCGATGTTACCAGTAAAAAATACTTTTAAATTTGCTTTCCGCCCGTGTTTTAAAAATAAATTAACAACTAATAAACAATGCACTAGAAAATTAATATCATGTACTTAGCTGCTTATATAAAACTAAGTAAACCAGCCCTTAAACTAAATCTGAGATTGTTGAATTATTTCATAAATGTTAAATCATAATGAGGTCAATGAAATACAAAGGGGAAACTGTAGCCAAATGGTTATGTATATAAAGATAGGCTTACCTACTCACAATTAAGCTCGATAAGTGTGTAAATGTAGCTTTCTAAGCTTCTAGTTTAACCGCGAATACTTTTTTATTCGTCGAAATAAATCCTTAAGTTTACCTTAAAGAACTGACATCTTTCCTTTTACAATTGACTCTTTCCATGTTCACTCAAAAAAAAGCAAAAAAAAATAGACATTTTTTTTCGAGATATCTCATCAATATGGCACTAGGCATCTTTAAGATTCAAAAAGTTAAATTGCAAACATTCCATCGCGCTTGGCGCATACTCTATCCTTGTTTAAAAAAAAAAATGTGACTGATTCTAAAACAGATTAATTCGCGTTCAAGCTAGAAACCTATATGGATATAAACAGACACTTAACATGAAGCGATTACATGGAAATTGCTAATTCTAACATCAATATAATAATATAATTGAGACTTCGCTACCTACCTATTTTTGGTTATTTTGACGGTCAAATTGACAGCTCCAACGACCATAGACTAAATAAAATCTTTGGCTGTAAACTGATTCCTGTGGTTTAATTTAGAAGGCTAAGGCATAAATCATTATAAACAAGAGTAATTTTCAAATGAAATAACATCAGGATTATGTTTGTCTTTCAATCGGTCTGGTATGGTATCCATTATCGAAGTTTAAATATCAGTCGTTCCGTAGTAACCACCAGACCATACAAAAAAGCTAAATTATAATAAGAAACATCGAATTGCCAATTTGACCGGTAAAACAACCACCATCCACCTCAATTCAGCTGCATGTGTAAACCTACCCTATCATTTGCGTCCCACGGTTTCTCCAATCATTCCATCTCAGAAGACTTATAATTATAGGTTATGTATTCATACTTAAATCTAGTTTTAAATAAAATCCGTCCCACAATGACAAAACAAGCTGCAAGTCTACTCTACAACTAACATGGACTCTTTCTAAACGTGTATCATATTATATTATTATGCGTGAAATAAACAGAAACTGTTCGAGACATCTCTGAAAAAGCGGTCTATGACGCGGGAAACATTAACCAATAGCGACGCGAACATATTCGCGCGCTGAGCCTTGAGCTGTGATTGGTTAGTTTGTTTGTATCGTCTGGAAACGTCCGTGGCATAGCATCTTTGAATATGGCTTGGCATCTCAATTCCGTATAAGGCCTCGTTTAGAGGCCGGTGACGCGATGCGATGCGTTCAGGCGGCGGCATGCACTCAAACTCAAACATATGCGTATGTATGACATTTACGTGGCATCTTCTAACGCGCTCGCACCCACTGCCAAGCAGAAGGCAATACCTCCACAAACGCCCTCACATGTCGCCATTTGCTTAATTTACCCGCGAATCGCGTCGCCCGTCGCCTCGCGTATCGCGTCGCTGGCCCTAACGAGGCCTAAAGCTACGGTGATCAAGCTACATTAAAACCGACTTCAATGAGAATGCTGGACTATGTTTTGGTTGTCTATACAAGCTTATAAGATGGACAACTGGAAAGCCGTGAAAGTCTGTGAAAATTTAAGAAGAATAGCCTTGCAGCATGAAAACCAGAAACTTCCCTTGCAAACGGGCTGATTTCCCTACGCTGATCAAAACTTTGCCCTGGAAACTTCAGCCCCTCTCGACTCAATTATTGACGCTAGATTGATATGGCAATAAGAGTCCCATTTCAAATTCAATTTCAAAGCCATTTCAATCACCAAGCATTCACAATCTCGAATCCACTGGAAACCAGTAATAGGCGCAAAATTTGGGTAGGAATGCTTCCCTGGTACAAGGCGTAGCATTCCAGTGGTTGAAACATACGCCAGAAAAACCTCAAACGCCCAAAGGCTAAGGCCTTCGTCCAAGCGTTACGAGGAGAAACGCCACCATAGGTCTGTGTTAGTTGGCTATAGTCTGACCAATGTAGATAGATTTTATTGTGTCAATTACGTAATCAGAACAAGAGCTTCAATAGCTACGTATTTTGAAGGTAAACAGTCTCAATGGTTGTCATATCAGGTACCTTAGCTCATATACAATATCAAAGCTTAAGGAGTCATTACGCTACTTAAAAAGTAGTGTCAGGGGAAGTCGTGTCATTTCGAGTGGTTTATTCGTGGTGGTGCGTCTCGGCTACTGTGTAGACGACGTTCTGCTGCATCGGGTTGGCGATGATGTGGACGGGCCGCGGAGTCTGGTTGCGACGGACAAAGTCCACGAAGCTCTGGGAGCGGCGGGGAAGCAGGGCCTCCACGTCATCGTCGCGTGATGTCGACGGCATGTCCATGCGGGCCATGTCGCTGGACTGTGCCCTGTAGAGTGATAAAGACAGAGATAAATTTGTGACCCTCCTGTTAAATCACGCCTGTTTCTCAGAGGGGTAGACAGAGACCACTTCTTTCCAGTTGCTACGATCTTGACAAACTTTCGCTTCTTCAACTTTCATACATCATGCACGCACGTCGGTTTCGGGTACTTAAGATTCGGCCTTTTTCCAGTATTTCTCCGATTTGATTCGAAAAAGTACGCCAAGGGCTTCCGACCCTTCCTCTCACTTTCGATCTGTACATCTCATTCGTCAATCTTCTTTCATCCATCCTTTCCAAATGACCTAACCATCGAAGCATGCCCTTTTCAATCTTAGTCACTACATCTTCTTTTATTCCACATTTCTATCTGATTTTTTCATTTCTTACTCTATCAATCAGTTTCACACCACACATACTACGCAAAGAGCGCATTTCAACTGCATTTACACGACTCACATGCTTATGTAAATTTATGAAATAATGAATAACAAAATAATTACTATCTCAACATAGCGGTAGAACTGCGGGGTCGAAAATGTCTGACTTGAATGATTTAAGTACTTTAGTGTATGATTAAATGAAAAGTAAATGAATAAACCAATAGGGAATATATGGATTTTTTAAATCGCATTTGTCAACATAATATGAAAATAACGTAAAAGAGATCACCCTTTTAAACTTCTAATTAGACAGCGGTTAGACAGAGAGATTCGATATGCACTGTTACGTCATGTAACACATCGGCCATTAATAAACTCCATGTTAAATCATGTTTTGCTAGAATGAGATAGAAACCAATCTTCGATGGCTTTTATTGAAACCGTGAAAAAAAAAACATGAATATACCCTATTGGCGGGATAATTAAAAAGTAACGTTTCCAAAATATGATAAGGTTTTACATTTCCGGTACATTTTTAAACTGGTACTTAAAATAACTACGTTACACCTACTTGTAATCTTATCTATTGATTAATTACAATGATTTATGCTGCAATTACTGACAGATTAGTAGACTGTACCATGTAGATTCCACAAGTCAAGCTTAGATTCAGCCGCTACAGTCTTGTCCCTAGACTGTGCTACGAAGAAATAAAATCTCAGTCGTCCATAAACCAGATTTTTCTGTACGCTGTTACCTGCAGAATTTAAAACTCAACTAGAGTTAACTAGTATGAAGTAGAATTGGTTGATAAATCGTATACTAGAATTTAAGGTTATGGAATAAAAACGTAATTAACGTGTACGACTGCGCTTCACCATCTCGAAAAAAAAAGTCCAAAAACGTATCTAATTTTGTTGGTGTCCAATAAAAAAAATGCATGTCGATATAATAACTCTCAATGTCATGCGAGCTCTGTCATAACATAACTAAGGCCGGATTTTTATTCCCACAGAAAAAACAAACTTACGTCACCGTCAAAGTGACATTTCAGGGGATCTCAAAGTTTGGACCAGCAAGACAATAATATGAAGTTATTATTTCGCTCAAACTGTGATATAAAAATAGATTCGCGAAATAATAGAAAATAAAATCGCACAAATGAGTCACTGGAAAGCGATTACAACGGGGGCACGAATTGTGAAGTGACGTCTCACAGTTTCACATCAATCAAGGGACCCTCAACTTGTTGACACTGGTGCATCGAGTCAATAATACCAGTGCAATAAATGAATAATGCATATAAAAACAGTTTTCTCGTTTTAAATTAGTACAATAAAGAGTTTATATCCAAATAAAGTTTGCCATCAACAAATTAAATTCTTCAATCTTGATTCCAATATATAGTTTTTTTTATAGAAACCCGATTCTTTTAAATGAGAAAGTATACATATTTTGAATACTGCAACCTTTTTTTACATTTTTTATGTGGGAATAAAAATCCTACCTTACAGTGGTAGTTTATGTGACTGTTGCATAATGACAGGCATTAATACACGAGTGTGGTTTTCCCTCGCCTTTCGGCTCCTTTAATAAGATCACACGAGTGTTTTAATGCTCATTATGTCTACAGTCGCATAAATATCTTTATAAGACACCTGTATCTGTGGTTGCCATGTATCTTAATATACCTGTGTCTTAATGTTTACAATTAAGTATCGCTCACTGATACTTTAATGCGACCATTAAGATGCAACAACACGCAATGCTTTAATGATAACATTAAAATACAACCACATATACATACAGTTCATTTGCTTATCGTTTCTGTACATATTTAAGGGGTTATGATAATTGGATGTAGATATAGGTTATTTAACTTATCACGAATATTACCTGGCCTGCATCGCCAGCAGGTCCATCGGCAGAGGGCACTCGGCGAACGAGGCCGGGCGACCCAGGCGGCGCCTGACGCGCGCGCGCACCGCCTCCGCCAGGGATTCGCGGGACTGACCCGTCCCATTGGGGGAGAGATTGTCTGAAAATAATAACCTTGGTTGACAAAAAAACGGTCTAGTACGAGTCGGAGATGGTCCGTAGGTACCACAGGACTAGGGTTAGGACTTTTGGTGGCATAGCGTGGTTCTAGAGGTAAGTAAGGTTTATAAATCATTTATAGGTCAATGCATCCGTTTCTATAATAAATTACCTGACGTTGTTTTACAGTTACCATTTCCAGTACTTAAAACCTACTTGAAAAAGTCGTTGATATCTAAAGCTTACTATAGGGTCGAGAACTATCTATCAGATAAAAATGCTTAGCCTAAACTAACCTACTAATAACTTAGTCATAAAAATATGAAAACATTGTTTATTGTCTGGGGGACACGGTTTCTGTGGGAGAATGTGTCGAGGCTTTTTAAGTGGGTTGTCTTGCACCGTCATAGGTGAGTGTAATTCCTAAAATTTCTATATTTTTAGATTTCTTATAACTACTACTTATTAGTTCTTGTGAGTTTTGACACATTTTCCTGCTCAACTGGGCATGAATGTATTGTTATAATAATTATTAATTTGTTCGGTAATTCCATACCTACTAATATTTGCTTGTTTGTAACGCTTTCACAGCAGAGATATCCTCCATACCAAAATTCATTTAAATTGTTTTAAAGATTTAATGAATAAAATAATATTGAGGTATTAAAATACTGAAGGTCAAAATCATAGTTGTATGTATTATAATAAATAGGAAATAGCGACTCCATGGATTCTAGAACCACGATTTGCCACCAAAACTTGTAACTCTGCAAAGGACATTAGTTTTTATTATCCTCCCGCATACCAGGGGTAGTTTTTATGGAATATATTTTTGAAACTTTAAGATTATAGGTATTAAGGCTTAGTTTGCATAGTTCCTTATATAATTTTCAAAGGAAGGATAAAGGCACGAGGCTTAATGACGATTTCATATAGAATCAGCGCAAATAAACTCACACGTGTTTTATTATAAACGTACCAAATTTTGTCGTTTGTATGTAACTTGGTGGGATTGGTATTTATTGACTGACTCTGCTTCCGGTCGGAAGTGTGTCAAAGTGTCACTATTACCTGTTGGCAGCGAGGTGCGGGGCGAAGCTCCCTCCTCATCTCCCCTGGCCTCTGAGAGGGTCTCCAGAGGGCGTTTGGTGCGGGACGGGCCCGCTTCCATGTCAGAGCCATAGGCGCCCGAACCCGAGGCCATGCCGGAGCCGGAGGCCACGCCGGAGCCCGAGGCCACGCCGGAGCCCGAGGCCACGCCGGAGCCCGAGGCCACGCCGGAGCCGGAGGCCACACCGGAGCCCGAGGCCACGCCGGAGCCCGAGACCACGCCGGAGCCCGAGGCCACGCCGGAGCCCGAGGCCACGCCGGAACCAGAGGCCCCACCGGAACCAGAGGTCGACGGAGTCGGGTTCTGTCAAGGCAAAGGAACACATTATTTTAAGGAGGTAAGGTTACATACCGCGTTGACCAAGATGGGTAGCGTTAGCAGGAGACCAGGCATAGCTGCGTGAAAGTGAATAAGCGGTATAGAAGCTTTATGTCCACATCTCTAGGACTAAGTAGCAAATACAACTAGACGCTTTACGACTACATCTCGATCTGACTAGACCGCTTTGTACCTAGATCGCAATATTACCAGATCGCTTTGGTAAGGTTGAGCAAGTACTACAGCTCGGTAGAGACAACTTCGAGGAGGAAATCGCCAGAAGAGTGCAGCTTGGCTGGGCAGCATTTGGGAAATTGCGTCATATCCTCACGTCGACACTGCCGCAGTGCCTGAAAAGCCAGGTGTTTAACCAATGCATCGTACCAGTTTTAACCTACGGAGCCGAAACGTGGAACATGGCAGTCAAGTTGGCCCACCGACTGCACGTCACTCAGCGTGCTATGGAGAGGTCTATGTTGGGGATCTCATTAAGGGATAAGGTCCGGAACGAGGTCACACGACATAAGACTAAGGTGACTGATATTGTCCAAAAATGTAGCAAGCTGAAGTGGCAGTGGGCTGGCCATGTCTGTCGCAGAACCGACGAGAGGTGGAGCAGGAAGGTTCTCGAATGGAGACCACGCTTAGGTACACGTAGTGTAGGACGCCCCCCGCCTAGATGGACCGATGAACTGAAGAAGGCAGCTGGCAGTGACTGGATGCAAAGGGCGGGAAGATCGTGCGTTGTGGCGCTCCTTGGGGGAGGCCTATGTCCAGCAGTGGACTGCAACAGGCTGACATGATGTTAGGTTCGGTAGGTAACCTCAAATGCTCCAAGGGCAAAAGGAAATTTTCCCAGGAACAGGGGCGCCTTGCGGGGCTCCGTCGACATTGCTTAGAGACCCATACGATGAAAAAAAACAATGTGGTCATTAAGTGACTCAGACTTTGTGAGATGTAATCGTAACGCAATCAGGCGGCCAATTTTTGACTTTCGAGCGCTCGAAAGAGACAAATAACAATGAAATGGTATTTTTGACTTGCGAGCGATGGAAAATATGAACACGAGTGGTCCGTGGCATTCGTTTTGAATTCTATCTATAGAAAGTATAATTTGACATCTTTCAAAGCTGTTGGGTATGTATGCCGGGAAGTACACGAAGCATAAACAAACCTAGCACAGTGCCATAGACATCCCAGACGCGTTTCATTTTTCCTACATTTACACCGTGTTTTTATTGATTTACGATAACTTCGGCATATTACTAGGTACATCCATAGAAACTAAGTGGTAGATTCTTTTTTTTTATATTGCAAAAAAAAAAAAAAAAATTCTATGGAGCTAAGTTCATTTAGTTACTTTGCTCCATAGAGTTTTTTTTTTTTTTTTGCAATATAAAAAAAAAGAATCTACCACTTAGTTTCTATGGATGTACCTAGTAATATGCCGAAGTTATCGTAAATCAATAAAAACACGGTGTATAACCAGTCAAGAATTTGTAAAATAAGCGTAAAAATCTTATTCGCACTGAAATATTAAATTACTTGATATGATTTCATCTTTTATTAGCTTCACACATTTATTCACAATTAAAATATGAATAAAAAAAACTGGTAAAACATCGACTTTCTGCGTATAATGAGACAAGTTCCAACGTAACAATACTATGTAGTCAATCCCTCAGTTTCGAGTGAACATCTCGAAACTATGGAATCTGGGAGCATTCGAAAATAAATCGTGAAAGATTTTCGCATTCGAATATTTTCTACCGCTCGCTTTTGAAATCGAACTCTCGAATGTCATAAATTGGTCCCCTGGTCGTATTAGCTACCTAGTCATAGGTAAGCTTCTATCCCAAAGAGGTATTTACTCTATAGTGGGTGGATGTGGTCTGAAATGATGATGATGAATTATTAAGACTACTCACGCTGTAGATGTCCACAGGGTCCTCGACGACGGTCTCTCCGACTCCATCCAGGAAGTAGGTCATCATGTGGCCCTTCCCCTTCACGTTGACCAGGCCCCGGCAGCGGAGGCGGTAGCCGCGGACCGCGAGAATATCGTAAATCTCCTGCGTCACCTAAGGAAAAAGAAACATTCGCTGATGCCTCAGAAAGTGGAGAAGCAAAATGTTTACAAGAGATAGATTTGACGCCGAATAGTCATGTAGTGCTAAACTCGCTTGCACTTATTTAGGTTATTGTGGTACCACAACCGCACAGCTAAGGCTAGGCACTAGGAAATATAATTGACAATCGCTATGCCAAAATGTACCCTGTTACACAGTTGAAAAGAGACTCTAGGTAGTTGATATTATAATTATTATGAACGTGTACAGTGTAAGAGTACTTAAAAAGTCTGATGGGTTGTGGGAAATTCGATAAGACGCGCATAAAAGTTTTTGAGGGCGGGTGAAAAAGAAGCATTAAACCGAAGTTCCTTTTAAAGCCTATCGCACTGTATATTTTCATCACGGCCTACTCGAAAGAGCTTATATTAGCATTGGAAAACAGGCAGATTGAGCAGTAGGTAAATCTGTATTTAATAATAGACCTTTTGATGATCGAAATATTTTCCAAAAATAACTTTCTCCACACTTTTGAAAAAATATCTAGTTGCATGTAGTAAAATTAAATTGTTTATTCTTTAATCTAAGTTATTTAAAGGCTGAATTTATTTGATAAAAGCTAACTATTGATTTTCTCCATCAATAAACTATCGCATCTCAGAATCGGGGTTTTTAGAGATTCCGAATCAAAAAGATACCAACAGGACCTTTTTACTTAGACTCTGCTGCCCGTCCGTCTGTCTGCCTGTCTGTCAGCGGGCTGTCTCATGAACCCTAAGAGTCGCTATATCATTTTACTTAAAGGGCATACCTACGAGTTTTTTTTTCAGCCTTTTTTAGTGATCACATCCTATCGTCAGGGTTTGCTTACTCAATAAACTACATTCAATCGAACTTTTTTTATTCTGAGCCCGTTTCAAAATCTCCGGATACAACCTATCCGCCAGTTAAAGTTATCGCTTCTCTTTTCTTTGTCATACGAAAAAAAGCACTGAGCTACAATTATGACACTTTAAGCTTGTGAAAGAGAAGACAGTTAAAAATGCATGGATTTCACATACCTGAATGTGGTCCAGGAGGCCAGTAGAGTCCATGCGGGACGCAACGTTGACAGCATTGCCCCAGATATCGTACTGGGGCTTGCGAGCCCCAATCACCCCTGCTACCACTGGACCAATGTTGATCCCTGATGAAGAACACTCAAACATTGGCAGACGCTTTGTTACGAGAATTTGGGGAATTCGCAAGGCATTGCTTGGTTAAATTGGTAAGAATTCGCAGGTAACATTATGACTAATAATCGCTGTTTAATAATAAATACTGCAAGCAAAAATGTTTATGTACTAAACAATTTTGCAACTTTGCATTCCACAAATCAACCTTTGTTAGTTTGCGCTAGGCGGGCACCGTGACCAAAGTGAGACGCATCGCATGGTAAGCAGAACGTTCTACAAAAAACGAACACATTGGTTTTTAGGAAATTTTGAAAATGTTTCCATATGAAATAAATAAAAATAAATATGAGAGGACATTCTTACACTTTTTAGTCGGCTTCAGACTGAAAAGCGGGAAAATTAGAACATATCCAACGAAGTACTACTGCGTCAATCTTATACATTTCCTATAACGATGACGCTTGCTAAATGCATCTTGACGTGACGTAGTATTAATCTTGATGACTCAATTCAGACGATGGGTAGGGTGCCTAATCGTCTTCCCATATTATCTTTGGGCAAAGTTTTTTTTCTTATGTTGGCACAAAATTAATATTATCTTCACGCATCTATTCTTCTATTGAACCGTTTTATTGTTATTGTTGTTTTAGTGTGTTGACCTGATTTTTAGATAACAGTAATTCTGTTTAAATGTCTACTAAAAAATATGTTTTGGTACCACTACAAGGAAAAAAACCGGCACACACCGGAAAGACGTTGCCCTACCCATCGCCTTAAATACTTCACCCACCGATAGTTTACACAGCCATATTAGGTTAGGCCCCAAGAGGGTGAAATCAATGACACGTTTTTTTTTTTTATCCATGCTTGATTTTACACAACTAAAAACAAAAGCAAAACGAGACATACAACCTGAAACCAATAAACAAAAGATTAAGGGAGATTGTTGGACGGCAAAGTTGCAGAGACCCCTCGTGTCCTCACCGATCCTGATGCGGAAGTTGTTGAAGCTGTGCTCGTTGACGTACTGGAGCTGGTCACGCAGGCGCAGCGCGTAGTCCGCCATTGCAGTCACGTGGCGGAAACCGACCAGGTCACGGGTCGTAGCCGTGAGCCCTAGAAAATATAAATACACGTGACTTTAATTTGCAACTAGCTGTCTGCCGAGCATAGCTGGGCATTAACTGGTTAATCCGTTAATCGTTAATTAACGAAGTTAACGTTTTGATTAACGGATTAACTTTCAAGTTAACTTTTAAAAATGTTCCTTTCCTTCCGTCAATACGCAGAAGTCCGTTAATCGTTAATACAATGCCTACTATTTACCGCTCGGCACCGCGGCGCGGCGCGTGGCAGCGAGTGAAACAACAACAAAACTAGATATATTGTGCAGGCGCGTGCGAGTGAGAAAACTGCGAAGAGGTAACTTCCAGAACCTAAACCAAGAGGTTTTATAAGTTCACTAACGCAACGATATAAAAATGTTTTTTTTTTAAACACATTTTAACGGATTAACGATTAACGTTAACTTGCGTTAATTCTTCCGAAATGTAACGCTTTAACGTTTAACGAAGCTAATTTTTTTTGATTAACCAAGTTAACTATTTGATTAACGGTGCCCAGCTATGCTGCTGCGGCACGCTCGCTTTCCACTCGCATTCCCTTACCAGACGCAGCCATGTACGTAGCGCCAGTGCTTTTGATCTTCTCGATGTATCTGAACTGCTCCTCAGCGAGGATCTCGTCAAAGTCAGCGATGATCTCGTTGAGGAGGCGGAGGCACTCCACCCCCTCGTTGTTCCCCTCCAGTTCCACGTAGAATTCGGAGAAGTTGGGGATGGAGGCGAACATCACGCAGACCGACTCGCACTCCTCGTGGTACAGCTCCTGGTGGGGAGAAAATATAATCTGTAGACGTAGGCAAGATGAATATGCTGCCCTACGCGGTGGATGCGAGAAGCACAAGTCCAGTCTGAGTGGAGAGCCTTGGGGGAGGCCTACGTCCTATGATGATGACTTTGACTTTTTTTTATGCGTATAAAATGTTCAAACTAGGGGTCACCAGTATAGGAAGAGAGGACAATAGAGAGATCTCTCTCCAGGCGAGTGTTATGCCTGGGGACCGAAGTCCATTGGGATGAAGTTGGAAGTGGTATATATGTCAACCGGCTGTCGAAACTTCGTTAGCGCGATGTAGAACCCTTAGTTCCGCTGTCCGACGCTGGTGGCGCTAGCGAGTTGGTTGATACAAGTTTCCGTTAGATGTCGCTAGGTCGCCACAACTTAAGAAGGCGGCTAACTGCAATGTAGTAGTGGATGGATGTGGATGTCGTAAGAGGCGACTAAGGGAAGGCTTGTAGTACTGTTAGGCGATGGGCTTGCCACCTGTCACTAATACACTTGGAAACATCTTAGCCTACTTGTGCAAAATGTGGTAACATAATTATCAAGAAGTTTTAAGACTTGTTGGTAATTCTTTAGCTCTGCCTACCCCACTCTGAGAATAAAGGCGTGAGTTTATGTATGTATGTATATAGATAAATATATACTTAAATACATAGAAAACACCCATGACTCGGGAACAAATATTCGCGTTCATCACACAAATATCTGCCCTTACCGGGATTTGAACCCAGGACTGGTAGGCAGGGTCACTACCAACTAGGCCAACGCGTCGTACCTGCTGATATTTGCTTATTTGTAACGCTTTCACAGCAGAGATATCCTCCTTACCAGAATTTATGTAAATTGGTTTAGCGATTTATGCCCGGTTCCTATATTCAAGAAACGAATCGTTTCCCTTACGTGCAGAAGCGTTATGACATTCGCTACGTACAAAATGTGTCAAATTTTAACGAGACGTCACAACTCTACCAACGGGTTTGAATATAGGAACGCACCATTAATGAATAAGGTCAAAATCAAAGCGTCATGTCACTATTATAATAAATAAAGCGACTCCATGGATTCTGCAACCACGATTTGTCACCAAAAGTCCTAACTCTAGTCATGACTAATGGGCGGCTAACGGATGCAATGGAAGAATGCAAGGTGACGATGGCTTAGAGTGGATAAGACTTAAGTGGAGTGGATGATGATGATGACACTCACGTCACTATTCTTGTCAATGCTCAGGAAGTGCTGCGCAACATGCTCGGGCAGGATGTTGGCCAGGAGTTTGCGGTTGTATGCCTCCAGATGCTCCATTTCCTCCTTCTCATCTGAAAGATAACTTCAGTTTAGAGGTTATTAAAGCTATGCTGACGTTGCATGTTCCTTGTAGCAAGAGAGTCAGCTATACCCCCATGGGTCTGCGAGTGACAGAGCACGCGAATTAAAAAATTAAAGCTGTTGCTGTTATTCGTATTTTGATTACGATTAAGCTGTATTTAAGTTTTACAGTAGTATTTTTTTTTGGTCCTAGTAAATAGGTGAACACATGCTTAGTAAGAGCACTCTGCGTGCGAAATTTCGTTTCGATTTGACGACATCGGTACCAAAAATATGGCTGTGTATCGCGTGACATTTTTTTAAAAAAAACATACGTCACTTTCTGACACGCATAAGTACGAGAGTGACGGGTGCTTGATCCACATTTAGTCACGCGATAAGCGCAACCATACCAGGGGATCGATTTTTGACTTTCGAGCGCTCGATTTCAAAACCGAGCGGTAGAAAATATTCGAATGCGAAAATCTTTCAAGATTTATTTTCGCGTGGTCCCAAATTCCATATTTTTGAGATTTTCACTCTAAAGTGAGGGATTGACTAAATAGTATTGTTAAGTTGGAACTTGTTTCATTATACGCAGAAAGTCAAAAATTGTGGGAGGACCTTGTGCAGGGTCCGTCCGGGTTGGTACCACCATCTTATCCATTAACCTACCGCCAATCAGCAGTGTTCGCATTGTTGTGTTCCGGTTTGGGGATAAGACAGCCGGTGAAATTACTAGCATAGAGGCATTCCATCTTAGTCCTCAGGGTTGGCAACGCATTTGCAGTCTTAGGATTGCGGTCTTGTGAATGCGAATGTCTATGGGTCACAGTTTCCATTTACCATCAGGTGGCCTGTGTGCTCGTTTGCCTTCCTATGATATTAAAAAAAAAAAAAAAAAAAGTCGATGTTTTACCGGTTTTTGTTATTCATATTTTAATTGCGCATAAATGTGTGAAGCTAACAAAAGATGAAATCATAACAAGCAATTTACTATGTCAGTACCAATAAGATTTTTTTACTCTTATTTTACAAATTCTTGACTGGTTATAATATAAATGTAGGAAAAATGAAAATCTATCTCGTCTGTGGATGTCTATGGCATTGTGCTAGGTTTGTTTATGCTTCGTGCACTTCCCTGCATACATACCCAAGTTGGGTTACCCAACAGGTTTGATAGATGTCAAATGATACTTTCTATTGATAGAATTCAAAACGAATGCCACGGACCACTCGTGTTCATATTTCCTATTTTAAAATCGGTCCCCAGGGCAGCTGAGAATGATGAGTGAAGCTAAGCAGTTACCGGTAGCTTGGATTTTCCAGATGAAGTCCAGCCGATATGTGCTCTCCGTCTGCTGGCCGTGGAGCGTCATGAAGATCATGGTGGAGAACGCTAGGATCATATTGGTCCAAATGTCCTCGTTACCATCGCACCTGGAAGGACACAGTTAGTTGGGGAAAAGCGTTACATTTTATTTACCAAAAGAAATCACTTCGAAATATCCCTGTTTCTCATACAGCGATCAATTCACACCTAGGATATTATACGGGGCAAAATAAAATGACAGCCAGGGATTGCCTATATCGATAAACTCTATTATTCATGCTTTTCCCATATACTAATGATCGCTCCAAGTTTTGTTTAACCTTTAACTGACGTGGTATACGTCTCACAGACAGACGTCATGACTATTATTTTGAACATTATGTTGCAATGGCATAAGTGTTACTTTGAGAATGCTCTGAAATCACCTCGTCAATTAAAGGTTAAAAAATATACTTTATTGACAGTGAAAATAAAACTAAATCACTACATAGTATAAAACAAAGTCGCTTGCGCTGTCTGTCCCTATGTATGCTTAAATCTTTAAAACTACGCAACGGATTTTGATGCGGTTTTTTTTAATAGATAGAGTGATTCTTATGGAAGGTTTATATGTATAATACATTCCACGCGGGCGAAGCTGCGGGCGGGTCGCTAGTAGCAACATAATTCTGGTTATTATATATTTTAAAAGGATTTTTAAATTTACTCATAATCATCATATTTTATTTCCTCATTGTGTTTTTCAAAATTACTGTCCCATTTACTATTGTTAAAGTGAATGATCATAATTTGTTCAAAATTATCACATACATTTATTTGTACTACTAACTGACTGATTATACTCGTAGGTTATTCGTAAATAGATAAATCTTGCCAATCTATCCGCGAGCATCGCATCAGTCCTTGTGGCAAATCTTGCGAGGCCTATCCTCCAGCAGTGGACCCGCGGGCCTTGTTTGGATGCGTTGCGAGACAAAATCAGGACGAAGCATCTGTGTCTCTCGTGCTTATATAGGGTCAGAAAGTGACTGATACTTTGGCCACATTTTGTCACGCGGCCCCCAGAATTTCTCGGGTGAAATATAGTAGTTTATGAAATTGTTGCATAATGAGGGGTATTAAAACACGAGTGTGTGTTTAAGACCCGAGCCGCTAGTCGAGGTTTTTAATAGTATCACACGAGTGTTTTAATACCTAGTTATGTGCAGTTTCATACACTACTTTATCTACTCTCATACATTACGATTCAACCTACTAAATAAAAGATCAAAGTTAATAAAGTAACTACAGCAAAACGTATTCAATGAATGGCGCCAAAACTTAGCACATCACCGCGCATGCGTTAAAGCGCGCGCTGTCACAGACAAGTAAAATTGGAATGAAAACTTTTTGTAATGCTGTAAAAATAACGCGGACCGCATGTGCGTTCCATTATAAAAATAATAATTGATATGGAACCTCGTTGGTGACATTAAATTTTTGGATTAACTTGTATCGTAATGGTAAAAAATATATTTTATAACATTATTTTGTTAGAGTTTTTTTTTTTGTATTTCGGTATTGTGTTTATAAAGTATGCCAATATAAATTCGTTTTGAAGTTTATAATTCGAACTTTACGATATGTGAGTAGATAAATATTATTTATCACACGATACTGACCTTTCAGTCGTTGTCTTCATGTTGGTGACCAGCGTGAACACCACGAAGGCGGCGGCGGAGATTACCAGCAGGCAAGCCTTGACCACGGTGACTAGGATTTGGTGGCACGCGCACAGGAACATGGTCAGGAGAGTCAGCTGCAGGTAGTGCTGGGAAGGAACGGTCAAGTTAGAGGATCTATTCCGTTTGGCCATTTTATTTTTATTGTTTATGACTTAGTTAGGACAAACGAGTACACAGGCCACCTGATGGTAAGTGGAAACTGTGACCCATAGACATTCGCATTTACAAGACTGCCATGCAATCCAAAGACTGCAAATGCGCTGCCAACCCTGAGGACTAAGATGGAATGCCTCTATGGTAGTCATTTCACCGGCTGTCTTATCCCCAAACCGGAACACAACAATGCGAACACTGCTGTTTGGCGGTAGGTTAATGGATAAGATGGTGGTAGCGATCCGGACGGACCCTGCACAAGGTCCTACCACCCGCGAAAAAAAAAGAAAATGGTCAAATGTGTCATTTCCCAAATTTTCATTTTCCGAAAAGTTGTTTCAAATAAAAATAATAGTCATTTATTTATACGATACGTCTCATTTGCTTTTAATTATTTAAATTTAAAAGCAGATGATTCGTTAGAACAGCCACTTAATTGTTTTACAAAATGAATCAACTTTTAAGGTACTCCTTTTCTTTTGCGGTTTTAAAACTTACCTGGTGACTTATGGTCAGGGGTCGGACAAAAAGTGCGGATGACGTCAAACCACTTACAGGATGATTTCAAATAGTATTTTTGATTTTCATCATCAATTATTATTACCTGTGTGGTCACCGGGTTAGAATAGTGCCACTCCATGTCTTCTCGTGGATTTCGTAAGAGGCGACTAAAGGAATAATTTCATTAAATAATACTTATGATATATATATATATATATATATATATATATATATATATATATATATATATATATAATATATATATATATATATATATATATATTTTTTAATTTTACTTATCTCACCTACTGTTCCCACCTTTGAGTATTAAACCTATTTATCTGAGGTTCCCAGAGATTTGTTCTAATTAAATTTTAATAATCGTACCTTATGGTAACAAGTTTCGTGAAATTTATTTTATTCACTACATCATCCTACCACTTGTAGTATTAATTCAATGGATTTATTTACGATTATTTTGTTACTTCATTAAAACTTCTTCGTTACTGCATGTCACACGGAAGTTTAAAAACAAACATCATCCTGTGTGCAAGATTAGGTACGTAAATTTTACGTCATCCGCACTTTTTGTCCGACCCCTGCTTATGGTTAATAATGATCTATGAATATTAAAATCAGACCACCAAATTTACAGACCTTACACGTTAAACAGCTCAAACATTTTTTAACCCGCGAAAAAACCTGGCAACTCAGAGGAAAATGCACATTTTCCATAGAAAACCTAGGGACAACATTGTCCCCTGCGTTACCAACTATATTATTATTTTAAACTGTACTATTTTAAATCAAATAACTTCAAATGTGAGCCTATTTGTCTGATTTAATAAGCGTGTAAGCCACGTCATTAACAAAAATATAGTTTTTCTAAAAACATATAATTGGTAAAACATGTCGAAAAATGGAGAGTACCTTAAAAGTTGATTCACCCTTGTATAGTGTGTGTCGCTTGGAAGCCAGCGTAGAGCGCATCAATTGTATTCTCTTAAATCTAATCATGAAACAGTGAATAAAACAATATTTATAAACAACATCATCAGTGTTTATGCGCACCCTTCAGCCGGGGATACACATGCCCGTAGCTTGCACACTAGTATACCAGCTCCTTGCAAGTGCCAGCTACAGTCATGTGTATTCACTAACTGGCATGCCTGTAACTGGAAGCTAGCTAGTTGCAAGTAGCTGGCACAACATTTGATTTCCTTGCATGCCCGTTGAGGGAGGGGACGCGGGGGGCTGCTAACCTGGCACGTGTGAACTGCCGCGATAGCTACGGGCATGCCAGTAGCCGAGTTTGGTTATTGCCGGGATGGCATTTCGCATGTGAGTATCATTCTTTGTTATTTTGTCCCCAATTCTTCCTAACAATTCATCAAATTTATCTGGGAGCATTCTCAAATGGTCTCTGTAACCATCATGATCTTCTTGACGCATTTCTTTAAGCAGACAACTACTTGCTCCAAAATCTTCCCTTCTACTAATCCAATCTCTTACCCAAACCCGTCTTCGTTTTTTCTTTTTATTTCTCATTAATTTAGCTACACATTCAATTGCTAATAACAACACAATTTTGTTTAATTCACTTCGATTGTTATCCATGTTGTAGGTACGAAATACTCTCACGAACTGTCCTGTGTATACGCGATGGTAATACTGGCATGCAAGGGCACAGTATGCATGCCAGTGATACTTGCAAATGTATCCGCAGTGTGCCAGTTACTCGTACATGTCAGTAACTTTCATACCAGCTACTTTTCCGATTTACTGGCATGTGTATCCCCGGCTTTCTCCACACTAGCTCGCATTGACGAGTTGTTTTAACATTATTGCGCTGGAAGTTATAGCAGTGACTAATTAAATTGAGCCTTGAAAGTTAGTGAGTGAACCCCTTTACAGTCTGTGAGCACTCGGTTTAGTACTTCTCTATAACTCGCTCTTAATAAGATCGTATGAGAGCGAGTGAGAGACAAGTACTAAACCAAAAGCCTCTTCTAAGTACTCACAGACTGGTAGTTCGTTAGTTATTTTAGATATAATAATTATGACTGGCAACTTTGAAAGGTTGTGTCATATCGTCGGTGAAACTGTAAAACCGCGTAAGTAACATTTTAAATGAAAACAAAATGCACCTTATTAATAAGATATTAAGGTTTATTTTGCTCTATCATACATTTGTTAGTTACGCAGTTTTGCTGTATCACCGACGATATAGTTTTGGCGGGAATAAGAGGCCAAGATGAAATGGAAGATGTTGAGTTTGGTTGTTGTGAAATATTCTCTAAACTGATATTTACAAACATACATACATACATTAAATCACGCCTGTTTCCCAGAGGGGTAGGCAGAGACCACTTCTTTCCACTGGCTACGATCTTGACAAATTTCTTTCGCTTCTTCAACATTCATACAGCGAGTCATGCACGCACGTCGGTTTCGGGTACTTAAGATTCGCACCTTTTCCAGTATTTCTCCGATTTGTTTCGGTAATGTACGCCTGGGGCGCCAGGCGGCCACTTCCGACCCTTCCACTCACTTTCGATCTGTGTATCTCTTTCGTCAATCTTCTTTCATCCATCCTTTCCAAATGACCGAACCAACGAAGCATGCCCTTGTCAACTGATATTCAAGGGCTTATAAACTGTATTGACGATGAAAAAACGTTGACTAAAAATTAATATTGCTTTGGAAGTCTGGGGTGATCTTTAGCGGATTGTGGAAGATCGACTGGGGGCCTTCGAGTCCCACCCTTAGGCTCATTGCTAGGCGACGGGGTCCAGCCGTAACAACGGAGGATTGCGCTCAGACGGTACTCTATCTCATTATATTGCATGTGGCTTTGTTGCTCCACTGTTATGTATAGGGTTAGGATTTTGGTGGCATATCGTGGTTTTAGAATCCGTGGAGTCGCTATTTCCTAATTATTATAATACATACCACTTTGATTTTGACCTTCAGTATGGTCAATATGGTCATGTTTCAAAATGAACTAAACACATTTTTAGTTCGGTTATTCCATACCTACTAATATTTCCTTGTATTTAACGCTTTCATAGCAGAGTTATCCTCCATTACGTATTTAAATTGGTTTAGCGATTTTTAAATTAATTTTAAATTTTTAAAATACTGAAGGTCAAAATCAAAGTGGTATTTATTACAATAAATAAGAAATAGTGACTCCATGGATTCTAGAACTACGATTTGCCACCAAAAGTCCTAACTCTAGTATGTATGATATTTACTCGTAATTTCATTTGAATCACTTTGGAAGTCGCTTTTTATGGTACAGATCGGAAGCGTCGTCATTTATATCTATAAAACATAAGCCCTTCAATATTATAAATTCGAAAGTTTGTATGTATGTTCGGATGAAGATGCGAAGGAGACCAGCTTATACTCCAGATAAACACATGAAGGGTCCACGGAAAGAACATGTCTAGTCACATTTGTAACTTTTTGAGATATCGCGATTTGAAAGTTAAGAACCATGTCATTTTGTACGTAATTTTCGTGTAGAGGTTTTTTTAAGAGTAAAAAGATACAAGTTATATGAACATTTATATCTGAATCTGAGTGGTAGGTAATAGTTCATTTCGTCCTCTACATTTTGAGATTCAAAACTCATTTCCAAAAAAAAGTGACTAGACATGTTCTTTCCGTGGACCCTTCACATAGGCATGGCCTCCCAACTCGAACAACGTATAATTATACGCATTAACGTATACCCGAAAAAAATAGTTATATTTGACCAGGGAGACGAATTTTCAAAAATCTATAAATGCAGTATCTATTGTTTTTTATGAATTTAAATAAAAGAGCACTTACCTGATTCATGGAATATGGGCAAGATACATCTGATTTTTCTTGCTTCGCTGGACCCATGTGGTCGAGGATCTGTCCAAAATTGACAAAATATATTGTATTTTTTGTTAATTGTGAGATTCATTGTTTTATATAATACTAGGTTAAGTTCATTATTGTATCATATCATAAGCAACATTTAAAAAACGACTGACTGTTGAGTTTCTTGCGGCGTTTCTTCTCAGCAGTGGTCTCTTGCGAAGCGCTGGTAGATTTTTGACGTGTAAAAGTGCCCGTGCGGCCTACTTACTGAATAAACATCTTTTATCTTTTTTATCTTTATCTTTAGTGATCTGGACGGACCCTTCTGAAGGTCCTATCAACATTAATTGCACCCAGTGTTAGGCATGGTTGTTTGGGGTGCTTCGCTATACATTTGCGGGTGGCCGACAGGTGAAGCGATGGTCATCGTTACTTTGCGGTCATTGGACTGAAAGCTAGACAATAAAAACGTACCACGAGCACTTGGAGCTGCAGCATGATCGCGGCCAGCTGCGTCACCGAGAGGACTTGCGCAAGGATGCGGTTGCAGTGGATTCGGTAAGAGAGACGTTGGACGTACAGGGTGGAACGCTAAAAAAAAATATCATTATTTCACTTTCTCAACCTCTTGTCTGATCAAATATTTTGATAGAAAAGCAGTCTTTATAAACCTTGGAAAATGAATGTTTTTTCTATCCAACTATTTGATCAGATAAGAGGTTGAGAAAGAAAAGGTACGATTAATAATAAATAGCTTCTAGCTTTTCCACTGTCAATTGGTTTGTTCATTCAATTGTTTCTGCACTTGAGCGGAGGAGCTCAATATTATCTAAACACGATCTTATTGTCAAGAGAATAAGAACGTATGAATATCATTTTGAGCTCTACGACTGTTCAAATATTTCTGCTCGCAAAATTAACAGAAACAACAGCAAGAGTATGTTTTATTGTATTGTATTATATCTCAAAAATATAAAGCGGGACTATTGACTATGTTAGTGCGTCATAAATTTAAAAATAACACTCAACTTTACTCTTTAGTGATCTCAATGTTAACTTACTTTGATAACAATTAATTTTGACATTGAATCTTATCTTATATGAATAAAATGAATCGCCGAAATGTATGTAGTCACTCGCATAACTTTCGAACGACTGTACCAATTAGGGTATTTATGCCCGCTTCGAGATGATCCTTACCTTGAAGTCGACGGCGCAAACGAGGTAGGTGGTCAAGCATACCAGCAGGCAGCAGAACGCGCTGGTGACGTAGCCACCAGGAGTGCTGCGAGCAAGGAGATATACAGATAAAGTTGCGCGTGCTGGTGATTATATGTATTAACAACTCTAAAAACTTGTTGTTAATTCTGTTACCGTATTAATTTAATGGAGAGGGCGCTACTGTGCACCGCGTAACATCGGCTCCGTATACTTTCCCTAATTAAAAATTGTAAAAAGCTATTATTCCGCTTAAAAAGTGCTAAAAAACAATAAAGTGAAGTGCAAATGAGCTACAAATAAACTGGTACGCTCTAAAATATACGAGAAATGTGATAAAAACTATCAAAAGACATAAGTGTGTACTCCGTAAATAACAAATAAGCCAGTCAACAAAACTCCATGAGACAAGTGCAAAGTTACAGTAAACCTATAAACTACATCTGCAACATATAAAATTTTGTGAAACAAGTGGATAGAAAGTAAATGAGCGAGACCAATATATTATAACCTAAAAATCATCGTCATCAGACTCATCAGTATTACCGGCTGTCAATCAAATTTAACATAATCACGTATGCATCCTAAAGCGCCATCTAACGCTGGGTAGTGGAACCAGAAGAACAGACGTCAATCGACCAATATCGATGTATACTTAATTGTTTCCGCTACTAACCGGCAGAGGGCGCAGCTATCAACATAATAACTGTCGGAAGAAAGTTCGCTACTCACCAATAGAGGCCACTAAAAACAACATTCTAAAAATAGACATGGAAGAAATTATGGTTGCGCTTCGCAAGATACAATTAGACTTAGACGAACAAAGATTAACAATAGCGAGAAGTAGCACAGAGGTAACTGAAAAAGTAACAGAGAATATAAACATGATATTGGACACAAAGTTCAAATCATGGGAAGAAAATCAGGAAAAACTGAAGGAGAAAATAGAAAGCCAAGAACAAAGATTGCATTACTTGGAGAAACAGGCAAGGTAGCGTAATATAGTCTTCTTTGGCATCGAAGAAAACGAACAATCTTATTCTCATATGGAAAATAATTTAATTGCATTTGTGAACGACTACCTTTCTATAAAATTAAATTGCAGCGAAATACAAGAAGCCAGAAGAATAGGAAAAAAAACGGAAAATCCTCGTCCAATTACGGTAACATTTACGACTATGGGTACAAAAATCAATATTATGAAACATAAGGGAATGCTTAACGATACCACTTACTACATAAAAGAAGATTACCCTAAACACATATTAGAAAAAAGAAAAATGTTACATGAACAAGTAAATATAGAGAGAGAGAAAGGTAACAAAGCAGTCATCAAATACGATAAACTGATTATATTAAAAAGAGCAGCAGAGCCTAGTCCAACATCAGATACAAGGAAAAGATATCTCTCCATCTCACCGCAAAATAACTCGAACACCGGAGTTAACGCCCCTCACAGCACTCAAATAGCTAAGAAAAATAAAAACATGAATAACACACTAACAATAAGTGCATCTGCATCCCCACCAAAACCTACGGATGAAAACCAAAAAGATATGGTAAATAGAAGATCAACATCGCATAAAAAATACAAAACTAATAGCAACCGAATAACCACTTACTTGGCACCCCTTGATAAAGCATGAAACGCAGCAGCCCCCTCTGAATCCAAATCAAAATTTATAGTACTAGAAAAATCAATATCTCCCAAGCCGGTTGGTCACCGTGGGGGAATTAATGACCAAAACCCTCCAAGTCATTATGCACTTAAACAAAACTATACAAATGTCAACAACAATAATATAACTTTGAAACCCGAAATTAACATCATAAGAGACAACCAATTGACAGCTACCTCTACTGACAAAAAGAGTAAGCTTACATATATTTGCACTTTCAATGTTAAAACTCTATCATCACCAGAAAAATTACTAGAGCTAAAACTTGCCTTAAAAAAGGTAAAATACCACATACTAGGATTATGTGAAGTCAGAAGACTAGGCGAAGCCATCATAGAAGACGATGAACACATATTCTACCATATAGGTCAAACCAAAGGCCTTCATGGCGTAGGGTTCTTAGTTAAGAAGGAGCTAAAAAAAGACATTATTAGCTTCACGGGAATCTCAGAGAGAGTTTGTGTCCTAGAAATAATACTAGATAAAAATCCTTTTGCAATTATTCAGGTCTACGCACCGACAGAAAGCTCTACCCAAGATGAAATAGACGCCTTTTATTCTGACCTGCAAAAAGCACACAGCATGATTAACCCGAAACACTTTCTAATTACTATGGGAGACTTCAATGCCCAAATTGGACAACCAAAGCCACACGAAATAAAAGTTGTGGGCAAATATGGACATGGAAACAGAAGCAAGAGGGGATCTAGGCTTATCGAATATGCCTACGAGTACAAACTAAAAATCATGAACACGGTCTTTAAAAAGAAATACAACAATAAATGGACATGGTTGTCACCAGACAAAAGTACCAAAAATGAAATCGACTACATATTGGCCACAGAACCAAAATCATTTACCAATCTGGAAGTGCTACGATCTTTTGATTTCAGCTCAGATCACAGGTTGGTAAGAGCAACTCTAACTTTAAGTAACAGCAAGAAGAGTAGACAACATTTTACTAGCTCTAGAACTCAACTGAAATCTAACCAAGAACAACAAACATATCTAAAAAAATTAAAAGAGTTCATGCCTGTCTTAACAAAAGATTGTCTTAGTCACTCACCAGATCAATACAGCCAATCACTTGAAACGGCAATAAAAGAGAGCTTAAAAATAAATGCTGACAAACCCGTTAAGAAGATATTATCAGAAAAAACAATGGAATTAATTAAAAAAAGAAGTAACTTACAAAATAAAAATAAATTAAATAAAAAAGACAAAGATGAACTGAAAATACTATATAAAGAAACTAATAGAGCAATAAAAAGAGACTATGAGACGCACAGGACTGAAACAATAAAAAAGTATCTTCATACCACTAGGAGTTCAAAAAAGGCATTCAAAGAGCTAAGTAAAACCAAGGAATGGATTCCATCTCTTGGATCCGGATCGACGAGCAAAAAATCACGTTTAGACATTATAAACATGGCTACAGAGTTTTATAGGCAGCTGTACAGCCAACCAACCACAACCGAACAATCAGCATCACCTAGAGCTAATTGTAAGTATAGCTCAGACATCTCAAGAAACTCCAATGCAACACCATTCGACGAGCCTGAAATACTAAAACAAATTGACAAACTGAAATTTGACAAATGTCCAGGACCGGAAGGTATATCGAATGAAAGCATCAAATATGGTAAATACCTTTTAATATACCCCATTACATTACTCTTTAACAAAGTATTAGAGGCTGAAACTGTACCTGGGAACTGGGTAGAATCCGAAATAATATTACTGTACAAAAAGGGAGACCCCAAGGACATAGGAAACTACCGCCCAATTAGTATAATGCCTTGTCTTTATAAACTATTCGCCCTATGCTTGCTGAACCGAATTTCAGAAGACATTGAAAAGCACCAACCCATTGAGCAGGCGGGTTTCAGAAAAGGATTCAGCACAATGGATCATATCCAAGTGGTGGAACAAGTAGTGGAGAAGTACTTAGAATTCAGAAGACCTTTATACCTCGCTTTCATAGACTATAAAAAAGCATTCGATTCGATATCACACAACAGCATTTGGAAGGCCTTGAGCGAGCAAAATATGGACGAGAAATATATAAAAATAATCAAGAATATATATCAAAACGGTACAAGTAGAATCAAACTAGACAGATTGGGAGCAAAAATAAATATACATAGAGGAGTAAGACAAGGGGATCCCCTATCACCAAAAATATTTATTGCTGTCCTAGAGAACATCATAAAAGAACTACCGTGGTCAAGCAAAGGACTAAATATAAATGGAGATTTCCTGAGCCACCTGAGGTTCGCGGATGATATTGTACTATTTTCCGAAAACTCTCTAGAGATAACAACCATGATAAATCAGTTGATTGATGCAAGCAAAAAAGTAGGGCTAGAAATAAACACAAGCAAATCCAAACTTATGACGAATTCTGTAAAAAATCCTAAACCTGTAGAAAATGATGTGCTAGAATATGTGGAACAATATATATATCTCGGCAAACAAATATCACTTAAAGCGGAAAGAAATATGGAAGAAATAGAAAGAAGAGCAGCTATTACTTGGAAAAAATACTGGTCACAAAAAGAAATTCTAAAATCATTAAAATTTGAGGCACCTCTAAAGAGAGTTGTTATGGACTCAACAGTTTTACCATCGCTCACGTAAGGTTGCCAAACTTGGACATTTGATTCCAAGGTAAGTCACAAAATCCAGACTACCCAAAGAGCGATGGAGAGAAGCATGCTTGGACTTAGGCTAAAGGATAAAGTTAATAGTAAAAAGATAAGACATTCCACAAAAAATCTAGATGCTTTACAGTTCGCCCTAGGCTTGAAGTGGAAGTGGGCAGGACACATCGCCCGCCACTCTGATGACAGATGGACCGGCAGAATAACGAAATGGAAAGGTCCGAGTGGGTTCAGAAGAAGAGGCAGACCAACTTCACGGTGGAGAGACGAGATAGTCAAAGTGGGAGGCCGAAACTGGCCTCACATAGCAGAAGATAGAGACAGGTGGAATTCCTTGGAGGAGGCTTTTACCCATAAGGGATTCATACAATAATCTAACTTAACTTTATTAGAATTAAAATAACTTTGAATTATTTATTTTTTAGCAATATTCATATCAATTAATAATAATGGTTAATTTAATATATTAAGATGGAATGAAACTACTTAAAAATATAAATATATATATATATATATATATATATATATATATATATATATAAAGATGTAAATGTTATATATGTGTATATATATATGTATATGTGTATATATAGGTATCTATGTGTAAGTGGATGCCTATTGTTATGTATTGTGTTTTTACTATATGTTTCATATTTAGATTACATTGTGGAAATGTTTTTTGCATGAAAACCTTGTTTTGTTAGAAATAAGGATTTGATAAAATAAGTTTTTTTAATTAATTTAATGGATAAGAATAATGGATAAGATGGTGGTACCAACCCAGACGGACCCTGCACAAGGTCCTCCCATAAGCTACCGGCTCAACAATCCCGTGTTGTGGCTGTGACCACACCGCTGCCTCAAATACGCCTCTCAACTTGCTTAACTTTGTTTTCCGCTTGTCGCCCCGCATGCCTACTGGTCAACGCCCCGCTCGATGCCCCGCTGTGTAATTTTAATTGAATTACTCACATTTTTAATACCAACAGCTGGACCACGTTCATGATGAAGTACACCGACAATGTGCATAAGAAGTACACCTTCAGCATCAAGTCCTTCTCCATTGTGTACTGCGAGAGAGAAAGGGACATTGTAAACTGTGCGTCAGCAATTTTGTACAGATTCGGATAAGTTCGGATAAGTTCGTATTTATCTTGCTTTCTCAGTTGGCTTATTGTTGGGTACTCAAGCTAATTGAGAAAGCAATAATATTCTATCCTATCGTTTTTTGTCGCATAGGTGCGTATTTATAATATGAATACGTATGTATACATACATACATACATTAAATCACGCCTGTTACCCAGAGCTGTAGGCAGAGACCACTTCTTTCCACTTGCTACGACCTTGACAAATTTCTTTCGCTTCTTCAACATTCATACATCGGGTCATGCACGCACGTCGGTTTCGAGTACTTAATCGGCCCTTTTCCAGTATTTCTCCGATTTGTTTCGAAAAAGTACGCCTAGGGCGTCCACCCATCCACATCCATCCTTTACCATCCCTTCTTTTAAATGACCGAACCATCGAAGCATGCCCTTTTCAATCTTAGCCACTACATCTTTTATTCCACGTCTCATTTCAAACATTCCCTATCGCATTTAAATACCGGTAGTCAATTCTTTTGACGGATTGCTCGTTAAGTCTCAAAACAAAATGGCCGTCCGGTACTCTGCCCTACTAAGCCAATAGGCGTATCTCAAATAAAACTCCAGCATCAATATCAACCTTATCACTAACAGAATAGAATTAAAACTGCTTTGGTTATTGAATTTGAGATACTGCTGGCTTCGGAGGGCAGTACAGCCGGCCTGGGCCGCCGGTTAACTTAAATTGCCTGACAACTTGACAACTTCCCAATTGAATTTGCCCAAACTCAAGATCGACTTGACTGTTGAACGTTTCAGGATACAATCAACAAAGACTATAGAGTAGTGCGACGGCTTCACTCGCTGGTTAATTCGTCAAAAGTCCAGTAAAAGTTAAACCTTTACAATAATATAGTGTATTTTAGTAGTGTTATATTCCATTGTAACAATGCTTCATAGTAAACCTACCCTAGTAAACATTGTATATAAATAGCGCCTCGAAAGTTAACTCAAATTAAATGGTAACACACACACACACACATACACACACACACACACACACTAATTTATTTCTGTATATTAAACTTGTTGTTATGGAGAAGCGAGGCTTCCTGATACAGGTATTGCATACTTAATAGGAAGTCTCCACCTTAGAATAATTTACACCAAGTTTTACCAAAAAAAATTTTTTTTTTTATCATTTTTCAATCAATTATAATTAAACCAAAATGACAATACATCATGTACAAAACGCAGTTCTAAATTGTCTTTGTTATTGTAATAAATAACTTTATAAGTTATTTCATCTCACTAGCTCGGAAAGCCCTTTTTGTTTGTTTGATATCTATTGAGAAAATCGCTTTTTATCCACATGTGAAGAAAGAGCTTTGACATTTGAAGGCAGCTTAAATGATATTTGACAGCTAACAAAACGTAAAACTTTAAAAGTGCTGCATTTTTAACATCACAATTAATGAATTGCATCGAGTAAAAAACACTAAATACAGTCTTACAACTTTATTTTAATTCATAAATATCAGCATTCAACATTAACCTTCATTCTTGTTGTAAAAACGGATAAATGTTCTGACAGTCCAAGTAAGTCGATGTGCGAACAAAACGCATCGGTAATAATAAAAAAAAAACTTACGTCAAAACTTTTCAATTAAGCCGTCAACGTTAAATATTCGCATGGTTTTCTAGTTTGTTTTGTTATTAAAAATGAGTGATTCGAGTGATGAAGACGTATTAACACCTGTGGAATCACGGGAAACCGTGCAAAATGCGGAATTGAGCTTGTACAAACCCTTTTTCTTATTTTCCTCGCTGTAGTGAGGTGAAAAGTTTTGTGTTATACACGGGTGAAAAGTTATTTACATCTCGTGTGTTGAAACACTCGCAGGTAAAATACAACTTCCCCCCTTGTATAACAAATAACTATTCTTCTTGAGTTTAATATCCGCTCATAGAGAGAAAAAATTCTTTCTACATCCACTAAAGTGAGTGAAGTGAAATTGTACTTTAAAATACTGTCCACATCTGTTCTTTTAAAGAGGTTTGCTAAAAAAGCTAGCCATAAAATTCATTTATTTTGATGGCGACGTTTACATTGCAGCTATTGAATGATACTAAATTCAAAAATTACAAGTTAACATTTGTTATAATAATCCTTCTCCGAACATAGCTATTTTGTATGCAGAACATAGCGTGGCCCCTATTTTGTTTTGATTAGTTAGGCATTTATTTTACTTCGCGTCAATACTTATATTACTTGACTCATATGTAATTGCAATAAAACCATTTGGAATCATGTTCTTTGTAGCGTGACGTCATTTTTGCGTCAACAGCATGAAAAGTACAGGCCCTGGTAATTTAATAAATAATTTAAAAAAAACAGGGGACAATGTCACACCAATTGACCTAGTTCCAAACTCAGCTCTAGGCTTGTACTATGGGTACTAGACAACGATATAAATACTTATTTAGAGAAATATATACTTAAAATACATAGTAAACATACATGACTCAGGAACAATTCGCTGCTTAAATACAAAAGCGCCACAAAACAAAAACAGATACAGTTTGATTTAAAACTTAAAGTAAATATCATTCCGAATTAAAATGCAACACTAACACATTTTGATTTGTGTCGCTTTTGTATTTAAGCAACGAAATATTCGCGTTCATCACACAAATATCTGCCCCTATCGGGATTTGAACCCAGGACCGCTAGCTTCGTAGGCAGGGTCACTACCAACCAGCGCGTCGACATTTTAATTGCGCGTTAATGACAAGGTATGTCCATGTTATGCAAACTCTGAAAACAGCTCGCCCACACCGAGCTCTGACTGTTACGATGCTAGTCGTGTTTCATTGACAGAACGGCAGCATTCAAGGCTGCCCCTTTAATTTGTATAATGAGCCTTTCACCCGACACCCTAGGCTTCCAATTATTTCGGACGCCCGATGGAAAGATAGATACAAAGACGAAAGGGATTTTCCCAATTAACCGTCACAGTCCTCTCGCTACAACATACGTAATTTGAGAACAAGTGACACTATACTCTCTTGGTTCCGGTATTTAACTAACAAGGAAATGTACCTTTACCCTAGGTATATTTTATTAAAAAATACACCTTCAAAGTTTCATACTTCTCATGGTTTCGCTCACTTCACTTTTTGTAAAATATAAGTTTGAGCCGAAATGTATGAAAACATAGTCGTAATGATTTTTTAAGCGCTATCTAATGATACGTTACTGAGTGTTCATCATTAAAAAAAATTGTTTTGCGAATCCGAAAAAAATAATCCAAGCGTATTTTACAACTTTGTCAAACTTACACTTAAACGTATTTACACATTTTGCCAACAACTTGGACATACTGGCAGAAGAGTATTTTCCGTTTTCCGCGCAAAATCGATTCAAAGTTCTCACGTTTTTAGGCTATTGCAGTTTATTATCACATTTATCACACAACGAGGCATTTTCTTAATTTTCAACAACAAGCGCGCGGAAAGTCAGTAGAAATGGCCAAGCCCGACGCTTCGTCGAGATTAAGTCCGGATTCGGACACACGAAGTAGATGCATTTACGTCCTTACATACATACATACCTTCACGCCTTCATTCCCAGAGTGGGGTAGGCAGAGCTACAGAATTACCAACAACGCCAATTTGCACAATTTACGTCCTTTCATATGTGAATATCACATTCGCAAAAGATCATGCTTGCAAAACATCATATACGCATAACATCATACTCGCAAAACACGATATTCGCAAAACATGATATTTACAAATAGTCGGGTTTTGTTATAGAATCGTAGGTAGGTTTAGGTTATGTTAGTTTTGCAGGTGGCCCGGGCGGCCAAACCACCCAGAAATAGGAGCTCCGCAGTAGCGGAGCTCCGTCGACACTGTCTAATTCATGTCTTAATAATAGTTTAATATGTAATATATATGTAATATATGGGTAATTATTCTAGCGTGTCAACCGCCTCACTTTTGTGGACATATTTTTGAAGAATTGGGCGTATATTTTGATGCCTTTTTTGGATCTTTGATAGATGTCCGGTAAACTTAGATACCTAACCAGAAACGAAATCGAAATCTGCAGCCACCTCTACAAAAATGTGACCACGTAAGTGATTCGGAACAAACGCCCAAATAATGACCCACATAATTATATATACACCGTGTTTTTTTTGATTTACGATAACTTCGGCATATTACTAGGTACATCCATAGAAACTAAGTGGTAGATTAGAATTTTAAATATTGCAAAAAAAAAAAAACTGTTTAGAACAAAGTAATTAAATGTTGTATCTTTGGTCATTCTAAAAGGGCCTTTAGAGTTAACTCATAGTCAGTGTCAAATACGTCAATGTTGGCGTGACATACACGGACAGTTAAGTGCCTTTTAGACCAGTTCAACGTGGTTAACTGATTAAATTTAAAACTTAAATATCTTTAAAACCGTAACAGTTATCATTTGTCTGTCTTCGGGAAATTAACTTTATTTGACCTAAAGAACGTTCCCTTAAAGTTATCGTAAATCAATAAAAACACGGTGTATATATTATATATATGTCACTAATACACTGGGAAACATCTTAGCCTACTTGTGCAAAATGTGGTTACAGAATTATCAAGAAGTTTTAAGACTTGTTGGTAATTCTTTAGCTCTGCCTACCATACTCTGGGAATGAAGGCGTGAGTTTATGTATGTATATAAATAATATGTTTTGCTTTTATGATATTTTTCGAAATATCATGTTTTGCGTATATGATTTCCAACGACGGAGGTTGTGTATTTATATCAGAGGGCAAGCAGCTGGTCCAAACCTTCTCCTCCAGCTTCTTCTTGCGGAAGGTCAGGGTGAACGGCTTGCAGTGCTCCGCGCGGAGGAGGTCGATGGAGCGCGCGTCGATCGCCTTCATCAGGTACTCATTCACCTCGTCCTCTGGCTCCTTGAACTCCTCCTCTTGCCTGCGAACAAAGGTCATTCATGGTCAGTAAGTTGAAGGAAATATCCCGACAAAAGTTTCAACGGTAACGAAGGATAAATACGTCATTGGTGGCATTCAGCTCTAACAGATATTTCCAGATGAAAGTTGTCCAATGCCTTTTTGAAATGCTTTCTTCATTCGATTCAGAGATATTGATTTTTTATGGCATAGGAAGGCAAACGAGAACACAGACCACCTGATGGTAAGTGGAAACTGTGACCCATAGACATTTGCATTCACAAGACTGCAATCCTAAGACTGCAAATGCACTGCCAAGCCTGAGGACTAAGATGGAATGCCTCTATGCTAGTCATTTCACCGGGTGTCTTTTCCCCAAACCCGAACACAACAATGCAAACACTGCTGATTAGCGGTAGGTTAATGGATAAGATGGTGGTACCAACCCGGATCGACCCTGCACAAGGTCCTCCCACCAGTTAAAACAAGTTCTTCTGGTTTTTTCACCGAGCGGCCCCAACGGAAGACCAGCGCTGGCTTCACAGCCAGCACATGCTGAGTTGGGACCGTTTGCAACTCTAACACTACATGTCGCACCTTTCCCCTTTTTTTTGTTTTGTGTGTGTTATTGTTGTGAATAATTTACCTACTTACTCATTACTAATGACGGCTGAGTTATTATTTATCAACAATACGATAACGTGTCAAAGACAATTATAGTTACTACCCAGAAGAATAGAGCTAAGGTAGATCCATGAACTGTTGCAATCCCAAACTTCAAATGCGTTGTCAACCCTGAAATTTTGACATTCCATTTCTAGTCTCGCTCGACTGTTATAGCCTGATCTGCGCTCTTGTAGCCTTTAGTTCTGCGTTAGGTACCTTCAACGTTGTTCTACTTCAAAGTACGACCAAGGCAGAGATGCTCATAACATGTGTTTTACATATCCTGAAAACCATATCGCCTTTGACCTATTGTGTCTACGTTTTGATAGCTCTTATTTAGCAGAGTTAAAAACAATACCATAAAGGTCAAAAACTACAGAGACAATATAGAGGCCCCCAAGTAAAGCTTGCCAGCAAAATCCCAATCTGCATTAGTAAGGAATAACATCAACTAATGCCTTTGAGATTTCCTCTGATAACATCCTCGGATTTCATTTATAAAATATACTTTGTATTTGCCGTGCGAATATTTGATTCAGATGTAATATGACTCGAGTTTTCTGGGATTGAAAACAAAATATTCATCCTCGTAACGTTTTTGTTTGACAAATGACAGTCGTGATTTTGAAATCATGCAATTTGGTCGCTTAATACTCAGTACAGTCTGTGAGCAATTAGAAGAGGCTTCGGTTAAGTACAGTCAACGTCAAAAGTAAGTGATCAAAATTAACATTTCAAAACTTGTTCAAGCACGACGCCCCAGATAAAACAGATTATAACAAAGTGTCATTTTCAACTGAATATTTAATGAGTCAAAAGAAAATGATCATAAACGATGCCATAACTGTCTCTTTATAGAAAATTTCAATAAAGAATAAAAAAAAATTACCCGTGTGTCAAGTGTCCAACAAGATAAAGTCAAAATGACTAAATCTCCAAATGAAAACTAGGGTAATCACGGCAGTTAAAAAGGATTTATTTTAAATGTTGCAAAAAAAAAACAAAGCAAAGTAGTAGGAACTTATTTCAACCCTTGATGGAAATGAGAGGTATTATAGTTGTTTCGCGTGTTTGTCTTACGAGTATAACCGACACTAACCAAACGTCTGACTTGTATTCCGAGGTGGTCTTGAGAAGACATGAAGGCCCAAACATTTATATTCACTTACATGTGATAGTTTGGTAGTATTACTGACTATTGTAATTTTAGAAAATCAGTTTAATTTGAAACACTCAGTAATGACTTTAACTGTTTGAATGGCATGTCACTTACTTATGACACATTACGAGCTAATTTACTAATGCTAAACTACAATAATCAGATACATCTGTCTTAATTTATTGTATATACTATTTTGAGACCCTATTTCATCAGTTTCTTTTGCTGTTGACTGTACTTCTCTCTCACTCGCTCTTAATAAGATCGTATGAGAGCGAGTGAGAGAGAAATACTAAAGCGAAGCCTCTTCTAATTGCTCACAGACTGTACATACCTGGAAGACCTAGCGTCGTATGGGTTGAAGAAAAATATATTCCCGAACATGAAAACGTGACAGATCGATTTTTCGTCCCCATAACGTGGCCTCAAAAAAAATAATCCTGTGGCCTCTATGGCCCCATGGCCTGTGTGCTCGTTTGCCTTCTCAAGCCTTAAAAAAAAAAAAAAAAACTATAAGTAAAGGCACTATTGCAAATTTCATTTCAAAAACAGACTAATCGATCCACGACAATTAACAGATGGTATACCGAGTTCCGACGCGGTCGGGTGTCAGCCACCACCGTTCCTTTTGCACGTCGACCAAGAACACCGGTGCCGCCCGAAAGCATCGCTACTGTGCGGACCAAAGATAACCACAGGCAAACTAACACCTTACTTTTTTTTATTTTTTTATATAGCATGGGAAGGCAAACGAGCACACAGGCCACCTGATGGTAAGTGGAAACTGTGACCCATAGACATTCGCATTCACAAGACTGCAAATGCGTTGCCAACCCTGAGGACTAAGATGGAATGCCTCTATGCTAGTCATTTCACCGGCTGTCTTATCCCCAAACCGGAACACAACGATGCGAACACTGCTGCTTGGCGGTAGGTTATTGGATAAGATGGTGGTACCAACCCGGACGGACCCTGCACAAGGTCCTCCCACAAGTAATTTAGTAGAAGCAACGATTTAGCGACTTACTGTGCGTGCTTGCCGTGCTGAGATCCGTGTCCCATGACCCTCATCTCCTTGGACACGTTGCCGTTTGCCGAGGGGTTGCTGTTTGGCTTCGTATCCTGCAAACAAACCGTAGAGTAAACATCTAGAAAATACAGTTTCAAAAACATACAAAAATAAACTTAATTACACCAAAACAAATCATGAACAAAAGCACAATACAGTGCAGAGACACAAAACATTTCTAGAATTTATGTATGTATAAATTATATGGATGTATAATAATATGTATTTAACGTGAATTTAGTATGTATTTATTAACTCATTTACTTTGAGTATGTGTTTATTTATATGTAGTTTATACATGAGTAAGTAGTTTTTACAATAACAAAAGTGTTTCTTGTAGTTTAGTTTGAGTTCTGAATTTACTTTACACCGCCTGCCATGTTTTATTGTCTTTTATTTCTCTGTCCAAGGTTGTCTGGAAGAGAACATTATTTAGCGGTAAGACCGCCTGCTGTATACCTATAGTTTAAATGTACTGTTCCGTGTTATATTTTTTTGGTGTTCAGTAAAGAGTATTTGTATTGTATTTTATTGTATTGAGGAGGCAAAAGCCTTCTCTCTGTCTGTGCCACGATTTATATGATCACTGCGCAATTAAAAAGAAAGTGGTAGGGCTCCAGCTAAAAAAAAAGGTTGAAAGATGTTTATGACACGTCAAAAATCTACCAGAGCTTCCTAAGAGGCGACCACTGCTGAGAAGGAACGCCGCAAGAAACTCAAAAATCAGCATTATATAAAACAATAAATGCAAAATAAAAATATCATACGTATTTGCGCAAGCAATATCGTGGATTCCACGGTGCTCGGGGTTTCTCTGCGTGATAGAATCAGAAATGATGGTATCCGCAGTAGAACTAAGGTTACCGACATAGCCCGAAGAATAACTAAACTTAAGTGACAGGACTGATGGCCGATGGGGTCAGAAGGTTCTTGAGTGGCGTCCGCGGACCGGCAGACGAGCTGTAGGTAGGCCTCCAACAAGATGGAGTGACGACCTTGTAAGGAACGCGGGAACGCGGTGGATGCAAAAAGCACAACAACGGTCTGAGTGGAGAGCCTTGGGGGAGGCCTATGTCCAGCAGTGGACGTCTTTCAGCTGACACGATGATGATGAAACTACAATAGTGGTAAGGGTGGTGCTTACCACACGGCTGGTGTCATCAGGGACGATCAGGTAGGTGTCAATGTTGTGGTCCTTGAGGTAGGCGTTGCGCTGGCCGCCATTGCCTGGCTCTACCTTGTAGTCATCGCCGAGGCACTGGAGCGTCTCCTTGGTGATGTGGACGCGGCTGCAAGAGAAAAGGTTGATGAGAACTAAAGTTACCTTTACTATGATAATAATAATATACTGTAATCAAGATCATACTGCTAATAATGAAGAAGACGATCCACCCAGCGACCCATGTCGACCTAATGCTAATCCAATAGGTGATACTAATGATAATGATATCTATGGTGTTATAATTGGTATTAAATGTCATGATGGTTATAGTTTAAATGAACACATTAATGATAAACACGTTGATATTAATGAATAACACAAAGATGATTATCTTTGTGATGATAATGATCTTACTGATGATGATCACGCAAATGACAATGCACAAAACGACCACTTACCCAGCGACCCCGCCACTCTCCATGCAGTTGGCGAGGGTGACGTCATTGGACCAGACATCGAACTGCCACTTGCGCAGGCCAAGCACGACGCAGTGCACGCGGCCGGTGTGGATGCCAACGCGCATGTTCACATTGACGGACATCACCTCGCGGACGAGGCTGAGGAAAAAAAACACAAAGATGTTAGTTGAGTCATTACCGATCTTCCTATTACTATCAACTCAGGTTGATATGACTAATACCATAATTTTTGTATTCATTGTATGTCTATGTGTGCTTCTGTATGACTACGTTTATAAATATCAATTTGCAGCACAATTCTAACCCGGCGACCACACGGGAAGATATTGCTGGTGAGGTTATTGAGAATAATGACGGCTCACGCAATGGCGTCAATCATGTCCAGTCCCATCTCGACGCAGCATTTGGCGTGGTCGTCGCGGGCCTCCGGGATGCCGGAGACGCAATAGTAGCAGTCGCCGAGCAGCTTGATGCGCAGGCAATGATGCTCGGTGGCCAGGCGGTCGAATCTGGGGAGGAAAACGAACGTTAGAAATAGGGAATAAATAATAAATAAATATCAGGGACAATGTCACACCAATTGAGCTAGTCTCAATTGGCTACTTAACAGTTTTCAGAAAAGTATTTTAAAATGTGCGTTTGCTTATTTTATACATCTCACAATATTTTTTTTCTAGAAAAAATGTTAATTATTAGAAAAAACACGTTTATAACGAAATTAATTTGAAATACGCGCGTAAACGGTAGGTCACGTGACTTTTGTTGTTGGTGACGTCAATACACATAAAACAACGAACCGAAGTATTATAAAGCCAACTTAAGCAAAAGGATAGTTTAAAAAAAATATTTTGTGAAAATGTCTAATTATTATAAGACGTGTGCCGTACCAATGTGTAGAAGTACGACGATCAAAACTTCTGAAAAATTATTTATACACGTTCCTAAAAATCCTCAACATCGAAAGAAGTGGTTGCAGTTGGCACGTCGAGATTCGAAGTTAACATCTGTCCACTTTTGGCAGATTTGCACTATCTGCCTTTAAATATCCCGCCTCCATTTAGTGCAACTTCTCACGAATACAATTATGGTAAGCTTTCGAGTCGTTTATTTTTACTACGGAGATGTTTGACAACTTTGTGTTTAGGCTGCAGTGACGTCACACGTAAATCATTCATGGCCGCTTTACGTGTGACGAGTTTTGTATCACAGTCACCTATTCTTCAGTATTTAGATTTGAAATGAATTTTAAGGAAAAAAACTTGGTTTTTCGTGTTTTTTTTTAAACCGGTCGGTGAAAAATTGTGCATTTTGAATATTTTATAAGTTGTGTTATTGTTAACAGAAATCATTAAAATTCAAACATATTCTATGAACGGATTAAAAAAAAAACATTTTTTAAGTCTTATTATTATTAACTTTACACTCACTATAGCCCCAGCTTATCTATATACAGTATTTTTATTCTATAATACATTCTACTCATGTTCGTTCGGATCTCGTCGACGAATTGGTCGTTGCCCAGCGTCAATAACATTTTCGAGAAATGCGGTATCGGGGTACCAAACATTTTCGACGTGTCTTGCGTAGCCCAAAAACCACAGAACGCTTGCTACATGAGAGCAACATCCAAGAGTACGTGCTCCAGATTTGCATGTACAATAGTAGCCAAGAATGGGTTCTTCGGAATCATCGGTCTCGTATGCTATCCATAGCTGGTATTTTGTTGCATTACGAAATCTCGAGTACACTGAGCATCTCAAAAACCCAGATTCATCGAGTCGGCTATCAAACTTAAATGTTACGTCGTTCTCTCTTTGCAGTTTATCTTGCACATATGAGGGTGCTAACTTTATTTGATAAGTTCCAATTGTTATGTCTCTCAAGTAATGCATCGTAAGATGAGGAAAGTCTACAGCCTCATTTCTCGTCAGTGGCACCCAGTTAGCTCTCTGAGCTCTTAGATTATCGCTTTCAACACGGGCTTGCACAACATTTACTGACTGCGACCTTAATAATAGTTCCCAAGCCCACTGCGAATCAGCACCTTCCATTGAGATTGGTCCGTGGTAACGATTAATAAGAGCTCCTGCGATTTTGTAAAAGTCACAAAGATTCAATACATGCGGGGGTATTATAGTGCCATCAAAGAACTTAAATATTGACTTTATGTGACCATTTCTTAACTCCACGATCCACCTAGTTTTTGTTATCAGACGAGACTCATTGGCAGGTTCGGTATTGAGTTGTGATTCGTTAGAGGCTAACATCGGAGGCATTTTTACTGTAAGGCCTAAAAATGGAAAAGTAACATTTAGGTAAAAAGATTATAATGTTGTAATGTGTGTTCACACGCTTCCGAATTTAACGGACACGAACATGGGCACAAGCGTGTGAATGGGTTTTGTGCCCATAGGATACTCGCATGTGCTCGTTCGTTCGCTTCGAGCCCGTTCAATGTCACGTTGAACGGAAGAGTGTGAAACGGTACCCAAAACTCTCATTATACACTTAATAATATAAAGAGGAAAGATTTGATTGTTGGTTTGCATTGAATAGGCTCTGAAACCACGACCGATTTGAAAAAATATTTCACCATTAGAATCCAACATTATCCCGAAGTAACATACGCTATGTTTTATTTGTGTGCTCGGACGGAGTCGCGGGCAACAGCTAGTTTAAGATAAAATAACAAGGCTTAAGAAACAATTTGATTATTACGAGTATACTAAAGGTGACGAGTTTAATTTCAAGTGCACGTTACAAATATATTCTCATGTGATGTGATAAAGGAAAAATATTAAAAATTAAGTTAAAATATTTGTATCGAATGCAGCTATGGGTCATACGGTAATATTAATTGCAACTACTTCTTACCAAGGTCTGCGAGTAATGGCAAAGCGTCTCTGTACCCTCTATCCAGGATGAAAATATCGTTTTCCCGGAACCATTCCCGTAATTGAATGGTGTTTCGTTCAAATTCATTTTGAAGAATTTTGGCGTCGTTGTTCCGGGAATCGGAAAAATATGGGCCTTGTATGTCCAAAATATATCCGTCAGGCCCTACAATCATTTGTGGCTTCACTAAATGTCGATTTTTATGCACACAATATGACTGTCTTAAGGCCTGAAAGTTGGCACTCTTCGTGACGTAAGTATATGACCCGTCTATGTATACGATGGCACGTGGTATGTCCGGTTCAGAGTTGTACAGAGTATTGGCGAACTCACTTACGTGATTCCTTATAAATTGTTCACGCGTGATAGATCCCACACCAATATTTTCAGGTACAAATCTTAACATCAGTGTTTTTCGAACAGTGGAAATTATAGTGCTGACTTGTTGCCTGCTTGAGTAATCAAACATAATTTTCAAGAAGTCGTCTGATATGTCGTGACGAATTTTGACCAGAAATGTTAGTAGTTTTTTTTTAGAAATAGCGCTAATTCCTACACTCTCACAAAATGAAAACAGATCTAAAAACTGTTGCTTACTTAAGGATGTAAAATATTTAAATTCTTGGTCTGTGAATCTGTTTTCATTCCCAGTAAACCGAGAATTAATATTTTTATGACGCAGCCCATCGAAAAGTTGATTGATTTCGATGCCGCGTAGTTTAACCGGACTATTTAAACATCTTAAGCTGGGAATAATGTCAGCTAATAGGTCGCCTTCCTCATTTAAATGATCCTGGCAGCATTTAAAATATTCTGGTATATATTTGTAAATGTGATTTTCATTTACTTTTGCTATTAGTCAGTAATAAAATACCTAATAAATTGATCAAAGGTCCGGACCTAATTATCACATTTAAAACAAATATGAAATAACTATTTACCTCGAAATAATAATAAAGAATTTTAATCAAAACTTTTGTTCACTCCACTTTTCAATAATAATTAACAGTAACTTCGAAAAACAGTGAACCCACCTCTTGAATCAAAGCATTTTCGTTAATGCGGCTCATTTGTGCCGCTGACTGTGACACATTGCACACAAAACAGTTTAGACGAAATCTAAAAGACATTTTTATAATTTATTTCGCTCCTACAATTAATGACAATCGTTTTCCCGCCAATACTAGGAGTTAAAAAAGTTAAAAGTTTCTTTTTAATCGGCAATATGCTCAGAAAGCCATTAGTTTGTGTGTCTTTCCAGCCAGTAATCGGATTGGCCTTTTCTTGAAATGTAAATTGTGTTTTTGACGTAGTTATAAATACTTTGTAATTAGCGTTCTGTGGTTTTTGGGCTGCGCAAAATGTTTGGTACCCCGATACCGCATTTCTCGAAAATGTTATTGACGCTGGGCAACGACCAATTGACCATAGTTATGCAGAAAGAGACCAGAGCCATTTTTTCGCAAAATGAGTTAGGCATGCCATCGTGAACTAGATTTTTCAAACTATATTCTGGTGAAACGACTTATTTTTAGCACCTCATTCCATTGAATTATACAATTATGTATAAAACGACCAATAACGAAATTTGCGTTCTATAATGTCGAAAGCAGCCAAACTAATTGATTTAGACTATTTTGTCCGTTAAAAGACTATATTTTTAATCTGCAGAACACAGCCAATCTGCTATCGGTCAACTAGTCGGATTATACAATAAACAAAGGTATCAAGTGAGCACATTATTTAATCTGCTTAAAACGACCAAGCAGATAGTCGGTTTCAGCAATTGATGTTTTTCGTTCTACCCCATGTTTGGTCGTTTTCGCAGAGTGCCCGTACAATTTTTTTTGTCACTTTCTTCTTATTAGTAATGATCGACGCAACAGTGTGCAACAGTTCTGCGTTTTCCATTCATCCATCCAGTATTGTAATCAGCATAAGTCGACTAGGGTCATAGATGATTACGATCTGCATATAGCTCTTTTTATAAAAATACAAGTATGCAATATTATTTTCAGCATAAGTCAGCCAGAGTAATAATCACTTTCATTGAATTATGATCGAAAGCAGGATATCAAATATTAATTCTACAGAAAACGACCAACTACTTTGTTTTTTAAAAAACCTACGAAAATTCCGATTTATTTGTATAAAATGCACTAAATAAATTGCATTAAACTATATTCTACCAATTTCAGTTATTTATTTTTAAGAAAACATAAAAGAAACTAAAAAAAAATATTTTTTTACCTTAAAACGGCTGTATCTCGAAACCGGATTTTTATTCTTGGTCTCTTTCTGCATAACTATGGTCAATTCGTCGACGAGATCCCAACGAACATGAGTAGAGTGTATTATAGAATAAAAATACTGTATATAGATAAGCTGGAGCTATAGTGAGTGTAAAGTTAACAATAATAAGACTTAAAAAATGTTTTTTTTTTTAAATCCGTTCATAGAATATGTTTGAATTTTAATGATTTCTGTTAACAATAACACAACTTATAAAATATTCAAAATGCACAATTTTTCACCGATCGGTTTAAAAAAAAAACACGAAAAACCAAGTTTTTTTCCTTAAAATTCATTTCAAATCTAAATACTGAAGAATAGGTGACTGTGATACAAAACTTATTTCTATGAAAGAAATAATTCTATGAAACGGTATAACTTAAAAACCAAACTCTTTTTTAAATAAGTTTTTTTGATGAAGTTGATCAATTTAATGGTTTCTAAAACATATATTTTTTTCGTCTAAAACAGAACACTTTTTTTTCCTTCATACATTTTTCTATGGAACCAAATCCCCTTGATTTTTCACTAAATATTTTTTTTGTCAAAAACTAGTCATAGGATTTTATTGCCCTCCAAGTATTTTTATATATTGATCAAGGCGCGTAACATATATTTTTTTTATCAAAATTCACCGATGTTTTTTTTTCCATACTTTCCGTGCGGTGTCCTTTCACAGATATCCGATATTTTTAAATTGATATTGAAAGTATGTTACCAACGTTACACAATGAGTAAAATTATATCAATAACTATCTTTAATAAAACCAGAAATGTCCCAAATATTAACTTCAAACCCGCCCATACATTTAATGCGCCGTTCGTGGAAAGGCTTTAGTTAAAAGGCCTTGTCATTTCACCATTATCATATGATTCATTAATTGTTTTATTTTTTACAGTTTATTAGCGCAATCTCTAACGGTAGGGAAATGACAGCCTTAAGGAACATCGTACTAAATGTATTCGAGCGTTTTAACTTATTAATGTGACTTTACTCACTGGGGAACGTCCTTTCGATATTAGGTTAAAGATTTCTGATATCTCTTATATTTACAGAATAATCGTGTGGCTACACTTAACGATTACACCCTGTACATATGACGGGTTAGATTTCAAAATGAAAGGAATTTTCGTCGATTAAATCATCTGTTATTAACATTTATTAATTTAAAATTAAATGAAGCCAGATCTGTGTCATTCATAGGTCTACTGTAAAGATTGACATGCTAGTTACAGGTGATATATTACTGTTTTAGACTGTTAAGTGCACACTGATATAATAAATATGCAGCAATATGTCTCGTGTCATTTGACATCCGATCTGTCCCGATGAACGCCGAGAATTGCCGAGGCTGTCTAGGAGTAGAATAAACACGTGTCTTATTGTAATTTAACTTTGTGATTTCTCTTCATTATTTATCTAATGTAAAAAAACAGGCTGTCTATAACGATTCAAAGATCTGTTTAGAGTTACGATACACGCGCGTACGGACAACAAAAGCTTACTAATGGGGTCCCGTCTGGCGCGAAGTTAAAATACACCATTTGCCGTCTAAAGCTGTTAAAAATAACTCGAAAAATCGGACAAGAGCATGTCGGACCATACTCAGTGTAGGGTTCCGAAGCCGTTACTACAAACAAATTTGACCTCGCGACAAACCTAACTTTGCCGTTGGAAAACTATTATCCCCATACATCGACATAGGTCGCGGTCAGATTACCACCACCGCAAATAAGTTTTTGGTAGGTATAAACATTTAAACCGTTTGTAACTCAAGAACCACTGAAGTCTAATTAGCAGTGATCGTACTTTTTCCAGCATTTTTGGTGCAGTGCTAGGGTTGTCAGTAGCGCCCAATATTGAATTGTTTGAACCAAGAATCAAATAAAGTAAAAATAAAAATTAAATAGCGTATTAAACAAATCGGATATACAGAAAATATTCTCAGAACATGTTAGGCCTAAAGAAGGGTTAATTTACTACGAGTATATGAGAAAATGTAACACAGTCGCAATTAATCCTTATCTCAGGTTATATAGTTCATATTTATGATTAGGAATTGATATACTATGTATTAGCATAGACAGTATAATGCGTAGGTAATGGCAGTACATAAATATAGAAGACATTTTGTTTCTTCGTTGACGTCCCGTCAAGTGCTAAATTATATTATAATAAATGATTAAGTAAAAAAATTGTAATTCATTTGATTCCGGTTCATTACAGCCAAATATCATAATGCCCTTTTACATATTTTACTAAATCTCAAATTGTCTTAGTTCCAAAATGCCTTAATTCCCAAATTGACTTATTTTCAATACAATACAATGTCATAATAACATTTACACATTACATCCGATATCCAAATTGTATAGTTGGTAAAATGAACAATAACTTCAAATACCGAATTATTATTAAGACTGAAAGTGAAAATGCATTAGTTTCAAATTTACCAAAATTCAAAAATGCCTTTTGTTGACAGGCCCAAAGACCAAAATGACACTGTCTCATAATACCTAAAATTTTAACCACGCAGTATTTTTAGTGTTACTTATTTTTAAATGTAAATAATTAGTTCAGTTTATCACAATTGGTTTAGCAATTTATAACTAATGCTTTTGTAAACGATCAAACAAAAACTGTCCTTATGAGCAGGGGTGTGATTCGCTCAAGAAGCAAAGGTGAGCGAATGTCCGAGTGGTGTCCTAGCAGTCTTACTTAATTAATTATTATTCTCGATTGTACAGAATAAAAATAGGATAAAGATGAAAATTGGGATGCCGTTGATAATTAATTTAATTACTCATTGGTTAAAAACTGTAAACTTCAACATAATTTTAAATATTTTCCGTATTGACGTTTTTGTGTCTAGTTAATTTGAGTTTTAGACATTTTGGGAAATGGTATAATTGAAAATTCATCAAAACATGATCAAGTCAAGTTTTAGACATTTTGGGAAATGGTAGAATTGAAAATTTATCAAAACGAGATAGAGTCTAAATGAATTATAGTCATATTAAGAATACGGTAATTTAAGAAGTAGGCGTAAGTCATTTCGATCTTTGGACATTATGAGAATAATCTGTTTTGACATTTTGATATTCTAGGAACACGTTATTATGATATTTGGCTGTAACGAACCGGAATCATTCATTTTCAATGACCACATAATATTATATAATTTTAAACGTCAATCATATTATATACACGTCTACAACCCTAGGTCGCTGTCGTCTGTCATTTGACGTCATCGCACCAAGAATGCTGGAAAAAGTACGATCACTGCTAATTAGTAGTGAGTGATACATACATACATACATACCTTCACGCCTTCATTCCCAGAGTGGGGTAGGCAGAGCTACAGAATTACCAACAACTCCAAAAGCTTGTTGATAACTCTGTAACCACATTTTGCACAATTAGGCTAAGATGTTTACCAGCGTATTAGTGACAGGTAGCAAGCCGATCGCCTAACAGTACTACAAGCCTTTATTCCCTTAGTCGCCTCTTACGACTTCCACGGGAAGACATGGAGTGGCACAATTCTAAGTGATACATTTTCTATTAAATTCATTATATGTGCTTTAATTTAAGATATTTTTCAGATTTATGTATATGTAGTTTTGGCTGTAGGTACTTTTTAGTACACACTTGACTCTAACAAAAATTAGCGTTTTAAAGCTTAATATTTCACAAACGAATACCTTAATCGAAAAAATATTGGCACAAACCCGCAATGTTTTTGAAAGACCTATCGAGCAATACCTACCCCACATTAACGGGTAGAGGAAAAAAAATACATCCCCACGTAACGTTTAGGGGAGGCACACCAAAAAAAAAACAAGATTTTATTTACCACTTTGTTGGCGTGACTAACATGTACATATATTTATGTCTGTCTCTGAGCTAGGCTGCGGACGGACGGACGGACGGACATGGCGAAACTATAAGGGTTCCAAATTTAACTACGGAACCCTAACAAGCGTGAGAAGTCAGGTACGTATCAATCTATTAAATGCCGTGAAAAGGGCACGGCAGCGACACTGACTCGACAAAAAGGGGCTCATCTTTAATCCAACAGCTTCTACCAATCCTACCCTCTTCTAGTATCTATAAAGTTGAAAATGCTAGAAACATTTCGTGTGAATAAGTTCTTTTAGCTTAACACGGTGAGATATATGATCGATATGTGAGGGTCGAGATCGGAGAGAAAATATTTTTCGGCGAAATTGCCCCATCTGTACTAATATGATAAAGTGAGCAAGGTTATCTGGACTAACGGAGCATCTTATAAAATTGATACGATTTAAAAAAAAACCTGTCAAGCGTGAGTCGGACTTTTTCCCGGTTGCCGAAGGAAGAGGGTCTCTCTCCCTCGGACGGCGAAGCCAGACGGACGCTCAATTTGTTACTGTCATTTTTCATTTATATATTTTTTTTTTTTTCAAAAATAAGTGTAATTAAATCAAGTGAAGTACCAAGAGCGCAGCAAAGAAAGAAGCGGCAAATTTTTGCATACCACGCCGTGCGGATTCGTATTTACGCCAAATGTGTGAGTAAACACATACATACTCGTACTCACTATTAGCACTAATTATGGGAATCGCGCGCATGATGCCTTTGCCTATGCACCATCTATAATACCAATTGGAATAACAGAGATAGTTATATTTCTATCAATTACGACACGAGAGATCTTCATAAAGTGGACGGAAAGGGTTTTTGCTCCAATTTCTCGATCGGCGCCCAGTCTACTAGACCCCTGAAGTTATCATTACCCTGGTATTTTTGTCTGGAGTTATGTCGGCTATAAAAAGTACGAAAACAAAACGCACACCCCCCAACTCCCCTGCCATGACGCCCGCGACCAGCAGCCCCGAGCGCAACAACCGCGGCACGTCGGCTGCTGTCGTCAAATCGGCGAGGGGCCCACACGTAGCTATTCACCACTCTGACTCTGCGCCTGACTTGTCGTCCATGTCAAAGAACGTCACAGAACGAAAGAAACAGAAAAAAGAGAAACAGGAGGATGAAGACTCGGACATGAAAAAAAATATTAAAGACATGTTCTCTTCTTTTACAAAGGGGCAGGAAGATAGATTTTCACAACTCAACTGTTCGCTTCGTGACATAAAAGTGCAGAATGCGGAACTAACTAAGAGCATTGAAGTGATGTCTAGCAAATATGACGAGTTTTTGTCACGAATCTCGTCCTTGGAGTCGAAAAGGAAAGACGACAGAATGCTCATTCAAGCTCTCGAAGAAAAAATTGAGCACATGGAACGTAAGCATCGAGACTCCGGCCTGGAGATACGAAACGTCCCGAAGGTAACCGGTGAAACAAAGGACTCGCTCTGTGACGTCGTGCTGAGCCTGGGTAGAGCTCTTAACACAGAGGTACATAAGACCGATATACGTGACATATATAGATTAAAATCTAAAGACACATCTGAGCCGATAAAAATTGAGTTAAACTCCGTATTGCTAAAAGAAAAAATCATTAAATCGGTCAAAACCTTCAACAAATCCAAAACCTATGGTGAAAAATTAAATTCTTCTCATCTTCGCCTAAAACAGCCGGTCAGACCGGTCTATGTTTCAGAAGTATTGACAGCTAAAGCTCAAAGAATTTTCTACCAGGCGCGTACGTTTCAGAAAGAAAATGGCTACACCTTTTGCTGGACTTCGCACGGAACCGTCTATCTGCGAAAACATGAAAACTCACCTCCGATCAAAATTACTAGTGAATTGAAACTAGATGAATTAAAACAGTCACTATGACTGTATTTTATAGTCCTAAAAATACTAGCTATTATTTTAACCATTATTAAGAACCTAATTCACTCCGTTTGTTTGTCAATACTGTCATTTGTAAAATTGTATAAATTACACACCCTAATGCACAACTTTCTTACACATATACACACACACAAACCTCACGTTCATGTTACAAAAAAATCCGGTTTTGCGAGCACCAATATAACTAATCACAGAGAATCTTTAACCAAGACATATATTAAAATAGAGATTGAAAATGAACTTTGATAGCTTAAGTGATGTTATAAATGATATAGACACGCTGGAAGTATCTAAAGCCGTGTCCTGTGACCCCGAAAATTGCTATACATATATGTACAAGTCTTCTTCCTCTTTGTCAGTGCTCACGCAAAACATTCGCAGCATTAATTGTAATTTTACTGGTTTTGAGGTTTTTTTGAAGCGTCTAAAATGCGATTGCGATATAATGATACTTACCGAGTGTTGGTTGTCAAAGGTATTTCAGATACCTTTTTTACAGGGTTATTGTTCCTATGCCACTAAAGTCAATCATAATCACAACGACGGTGTAGTTGTTTACATAAATGATCAGATTACCTGCTCTGTAGAAGAGCCAACATGTGCGGGAGGAAATGTTCTTGTTATAAAAATTGGCAACGATTCTGTTATTTTAGCTGTGTATCGTCCGCCCTCTTTTCAAAATATCGACCCGTTTTTGGAATCATTAGATATGATCTTACAAAACTTTTCTATGATCAAGAATATAGCAATAATCGGGGACATTAACATAAATATTCTGCCAAACTCTAGTGACCCTTCAGCTGACCGATACCTTACACTGGCCGCTTTTCATGGATTGTTGCCTGCTCATACTTTGGTAACAAGGGATGCAGGTAACACCTGTATTGATCATGTGATGCTAAAAACTAAAAATTCTTCTCGCACCATAGTGCTTGAAACATCTCTTACTGATCACAAGGCGGTTCTTTTAAATCTTAAGTTAAAACCTACACGCAGTATAGCCAATAACGTTATTAGGAAACTTGACATGGATACCTTGCAACCAGATATTTATAATATTGATTTACAACCGATATACAATTCTTATGATCCCCAATTTTCTATTAGTTACTTAGTTCGATCTCTGCAATATGCTATTGAGAAAAATACTCAAATAATTACTGTCTCAAGGCGCAAAAAGATACTTAAGCCCTGGATTACACCAGGGCTACTTCGATGTATGAAAAATAGAGATAAACTTCACTTGAAATCTAAACGCTCTCCTAATAACTTAATTATTAAATCAACATATATGCGGTATAGAAATTTCTGTAACTCTATCTTGAAAAAGGTGAAAAGATCATATGACAAGGGATTAATCAACAAAGCGGGTAAAGATAGTAAAAAACCATGGAGTGCAATTAAAAATATCTCTGGTACTTCTAGGGCACCCTCATCTCCGAATGAATTATTAAACTTTAGCTCGACCCCACAACTCTCCATAAATTTGGTCAACCAGTATTTTGTAAATGTAGGTAAAAGTCTAGCTGAAAAAATACAAAACACTACTAGAAGTTTGAGTACCCGTCAAAGTTTACGTGAAGACAGGGTGGGTGGGAACTCCTTTGTAATGTTTGATACGGACGAAAATGAAATTAATCGCATAATTACTAATCTAAAATGTAACAGTTCCACTGGATGGGATAATATCTCCAACAAAATATTGAAAACTTATAGAGAGTTCCTTATTCCACCTATAACTTTTATTCTTAATCAGTGCCTGGAAGTTGGAGTTTTCCCAAAAGAACTAAAAAGATCGGTAGTCACTCTTATTCACAAAGGAGGTGACAGAAATCGTGTCGAAAACTTTAGGCCTATATCAATCCTTCCCGCTTTATCAAAAATCCTGGAGAAAATTATGAATTCTAGATTAATGAATTTTTTCGAGTCTAATAACATTTTATCTATGAATCAATATGGCTTTCGTCCAGGGAAATCAACCAATGATGCTGTTCATAGCTTGACCGAGTTTATATCCACTAGATTAGATAATGGGCAAAAATGTATAGCGATTTTCCTAGATTTGGCAAGAGCATTTGACACGGTTTCTGTACCATTACTTTTATCAAAGCTAGAAAAGATGGGAGTGAGGGGCACTCAGTTAAAACTTTTTGAGAGCTACCTCTCTGACAGGACTCAGAGTGTAAAGCTGGGAAGTTACGTAAGTGAGGAACTTCCCCTATCCTACGGAGTACCTCAGGGAAGCATTCTCGGTCCTAGTCTCTTTCTCGCTTATATAAATGACCTTCTAGACCTTGATATTCCTGGCAGACTTGTTTCTTATGCAGATGATACTGCTTTACTGTTTGGTGCAAATAGTTGGGAAGAGGTTTTCAAGGTGGCACAGAGTGGGTTTGATGTGGTGAGAGAGTGGCTAAGAGATAACGTCTTGACTTTGAACAAGGATAAAACTCAATATATTGCATTTTCAATTCGAGACTCAGGTCAACCTGCAAAAGAACTCAAGGTTTATGCTCACGAATGTAATAATGTGTCAATTTGTACTTGTTCTGTTTTGCATCAGGTAAATACAGTCAAATATTTAGGCATATTAATAGACAAAAATCTTAATTTCAAAGATCAAATAATGGCTCTCAGCGGAAAAATTAGAAAACTCATCTACGTGTTTAAAAATCTGAGGCATTGTGTGGAACCAGTTTTAATGAAACAAATCTACTTAGCTCTCTGCCAGTCAGTAATTGCGTATTGTATATCCTGTTGGGGGGGCATCCCGAAGACAACCTTGCTACCTCTCGAAATTGCCCAGCGTGCTGTTCTCAAAGTGTCCACCTTCAAACCGATACTATTTCCTACCAATCTACTCTACAAGTACTGTGAAACTTTGACCGTCCGGCAGCTTTTCCTTCTTTCTATCATAATGAGGCAGCACAACTTAACTTCGTTTGAACCAGCAAATGTAGGGAGACGAAGAGATCGTATAGTGATTAACAAACATACACCACACACAGTGTTCATCAAAAGATTCTTTAATTTTCTGGGTCCCTATGTATACAATAAAATAAATAAAATAAAATACGTCTATCCACTAAAAAAGGAAATTTGCAAAAAGGTAATCAGTCTGTGGCTGCTAAACCTTAACTACAAGGAAACGGAGGAATTTCTTAAAATCCCAGAATAATCGAACACCCACACACACACACACACACACACACACACACACACACACACACACCATATAATATACAATTATTATTATTATTATTGTTCACTTTTGTCTTTTATCCGTTCTAATTTTTAATTTATGGAAATTGTCATTTTTCATATTACTGCTAACTTAGCTTACTACTCGATATATAACTCTCATATGAACTCCCTGGGGAAGAGCGCTGTCTGCTGAAATACAGGTTACTACCTAGTTTGGCAGCGGTGGTCGAAAAATGTATTGTGAAATGATATAAGCTCTATTACCTAAGAAACTTGTAAGCATACTGTTTTATGAATAAATAATTATTATTATTAATTATTATTATTAATGTGATAAGATAAGATAAATATAAAGACATTTATTCAGTAAGTAGGCCGCACGGGCACTTTTACACGTCAAGAAACGTGTCAGCCTATATATGTATGTTTGTGCCTTTGTGTCACTTTAGAAGCTAAACGCGTGGACCGTTTTTAATGATTGTTATGTCCAGACCTAGGAATATACGGGGCAAAATTAAATGACAACTAAGGATTGCTTATATCGATAAACTCAGTTATCGATGCTTTTCCCATAAACTAGTGATCGCTCCAAGCTTTGTTTGTAAAAATATTTTTTTATTGAAAGTTTGCAAATGAAACAAAATTGCAACATAATATTCGTTATTCTTTATCTTAAAAGGATTTTTTAACCTTCACTCGCCATCATATATTTTTCCTTATTGTGTATTTCAGAATGATTGTCACATTGAATTTACTATTGTTAAAATAAACTATCAGAATTTGATAGGAGTAATTAAAATATGATGATGATGTGAAGGTTAAAAAATCCTTTTAAAATAAAGAAAATCGAATATTATATTGCTATTTTGTTTCATTTGCATACTTTCAATAAAAAGTTATTTTTACAAACAAAACTTGGAGCGATCACTAAGTATATGGGAAAGGCATCGATAATTGATTTTATCGATATAGGCAATCCCTGGCTGTCATTTAATTTTGCCCCGTATATTCCTAGGTCTGGTTATGTCAATCGATTTGTCTTAATCTTGTGAGAGTCACTAAAGCTATGACAGTAACTAAAATTCAAAATGGCGGCAACCAGACGCCACAACTTAAAAAAAAAGTCGACGAGTTACGACAAGTGGTACCCCACTATTTAAAGGTCTCTATTTCTCAAAAGAATAACGATAATTCACTTATTTGAGAAATAAATATTACATGCATAAACTATAAAAATTCTAAGCTAGTGAGCGTAAACATTGATACAATAGATACAATAGATATTTAATTATTTAAATTATTATTTTCATATCTACACTCAGGGACAAAAAAAACGGGTCAGAGTGCGTTTTTCGTACTAAAGAGGCTATTTTGAAGCCTTGGTTCCTCGCCAGGGGATGTTTTTAGTGAAATCTGATGATGGATACCCCGAGCATCGATACAGGACTTCCAGAGTGCCTAGGATACCCAACTGATTGAATCTGCGACTAACACCGGAATTGATCATGTTCAGAAAAACATCTAAAATAGCAATAAAATGTAAGAAAATCCAAATGCTGACCCAAACTCTCTCGCTGTGGTGTTAACTGATTGTGCGATAAGTTAGGTATCTTAAGAACATTTGACCTCCTTTGTTGAACCTCGAAGTATCTATCATTAAACCTCACTCAAAACAACCCCTGGCCAGGAACCAAGGCTTCGAAATAGCCTCGTTTGTATGAAAAACGCACTCTGACCCGTTTTTTTTGTCCCTGAGTGTAGAATTAACATTTTATAAAGCCCTCCGCCTTTTTTTTTAACAAAAGCAAACTTCCAGCTTTGAGAGGTTCAGAAGAATCAAGGCGTCAATATAAGAAACCTGCACATCCGGACCGCTGAGTGTGTAAGAGAGTGATTGCACAAAAGATCCTAAAGGGTAGAAGTGTATTTGAAAGGGCCCTATGTTCAAAGATAAGACATGACCATACATCGTTATCGCGGGAGCAAAAACGGTTTGACAGTAGTGAAAGAGTATGACAAATAGGCAATAACAGAAGTGACACTCCTATCGAGAAACGTTTATACCTACGAGTTCAAAAAGTATACATTTTCTTTCAAATATCTTACCTCCGTACTTGACTTGATCAGTAGTACATATTTAAAGAGATTAGCTACGCAATCCTAACGTCAACCGCTAGTCACTTTTCCTGCTACTTTAGACATTTTTCATTCTTGATTGATTTGATATGTACAAAAACATACAAAAGTATATCTAAATTAAATATGAGTACAAATGGAAAACATATATTTAAATAGTGAAAACTATTTTTGTACTTAAAAATACCGGATTTGACATAATATTTTTTTATATTAAATTTGACACGTTGACTTATAGAAAAGCGTTTACTCAGTGTAAGACAAGTTTGATTGACCGTTTCCAGCGAAAACTTCGTCCTAGATAATGAAGAACTTCTTAGAGGCTAAGAGTGCTTAGGCAGAATATTCCATTTATACTAAACATACATTCTGTTATATGTGTTCTTTAATAGATTTGTTTTTGCTCCCGCGATAACGATGTATGGACATGACAGGACTACTCGTACAACTATGAACTCTTTTTGTTAAAGGTAGAGTACTTACTTAGCCCGTGTGGTTGCCGGGTTAGAATAGTGCCACTCCATGTCATCCCGTGGATGTAGTAAGAGGCGACTACGGGAATAAAGGCTTGTAGTACTGTTAGGCGATGGGCTTGCAACCTGTCACTAATACGCTGGTAAACATCTTAGCCTAATTGTGCAAAATGTGGTTACAGAATTATCAACAAGTTTTTAGAGTTGTAGGAAATTCTGTAGCTCTGCCTACCCCTCTCTGGGAACGAAGGCGTGAGTTTATGTATGTATGTATTTTCATATCTCGATTGGTAAAAGTAAAACCCCTTTTCCTTTTTAGCTTTCTTCTGTAATCTTAGCGTTTGTTACGTGCAATTTTGCCGCGTAAAATCACAAGCTATTCATAAAAATCATAAACAAAGACGCCGTTTCGTGTAAAATCTCAAAGGGATCCTCTAATATTCTGCCGAGCGAAAAAACAAAATGGTCGGGATAGTTGTAACACGCCTGTTCGTTTCATAAGATTTTTCGCAGAATGCCTCCTTTGTCGGAAGAAAATTAAGTGCCCTGAATAGAATGAACGTGGAAAATAAGCTGCATTACCTGTATAGAATAGAAAAAAACGGAGATAAAAGACTCCCATTTTTTATTTTTTTAAACTTTCGTCCGAAAGATCGTTTGTTTTATTTGTATTAATTAAAAATATCTTCTAGTGACAGTGGGATCTCGTAAAAGGATTTGAAATGTCAGATCTTAATAAAAACATAAAGAACTAAAATTTTACATGTTACTCGTATCTTTTAGATATATTCGAATACCTGTCGTTATAAAAATTGTAAAGTTAAGCTGCTCGAGTGAAGCACCGCAACCATTGGTAGAGGCGTCAGTTAATACAAAGTTATAAGTATGTCGTCCATTATATTTTAATAGTTGTGATGTTTTATTATATTTATTACTGTGCAATATTATCAGCTTTATGTGGGCGATATTTGGGTGGACATGTTAATTTCTCCTCAGGTTCTGTACTATAATCGTATTAAATTTGACGTCTGTATGTTTTACCGTTTTAACGACTCAGCAAATATAACAAATTTAACGTTAAAAACCGCGTTTCTTGTACAGAAACCCATTTTACATTTTATTTTCTCAAACAAAAAAAAAAATTTTGTTGATCCGCTTTTTCAACCCATTGACACTGGCGCCATCTAGAAGAATCTAATGACGTTTCATTTATCAAAATCGTCCGCCATTACTGTCAATTAAATAAGAGCTATCAACGGGTTGACGATATGATACCACATCAAAAACGATATCGTTTTTACAGTTTAGAATCCCGGCCCAGATGGAAAATGGCATTTGAAACCCATTGGTATTTGCATTCTCAATACTAAAGAAATGGAGCGTCGGTGGCCGACATACCGACGAATATGGAAAACATATTAATTGTTTATTTAGAAAACTATTCTAAAAAGCGGCTTTGCCCCTCTGCAAAATTCTGATTTTTTTTCTTTCATACAAACCTTGTCCTGACATTGACAAACACAACAAAAAAGAAATCAGCCAAATCGGTTCAGCCGTACTCGAGTTATGCGCTTAGCAATAGCAACACATTTAACGATTCATTTTTATTATATAGATAAAAAATTTTTTCATTGTTTTTATTTCAAGAACGAATAAAAATAAATAGGTAATTATTTATTTATGTTGCCAAGCATGTGGCCAATTTACTAAATAAACATTTTGAATTTTGTTTTTTTTTTTGTTCGATAAAATATTTTGCCATATAGCTTTAGTATAGGTGCCCCGAGTTAACAAATGTATGCTTCAGAAACACTCTTAATGTAATTAAACTTGTGTCATGTCATTATGGCACGGTGTATACGATGTATCCTTTGACATTACCTCGAGCCTAATGTAGTTTAATATATTATAATTAAACATGGAAATCTTTAATGGACGGGCCGGGCTAGCTTTAAGTTTATTATTGAAATGAATGTGCTTTCTACCCGGCTACCCAAAAAGGAGTGAGTATGTAGGATATACGTAGGTAGCACCGCGGAATCTATAACACCTTTGTCATAGTGAATTGTTTATCCGAATAAGGAATATAAATGGATTTTTAGAGGCTCCTCTTTTGGCAGGGCTTTTTGAAACTACGAGCTCGAAGGAGAACAACCTAATTAGATACTTAGAATATCCAGTTTTATAATAAACTAGTGATCAGATCGCCCCCAACAAGTCCGCGCGCGGCATTTAGGGTATTGTTTAACGTACAATCCTACTCCAAATACAATGCATTATTGCACCATTGTTTATTTGTGTTGCGTTCGCAATTTGTATTCAAACAGCCAGGCGCGGTGTGAATGCTGCATATTGATTAGCAGCCCTTGTTGTATGATTAGTAAGAGTACTAATTCAAAATTGGAATGGGAGAAACGCGTCGGCAACCTTAATAGCCATGAAATAGATACCACCGGCGATATCTTTGCGACCCACTTTACAAAGTTGATTACTCTTAAACGACTGAATAAATTTTTATCAAACGTAGCTAAAAACAATCCTAATTTGAGTACTTTTTAATCGTTTGGTAGTTATTAACAGTTCACCTTTAGTTTCAAATCTAGCAGGCATAAATCTGCTACGTTAGACGACGTTTTTTATTTTTTATTTTTTTTATGTCATAGAGAAGGCAAACACACATACTGACCACCTGATGGTAAGTGAATCTGTGACCCATAGACATTCGCATTCACAAGACCGCAATCCTAAGACTGCAAATGCACTGCCAACCCTTAGGACTAAGATGGAATGCCTCTATGCTAGTCGTTTCACCGGCTGTCTTATCCCCAAACCGGAACACAACAATGCGAACACTGCTGCTTGGCGGTAGGTTAATGGATAAGATGGTGGTACCAACCCGGACGGACCCTGCACAAGGTCCTCCCACAAGTAAGTGGTAGAGTCCGTCCATCAGAAGGTTGAATGCAGTCTGACGGTGTCCCTTCGCTACGTGCACTTCAGTTCGTTTGTAGTGCGCGTGCCGCGGTTTATGCTGGGGACCGTCGAGAGTCCTGACTTCTGGCCGAAAGGTGTCGTGTTCCGGCGGTTTCGGGGCAACCTACGACAACGACTATCACGCCAATTTTGGCAAGAAAAAACACTCGGTTTTGTCACCTCGGCGTTAGTCTTAAGTTCTATATAGTTACGAGTATGTTATGCCTCGTTGCTCGAAATAAAAACCGCTTAGTCTGTATTCTCATAAATCTAAAATTTGTGAAACAAAAAAAACAAGAGTATTGTGATATTACAATTTTTTTTCAGGCATAACTCATTTATCATAACGATAATTTTCTTGTTCTTAGGTATGCATTTAAAGTAAATTTCTTCTAGCTAGATTAGACCAGGTTAGAACAGTGACTAAATCAAAGAATCTAGAAATATCAGTTTTTATACCTAAAATCAGTATCCATGCAGAAATTATGCATTTCGTATTATAAATAGTACATTATGGAGATGGAAATTGACAAAAATAAAGTTTCTTAAAAGGTAGGACTAAGCTTGTCTCAAAAGCCAGTTGTTTAATGAGAACAGAAACAAACAAATTTCTGCTAATGACTATAGAGCATTAACGCCACATGGTTCTTTCAACGCGCCGCATCAGTATCTTTTGAGACAAACCATATTTTTTTGCCAGAACACATAAATCAAAAATCTGGTGTAAATTGGGTAGGGTAGTTTAGCCGGTTTTCGGACAGTTAGGCAATATTTTGCATTAAGATGGATTTACTGAATGACGTATTTGACGAAACTTGGTCATTATAATAATTCTTTATTAAAAATTTAATGCAGTTTTCAAAAACGTGGCACAATCCGTCGTCAATTGCATGGTGTTATATATACAGGCTGTTACAAAAATACCCGTAAAGCCGAAAGGGGGTTAAATGGTGCCTTATAACAAGTCCATTTACAATATTTGAGAACCGTACTATCACTGTATGACTTACCGCCAAAAAAAAAACATTATTTTTTTCATTGATGTGCAAACCCTATTTCAGTAAAGTTAAAGAGTATAAACTGCGCAGAATGTTTATGTACATTTTTACCTAATTCGCGAAACAGTAAAAAGATATAAACAAAATGAACAGAATTCGATTAGATACATATTACAAGTCGAGGTTTGGAAGCCGATACAATTCGCGAGCACGATTTAAATTGCTATATTCATGGCGTACGCATAACATCATATCGTAATATTCTGAGTTAAAACATCGACATTTTGGGAAAAAAAATGGAAAAACACGGAACATTTGTAGAATATCGATAAGAAGATTTGAAATTAACAACATACTTCTTGACGTTTTTTGAAGCCAGTAATTTAAGCATAATGACATCATAGTATTGAACCTTTGTGGATGAAAACAGAAAAACCATTAAAGTTGTCAATTATTAAAATTGGTAGGTGGCCTCTCTGTTAAATAATCTATGCTAACTCCGGTTCCGGTTGACAATATTTTTGGCTTTGATAATTTATTATATTTTTTACGGGGTATTTTGTAACACGTTGTATAATGAAGAATATCAGAAAACCCCGATTTAGCCTGCTTTCGGCCTCTTTTTTCTGTTGTCGGCCGCTTATTTAACCAGTTCACGGCCTCTGTTATTTATTTTTCTAATAACTCTTATTTCAAATAGAGTAGGTTTTATTTTTATAGAAAAATAAAACATATAAATCAAATAATATATATTTACTTAAACTATGTTTTGTGTCCTTAATAGCTCAATAAAACACGGCCGACACCTAAAACTATTTCTGTCCATTTTCGGCCATTTTTCGCTTGACAATTTTGACAACAAACAATGTGCTGTCATAATCAGTTTTTTTTTAATTATCATTTAGGCTAAGGTAACGCGTATAGTGCCGTAAAGCTCGGAGCACTGTCATAACAGACTAAAAAAATATATTTTAGAGGAACTGCTATGAGTAAAAAAATATAACTGTAGATTATTGGTCAATAAACCAAACACTATTAGAAAAAAATACAATGTACACCCCTTCAAAAATCTTTACTTACCCAATTATGCAATTTGTATTATGCAAAATGAAAATTAGTACATTAGGTTGTTATACAAAGATGACATACCTAAGAAACATAAGACATCGTTTACGGTAAACACAGCATTGATCTTATTTACCATTAATCTTATTTATCAGCTGTCTCAAGTACCCATAAATAAATGTGATGAGATCGCAGAATGAATACGAGTTCTCATTCGATCAAAAACGGTCGTATATTTATCCTCTACATGTACCTTTCGTCTAGCCTAATGCAAATCTCGTTATCGACGCGCTGCTCCCGTCCCGCAACCGCCCCGCTTCCGTTTTGCCATAAATTCCTATTCCAACCTTATTGCACTTTTATTTGCAGCGAGTGATAAAATACGTCACCATAAAACCCCAGTTCGACTGAGATTGGATGTAGGTATAGCGTATTCAGCGCCTTGATCGATAAATTTTATTTTATTCCGACACCATTACGAGTATAGTGGACCAGGCAAGGACGTGTCATCGAAACAAAACAATTGGGTCGCATTTGAAACCCTCTGCAAACACTGGGCAAGAACAGCATGTCTGACCATGCTCAGTGTAGCTTCACAAAAACTATCTGCGCAAAAAACAAGTATGAACACATACATACATACATAAACTCACGCCTTTATTCCCAGAGTGGGGTAGGCAGAGCAAAATAATTACCAACAAGTCTTAAAACTTCTTGATAATTCTGTAAACACATTTTGCACAAGTAGGCTAAGATGTTTCCCAGTGTATTAGTGACAGGTGGCTAGCCCATCGCCTAACAGTACTACAAGCCTTTATATTTATTTAAGTATGAACATTATTCTCTATTTAAAGTTATTTGGTGCTGTTTTAGGTGATTTTAGTCGGTATAAACACTCAAGTCGCCTTTATCTCAATAATTAATCAAGGCTACTTAGTCGTCATAGTTTTCTTTTAAATTCGTTACCTCGTGTGTTCATAAGTTTTGAGACGAAATAAATATTACATAAAAATTTAAAGAATAAAGCTATATTTATAAAATTTACAGATAATGATAATTAGACATAAACCAACAACCACAAGCAATTACTATTCAAAATGCCCACCCCTATTTTTAATACAAGCTTTTAGACGTTCCGGCCAGTCATCGATCGCGGCACGAATCTTCTCCAGCGGGATATCCTTCGCTGCTTTGATGAGGGCTCGCTTTAAAGAATCTAAGTTTGGGTGGGACTTTTGGCAGGCCCTGAGTTCCAATTCAGTCCACAAAGAATAGTCCAGTGGATTGAGATCAGGGCTGGAGGAAGGCCATTCTTCCGCCGCGATGAAGCCCGGCAAATTTTCCCTTAACCAAGCTTGAGTCGTTTTAGCCTTATGGGCGGGTGCTGAGTCTTGCTGGAAAATCCATTCTTTGTTGTGAAATAAACTATTAGATAGGGGTTTCACTACAGTATCTAAAATGTCACTTTGATAATTTTTTGCTTTAACCTTGACACCTTGTTGGCAAAAATGGAGCGGAGTGACACCTTCGTACGAAACCCCCCACCATACCATCACACTCGCCGGATGATGAGCACGCGAGACATTTCGTGCTGTAGCAGGAACATCTTTGCTGCTTTTGGCATAAACTTTATTATTTTGTCGGTTAAACTTTTCTTCAACCGTAAAGATTTTTTCGTCGGTGAAGAGTATCTTTTTCGCATCGTGTCTCTTGAGCAGCATCGGACAACGTTCGCGACGTAATTTACGAAGGCGATCATTTAGAAAATGAACTTTTCTACGGCTGTAAGCCTTTACTTTGAGATCATATTTCAATATTCTGTTGACTGAAATACGCGAAATTTTAGTCTGCAGAGCGAGTTTTTTTTGGGTGCGACATGGATTTCGGCGAAGTCGCTCTCTGATTATTTTGATGTTTGCAGCCGTCCTTACGGACCGCGGGCGACCACTCCTATGGCGATCTTTCAAAGAATCAGTTTCCTTGTACCGTTTAATGGTGTAATATACGAAGTTGCGGCTTACCCCAAAACATTTTATGTCACGGAATATCTCCATTGGTTTTTTCCCCGCCATATGTAGTGAAATGACAGTCGCACGCAATTCTTTCGTTCCCTCCATCACGAGAAAAACAAGAGAAATGAATTTTAAAAACATACCAATAGCACACTAACATTCCAAATTCAAAATTGAAAAAATAATAAAATAGGTGCCAGTATTATTTTCTTTATTTATTAAGTATAAAGTTTCGTCTCAAAACTTATGAACACACGAGGTACATGCGCTTTCATTGAAGATATTTTCACCGGTCGCCAATTTTAGTCGGGGTTTTTATCTATTAAATAATATTGAGAGCTGATGTGGAACTGTGGAGTGGTACCTGGCATAGAGCTCATTCAGCAGGCGCACCAGCTCCTCAGCGGTGCACTGGTCCGAGAGAGAGGTGAAGCCGCAGATGTCCGCGAACAGGATGCTGCGAGAAAGATAACACATTGTTAAGAATACAGTCGAAAGAGAACAATAGAACAAGAGAAAATCTTACAAAGAATAACCTAGTCCCAAACTAAGCTCTAGGTTATAAACATATTTTTATTTTGGTGCTAGTTAAGGTTAAGGTTGTGGTTTTATTTTTTATTATAGTAAGATTTTTTTTATGGCATAGGAAGGCAAACGAGCACACAGACTACCAACGTAGATTTAAAGCTAGGTTACATAGGCATCTCCTGAAGTCATTGTGAATGCGATGCTCACCTTTAATTATAATTATAATGGTGTATATCTAATTAAGTACTTTTATGTAGTGATCAACAAGCTGGACCGAAGATTCTGCAGTCAAACTGTGCAAACAGTTTTGTGGAACAATGCATAATATATAAACTTTTTGTATGTTAAGAATAATAAATAAAAAAATAAATAAATAAAGACTGCAAATGCGGTTTACCCTTTTTTCGCCGAAAATTATTTAGTAAATTCTTAACTCGCCAAACTACGTATCCCATATTTTTATTTGGTCAAATTTTTATTTCCCAACTCAACGTTTCGCACTGATATAAATTCCCAACTAATGATTTGATAAATTATTGTTAGACAAATTATTACGTGGGATTTTTTTAAGATGTCAATTATGTTTTCGTCAAATGTATTGATTGGCATACTTTGATTTAGCAACATATTGAATGGCATTATGAAATCTAACCTAGTTTGTTAGAATGCAAGGTTAAATTTGCAGTATGATTTTATTGCATTAAGCGGGTAGGGTAATGCACCGTTCAGCTAAATTAAGAGGGTACTTTTGTTTACATACTTTATGGCTCAAAATAGCAATTCATTCTTGAGTTATCGTTGATAGTTAATGTATTGAGTATTGAGTATTGAGTATTGAGTATTGAGTATCTCTGGGAGCAGTTTCGTTTTACGGGTCATAAAAAAAATAACCTTAACCTACCTATCTCTGGGAGCAGTTTCGGTTTTAGAGTCATAAAAAAAATAACCCTAACCTACCTATCTCTGGGAGCAGTTTCGTTTTTAATCCAATTTATATTTGTTTCAGACAAGTTCAAGCTCAAGGTAACGCAAAAAAGTACGCAGCTGATATGACTTTCAATAAACAAGTAAAATGCTTACTAGCACTCAGTTATTTGCCAGAGGCTGACATAATTATTTGACAATATGTTATTTGCCTTAGCAAATCATTTGCTACACAATTATTTACCATATAAAATTTGACAATATGTTATTTGCCTAAGCAAATCATTTTGCTACACAATTATTTATCACATAAAAATTTGACCTAATAAAATTTTGCAATATAAAAATGTAGCGAAATAAAAAAATTACGAAGTAAAATAATGCCAAGGATTGATTTGCCAAATAAAACTTCGGCGAAAAGTTGATTGCCAAATGAAATTTGACGAAACATAATTCGGCAAAAAGGCAGTACACCTGCAAATGCACTGCCAACCCTGAGGACTAAGATGGAATGCCTCTATGCTAGTCATTTCACCGGCTGTCTTAAACCCGAACCGGAACACAACAATGCGAACACTGCTGCTCGGGGGTAGGTTAATGGATAAGATGGTGGTATCAACCTGGACGGACCCTGCACAACGTCCTCCCAAAAGTAAAAAGTCCCAAGTTATTGAGTTGGTGACTCTCTTAGTGGGTCCCCTGCCACACCCATGGTTTCCGACAGAATATCAGCGCTGCATCAGCAATGCTGCAGCACATGCTGCGCCGGCGCCCTTTCACGGTTATGCCGTGGCGTTGAATTGTCGACTATTTATATTACTTAAGAGCACAGCATGGCATGGCATGGCAGGTGAATAAAGTTGCTTCTATTCTATTTAAATACATAAATAAGGTCCAAGAGAGTCAAACAAACGATCCCGCTTCTCACATAAATCACCATCAATTAGCCCATACTGGAAATCAAACTCAGGGCCAGTAGCTTCAAAGGCAGGGCCACTACTGGAATGATTATAGAGTCCAAGAAGAACATATTGTACTAATACAGCTTAAAGAGCAGAAGTTACGAATACAGTTGGTAAATGTACCTAAATCTAAAACACTGTCACTTGTTTAAACAATACCGCCTTCAAAAAGCAAAAAATAACTTCTTTTAATAAAATAGTAGGTCACTCCAAATGAAGTCAGTTTTTGTTTTAAATATTGTAGGACGCTGTCTTCATTTTTGTATTGATTTGGATTGACCTACCATATTATTAAAAGAAGATAATTTATTTTATAATTTTTCGTGATCATAATTATTCTGTTACATAGTCCCACTTTTTAATTAATGAGAAACTATAGAGCATTTCAATCCCGCCGCAAGCAACGCCGTGGGAAACCCATATAATTAAACCTAAATATCAGACCTAGGAATATAAGGGGCAAAATTCAAAGACAGCTAGGGATTTCCTACATTGATAAACTCAAATTATCGATGCTTTTCCAATATACTAGTGATCGCTCCAAGTTTTATTTGTAAAACTATTTTTTTATTGTATGTATAAAGATAAAACAAAATAGCAACATAATTCTAGTTATATCTAATTATTTTAAAAGACTAATCCTTCACTCATAATCATCAAATTTTTGTCCTAATTGTGTATTTCAGAATTACTGTCCCATTTAAGGTAAATGTCCCAGTGGACGACAATGTACCAATGTATGACAGTTTCGCAAATAATTTTAAAGAATAAGAAAAGTTACATTCAAAAAACTCCAAAACCCTTTTCAATGTATACCTACTAAAGGCATCTATCATTTACGTTTAAAAAAATAAATTAATCACTCATAATTTTGCAATTTGGTGACAGTATTTACTAACAGGTGATACGCGTCGGTCGTGCGTCGATGTTACTACGCAATTCGTTAAGAGATAAAGTGGTTTAAGTGAACTTAGTTGCTGTATTATTGGATTTTGTTGGTAAGTATTGATTATAACCATTAGATAACAGTATGAACAATTTTTTTTGTGTATTTTAAATGGTGTATCTCATTAATTTAATTGTTTTGGGGGCATGTCAAACATTGGCACAGAATTTTAACGTTTAGTAGTGAATGACACCCCATGTCATACACTCGCTAAAATTAATATTTTTTTAAACGTAATTTCAACCACGTGGTAAGGTTTGAGAGCATTGCGGTGTATTACTCTGTCAGTATCAAGTTTCTATTCAGTGTTTGAGTAATGTTTGACATGGGTGTCGAACATTACTCAAACACTGTTTTAATGATAAACCCAATATTTGACAGTCGTTTATTAAGGTGACAAACACTAGGCCATGACTAATGTCATACATTGGTTAGCAAAATCAGTGATCCCATTCCTTTATTAAATATTAACCAAATTGATGATAAGATGATACAACATAACACAATGGGGGGAAAAAAAGATTTCAAAAAAGGTATAAAAGCTGGAAGGAAGTATTTTCATAAAAGAGTGGATTCTTCTAGTGAGTCCGAATATGAAGAGTGGCAAGAGTCAAGAGGAAGTACTAATGACGTGTCATCAGAAAATGAAAATATTTTTTAATCTGACTTAGAAATATTATAATTGCTTTTTATTTCGAACTCTTAAGTATAATTTCATTTTTGTTTGTTTTTTGTAATTTGATTGTACTTGCAAATAAATACATTTTGTTTAATTGTGAAACTTGGTTTTTTTCGGTATTAACTAGGTATAGACTTTATTAAACAGTTTAAAAGTTATGAAGCTAACTAAAACGCTATGTCAAATACTGGTACTCAAACCTCATTTTGTCATAGTCAATTATTGGGAAATTTGAGAATTGAGCTGTTATTCACTGGTACAATTTTAGAGGTTGAGAAAAAGCTAAATATTTTATTAAAGCAATATTGAATATCATTTTTATGTTGGCGTAAATATTAAACACAAACCCGTTCATGTCATAAATTTTTTAAGTAGTTCATATAACTAGTATTTAAGCATTTTTTTTACAAAACATGTGATTTTCTGTCTAAAAGCGTCGACCACTGGGACATTTACCTTACTATTGTCAATGTAAACTATAAGAATTTGTTCCAAATTTCCGGGCGTTAATTTTCTCCGTCTCGACTGATGTATCCATTTCTGGTGGCTAAAAGACTTTTCAATTTCTGTGGAAGTGTTAGGGATGAACAAAATAAAAAAATACACACTTACAAAAAATGATGAAGGCGATCACTAGTATATGGGAAAAGCATCGATAACCGTGTTTATCGATATAGGCAATCCCTAGCTGTCAATTAATTTTGCCCCCTATATTCCTAGGTCTGCTAAATATGCTTCCTCTTGGTCGCTTAACTATCTTAATCGAAACTTGTCGCCACCCTTGAAATACATACTGTTTAGGAGTTCCGATGGCCACCTGTGGTCTTCATCATCAGTTCCACTTCACCAAATAGTGCTTTCCAAGAGCAAATACTCGAGTTACAATGAAAAATACCAAAATCGCTATAAGTGTGCTTATACATTTTGAGGAGTTCCGTCGATTCCTCATGGATTCCATCATCAGATCTTTATTTTTATAAATATGGGACCAAACGGGAAGCATTATCAAACAAAAAAGGATCATCAAATCATTCACCCTGTAGAAAAAAAAACAAACAAATTGAGAACTTCTTCCTTTTTTGGTCTTTTAAAAATGAAAACCAATCAAACCACGTGGCTCTGTGGAATAGCCAATGAAAACTGTTCCGTCTTAAGTAAGGCCAATGAGATGAGATAAAGAATGTAAACCGACTGACTGGTATAGTCTTTACTATTTGAACTGAGCTGATCTTCTACACAAAGGCCATTGTTTGTAAACAATACCATTGTCTTTCTTTGTGTCCGTAACCGCAAGCCGATTACATACAAAAAAGTTAGAACTACATTGAATGTACATTGAATTATCAACCCTACCCTCTAAGTCAGTAGGTTTAAAATGTAAAGTGTCAGGATACAGATATGTCTTTATTATTTGAACTGTGTTTATTCTCTACACAATACTATCATCATCTACACAAGACTTATATCTGTATCCTGACACTTTACATTTTAAACCTACTGACTAAGAGAGTAGGGTTGATAATTCAATGTACAGTCGCCATCAGATATATGGTAGCGGTCAAGGTACTCAAATATTTCGGAGCAGCATTAAATTTCAATATATTAATTACGCTAGATAAGGTCTATAATATCGGCCTATATAATTCGTCATAAATTTAGGAGCAGCGACTTTTCAATAAATTCGTAACATACAATTAGGTAAAGATATCGGAACTTACAGAAGTCATAAATATCGAAGCAGCCAGGATGATCATAAAGATCGGAACATTTATGGAAAATATACCTTAAGTCTGTGTCACATAGTTCAAAATACTTTACGATGGACCCATTAAAATAAGGTTTCAGACACGCATGATTAATATTATGTTGTCAACAATTTGAATTAAGAACAGAGTGGTTTATTGTGACATGTTCCGCTAATTTGGTCTATGAGTGTAGTAACGAATTCAAAATATGAACTATGTGACACAGACTTAAGGTATATTTTCCATAAATGTTCCGATCTTTATGATCATCCTGGCTGCTTCGATATTTATATGGGCCGATATTATAGACCTTATCTAGCGTAATTAATATATTGAAATTTAATGCTGCTCCGAAATATTTGAGTACCTTGACCGCTACCATATATCTGATGGCGACTGTACATTCAATGTAATTCTAATTTTCTTGTATGTAATCGGCTTGCGGTCACGGACACAAAGAAAGACAATGGTATTGTTTACAAACAATGGCCTTTGTGTAGAAGATCGGCTCAGTAGAAATAATGAAGACTATACCCAGTTTCATGGATGTGTTCGCTCGAATTGCATTCCAATTTCACTCGCCATTCTGTTCGAGGTTTGGATGAGGAGGAATTCACTGTTCAATTTTAACATGCGCCGGTTGTGGAAATAAAACGAGGATTCTGAGAATATTTGCTCAACTGGAGGGCAATTACAACGAATAAATATCGGGAAGCAACCTCACAAAAATCAATCTAGTCCCAAACTAGTCTGTACCTGTTAAATAGTTGTTTGGATATTTATAGTTTTAGTTTGGGTTGGTTTTTATTGGTAAGTGACTTTTATTTACAGGGCGTTAAATTCATGGTCTTCCTTTTATTTCTGACACTATATTATTTAGCAAAAAATAATCCTTATGATGAAGCCGCTCGATCGGTACGATAAATCTATAGAGCAACAATTTTTCTCGTGAAACAGGTTCGATTCCCGGGTCAACCATGTCATTATTTAAATATCTATGAATGCAGTTTAAATTATTTTTTAAATTTAAATAATGTCTTTTTTCAGTAAAATGTTCTATCTACAATATTCAAGGTAGGTACTTTCCTTCCATGTGGCATAGCCGTGGGACGCCCTGTATAAAATGTTGTACACTTGCTTGCTCGATGCATAACCTATCACTAGACCTAGAGATTTTCCTAGCACGAACGACGTGTTGTTAGGGCTTGACACAAAAAAAACATCGGCAATCCTGTTATCGATAACCACCTCTTCAACTTCATAGAGGAAATAATTGTACATCATTACGAGTATGATAGTTATTAAGAAAACATTCACAATGTCCTAAAACTCATTGACGTACCTAACCGGAAAAAAATTACAATCATATGTCTTATGATTCATAAAACAATGTGGTGCGTTTTAAAAATTAAAATAAGAATGATAAAGTTAATATCAAAACTATAAATTTATTAATAATAAATAAAAAATAAAAAAGATAAAAATATTTTACATTAATCAGTGAAAATCGCTCTATGATATTGAAGTGGTAATTATCGATAACAGTGTTGTCGATGTTTTTATTGTGTCAAGCACTAACAACACGTCGTTCGTGCTAGGAAAATATCTAGGTCTACCTATCACTGTACTCAATCTTTCAAGGGTTAGCTGGAAGAGATAAATAGTAGAAAGGGTATACTCATGTAACGGCCCCAAACACCAAATTGATTGTCGTGAACCTACAATGCCACAGGTTTTGGAAAAATAAATGAAAAGTAAAAATTTCACTAATTACAAATGCATTTAAGATTTCATTTTTTTTAAATAATACCACTAAATTACTAGCATAGTTACAAACAATAGGTAAAGTATTTTAGACAAAAAAAAACAAAAACCGATTTTCTTTTTTTTCTTTTTAGTGCCCATCGGAAAAGTTTCATAAAAAAATTAATTGAGTGAGTTAGCATGCTTAACTTTTTGGACATTACTCTTGCCACAACAACAAAAAAAGTTAATGCAACGGTTTGCCGGTCGGCCGGTCTTTGTACAGTCTGTGAGCTGAGCACTTAGAGAGGTTTAGTACTTCTCTCTCACTCGCTCTCATACGATCTTATTAAGCCTCTTCTAAGTGCTCACAGACTGTATAGTCTTTATTATTTGAACTGAGCTGATCTTCTACACAAAGGCCATTGTTTGTGTACAATACTATACAGATATAAGTCTTTATTATTTGAATTGAGCTGATCTTCTACACAAAGGCCATTGTTTGTGTACAATACTATACAGATATAAGTCTTTATTATTTGAACTGAGCTGATCTTCTACACAAAGGCCATTGTTTGTGTACAATACTATACAGATATAAGTCTTTATTATTTGAATTGAGCTGATCTTCTACACAAAGGCCATTGTTTGTGTACAATACTATACAGATATAAGTCTTTATTATTTGAACTGAGCTGATCTTCTACACAAAGGCCATTGTTTGTGTACAATACTATACAGATATAAGTCTTTATTATTTGAATTGAGCTTATTCTTTACACAATACTATCATCTACACAAGACTTATATCTGTATCCTGACACTTTACATTTTAAACCTACTGACTAAGAGGCTAGAGTTGATAATTCAATGTACATTCAATGTAGTTCTATTTTTTTTGTATGTAATCGGCTTGCGGTTACGGACACTAAGAAAGATAATAGTATTGTAAACAAACAATGCAGGCCTTTGTGTAGAAGATCGGCTCAGTAGAAATAATAAAGACTATACACTTGTATAACCCGCGTCCAAACTTCGCATTATTCTTCCATTGTTGTGCATTCTGCGCAAGTCACCAACGAACTGATAGAGAAATTGCCACAACGCGTCAATTTAGCAGGGCAGCGAGGTCAATCTAGGGTGTCAAGAAGGTCTCGCTTTGCCGCCCTGCGGCAGGGACTACCTAGGAAATTGCCCCTGCTCGCCTATGCACAACACAATTAAGGAGGCAATTAAGGGTCAATTTCAGCTGCCCGCATACGCTCAAGGCTTGCACTAATGGGTAGGTAATACAATGATAAACATAGCTATAGACGACGATGACGAGACACGCTGGCCTAGTTGGAAGTGACCCTGCCTACGAAGCTAGCGGTCCTGGGTTCAAATCCCGGTAAGGGCAGATATTTGTGTGATGAGCGCGAATATGTGTTCCTGATTCATGGATGTTTACTATGTATTTTAGTATATATTTCTCTATATAAGTATTTATATCCTTGTCTAGTACCCATAATACAAGCATAGAGATTAAATTGGGACTAGGTCAATTGGTGTGACATTGTCCCCCGATATCAAAAAAAGGTATGTATTTATGTCAATACATACATACATACTGACGCCTTCGTTCCCACAGTGGGATAGGCAGAGCTACCGAATAACCTACAACTCTATAAACTTGATAGTATATATAAACTAGCGGACCTGGCAAACGTTGTTTTGCCATGTATATAAAATTTAGGGGTGGACCACCCTTATCACTTAGGGGGATGAAAAATAGATGTTGTCCGATTCGCAGACCTAACCGATATGCGCACAAAATTTCACGAAAATCGGTCGAGCCATTTCGGAGGAGTTTAATTACAAACACCGTGACACGACAATATTATATATTAAGAAAGAAGATAAATACATAAATACAAAGGAGACATCTACTTACTATTACAGAGAATCAAACCCGTGGCCTCTAGCTCCGTAGGCAGGGTCACTACCAAATAGTTTAGAGACGTCTAATAATATTATCTAGCATATTAACTACATATAGAAAAAATGACCTTCTGCTGGATTTTCTTGCGGCGCTTCTTCGCAATGATGGTCTTGTCCGAAGCGCTAGTAGATTCACTCCATGTTACCGACGTGTAAGAGAGCCCTCATGTGGCCAATTTGCTGAATAAATATTTTGAATTGGAATGAGTTTTTAATAGATAGTAAACACGACTGTCCACTTTCATTCACAGCTCAACGAAATGATGGATTAAATTCATTTACAAGGCAAACGTTTTAAAAAGCCGGCGGACTTTGAATCAGACTCGCTCACGAACGGTCCTATGTGCCACGGAAATGTCAAGCGGATTGTGAACTAAAGGTTAAATCGCGTAGCTGTCAAAAAAAATACATACTTTAGCTCCGAGTTTTTACCCGACTGCCGAAAGAGCTATTGTGTTTAACAGCCTATATATTTAGGTAGTTAGTACTATAATAAGCAAGGGGCGGAATTTTCATAGCAAAAATCAAACATCAAGAGGGATTGACCATTGTGTTTTATCGACTATCGATGATTAATTGTCACTTAGCACGACATGTTTTTAGGTAATGGGACACTCTAAAGGCTACCAAAAAACAATGGACGTGTGTACAGAACTACAGATGTAGTGCATAATTGTTTTCCTTCGTATTTAATCGGAAATATTGGTATTTGTCATGCTACTTCAGTCAACCTCAATACTTTTTGTACTGTGACCGACTGAAATAGCAATACACGTTCGTACGTTTCCGTGAAAATACGAAGGAAAACAATTATGCACTACATCCGTATGAAGGTTAACAAAACAATAAATTAATAAAACAGAGACATGTTTTATTTTGTTACGATTTACATATAAAATCAAAACGAAAATGTTAAACAGTATAACTACAATCGAAATCTAGGTATATCTGTACTAATTATATTTTCTTCATCTTGTTACGCATTAATAAAGAATCGTCATTATTTTCTCTACAGTGTCATCATTTATATTGGTCCAGTTTTCATCGTCGATCACTCTATACGATGAGAAAGAGCGTTCTACCTTAGTTGAAGTAACAGGAGCATATTTTTAGTACTCGATAACATTGTTTTGGTTGTTTGTTTTTTTTTGTTATAAAATCGGAATAATCGCGAATTTTGTCATAGTCCGGAATATTATTTAGTAAAATCGATAGTTGATAAAACAGTTTGGTCAATCCCTCTTGACGTTTGATTTTTGCTATGAAAATTCCGCCCCTTGATAATAAGTTAGCTTGTAAATAGAAGAGTTGTTTTTTTTGGTTCTTATGTTGCCATAGGTCCATTTTGCCTTCATGCTTGGTTCGTTTTACCTTCACGTGTAGGCAGGATGTACCAAACCGAGGGTTTCGGAGATCATCCAATATCTTCTGTATCTGTGTTCCTTAATAATAAGTTTGATTAATAAATGCTCAATTATATAATAACAAAAAAAGAAAAAGAAATTATTTCTTGGGTTACATTGATTTTTCCTTTAGTGGTCCGTATTACCTTCGCTATCTCTACGTTTGTTCCTTTGTGGCGTACCAAAAACTAAACACGTAAATCGATTTTGATGATTCTTATGTCAATCGATTTGTCTTAATCTTGTGAGTGTACCTATAGTTTTTTTTTTTTTTTCATTTTTTTTATATCATATGAAGGCAATCGAGCACACAGGCCACCTGATGGTAAGTGGAAACTGTGACCCATAGACATTCGCATTCACAAGACCGCAATCCTAAGACTGCAAATGCGTTGCCAACCCTGAGGACTAAGATGGAATGCCCCTATGCTAGTCATTTCACCGGCTGTCTTATCCCCTAACCGGAACACAACAATGCGAACACTGCTGCTTGGCGGTAGGTTAATGGATAAGATGGTGGTACCAACCCGGACGGACCCTGCACAAGGTCCTCCCACCACTAAAACACACATACACAGACATGACAGTAATTAAAATTCAATATGGCGGCAAGTCAAAAGTCTTTGACCAGTGTGTGTTGCCAGTGATGACCTACGGATCCGAGACGTGGGCGCTAACAATGGGCCTCATAAGAAGCTCAAGGTCACTCAGAGGGCTATGGAGAGGGCTATGCTCGGGGTTTCTCTGCGTGATAGAATCTGAAATGATGATATCCGCAGGAGAAAGCTAAACTGAAGTGGCAGTGGGCGGGGCACATCGCACGCAGGACTGATGGCCGATGGAGTCAAAAGGTTCTTGAGTGGCGTCCGCGGACCGGGAGACGAGCTGTAGGTAGGCCTCCAACAAGATGGAGTGACGACCTTGTACGGATCGCGGGAACGCGGTGGATGCGGAAAGCACAAGACCGGTCTGAGTGGAGAGCCTTGGGGGAGGCCTATGTCCAGCAGTGGACGTCTTCCGGCTGACATGATGATGATGATGATGGCGGCAAGCAGACGCTATTATCCTCTAATCTGTGTTGGGATTAGATAATACCTAAATTGTCACCGTAATTTAAATGTATATGCCTAATTACAGCTTTGTACTGTCGAGTTCATAAATATATGTACACTTTAGTACCTTGTCTATTTAATGACATGTTTATATTTATGCTTTATTCACTGTAAGGTTTATTCTAACCCAGCAACCACACGTGTAAAAACACTAAAAACTATGAAGTCCAATACCGCCTATACCTAGGCCTTAATTTATTATTAATTCGCGATAAATAATGGCCGATGTAATTGTGTGAGAGCGACGGAAACCGCGACAGGTAAGCCGCGATATCCGTTTTAATTTGGTCACCCATTTTGTTCCATTAATTATTTAACCTCTGTGGCCCTTTGATATTGCTAATAACAAAATAAATGAACGCGTAATGGTTTGCGGTGTATTAAAATGTAGCCAATCTAAAAGCACTTTAGTTACAGCAATTTATAGAATAATTTATTGATGCTTTACCAGACCCGTTATACACAAACCCCGGATTGACGGAAACATAAATGTACCATTGCTAGTGATTAATTAAATATCGACTAAGTTTTATCGACATCGTTAAAATATAATTTTCAATAATTATAAATAGTACCCGAAACCGACGTGCGTGCAAGACTCGATGTATGAATGTTGAAGAAGCGAAAGAAATTTGTCAAGAAGAGAGTAGCAAGTGGAAAGAAGTGGTCTCTGCCTACCCCTCTGGGAAACAGGCGTGATTTAATGTATGTATGTATAAATAATGGTCAAAGTAATATACCTTTTAATAATATGTAAACCTTTTTTATTTATACTTATCGCAACTACATATTGCGTATTAAAACAAAAAATATTTTTTTCAAGATTTAAACCACTGGTTCGGCGTGACTAATATTGTAAATTCATGCCAAATATCAGCTTTCTAGAACTAAGAGTCTCTGAAACTAAGCTGCAGATGGACGAACAGACGGACGGACAGAAACTATATGGGTTTCTAGTTTGACCACGGAACCCTAAAAAGGAGGAGGTTCTCAATTCGTCGAAATACTTGCTGGTCTGATGCCTAAAGGAACTCCTCAACAGCTCAAAGTAGACATGTCGAGTTTGGACCCATTTGAATTAATGTTGATGAATTGTCAATATGGATGAAATGAATTTTCAGTGTTAGAAGAACACTCAGCCATAAAGTATGTAATTAATATTATCAATAAAAATAGTACATTATTGCCTAGGCAGTGAAGCAGGCAATTGACAACATCTCAAAAAAAAAAAATGTTTTTTCGCGTTTATAATAGCTGGTTAAAAATTAGACTACCCTTATTTCTTGGTTTTTCTTTATTTAACTTAAATTCGTCGTTAATAATTTATTAAAGTAATAGTCATTAAAAAGACCGTATATACAAAGTTAGGAATACTGATGTCGTGGTCTTAGCCTGATATAAAATAAAAAAAGTAACTTTAAACAGAAACAGAACTGACTGACTGTCATGTCATGTCACTCACTTGTCAATCATTCGCTGCCGTTCGTACACAAATTTGTTATTTGCGTAATTTAATTAATTACGTTATTTGTAGACGCCATACAAATAAATAAACTATTTTGCGTAGAATCGAAAGCGTGTCGTTAGAATCAAGTAATCCGTCAGACAGATAAAAAATTAACATGACAGTTGTATATTTTTTTTAATTCCTTTGGTAATAAATGGACTAAGGGCACTATAAGTGTATTCCTAACATTCACAATCCAACTTTTTTTACTGTTTTTCCTGAATATAAAAAAAACTACTGCATAATTCTGTAGCTCTGCCTACCCCACTCTGGGAATGAAGGCGTGAAGGTATGTATGTATGTACTACTGCATAAAAAAATCCAAAGATATTTTTACTGTAATCAGCAGTGTAAAATCTAGAAACGGTATTTTATTTTACTACCTTAGCACAAAATGAATTGTTGTCAATTGCGGGCCGAGAATTGGTTTAAACGGACGAGCTTGCGAGTCCGTTTAAAAATACGGGGCCCGCAATTGCCGTTCCTGCCGAGGCATATATAGAGCTTTTCTCAAAACTCTAAACATACAAATCGCATATAAATAGAAACTTCACGTGAAATAACACCACTCTCTACCGCCTTTATTTTTATGACAAGAAGAAACGCAAGCTTTTTTTAGAAAAAAAAAACTCAAGCTATTCCAGACACACATAAAAAAGTTACGTTTCGAATAAAATATGGATGTATAAGACTTATGCCATCATTTTATTATGGCCGTTTTCACTTTTTAAAAAGTTACAGACTAGATAACAATGAAATTTGTATGCAACATTGCGGGCTTGTGTAGCGAGCACGCAATGTTTTTTTTTTTAATTTGGGAACTGTCTGTAAACTATGTACTTCGCGTCTCAGTATGGAGTTAGTAATGTCAACTATAAACCTCTTTCTTGGGCAGCGAAATAAAACCATTGCACTACCGCCACACTTTAAAACAATATCCCAGGGGAAATTCCTGCACTTTGTAAAACTTTATTTACTCGTAAACCACAATAAACTTATATACTAACTTTTTCCTGCAAGAACTTTTAAAAACTAGCCAAGTGCGAGTTGGACTCACACACGATAGGAAGGCTTCTACTAATGATTACAATAGAGGCATTAAATCTTAGTCCTCAGAGTTGGCAGAGCATTTGCACTCTTAGGATTGCAGTCTATTGAATGCGAATGTCTATGGGTCACAGTTTCCACTTACCATCAGTCGGCCTGTGTGCTTGTTTGCCTTCTCTATGCCATAAAAAAAACATAGTTATCTCATTGTGGTTTTGAAATTTCACAGACTTAAATATCGTAGAGTACGATACGGAGGTATCCTATTATTACGTCTCATTCTGTATTCGTCTTGTTAGCTATCCGACTATCTAAATAGATCAAATTCTGTAGCTTGTCTCTCTCTTAATACGTCTTATTCGTTTTTAGTCGCGGTCATTCTTTGTTTGTCTCCCTCGTTTTTAGTATCATTCGAAGTCTATCTTTAGTTTTTAGTATCGAAATAGTTTTAGCGAATAAGTAAATATGACAAAATACAAAAAGGGAAGAACGAAAAGAGTCCAAGGAAGACAGTGACGAATAACGAATAAGACATATTAAGATATAGAATGCTGAATGGAGATAGCTTATACACTGGATTAACACAAAGGCTACTTTTTATCAAAATTTACGCGGACGAAGTCGCAGACAGAAACTAGTACAATATAATACCGCTGCTCGAAACATTCATTTTAAAAATGGAGAAAATCTGTTCTTTAAAAGGAAACATCCATTTTAAAAATTGAGAAAATGAGATCTTTCTGAAACTTTTTGAAAAGCGGCTTACGCCGGCGAAAGCTCTATAGAAATTAACCTCTTTGCAAAAGTATTACATTTTAATACTTTTCTACCGTTTTACTAGTGTAGAGAAAAGTGCAGTTTACTATTATGCAATTAGGTTTTAAAATACTTTGTCTAAGGTCTTAGAGCTCCGCGCTACGGCATATAAGTATTGTTAAGCAGCGTTTAAATTGTATTTTTCTTTTAAACTCCGTACAAAATGTTGCTAACTAAATTCATTTGAGAAATAAATATCTTTAAACCGCAACTTTTAATCGTTATAATAACTATAGCTTCTTTGTCGTAAGATATCCTGGATTTTTTAATAATACTACTTTCAGCTTTTGATAAACAAGTTTACCATTGGGGTGCAGTATCAGTAATGAAAGTGACGTTTCAATTTTAAACACGATCTCCAAAGACTCTTTTAATTAATGCTTCTAATTCCTAAATATCATTGACATTGACATTGATGTTTTTAAACTATTGATCAAACCTACTTCGTCCTTCGTAGTAATGTGCAATACAGATAATTTTATCTTGGAATCTTATTCTAGAGTGATTTAGTATTAAGTTATCTGTATTAAAATACCTAGTTAAGCCCTCTAAAATTGCTGTGCCCTTGCAGGGCGTCACATGGATACCTATTGTTTATTTTCCACCTCATATATGTAGTGTGATATGCAATAAAGTTTTTGATTTGATTTGATTTGGTCATAATATTATGTTAAGACCATCATGTAGGTAATATTAATTTATACATACATACATACATAAACTCACGCCTTCATTCCCAGAGTGGGGTAGGCAGAGCTACAGAAATACCAACAACTCCAAAAACTTGTTGATAACTCTGTAACCACAATTTGCACAACTAGGCTAAGATGTTTACCAGTGTATATTAGTGACAGGTGGCAAGCCCATCGCCTAACAGTACTACAAGCCTATATTCCCTTAGTCGCCTCTTACGACTTCCACGGGAAGACATGGAGTGGCACTATTCTAAGCCGGCAACCACACGGCACATATTAATTTATTTTTGAATCTTATCCGAGAAGACACAGAAAACTTGTTTCTTAACTAATCTGTCAAGTGCTACCTAAATGCCACGAGCTACCAATGTGTAGTAATACCCATATGTCACGAAAAAAGTGGTCGATAAACTTAGTCGATATTTAATGAATTACTAGCATTTGGTACATTTTTGGCGCCCGTCAATCCGGGGCATGCTCATAACTGAAAATGACGTTGCAACACTCACTACTGCATTCAATAGCGACAAGTGCACTCAAGAGTTCCACATCTTACGTGAATGGGACGGCACGAGTGCGGAGTGGAGATCCTAGTGAGACTTCGGAACGTGACTTCGGCCGTATTCAGAGCAATATTCAGCCCTTTTAAGCTAATAGGCACTATTTGAGATAGAGCTCTTGTTGCAATGTCAACCTCATTGCTAAGATGATAGAATTGAAATTGGTTTGATTATTGAATTTGAGATACTGCTAATTGCTAGGGAAGGTAGTAGGGTTCGTGGCCGCGTTCGGATTCCGTATAGGATGAAGGAGAATCAAACCCAGGACCGCTAGCTTCATAGGCTTTGGAGGCTTTTTTCCCACTCATATTTAATGATAGGGTCTTAACACGATGATATTTAAGTTCGAATACTTCTTTAAGTACCGTGAAATTAACTTTAATCAAATTCAATTTCTTTTAATTTAACCCGATTAAAAGAAACTACAAGATACAATAAAAATATGTTATAATCATTTTTAGTTGATTTTCGTTTTTTTTTTTTACGTATAATTGAAAAGGGGTCTAAAATGGAGGGGTAGCAAATAGGGTGTCATATATGAAAAGGCTTAATCTGCACTGTCCCTTAGGCTATAATTGCCATGTAATTGTTGCATATAAATGGGGAGTACCTTAAAAGTTGATTCACCCATCAGCATTGAACGAAGGAGCCACCGTTTGATTATTCCCAAAGATTCTGCGTCAAATCTAAACCAACTATGAACATGAACGTTGCCTAACAAACAGGAATACTAGAACCAATATTAAAAAAATCAATATCGATAATAATTTGAGGCGGAATCGTACGTTTTCCGCATGCGATGCAGTCGAGTTATGAGGAGATCCTCACAAGATGGAGCACGTGACCCAAAACGTTTTCACGGAAAACGTTATACAAGACACTATTGTGAGAAATATACGATATTTTCCCGCTACGAAAGGCTGCATTAAAGCAATACTCGACAAACATTTTATGGAATATCGAGAGTGGAATAAATACGTTGAGTTGTGTGGTTATTCTTTGTGCTTCCATTCTTATTATTGGTTCTTGATGTCAGTTTTTGCGAAACAGGAACGCACTGTTTTGGTACGTCGGTATTGGTCTTAAGTATTATATTATAGAGACATGCTTTCTCATCTCTTTCTTTCAAGGTAAATTACCTTCCTTTTTGAGGAGCGCTTTTGCGCACAGATGACGTATCTTAATATAAAATATCATTGATTATCACCGTTTCGACAGCTCTTATTTACTTGACAGTAATAGCGGCTGACGTCATAACAACAGGGACCGGAAAACCCCTTCTTTTGATTAACCCTATCAATAGGCTTAGCCTATCATTCGGTTAGCCAATCGATGTGCTTAGCTATGATTGAGTCACCTTAACGTTAGGGCGAACCCCTTTGAAGTACACTCGCGGTCAAATAATACGGGTCAGAGTGCGTTTTTCATACTAAAGAGGCTATTTCGAAGCCTTGGTTCCTCGCCAGGGGATGCTTTTAGTGAAATCTGATGATGGGTACCCCAAGCATCAATACAGGACTTCCAGAGTGCCTAGGATACCCAACTCATGGAATCTGCGGTTAACGCCGGAATTGTGCATGTTCAGAAAAACATCTAAAATGGCAATAAAATGTAAGGAAATCCAATTGCTAACCCAAACTCTCTCGCTGTGGTGTTAACTGATTGTGCGATAAGTTAGGTATCTTAAGAACATTTGACCTCCTCTATTGAACCTTGGAGAATCCACCATTAAACTTCTCTCAAAACAACCCCTGGCAAGGAACCAAGGCTTCAAAATAGCCTCGTTTGTATGAAAAACGCACTCTGACCCGTATTATTTGACCGAGAGTGTAATTAACCGCATCCAAAGAGCTTACCCGGTTCATTAGGGTTTCGGTAGTTTAATATTTAAGCGCTTAGCATTGACTGGGTATTACCCCATCGATCGCATCTCTCTTTTTTGCGCATTCGGGCGAACTCTAGCCGTCTCGCTGAAGCGGCTACTGCCTGCCGCCACCCTATCAATTGTTAGGTAATTCAATAATACGTCTAAACTCTTGCGCATAGAGGTTAAACCAGTTTGAAACCGTTCAAATAAGCTTGAATAAGGTGACAGACAATAGGGTATTGGAATAGGCTTAGCGCTTAGTCGAATTAACCGTATCGTTGGGTTGCCCTTTCTTTGAGCTAAGTCGACGATAAGCTAAGCGCATCCTTGGGGTTTGTAACAACAAGTCTATCAAAAACCATATCAAAAACCCCTTTCGCGCTAAGCGGTTCCGGTCCCTGCATAACAATGACATAACATATTAACTATGTACGATATCGTTTATACCGCCTTGAACACCGGCCCTTTATCTGTGGTTGCCCTGTACCTACACATAAGATATATGGCTTAAGGGACTTAGAACCCAAACCAAAATCATTAAAAAAAATACACATAAGATAGTACGTAATATGTAAGTATCGATACTATTATCAATACTTTAATGACATGCAATACTTTAATGTTACCACAAAAGTACAACCACAGATACAGGTTTCTTAATAAGGGAAGTTACGATATGGATGTAGATAGAGCAAATAAATGCATTTTAATTCGAATTTCGAATTTGAATTAAATTCGAATTTTGAATTTGAATTTAGAATTGCTCGGGATATTGGTTGCAACCGAGCGACGGCAGTCGAACGCTGCGCAGTAGATCGAATTACATTGAGATGATTCGGTCCTGGCTGATATATTAAAATCTACCAGTTAAAGCTCGCTTACACAGTGCAAGTGCTTGGCGAGTACCTAGGACAGTTACTGGCCTACTATTTGGGAATGATGTGGGATTGACGAGGCGAATGTAAAAATTGAAAATTGTGCTTGCTATCTTCCTATTTTTACAGAATGTCGTTTATTGAGTTAGTTTTAAGAGTAATGTATCAAAACTTTTTATGCAGAATGTCTTGCACCGTCATAGGTAAGTATAATTTGTATAATTTTAAATATATTTTTTTTACTGTTACTTGTTAGTTTTTGTGACAATTCTGAGTTTTGACACATTTTCGTGCTCAACTACGCATGAATATATTTTTTTTTTGTTTTATTTGAGTTCATTGTTTTATAATAATGCTAGGTTAAGTTTATTATTGTATAATATCATAGGCAATATTTGAAAAACGACTTACTGTTGAGTTTCTTGCGGCGTTTCTTCTCAGCAGAGGTTTCTGCTGGTAGATTTTTGACGTGTAAAAGTGCCCGTGCGGCCTACTTACTGAATAAACATATTTTATCTTTTTTTTTGTCTTTTAACAAATTTCCATACACAATGCGATGAAGATTCTTTTCCGTAAAACATAGTCAAACTTTTATGATTTTTGAATACGTTTAAGAATCTACAGGGTGTCCCAGAAACCGACGTCAACCCGCCTAGGGCTGATAGAGCAGCTCATAAGCTATCGATTTAACCCCCATGTATGTTCAGCAATTGTTATTAGTTTCCGAGATAATGATCATTTAAATCAGAGTTTTTGCCATTTTTCCTTATGTCCGTGGTACGAAAAAACCCTAAATTCATGTATTAATTCATATATTTTTTTGTGTTTTGTGACGAGAGATGAGAATGTGGACGAGATGAGAATAGGGATGAAATGGGAATATGGACAAAAAGAACCTGAGCGAAGAAAAAGCTTGTAACAAGTAGGCTATAAAGGTCTCAGACGTACTGAGTCTTAGAAAACACCCTTATTCATAAACGCACAATAATCCTATTTCAGTTAAAGTATTCTTTGATACTTTCTGTTAAATTCAAACCGTTGCAAACATAACTTTTTCAACTAGCTTAAAAAGGAAACTACAAAGTTCGTGCCTGTCATTAAAGCGCTTGAAAGCTCGCCTTCTAATCACGGCACTAGTGTACCTTAGGAACTAATTATGTACCGTTGAATACATACATAACTTTATATAGAAGTTGCTAGTATGCTATAATAATTATAATATAACTGTTATTATATTGGTTCGGTCATTTTTTTTTTTTTTATAGCATGTGAAGGCAAACGAGCATACAGGCCACCTGATGGTAAGTGGAAACTGTGACCCATAGACATTCGCATTCACAAGTCTGCAAATGCGTTGCCAACCCTGCGGACTAAGATGGAATGCCTCTATGCTAGTCATTTCACCGGCTGTCTTATCCCCAAACCGGAACACAACGATGCGAACACTGCTGCTTGGCGGTAGGTTAATGGATAAGATGAATTTGGAAAGGATGGATGAAAGAAGATTGACGAAAGAGATATACAGATCACAAGTGAGTGGAAGGGCCGGAAGGGGCCGCCCTAGGCGTACTTTTTCGAATCAAATCTGAGAAATACCGGAAATGGGCAATTCAATCATTCCTGTTTCTCAGAGGGGTAGGCAGAGACCACTTCTTTCCACTTGCTACGATCTTGACAATTTTCTTTCGCTTCTTCCACATTCATACATCGAGTCATGCACGCACTTCGGTTTCGGGTACTTAAGATTCGGCCCTTTTCCAGTATTTCGCCGATTTGATTCGAAAAAGTACGCAAATGTAAACAATACCTAATTAAAACACTTTTAAAATCTAAGTAAAATGTATATTGTTTAATGTACTGACAATTTGTTCATTTGAGTGACAATAAGGTAAAAGTAATTTGTTAATGATTATTTCAAGTATCGATATCGGTTATTACGTTATTTTATTAGTTATTAATAGTTATATATAGAAGTTGACATACTATGCCGAAATACTAATTGGAAACATACTATATGTAGCGTGACGTCATTTTTGCGTCAACCGCATGAAAAGTACGGACCCTGGTTACTATGACAACACTCATTATTAAACATCGGTATCAACTTTCATGGCACCCGGTAAGGGTCGCAAAAAAAGAAATACATTCGTATATCTAATAAATAATAAATTTTATTGTCTGTTATTTTTTTAAATTTAATTTTTCTGCAGCTAACTGAGTTATTATAGAGGTTTATACTTTTAATAATGTAATAGAACCTTTATTACTCATTTTGCATTCGAAAATGAATATAATGACAAATTTATGTCAATTTAACTTCCTCACCAAATAAATACTAATTAGTGTGGGAAGGTAATTCAGTCATTCAAAATGGATATATTATAATATAACAGACATCAAAGGATGACAGTAAAATCCATGTAACAAATTCCACTAATTTATTCAAGTCTTTAATGCATTTTAGCGTCTTTCCTTCGGTTTATAAAAACTAAAGGTTCAAAATACTAGATGTATTTGTGTGTATTTGTTTTTCTGCAAACTGTACTCTGCCATGAAAATTGAACGTTGATACCGATATTTACTCATTATAGTACTGGGGCCCCAGACAAGATGCATTACGCCAACTCGCTTTTCTGTTCGTTTCGTTTTTAAACCAATCGCGTCACTGCTAGATCACGTGACTTTTCGTATCACGTCATCTACAAGTGAAGCGATTGGTTTAAAAACGAAACGAATAGAAAAGCGAGTTGGCGTAATGCATCTTGTCTGGGGCCTCTGTTTTCACGCTTCGGTTACGCTATAGGTATTCTGTCACCGTTAACGATATCAATATGAGACTAATCTTTGAATTGTATCGAATTGATAACAAGCGAGTTAACTCCTTGTTGACCCATATAGCTCTGCCGCAATCAACTCGTTCGCGCCATGACCGCAGGCTTCCGGACCAATCCCCGGCATCCGGAGGCGGATAACTACCAATCACGGGCAGTCGTTCAATGACCGAGCGGCTCAGGCGTTTGATGATTCGCTACAATAGATGTTGTTAGGAAGGCAAACGAGCACACAGGCGACCTGATGGTATGTGGAAACTGTGACCCATAGACATTCGCATTCACAAGACCGAAATCCTAAGACTGCAAATGCGTTGCCAACCCTGAGGGCCAAGCTGGAATGCCTCTATGCTAGTCATTTCACCGGCTGTCTTATCCCCAAACCGGAACACAACAATGCGAACACTGCTGCTTGGCGGTAGGTCAATGGATAAGATGGTGGTACCAACCCGGACGGACCCTGCACAAAGTCGTATGTTTTAGTTTGAACTAACGACATTAAACCTAGTTAGGTAAAACTACCACATCATCATCATGTCAGTCGAAAGACGTCCACTGCTGGACATAGGTCTCCCCCAAGGCTCTCCACTCAGACCGGTCTTGTGCTTTTCGCATCCACCACGTTCCCGTGATCCTTACAAGGTCGTCACTCCATCTTGTTGGAGGCCTACCTACAGCTCGTCTCCCGGTCCGCGGACGCCACTACCACATGATATATATATAAATATTCACGTCATTAATGTGCGAACACGAAATAACGAAGCTGCAACGCGAAAAACCTGGCTGCGCGGAGAGCGACCTTCAATCGCTGCGGCACCAACTTTCACCACTGTTTGGAAATTGCAGCAGTGGTTTTCCTTACACAGAAGTTGATGATCTTTCAGATGAGTTTTCATTGTTTTAAAGGAGATCCATAATCTATACTAATATTATTTAGAGGTCAAGTTTGTGGGGTAATCTCTGGATCAAGACTCTTTTGTTAAGAATTGTGATATACATAATTTGAATACAAGAAATAAAAATAAAATTGCCATTAAAAATGTTTGTGTCCGTAAGGTTTATAAATCATTTGTAGGTCAATGCATCCTTTTCTATAATAAATTACCTGACGTTGTTTTAAAGTTACCATTTCCAGTACTTAAAACTTACTTGAGAAAGTCGTTGATGTCTAAAGCTTACTATAAGGTCGAGGACTATCTAACTGATAAAAATGCTTGGCCTAAACTAAACACCTAAATAACGTAATAATAACTTAGTCATAAAAAATATGTAAACATTGTATATTGTCTAGGGGACACGGTTTCTGTAGGAGAATGTATCGAATGTATTTTACTTGTGGGAGGACCTTGTGCAGGGTCCGTCTGGGTTGGTACCACCATCTTATCCATTAACCTACCGCCAAGCAGCAGTGTTCGCATTGTTGTGTTCCGGTTTGGGGATAAGACAGCCGGTGAAATTACTATCATAGAGGCATTTCATAATCTTAGTCCTGTTACTTATTAGTTTTGTGACAATTCTGAGTTTTGACACATTTTCCTGCTCATCATCATCATTATGTCAGCCGAATGACGTCCACTGCTGGACATAGGCCTCCCCCAAGGCTCTCCACTCAGACCGGTCCTGTATTTTCCTGCTAAACTACGCATGAATATATTCATTTTTGGTTTTATGTGAGATTCATTGCTTTATATCATGCTAGGTTAAGTTTATTATTGTATAATATCATTAGCAATATTTAAAAAACGACTGACTGTTGAGTTTCTTGCGGCGTTTCTTCTCAGCAGTGGTCTCTTGCGAAGCGCTGGTAGATTTTTGACGTGTAAAAGTGCCCGTGCGGCCTACTTACTGAATAAACATATTTTATCTACTGACACGATTAAAAAATATATTTTACCAATAGAAAGCCACGTTATTTGTGCGTGTCATAGGCTATATATTAACCCGTATTCAGATTTCTACTCAATATCCGGTCGTGTCGCACCGTGAAATCCGATCAGCGATAACCTATCACTGTCACACGCACGAGATTAGAAACAGACAGACAACTCAATTAACACCAGTTAGATTGGTAACCGCAAGCCCTTAGTAATCTGTACCTACACATAGATAACTCGTGGCATTTAGGTAGCACTTGACAGTTTCTAACAGACTAGTGATGTGACAATGCTCTTCCTGTACGAGTCGAGAAAAGGAAACCGATAAGACAAAAAAAAATCAATCATTTATTATATGACATTCGTGATTAACAATTAATATTTGTTCTAAATTTTGACAAGTCTGCCTACTTCCAATTTGTTTAAGAAAATGATCTTTCAATTTACACTGACGTAATGGGTAAAGAAAGCATTCTATTGTAAAGTTGCAGCGTATTTTTATTGATGTTCTCTTCGACAGCAACTATTTTATTTTGTAATAAGTTATTAATATTCTCTGTTGGAAGATATCTTGGATTTTTTGATAATAAACGTATAAGTTTACCTTTGGGGTGCAGTATCTGTAAATTAAATTAAATACGATCTCCAAAGACTCTTTTACTTTAAGGCTTCTACCTTTTTTTTTTTTTTTTTTTTTTTTTTTTTTTTTTTTTTTTTTTTTTTTTTTTTTTGCCCCCGCGGCGACTTGAACAGCTACTACCGCAGGGATATGGCTTCCACGTGAAGTGATTTCGCCAGTGTCAAGGTTTATATGAGTATAAAACACAATCCAATCTTCTCTAGGAAGATTGGGGGCAACGTTGTACGGTGATTTGTAGGTCAGAGGTCAAGATAGTTTTAACCTCTGCGGCTTCTACCTTCTAATTCCTTAATATCATTGACATTGACATTTATGTTTTTAAACTAGTGATCAAACCTACTTCGTCATATTTTAAGACCGTGTAGGTAATATTAATTTATTATTTCATCTTATCTAAAAGACACTTAGAAAACTTGTCTCATCACTAAGTTGTCAAGTGCTACCTAAATGCCACAAGTTACCGATGTGTTGATCTGTAATGATGTTACTCACGCTCAATTATATCAAGAGCTCTGACCTCGTATCACATGGTAATAAGAAGAGCTCAAGTTATTTTGGCTTAAAACAAAACCAGTATATTCTGAAGTCGAGTATCAAACAAATGTGAAGAGTTTCGGTTTTATTTTTATTTGGTAGGTAAATTAAGTATCTAAATATCGATGGTTTAAATATGATTTAAATTAGTAATATATTCAACTAATTATGTATCACTTTAGCTCATATTTATATCTATATAAATATGAGCTATATCTATATAAGAAATATCATGTAATTTCATTTATGTTTTTTTTTGAAGTTGTAATTCTGTAGCTCTGCCTACCCCACTTTCTGGGATTACAGGCGTGAAGGTATGTATGTATGTATGTAATTTCATTTGTCATTTAAAATAATAGTAATAATGAACCTTTTTTCACAGTTGTACAGTCAGCGTCAAAAGTAACTGGTCACTTCAAGCTACTTTTGTACTTTATCGCATTATCACATTAGACAATCTTGTTTGACATTGCTTATGTGACAGTAAAGCGACAAGGTATTTAAGTGATCATACAGTTTCTTTTGACGCTGACTGTACTATTTGACGTTTCCTTGCAGGGATTAATTCAGCTATGTACAGTCAAGGAAATTGATTCGTAGACCATTTTGGACAATGCAAAGTGACGCTGTAAATAAACTCATTAGAAGTCTCTTACGTTTTGATAGATTACGTCACAATGACATAGTCCAAAATGGTCTACGAATCAATTTCCTTGACTTTCCATACCTATCATATCACCTAGTCTTTCTATCTAATTTGTTCGTACAATAAAGTAATTTACATACATTTAAACAAGTTAAAATAGCTCTGTAAGCAATATCAAATTCCAGCAATGCAATGGTTCAGATTTACCATATAAATAAAACAAGTTGAATCTAACTTTTGCCACTAGAGCCGAAAGCGTATTTGTCATGTCCTAGTGCAATAATGCAGTTTCTGCTTCGGAATTGTTGGGGCAACGTCCAGGTCCCAGGGCGATATCCCGTGCTCGTGCATACGTATAATAGAGTTGTAGGTACAAAAGCAGGGACCGGAACCGCTTACCCTTTAAAGGGTTTTCGTTAGGGTATATAATTGACTGGTTTTTACAAACCCTTACGATGCAATAAGCATATCTTCGACTTACCCCAAAGAAAAGCTATCCCATACGATACAATGAATTCAACTAAGCGCTTACCACTTCCTTAAAACCCTCGTTAGGCTTTCCCTATGAAGTGTTTATTGAACGGCTTCAAGCTATTTTAATCTGTACGCGCCGTACATACAAAATACTTTTGCACTTCTTAGCAATTGATTGGCTATCCACACACACCGTCTTGAAACCAACCAATCACACGAATCTGCAAAACAGAGTCAACGGAGAGGGAGAATCGATAGGGTAACACTAACGTAATGCTAAGTGCTTGAATCCTAAACCCTTACGAAACTGGTAACCTCAACGGTTAATCATTCATTAGGGTAAGCCTATCGATAGGGATACGCTAACGTTTGGGCGAGCATATGACCCGATCGATAGACTTAGTCAAATTAAGGGGTTTTCCGGTCCCTTTACAAAAGGAATCTCTGCCGTTCAACGGAAAAACGCTGTAAGTCAAAAACCATAGTTAGGGGAAAATCGCGTTTAAAGAGTTTCAAGTTTCACGCTTAAAAATACATATTGTACACTCAGTTGCCGCGTGTTGATTTGATGGTGATGCGGATTAAGCAAAAATCTGCAAGTGGTCCGTTTTTCGTTCTGAGAGTGGCCATTTGAAGGGTCCACGGAAAGAACATGTCTAGTCACTTTTTTTGACAATGAGTTTTGAATCTCAAAATGTAGAGGACGAAATGAACTATTACCTACCACTCAGATTCAGATATACCTTCATATAACTTGTATCTTTTCACTCTTAAAAATAACCCTACAAAAAAATTACGTACAAAATGACATTGTTCCTAACTTTCAAATCGCGATATCCCAAAAAGTTACTAATGTGACTAGACATGTTCTTTCCGGGGACCCTTCATTTAGTACTTACATTGTTCTGTTGTCATTAACGGTTTTGTTGTAAAACATCATAATTGGGATTGTTCATATTTTTAAATTACTCTAATTTGAAAACCATTTCGACGAATAGGGTTTTAAAGCCGTTCTGCATTAATAAGTTTTTTATAATATTTTTTTATTTTCTATCTTTTTCGAGTTATTTATCTATTTCAGACATTTCGACGAAGTCCTCCTAGGTGGTCTTAGGGCGATTGTGCACTACAAGGAATTTTACCGTCCGGAAGTCCGGTTTTTTATGGTTACGCAATAAATACTAACCAATAAGGACTAGTTTGTGCAAAATCGGACTGCTGGACGGTAAAATTCCTTGTAGTGCATAATCGCCCTGAAGGGTAAGGCGAAAACCGCTTAAAATAGTTTTTTTAATTATACTATTACGATCACTTTTTATCATTAGATATCATTTAATTGTTATAATTTATTAGAAAATGCCAACCCAAATGTAAAATAATCAAGTCATCCATAAAATATCTGCTAAATAAATGACTACGTACATAAACTCACGCCTTCATTCCCAGAGTGGGGTAGGCAGAGCTAAAGAATTACCAACAACCGCATTCTGTAACCACATTTTGCACAAGTAGGCTAAGATGTGTCCCAGTATATTAGTGACAGGTGGCAAGCCCATCGCCTAACAGTACTAGGTACAAGCCTTTACTCCCTTAGCCGCCTCTTACGACATCCACGGGAAGACATATTTTTAAAAGTTCTTTTGTAGGTATGATAGAAGCACTCATGAGAAATCGTTTGATGCAAGTTAAGAAGATTGTGAAGGTAAAAAAAAACATACAAAATTCGAAAACGTCTCTCCACCCTTAATCCTACTCCGATTTTTCATGAAAATATGTCAAACAAAGTATTTATTTGTATTTTAACAAATATTAGATTACATTACAAAGGTACGGAATTAACACACTAATTTACACATTAATTAAGGGGCCGCTCTAGGCGTACTTTTTCGAATGAAATCGGAGAAATACTGGAAAAGGGCCGAATCTTAAGTACCCGAAACCGACGTGCGTGCATGACTCGATGTATGAATGTTGAAGAAGCGAAAGAAAAACAAGATCGTAGCAAGTGGAAAGAAGTGGTCTCTGCCTACCGCTCTGGGAAACAGGCGTGATTTAATGTATGTATGAATTAATAAAGTAACACACTAATAAAACAAGTTAAAAACATCAATACGCAAGCAATCCCTATTTGTATTTTTCCGGTATTCTAACAAGCTTATAACACTACACGATCCTGTTAACGCACCAATAATAAAAGCCGGTAAACAAGTGACCAATTGTCGCATAATGACACATTTGTGCCGAACACAAAGAGGTTCCATTATCGTCGCGCGGCGCGTTGTAAACGACCCGCGTCGACTCGAGACGGCAGACACAGCAGACGGGAAACGTTTATACCCACCTAAGCCAAAGAGAAGTATCCCAGATTTAATAGCCTAAGCAGATTAAATCCTCTCCTGCTAGTAATAAGGTAGCGAATGCTACAGGAGTTTTATCTGTGATGCCACCTTTTCGATTAGCAGGGCGTTATTATTCTTTAGTTTCGAATGCGTAGGCAACGATAAGGCTTGTCGTGTTATTTAAAAAAATAAGGTTAAAATATGTGTTTTTTTAACCGAAATGTAGTATATTCGGAATGGTTTTTAACTACTTATCTCATGAAAATCAGTTAAACCGTTGAAAATATATAAGATATCGGGATGATCAGCTCTAAAAGAAGGGGGTCATGTCATCATTATGTAGGAGTTCTCTCTCTGTATGTACAATCCTCTGCTGGACATAGGCCTCCCCCAAGGCTCTCCACTAAGATCGGTCTTGTGCTTTTCGCATCCACCGCGTTCCTGCGATCCTTGCGTCTTTCGGCTTACATGATGATGATAATGATGTACAATCGCCCACAAAGCCGAGTGACCAATGAAGATAAACATGAGATTCTTATGTAAAATCTATATTCATCTCATTCTACATCTTCTCACTTCTGTATTTAATTGGCAGTTAAGTGTGAGGCTGTTTGTACGCTTAGATCTTTCAAACAACGTAACAGATTTAAATGCAAGTAATTCAAGATGAAGGTTTTAATTTATAATGAATTCTGGTTTATGTATAGGTGTTACTCACTTACATAAACCGAAGCGATGCGAGGGCGGGCCGCTAGTCTATTGTATTATTTAAAAAATGAAAAATAAATACCAGAATTTAATAATTATCGTTATTCGTTAAATCTCAAGGAAATGTGTAAAATTTTCGATTCTTTTTTTTCAAGTTTTAACAAATAGTTGAAATAACCACTGATCAAACAACAGGGCCTTAGGTGGCAATTGGACTATAATTTTATCATCCAGTTAAACTATTCTCAACCAAGTAAAATTAAAGTTTGTAAAGTAATCCTTTCAACTATGGTATAAACGAAGCATTTGAACGGCTCTTAAAATGTATGTATGTATACAGGGTTATTGGTAAGTCGACCTATTCCCCTCTAGGAGTTATGGGGGAGATCATTTGCAATCATTTTGGTCCCATAATACCCTACGCAAAAGTTAGTAAAATTTTCTGTTTTTGTGTCATTCATGTTGGATAAACTGATAAAACACCACGTTTTTTTTTACTCTTTGGTCTCGCATTCTTAAACTTCTGCAGATGCTACTTTTAATATTGCATAAGGACAAAAATTATACCTTGTACAAAAGCTACTATTTTTTTTTATTTAAAGTGCAATGATTTTTTGTAAGTAAATTTTTGAAGATGCCTTCCTGGCATTTTTTTAGCAAAAAACTTAAATATATTTTATCTCAAAAATGCTTCACTTTTGCATAGGGTATTATGGGACCAAAATGATTGCAAATGACATCTCCCATAACCCCTAGAGGGGAATAGCTCGACTTACCAATAACCCTGCATAAAAATCCTTCCATTTCTATAAATACACTTCAAAAGTCACGAGAAAATTTCCTGAGCTCCAAGCGGCGTCCTACTAGATCGAGTTATTTGGTCCCTAAGCCGAAGCTTTGCTATCTATTATGACATCTACGAGACAAAGCTTTGCAATTTTCGTCAAAGCTTTGTTGCTCTGGCCTCTCTGAGGACGGTATCAAAGAGCTCAATAAACGGGCCACCATTTATTGTATTGTTGAGGATTACGCGCAGTTGTAGGAGTTTTAAAAGGCAAATAAGCTTTATAAGAACCTGTCAAGTGCGAGTCGAACGCACCATACTGTATACAGGGTGGCTGGATATTCGATACAAACCTATTAAGGAGGCAAAGTAGAGCTCATTTGGAGATAATAACGTTCAAAATTATTCATACATACATACCTTCACGCCTTCATTCCCAGAGTGGGGTAGACAGAGCTACAGAATTACCAACAACTCGACGCGCTGGCCTAGTTGGTAGTGACCCTGCCTACGAAGCTAGCGGTCCTGGGTTCAAATCCCGGTAAGGGCAGATATTTGTGTGATGAGCGTGAATATTTGTTCCCGAGTCATGGATGTTTATTATGTATTTAAGTATATATTTCTCTATATAAGTATTTATATCGTTGTCTAGTACCCATAGTACAAGCCTAGAGCTTAGTTTGGGACTAGGTCAATTGGTGTGACATAGTCCCCTGATATTTATTATTATTTATTATTTACTCTAAAAACTTGTTGATAACTCTGTAACCACAATTTGCACAATTACGCTAAGATTTTTAACAGTGTATATTAGTGACAGGTGGCAAGCCCATCGCCTAACAGTACTACAAGCCTTTATACCCTTAGTCGCCTCTTACGACTTCCACGGGAAGACATGGAGTGGCACTATTCTAAGCCGGCAACCACACGGCAAAACTATTCGCTCCAGAGATATTTGAGTTATAAGTTTTTTTTTTCGAAATTGCGGAACGAAGCACGAATAAAATAAATAAAATGCCATTTTTTAATGCTCTTTATTGTATTTTCGGCAGATTTATCATACGTCGGTACGCTCGACCGATGTCAGCGGCCGATGTCAGCGTAAGAGCAATTCAATCCTTAGATTATTAATTAATAGCAGAACTAGTTTTTTATAAACTTTTATTTAACTTTACGAGTCCATCGATACAAGCATCAAATACACGTATTTTTATGGTTGCCTTGAAATGTATTTATATTTAAAAAAACATTGCAGTCTACTTAGTAAATAATTTGCCGTGTCGTGTACATCCCGCAGATTTTTCGGGGCACAGAAAGACATAAGGATATTCAGTGATTTATTGATTTACGGAAAACCAACGACTTGAAATTAATCCAACCTAAATATTGCGGTCGTAACAAAAAAAGGTGACTAACTGCATAGTAATGGTTAGGCATCGGAGTTTTTGTCGCACGTTAAGACTAATAGCAACCTATGGAGTCGTCATTTGCCATAAATCTAAACTCTTATTCATATTCATACTCATTTATTTAATTTATCTTAAAATGCCTCTATAGCGGTCGGTCGTGTAAGTATAATTTATCTAGGCCAAGTTATACTATAAATAAAAAAATCTATTAGATTATAAATTCATAACTTGAACTATTTTAACATACAATTCGCCACTATACTCGAAAATCTAATTAGATTCCAAAATCTGACAGTTCCCATCTTGATTATTTCTTTATTAAAATATTATTTCATAAACATATCAATGAGAACTCGTGTAACCAGTAATATTAGGGTCAGTTTAATTGATAAAAATACCTACACTTAAACCAAAATGCAGTAATCACAGCGAATGTGCGTCGGTTGAGGTTAGGATTTTGGAATCTAATTACAGTTTCGAGTATAGTTTGGACTAAAACATTCCCCTCTGTCGTGTTTTAATGTATCTTTTGTTTGTTTATAAAATTTCGTAATTAAATCAGTATAAAAACGATAATTATTTCTTATTGTAATATTTATTTTCCAAATATAACATTAAATAATCGTTTCTTAACTCGTCAACGTTGTTGTGCTTGATTATAAAAAAAAAAACTGAATAAATGAGTATGAATATGAATAAGAGTTTAGATTTATGGCAAATGACGACTCCATAGCTTGCCATTAGTCTTGCCGTGCGACCAAAACTCCGATGCCTAGTAATGGTATAGGCATTTTAAATTTAATGCAGTCGCTAATAGGGTATATAATGCTTCGTCTGCTATATTGCAGTTAGATGGCTTCTTTGGTATTTCGGCAGAATAACGTTTAACCTTGTAAGGCCCCCCCCATACTGCAAAATGGGAGTTTTTTGTAACTGGGACTTTGAATCTACAATCAAGGGAATAAAGTTCAATTGCGATCGTTCGGGCTCCGTAGCCAAATGGCAAACAACGGGACCCTTATGGATTCGTCATGTCTGTCTGTCCGTCCGTATGTCACAGCCCCTTTTTTCCGTAACTATAAGATCTATACAGTTGAAACTTGGTGAGCAGATGTATTCTGTGAACCGCATTAAGATTTTCACACAAAAACTGAAAAAAAAAAGTTCAGTTCTAAGTATGGGGAACCCCCATACCCATAACCCATACGTGTGGGGTATCTATGGATAGTTCTTCAAAAATGATATTGAGGTTTCTAATGTAATTTTTTTGCTCTAGCAAGCTCGTCCGTTTAAACCAATATTCGGCCCACAATTGCATGCTTCACTGCCTGGGCAATAATGTACTATTTTTTTGATACGTCGATTAAGGTTAAAAAAGGGGCGAGTCCGACGCGCACTTGTGGGAGGACCTTGTGCAGAGTCCGTCCGAGTTGGTACCACCATCTTATTCATTAACCTACCGCCAAGCAGCAGTGTTCGTATCGTTTTGTTCCGGCTTGGGGACAAGACAGCCGGTGAAATGACTAGCATAGAGGCATTCCATCTTAGTCCTCAGGGTTGGCAACGCATTTGCAGTCTTGTGAATGCGAATGTCTATGGGTCACAGTTTCCACTTACCATCAGGTGGCCTGTGTGCTCGATTGCCTTCCCATGCTATAAAAAAAAAACATGGCCGCTTTTTGCCTTACCTGACGTTCTCGTAGCGTTGAATGTAGATCTTGTGGAACTGCTCTTTGCGGGGCTGGCTGGCGATGTCGGCCTTCATCTCCATGGCGACGTGGCGGGGCAGGACAGAGAGGAGGAGGCGCTCCTGAGGACAAGGTTCAGGTCATTATGTTGGTTGCTTCATAGACCCATTACTTTCTCAACCTCTTATGTGAACGAATATTTTGATGGAAAAATATTTTTTATTAACCTTGGAACATGAGTATTTTTTCTATCGAACTATTAATTTTTTTTTAATGAGGACTAAAAACCAATACAATTTTATAGGACAATTAAAACAACATTACCTCTAGGTACATGAAATGTAGTTTATGTATATACTCCGTGGGAAATTTTAAACATCGATTCTAGAGCCAATTTGTAGTATATAATGTGATATAACATGTAGTCCAATAAAGCATAATTTCCAAGATATTTATTATTTAAAAAAATATTCCATAGTTAATTTAATTTGAACTTTGTCACCTATACCTAAAGCATTATTTAATAAGAAATTGATTAAATTAATTTACGTTGTACGTTGATGACATTGCTATTTACAAGATGAATCTTTCTTAGAAAATATTGCTTTACGTTAAGGTGATAGTTTAAATTCTTTTTTTTTTTTTTTTAATAATTAATAACTCTGAAATTATGCGTTATTGGGCTACATGTTATATCACATTATATACTACAAATTGGCTCTAGAATCGATGGTTAAAATTTGTCGGATTACTCGTTCCCACGGTGTATATTTAAGTATTAATAATATATTTCTGTATCTATTTAAATGTAGGTATTTGAATGTATTTATTTTATTTTATTTATTTAGGCTTTATTGGTAAGTAAATGTGTTATGTTACGTTTGCTTACTCGATGCACAACCTTTCACTTTTCTCAATCTCTAAAGGGTTAGCCGGAAGAGATCCCTTAAAAGGATAAGTTTGCCTTTGTACATACTTTTATATTAATTGGTTTTTCTTTTGTACAATAAAGTGTTTACATACATACATACATACATACATCGTGTCCGTACAATACAAGAAAAATAACCCCTACCCCGTTTATCGATCTTTCCAGTTTGAACCCTTTGCAATTGCAAAATAAAGTCCTAATTTACATGAATCGTGTCGCTTTCTTCCTTATAGGCGTCAATGAAGAGTGAGTAGGATGAAACGATGTTTCGAATACAGTACAGTTTATCCCAACTGTCCATGCATAATACATTCTACGCAATGTTTGCAAAGGACCCGCACAAGCCTTCCTATGGACCGCAGCATCTTACAGCAAAACAAGCCTTACTGGCACTTACAACAATATTCAAAAGAAAATCTATTGCCACAGTTTCAAAGGTGATATTTGAACGAACGGAACACGAGTTACGTCGGCTTGGATTGGGGCAAGTATTATTTTTACTTGATACACCAATCTTAGTTGGAATCGGTATGTAATTTACATAAATAAATGGAGCTTTGTAGTAGATTGAAATGCTTTACTATCTGGCTAAGACCTTATATGGGTTTATAATAAACATATGTGTAGGTATCGAAACTTTTTATGTGGATTGTCTTGCACCGTCATAGGTAAATATAACCTGTATAATTTCTATTTTTTATTACTGTTGCTTATTATGGCGATGGGCTTGCAACCTGTCACTAATACGCTGGTAAACATCTTGGCCTGTTTGTGCAAAGTGTGGTTGCTGCATTATCAACAACTTTTTGAAGTAGTAGGTAATTCTGTGGCTCTGCCTACCCCACTCTGGGATTACCGGCGTGAAGGTATGTATGTACCTATGTATTACTTATTAGTTCTTGTGAAAATTCCAAGTTTTGACACAATTTCCTGCTCAACTACGCATAAATAGGTATATATATATTTTGTTTTAAGTGAGATTCGTTGTTCTATATAATGCTAGGTTAAGTTTATTATTGTATAATATCATAGTTCATAAGCAATACTTAAAAAGCGAGTGACTTTTGATTTTCTTGCGAAAACCTGGTAGATTTTTGACGTGTAAAAGTGCCCGTACGGCCTACTTACTTAATAAACGTTTTTTTTAAATCTTTTATCATAATCCAAAGTCTTTGGGTTCTGTTCTCTGTACTGCTCCACGGGACCTAACTAGCCCTATTACCAAGTACATCTATTTATAGCTTGAACATATTTATCTATTGATTTCCAATTGGAAAAAAAACACGTCCATATTTTAATCAGGGATAGAAATACATAGAAATAGTAATTTTAGAATATTGTTTCATCCTAATAAAAAATACTAAAAGCCAATACATTTTTTCTTAATGGAACATACAGACGTAGTGAATAATCCTTTCCCATCGTTTTTTGTCGGATAAGTTCGTATTTAGCTTGCTATCTCAATTAGCTTCAGTACCCATCAATAAGCCAACTGAGAAAGCAAGATCAATACGAACTTTTCCGACAAAAAACGATGGGAAAGGATTATGCACTACATCTGTACTAGAAAATGACAGATATTATAATATTATATTCAAGTTTATTCACATAAACAAACAAAAAGGCCGGCCAGATTCTATTAGAAAATTTAATTCCACAAGCTCCACTTGCGTATTAATGACCTCTCCATTCCCTTCCACTTATCCGTTTAAACTCACACGTAAAAACATGGCACAAGCAAACAACGTCACATAAATACAACCCCTGGTAAACATAACCCGGTTCTATTGCGGAAAAACAAAAACCTTCCGCTTGCGAGGGATCCTGTAAACTCTTAACATTTCCGAATAAACAGGCATAAAAGTCGTTGCGGCATTATTCAATTCGCGAATCCTTGATGATTCTTTGGACGCTCATAATAAAAAAAAACCGGGCAAGAGCATGTGGGAGCATGCTCAGTGTAGGCTTCCAAAGCCGTTACTACAAACAAATTAATCCTCGCGACCAACTTAACTTTGCCGTTGGAAAACTGTTATCCCCATACATCGACATAGGTTGCGGTCAGTTTACCAACACCGCAAATAAGTTTTCGGTAGGTAAACACATTTAAACCGTTTGTAACTCAAGAACCACTGAAGTCTTTTTAGTAGTGATAGTATTCCTATTCAATTAATTATATGTGGTTGACTCTAACAAAAATTAGCGCTTTAAACCTTAATATTTCATAAACGGATACGTTAATCGAAAAATTGTTTTTACAAACCCGCAATATTTTTGAAAGACCTATCCAACAACACCCCACATTATGGGGTAGATGTTTTATTTTCAAGATTTTATTTTAACACTTTGTTGGCGTGATTAAATATTCATGCCAAATTACAGTTTTGGAACGCAAAAGAAAACTTAAAAAGTCTTAATAGCCGTTATGTGAATGTTATTAAAGGACGACACGGTAGCCTAGTCGGTAGTGGCCCTGCCTACGAAGCTAGCGGTCCCGGGTTAGATCCCCGGTACGGGCAAATATTTGTGTGATGATCGCGAGTATTGGTTCCTGAGTCTTGGGTGTTTTCTATATATTTACATACATACATACCTTCACACCTGTAATCCCAGAGCGGGCTAGGCAGAGCTACAGAATTACAACTTTTAAAAGTTGTTGCTAATTCAGTAACCACAATTTGCACAAATAGGCTAAGATGTTTACCAGCATATTAGTGACAGATTGGAAGCCCATTTATCTATGTAAGTAAGTTTATCGTTGCCTAGTCCCCATAGTACAAGCCTAGAGCTTCGTTTTGGGCTAAGTCAATTTGTGTGAGCTTGTCCTCTGATAAAAACATAAAATTAAAATTGTTTAATAATTCAGACACACTATAGTTTGCTGTTAACTCAAGTTAATTTGAGGGTCAGTTGAATAATTGTTGGCTTGTTTGTCCGTGGTAATGCGGCCGGGGGAAACACGGCAGAATTACGACATAGGTGTTTCACCACAAAAGGTGTTTACTCCTCACTTTGCTATTTAAAACGGCATTAATTATAATATACTCGTGTGTGCTAAAATTTCTCCGCCCAGTTGTTAGCGGCGCGAGACGTGCCGCGGAATCCGATGGAATTTTAATTCGCACGCCTCTATTTTAATGGGACTGAAAAGGGTTTAGTGAAAAACATTTTATACGTAGATTTTTTGATGTATTGTGTGTTGATTTTAAGTTTTGGTTGAATATGATTTTCTGCCTGCTCTCTTTGTGATGTAATTTTTTTAGTAGCCGTGTAACTAATTCGTAGTTATAATACCTCTTTAGAAAGCTAGAAAAACGTCGATGTTTTGTACATAATCTGCCGGCCAGATGTCATCGGTTTTTTTTTTGTTTTTGGTCTATTTATGTGGAACTAGTTGTGAAAAAATACGTAAATTAATAACGTTTTTGTCTCTTATTCTTAAACGTGTAGAGGTGATTCTGGGTTTACTGCTGATAATAAATGACTGTTATGTCGTGTAAGTAAAACAAAAGAAAAAAAAAGATTTAAGTGTTTTTTTTAAAATATTTTTTTAATGTTGCTTATCTGACTTTTTTGAAAAAAAAAAACCAATAACCCTGTATAAATATTCTACAACTACTTTGGGGGTACTGCCGCAAGTTATGCCATATAATCGATAGAAATATCGATATCTCTTCAGTTTATATTAAATTGTTATTTCCCGTGTGGTTGCCGGGTTAGAATAGTTCCACTCCTTGTCTTCCCGTGGATGTCGTAAGAGGCGACTAAGGGAATATAGGCTTGTAGTACTGTTAGGCGATGGGCTTGCCACCTGTCACTATTTAATACACTAGTAAACATCTTAGCCTGTTTGTGCAAAGTGTGGTTACAGAGTTATCAACAAGTTTTTAGAGTTGTTGGTAATTATGGGACGGGATGACACGGGAAAATGTTTATTTTATCGACTATCTTAATGTCGATGGTATTAAAGGTACTAAGAATTATGTTTCAACCAATTAAACTCGACAAATAACTATCAATATGATATACAGTTGCAAAAATAGGTAAATCTTTAAATAGTATAAAATGAAGTCGGTCCGTCTGTTCGCTTGATCTTTTAACTACTCAACAGATTTTATTGCAGTTTTCAGCAAAAGATAGAGTATTTCAAGAGGAAGGTTTTTATGTATAATACATTCATTGAAGCGGGGCGAGGGCGGATCGCTAGTTAATTATATAAGGTTATCGCATCTCGTAAGACTAGTTAGGTTATCTACTTATTCTAAATCAAGATGTTTTAATACCTACGCTATACTGAGATCATACACTACAAACATCGATATTAAGAGGGTCGATAAAATAAACATTCAATCCCTACAAAAACAAGATAACTCTTTAATTTTTCAATACATCTATTTTTGTAACATCGTCTGCCAAACTGAAGATAAAATATTATAATACAAATAAATCTAAAAATAAATCGCCTCCGTTTAGTAAACAATTAAGAAGCGAGGAGTGAGATACGACAGTACTTATAATTAGTTTAAAATTAGAAGTAGTCAGTATCTACAACATAAATTATTATTAAATTCGTTGCTCCTATATAGTGAAAGGTGATAAGTCTTCTGAAGGCCAAGTGAAAAAGGGCATACGTTTAGTTACGTCGTTTATGTGTATACCTTTTTTTAATTACGAGTCAAGTCGACTTACACCCTTTTTCACTAGGACGCCAGAATGTGATCTTGTTAGTGTTTGATCACTTTAAATATAGAATCAGGGGCTGATAAGTAGTCTCCTTGGTCAGAAATATATACAAAAATAATGCTGGCTGGTATAGATTTATATTCGTATGTTATTCTATTTTCAAAATGTATAACATTCATTTGTTTATTGCATCACGTTTATTTGTCTCCTACAATTGTTTCGAACATGTCGGTAGAGAGTGAAAAGATAAAATCGAGCAGCGTGTGGTGATTAAGTTTTTGACTAAAGAAGGGAATACGCCTTCGGAGATCAGACAGTGTATGTTACGTGTTTTTAGTTTGCGTCGAGGCAGTTTAAATTCGGTTGTGACATCGTGGAAGATGATCCTCGTGGTGAAAGATCAGTTTCGGTCGTCACCGATGAAAATGTAGTCAGGGTAAATAAAATATTTTAGAGGACCGACGAGTGAAGCAGTGGGAGATAGCTAGAGATGTAGGCGTCAGTAAATAGCGAGTCAATGAAATAATTCATGAGCATTTGAACATGTCCAAGGTTAGTGCACGTTGGGTCCCCAGAATGTTGGCAGCATTTGACATGGAGGCGTGTCAAATGTTGCGAAGAGTTTTTGGACATGAGTCGAGGGAAAGGGGAAGAAATCATTTCTAGAACTGTAACATGTGATAAGACTTGGATTCGATAATGGGACCCGGAAAGTAAGCAAGAGTCGTTACAGTGGAAATTTAAGGATGAGAAGCCGCCTCGGCAATTCAAGGTCTGTCCATCGGCAGGTAAACTTATGGCTACAATCTTTTCGTGCTCAAAGACTATTTACCGAAGAAAACTACAATGAATGCTGATTTTTACTCAAACTTGCAATATCAACTAAGAGAGACAATAAAAGAAGAACGGCGAGATAACTAAGCAAAGGAATTTTGATTTTGCAAGATAACAAAGGTAGTAATTAAAGACAATGGCTTCGAAACTATTGACCTCCCCCCCCCCCTCCTATATTCCAGATCTAGCCCCCTGTGACTATTTTCTGTTTAGACTTCTCAATAAAAACCTCACGAGACGAAGGTTTATGAGTGATGACAAAATGAAGGCTGCGGTTACTGACAAACTGATTTTTTTTTTAATGGCTTAAATGCAATATTTAAAAAAAAGGAATTGGTGCATTTTATTAAAAAAGAACTATGACAGTCTTTTTTTTTTTTAAGTTAGGTTTATTACTTATCTGCCGCCCCTCGTACATACCTTCATGCCTGTAATCCCAGAGTGGGGTAGGCAGACAGAATTACCTAAATCTTTAAAAACCCCACATTTTGCACAAATAGGCTAAGATGTTTACCAGCGTATTAGTGACAGATTGCAAGCCCATCGCCTAACAGTACTACCAGCCTTTGTTCCCTTAGTCGCCTCTTACGACATCCACGAGAAGACATGGAGTGGCACTATTCTAACCTGGCAAACACACGGGGCCTAGAATAGATATATAGATACATACATCCATAAACTCACGCCTCCATTCCCAGAGTGGGATAGGCAGAGCTACAGAATTACCAACAACACCAAAAACTTGTTGATAACTCTGTAACCATAATTTGCACAATTAGGCAATATATAGATATATATAGATATATTGAAGTTAATAAGCTGTCGCTTAGAATATAATATAGTTCTCTCAGATTCAGATTCAGATTCAGATATTTATTCATACAATTTAGTATTTTACATGTCATTTTACAATCAATCCTTAAAATAGGTACATTTGTTAATTAATAATTTAGATAAGTTTACAATGTCAACACATAATAATAGACAGTAAGTGTATGTTTGGGTCAACGATTACCATCGAAAAAATCATCAACGCTATAGTACGCAAGGTCAGTTAAGCGCATTTTAAGTTTGCTTGCAAACAGTCTGTCGTTATGCGCCTCTAACATCTCCGATGGAAGTGAGTTATACAATTTTGGCCCAATGACACCGAGTGACTTTCGCGATTTAGCGAGTCTACGCCGGGGAACGACCAGGAGACGTGGGAGTCTACCGAGATCTTACGTACAGAGAAAAATCTCATTCAATTCCGTCTGGAAAGCCGTTGCGTAGTTGCCCTATATTTAAGTAGGTACCGACTACCTACCCTAAGCCTAACTTACTTCACAGGTTGTCTAAGCTAAGCGCGCTCAAAATTTCATTTCAGATATAATATGTGCTTATCGATGTAGATAAACGTTGATAAAGCATCTGTCACTATCGGACCAGTAGGTATGGATGTAAGTGCGAGAGTGATGGATACACCCCGCTATCGGAGGTGCAAAATGGTAGCTGTCAAGTTCTTAGGGATGGTGAAAATATTTATGATGTCGATGTCGATATTCTTGCTGTTTCTGTTTTTTTTTTTTTTTTTTTTTTTTTTTTATATCATAGGAAGGCAAACGAGCACACAGGCCACCTGATGGTAAGTGGAAACTGTGACCCATAGACATTCGCATTCACAGGACCGCAATCCTAAGACTGCAAATGCGTTGCCAACCCTGAGGCCGAAGATGGAATGCCTCTATGCTAGTCATTTCACCGGCTGTCTTATCCCCAAACCGGAACACAACAATGCGAACACTGCTGCTTGGCGGTAGGTTAATGGATAAGATGGTGGTACCAACCCGGACGGACCCTGCACAAGGTCCTCCCACCTCCAGAAATTTTTGTACCTATACGATTTTTTTGACTACAATTTATTATGTTTTTTTTTAAATCCATGATAATCATTGTCATCAGAAATGTAAATAATTATCAGTACAACAAAAACACTATGGTTGCTATTTTACTTTCTAATATGTTATAGTTTCGACATTATAATATTTCTAAAAATAAATAGGGCTCAGATATATTAGGTTTATTGTTGAATATATTCATCGTGACTACACTAATTATTGCAGAGAAACTGAAAAAAAAACTGATCGTTCATTAAGAATACGATATCCCTTTAAGACACGTTTATAATTATTTAATTTTTAATTACTTTATGAATGGTTCGTGCTATGAAGATAACGATAATTTGTTAGTAATTATGAAATATTGAAGATTTTTATTTATAAAATGAAAAATGTTTAACACATTCATTTTGTAATTATATAGTCCTGTTTTATAAAATAAACACTTTTAATTAAAGTCCTAGACTCTCATTATGGCAAAGTAAAATTATCGACATATAGCTAGTATTTCAAAATATTTTTTACCATTCCCTAAGAACTTGACATCTACCATTTTGCACCTCCGATAGCGGAGTCTAGTGATGGATGTCTAATCCACCGCGATAAAGGTTACTATGATACGGGGGCAAGTATATTTCTCCGGGGAATCAAACTCCCGTCAAGGCGTCCCTCGCTGTTGGAACTTTTCTACTATTATATACTCAGGGACAAAAAAACGGGTCAGAGTGCGTTTTTCATACTAAAGAGGCTATTTCGAGGCCTTGGTTCCTCACCAGGGGATGCTTTTAGTGAAATCTGATGATGGACACCCCGAGCATCGATACAGGACTTCCAGAGTGCCTAGGATACCCAACTGATTGAATCTGCGGCTAACGCCGGAATTGATCATGTTCAGAAAGACATCTAAAATGGCAATAAAATGTAAGGAAATCCAAATGCTGACCCTAAGGCCGCTTCCTGACTTATACTTGCAGTAAAACACGGAATCGGTAAGGGTTGCTAGGCAACTAGTGGCATCCACCAATCAACGCGCAGCATTTATACCGACAGTATGTTTTACTGCAAGCATACCGCCAAGTCAGGAAGCGGCCTAACTCTCTCACTGTCGTGTAAACTGATTGTGCGATAAGTTAGGTATCTTAAGAACATTTGATCTACTCTATTGAACCTCGGAGTATCCACCATTAAACCTCACTCAAAACAATCCCTGGCCAGGAAATAGCCTCGTTTGTATGAAAAACGCACTCTGACCCGTCTTTTTTGTCCCTGAGTGTATAATGCCTTTGAGAAACACTGGCGAACTACGCATTGCTTTACGATATTATTACATACTTCGAGTGCATTAAGGTGTTATTTAGGATAAGAAGACTTGGATATGTCACGTTTAGGCTTCGTAGAGTTTAAATGTTTCCGAAAGTGTACGTGATATAAGAACTATGCGAGGATATCAGCTTCAATATAGGTAACTAAAGTAGTTTAAATTCTTTTCTGTTAGTTATAAGGTTGATATTGCTACAAGAGTTTTATCTGAGTTATTGCTTATTGGCTTGGAAGGTTTTCTAGCCGATCGCCTTTAAGTTGCTAGTAATTTAACCCCCAACGTTAAAAAGGAGAGTTATACCTCTGTGTGTCTGCAGTGGGATCATAGCTCCCAAATAGATGGTCCCATTCAACGCAGTTTAAAAAAAAACAATGTTAATTGTATCGGAATTAGGAACGATAGCTTTTTTCCCATACCGGGAATATGGGTAGCTCTTCTCCAGACGCTCACCTAAGATCACGCACACACACACACACACACACACACGCACACACACACACACAGTTTATTTCCGCTTCGTTTTTGGTATTTTCATCTTATTTTACAACCGTTTTTCCTCGCCGGTCAAAAGTAGTTATTGTCTAACGGGACATTTATTTCGTGAATAAGCATTTCGATACAAACAATAATTAAAAAAAAAATTTTTTTTCAGTAAGAACAAACATTAAGTCGCTCCACTGTAATTGTCAAATGGACATTAGTCAATGTTTCTTTCCAGCGTCGATATATACGCTGATAAACAAATAACCCTCCTCCAACAAACCAACACCGCAGTCCCATTACAAATTAATATTCGAATAAAATATCAGAGCAAACGACTTGTAGAGTAATAAGATTAAATCGCAGCAAAATTGCAGCAATAATTATTATGCTGGGCTATCGTTGAAGTCCTGACTCCAGACGCTAGACATCTAACGAATCCCCGGACGTTAATTTAATTAGGTTTTCCCCCAGCAATATTTCTTCACGGTTTTATACTCGTACCTATTAAATCGTCGTCAATTTTCTAGAGATGAAAACCCGGGATTATAAATCGGATTCGCAACCAGGTATAGTTAAAAGTGGGACTCCATTTGACACGGTAAAAACCATATCGTGTTTGAGCTGTTATCGTATCGCCACCGTTATGACAGCTCGCAAACGCATTTGTATTTCATTTACAAAATATATTTTGACGATAATTATCTGTGTCTTAGAACTTCAGGGCTCAAAAATTCAAAATTCAAAATGTTTATTCAGATATTTGGCCACATGAGGGCTCTTTTACACGTCGGTAACATGGAGTGAATCTACTAGCGCTTCGGACAAGACCATCAGAACTCCAGCAGAAGGTCATTTTTTCAATTATTAATTAGGTACAATAATACTTAAAAGTAAGTAAGAAATTAGTATTTTCATTTTCAGATCACACTTTCCATCATTCTGAACATGAAAAAAAGTACTCCCTATATGTCCCCAAAAATATGCATGGAATTGTTCCTTTTGGTTATTAAAATCCACGTGTCTTGGTACAGTTGAGTTCATAAATCCTCGCCAATTAATTAAAAAACGACACATCGTTGCTTCCCAAGAATAGTGACACAAAGCAAAATAGGTTAATTTTGAGTAATTGATACAGATCGCTTTAAAATGTGCCGTATTGGTACGGTGGTGGCGATCTGTATCAATTACTCGAAATTAACCTATTTTGCTTTGTGTCACTATTCTTGGGAAGCAACGATATGTCGCTCCTTCTGAACAACAGTGACCTAATTCATACATACATACCTTCACGCCTTCATTCCCAGAGTGGGGTAGGCAGAGCTACAGAATTACCAACAACTCCAAAAACTTGTTGATAACTCTGTAACCACAATTCAGAAATTTTACATTACGAATTTGGTGTCTATAATAATACATTTATGGGTGTCCCCTTGTTTTACAGACTGAAAAATTACAGAATTTTGTTTCCCAGAAAATGTTTCATATACTATTTGGTCCTTGTATTTTTGCTTCGTATATTATTATTTTTTAACTATTTACTTGAAAGAAACAAATTCGACAGAAAATCAATTCAATGAATTTTGTAATTTTATTTTTTCATTACCAGAGGGCGGAATTGCTCATGGCAAAAATCAAACGTCAATAGAGTTGGAACGTTGAATTTTATCGACTATCGAATAAACTGAAATTATATTTACCTAGCGCAAGTTTGAAACTAGGTACCTAAGTTTCAATAATACCAACATAAGGATTCAAATCACCTGTGAACTAATTTTTATCGATAAAATAGTATCTTAATCTAAGTATGTACGTTCTCCTCGTCTTCTCTGTAATAATACATGATAGTCATATTTTTTTTTAAATAACCGGAAATGTGGATTATCAATTTTTATCCATGGAATGTTGAAACGAGAAATATTACCAAATCTAGATAAAAACTAGTATCGATCGTTCTTTATCTCTTTAAACTCAGGTGAATGTGTTTTACTCGTTATTTTTTTAGTTGCTTTTAGGGAACCTTACAATTAAAGCAGTATATTGTTGAGTTGTTGTCGTTGTAAGTAAGACAAGGATACTTATTTATCCATTTGTTAATTGTATTTCTTTTTGGATTAAACACATTTTACAAACGCGAATTAGTTGCAAAAAGACTAGTGGCAGAAATGACAGTTAACTGCCATGCAATTTACTTTTAATCTAATCAAAGAGGTTAATGTTAAAGTCAGAAATGTAAATGGTGAATGAACTTATCGATAGCTGAAAAAGTCGATAAAATTCAACGTTCCAACTCTATTGACGTTTGATTTTTGCCATGAGCAATTCCGCCCTCTGTTCATTACACAAACTTATCAAACAATATAATTATTTTTCAACGAATATTGTTTGGTCAGTGTATTTTTTTATACTCACTCAAAACTCATTAGAAACTCATTAACGTACAACCTATTATGAGTGAGCGAGCAAGACCTCTCTGGGCAGAACCGACTTGAATAGGTTAGGTTAGAAGGCTATGGCGGGAGCGAAGCGAAGCAAGCTCCCGCCTTAGCCTTCGAGGTTATTTTTTTTTTATATTCCTTGAATAAGCTATGCGATATAATTTGATTGTAAATCAAATAATATGAGAACAAAGAATATTTAATTTGCTATTCTATGATATGAAAAAAGAAACATAGAATTTTATTTGAAATAAAAAACGATGATTTAAATGTCTTCAAAGTAATTATTCTACATATTGATTATTCTATGAAATGATAATACGAGAAAAAAAATCTATGAAATGAAATTCTAAACAACTTTAGTCTGTAAAATAACGTACAACCACGTTTATGACTTGAAGTTTGTAAGGTTAAATTTTGAATTAGGTCACTATTGCTCTCAAGGTGTGATGTGCTCAATTCTATTCCAATTGCAGTTTCATAATACCAGCGTTAACTCATCAATAGGGCTAGATCTAAATGGACTGTTCATTCGATGGAATGGATAGATGTGGATTTATTAGGCTGGAATATAACTGACAAAATGGAATATTTGTTTTGAGTTCTGTTGATATGACGGCACGGCCATCACCTTACCTGTGCTAACTCGGGGCACCTATACAAAAGGGATGTAGCAAAATATTTTATCGAAAAATAGTACATTACTACAGAGGGCGGGAAGTAGGGGGTTGCCGGCCGAGTGATATAGATAGAGGATAGTTTAGGCAACCCCTTTTCACGGCGAAAAATGTATGGTGCTTTTCTCAAACATAATTATGCAATGAAATAAAAAAAAACATCACTCAAAAAACATTTGTGTAATAGGCATTAACGCGGATATTTTTGGTCCGATAACCGATAACCATTCTGCTACTAATAAAAAATATATATATATATATATAGTTTAGCTATTTATCCTGTTGATAAACACAGCCGCCAAGTTTACATTTAAATTTAAAAAAAAAACTTCACGGCCTAGGTCTTCAATTTTGTATGAAATTCCTTTACAGTTCTCTCGAGTTATTCCGCCCGCAACGTGACACTTAGGGAATGCAAATAACCGGTCATAACCGGTTTTAATCGGTTATGACCGGTTAAAACCGGTTATGACCGGTTAAAACCGGTTATTTTCATACAAAAACGGTTAATAATCGGTTAAATTGCATTCCTTAGTGACACTTTGAAGCCAAAAATAACTAAGATAACGCCAACATTTCATTGCATGTTTGAGAAAAAATATATCCATGTTATAATAGTCAACATCGAAAAGTTATTCAACATCAGATTCATTCAGTATCAGATTTGACGTGACGAGTGACGTTATATTTTTTCGGGTGAAAACTTATATTGCATTAAGGAAAAATTAATTGACTCACGTAGTTGTACCTCAGGATATTATCCATATTCATAATCAGACCTAGGAATATGCGGGGCAAAATTAAATGACAGCTAGGGATTGCCTTTATCGATAAACTCAACTATCGATGCTATTCCCATATTACTAGTGATCACTCCAAGTATTGTTTGTAAAAATATTTATTGCATACATACATACATACATAAACTCACGCCTTAATTCCCAGAGTGGGGTAGGCAGAGCTACAGAATCACCAACAACTCTAAAAACTTGTTGATAATTCTGTAACCACATTTTGCATAATCAGACTAAGATGTTTACCAGCGTATTAGTGACAGGTTGCAAGCCCATCGCCTAACAGTACTACAAGCCTTTATTCCCTTAGTCGCCTCTTACGACATCCACGGGAAGACATGGAGTGGCGCTATTCTAACCCGGCAACCACACGGGGCAAATATTTATTGAAAATGTGAAAATAAAACAAAATAGCAACATAATTCTGGTTATTGTAAATTTTAAAAGGATTTTTGAATCTTCACTCATAATCATCTAATTTTTTTTCCCCATTGTGTATTTCAGAATTACTGTCCCATTTACTATTGTTAAAGTAAACGATCAGTATTTGTTCCAAATTTTCGGACGTTTATTTTCTCCGTCTCGAATGATGAATGCATTTCAAGTGGCTAAAAGACAATCAATTTCTGTGGTAGGGGGCAAGATAAAAAAATACACACTTACAAACAATGCTGGGGGCGATCACTAGTATATGGGATAAACATCGATAATTGATTTTATCGATGTAGGCAATCCCTAGCTGTCATTTAATTTTGCCCCGTATATTCCTAGGTCTGTTCATAATCCATGAGGTAATATAATATTCACGTGCAATGATAATTTTGGACTTCGTAACAATCGCAAATTGAGTTAATGAACTAATTATAATGAATGGCACTGATTGTAAATTGTCGTTTCGATTGAAATAACATCCGCATACTTTTATTGTATTAAGAGGCTCGATATCAGATATGATATCAAACCTTTTTATAGTAATTGAGAATTTTCAATGATCACATGTATAATGTATATCATCTTTTTATCGATAATAAATCCCTAAATCGTCATCGGCCATCACAAAACAAAACGTGGACGCCATTACATTAATACTGGAATAAATCTATTCCACGCGACACGGTGGTATAGCTTTTATACGGAAGCGAAATTGCGTTAAAAGATCTCCGATCTTCAGGGAAGTAATTCCATTAGTGCCCGACCTTAGACTTGTGGTAGCTCTAGTGTTTGCAATAACTTTGCGACGAGATTCCTATTTCAACGGAGGACGAGTCGGGGGAAAGGATTTTCAATTTTCAGTTCACAGTCGAGCTGAAGACTTGCAAAGGATATTAAATACTAACTTCTGCCCGCGACGTCGCTTAGATTTTGATTAGCGTTATTCGTCCGGGGACTTTTATGTTTTCTGTGAACAGTATTAAGCTTTATCAACATACACCGGATTGACGGGAGCAAAAATGTACCTGTGCTAGTGATTCATTAAATGTCGACTTAGTTTATCGACCTCGATAAAAAACAATTTTTAATCTTTTTAATCATCCATCATTATCATAAGTAATGGCCAAGTTTGAATACCTTTTTATTATGTGCAAACCTCTTTTATTCATACTTATCGCAACTTTAAACACCTGGTATCTCATAGTGACCCTGTACTCAAGTAACTTTTGACAACCATTGAAATTACGTTGAATAACCAATTCATTCATTACAACAATATTCTTTTCTCAAACATGCTCGGAAAAAACGGTATTCCGATTGAAAGACAAGGACGGAAAGAGCCTCATTTTACTCCTAGGAGTAAAAAAACTATATGAAAACACTTTCCGTCCATGTCCATATATTTTTTAAAAATGCTGTCAATTTGCATACAAAATCAAAAGGACCAAGACAAAAATTCCAAACAGCCAAGGTAACTGCTCGCTTTTTTAGCACAGTGCGTGTGTTTCTTTTTGAATTTGCATTCCAATGTCTATGGTTAGTATTTAAAAACAATTGACAGTCGGTAACATTCGTTCATTCTGCATAATATAATTGTGAAACCGAATATTAAACTATTTGTTGTGTGAAATACTTACTATAAAAAATGAGCTCAAGCGACGAAATAGGTACCACACCGCCTATATTAAAATCTGAAGCTGCCTCGGTTAGGCAAAACCTGCTTCCCGCTAAATCTAAGTAAAAATATAACCGAACTTATGACCAATTTATGCTGTGGAGGGCAAACAAAAATGAAAATTAAATTACTTGCTTTTTAGAAATGTATTTGTATTATTTCCTCACATGTTTGAGAAAAGCATTATGTATGCCTCGGCGGCAACGAGGATTTCCTGACTCGTATTTTAGCAGGCCTCGCTGTTGCTCGGCCTGCTAACCACCTCGTCAGGAAAACCCTTACTTTCCCCGCCTAGGCAACAATGTACTATTAGCATTCCGACGACTTGAGAACCTTTTTGATTTTTAAGTCGGTTAAAAATGCCTCGAAAAAAAATATTGTATATCTTCATTGAAAGCTGATCATTCTGATATAGAAGATAAAGTATGACTTACTTTTGCAAGAAATGTAAGATCCATATGTCACGACGAAAGTTGTCGATAAACTTTGTCGATATTTAATGAATCACTAGCACTGGTACATTTTTGCCCCCGTCAATCCGGTCTATCGAGGGTTGCGTGGTCAAACCCAATAAGTCGATATAACTTGTTGTGTCAAAAATAACACTAATGAATACATCAAAACAATTCAAATTCCAATAATCAATTATTTCGATTTATCGGGTTTGACCACGCAACCCTCGCTATGTTTATCAATTCTGAGTGCGGATGTGCAAAGCAGACGTTTGTCTATTTAAAAAAAAAACAGTTCGCTGCTTGTAAATAAAATTGCCAACAAGCATTTAGAGGAAAAAAGTAAAGTTTGTAAATTGTGAACTTTTTAAAGCGCCAGCCAAAACGGCACAGCTTGACTTTAGGAAGTTTCATAAAAGCTGACGCTCAATTTAGTTTGCTTGTGCTTTCCCGTTACCACTTCCGTGCGAAAAGCTCCAGGGCGTGGAGTGTAATTGGTGATGTTCAATTGAGCTTTTTTGAATTGCGCTTGTCATTTTATTTACATGTAACCCGCTTGTTGAAAAACTGCAGCTTTTAACTTTGTTTATTTTTTTCACGCATAACTCCGGCTATCCGTTGTTGAGTATTTTATTCATATTTTATCAAGCATAAACCCAGCTAGCTTTAAAAACAGTTTGAATTAATAGTACATTACTACAGACGCCGGGAAGTAGGTGGTTGCAGGCCGAGTTCATATAGACGGCCGAGCGAAGCGAGGTCGGATAGTTACGAGGCTGGCAACCCCTTTTCACGGCGAGGTATGTATAGTGCTTTTCTCAAACATGTGCAATGAAATAATAAAAAAACATCACTCAAAAAACATTTGTGTAATAGGCATTAACGCGGATATTTTTGGTCCGAACCACACATATACGAAAAAAAAACGATTTTCAGCTATTCAGCCTGTTCATAAAACCAGCTGTCATGGCCATATTAAAATTAAAAAAATATTACTTCCCGGCCTAGGCCTTCAATTTTGTATGAAATTCCTTTACAGTTCTCTCGAGTTGTTCCGTCGGGAACGTGGCACTTTGAAGCCTAAAATAACTAACATAACGCCGACATTACATAGCATGTTTGAGAAAACAGCTATAACAACGCGAAATAGTCTCTGGTGATAAAAAACTAACCTGCCCTAATTTAAATAATGTACACAATAGCTCTTTTATTCCAAAACGCGCTTTAAATACAGTTGAAGTATGCACTGTCGATACGACATTTAAAATTCGAACTAAATTATATTTTTTGTGCGTTTGTGAATGGATGTTTATTAAATTCTCTAATTATAGTGGAAACGGATGTTTTAGCCTAAATTAAAATGTTTTAGAACATTACAACAAACCATTTAATTCGATACAGAGGGATACTCCATCGATCTTAAACTAAAATCCTTCCAGAATTACGACTTAATAATATAGTGTATTTCTATGGAACTTGCTAACTATGTAAACAAAAGTCTAAACTTTGTTTTGTCACTGTTTCTCCTTGAATTTTCACACCACCTCATCAAACACCATTGAAAACATACACTATTGAAACGGTCGTTACTGTAAAATACAAAATCACCAAATATATAACTCTATCTTGGATATTTCATTAAAAGTTTAAATGGTTTCATAAGTTAGGTTATTAGGACGTGATGGAATGACGTTTTTGTTTCTTTTAAATTCTACAATTTTATTGTCTATGATGGGTAGTGTTGTGGCTAAAGTTGGCGATATATTAAGGCCCCTACACATTATCCAACTCACGCTGATCACACTCACAGATGATATAACGGCACCTTTTATAATAAATACTGGTGATATATCATCTTCAAGTACCGATTTTTCTTCAGATCGTGATTAATCAAATTACAAATAAGTAACAACTTGTTTGTTTACTTTTGGTATTTTATTATTCGATATGGTTTGTCATAAGTAAAGGAGTATTGCCAATCACTAGTAAATTCATCATTCAGAGACAATTTCAATATGGCGGTTTGTTTACATAGTTAGCAAGTTCCATAGAATTAGACCTTACTACAAGATAGTTTAAACAAAATGGGTAAACTCCAAAAAGTTGGACCATAGTTAGGCGCAGTTACACCACACAAACAACGACGTCAAAAAAGTTCCGTTGTGCGATGAAAAGTATCCCTACAATTGTATGGCTAATGTCCTTACCTAAATATGTATAACTATAAACACATATACACACAAACATAGGCTAGATAACGATATAAATACTTATATACAGGGTGCCTCTGACCTTGGGGCTTTAAATGCGGTCTATTCTACTCGCTAAACTGAACTACTTTGGTTCTGCAACATTAAAAAAATAACTTAAGTTTAGATAACTAATTGATGTTAAAGTCTAATTGTAAAATCAGTGTATTCAATCATGGCCTGGCCATATAATCACTATCTCATGGTACGGGGGCGATGTTTCCTTGGTACGAGGACTAAAGGAAAAGGACATATTTTTGACAACTTACAGAACAAAAGAAGTTCAATTTCTGGAGTAGAAACGATCCTTGCATTTAAAGACAGAGAAATTTATACTTAAATAATATCCATGACTCAGGACCAAATGTTCGCGTTCATCATACAAATATCTGCCCTTACCGGAATTTGAACCCAGGACCGCTAGCTTCGTAGGCAGGGCCACTACCAACTACGCCTGCACGTTGTCAACTCCTAAACCCAGGGTTCCCCTGACTGACCTGCTGTTGGTTCTCCCGCTGCATCACCAGTCGAGCCTCCACGCAGTCCCGGGTCTCGAGGAAGGCGCGGCGCTGGGCCATCTCGCGAGGGTGGTGCGTCATGGTGCCCACGATGTTGGTGGCGAAGAGCAGAAGGAAGTTTGCCAACAGCTGCGAACAAGACAAACAAATCAATATTGTTGTTGAACAAAACATTTGAAGGGTCCACGGAAAGAACATGTCCAGTCACATACATACATACACACCTTCACGCCTTCATTCCCAGAGAGGGGTAGGCAGAGCTACAGAATGACCAAAAACTCTATAAACTTGTTGATAACTCTGTAACCACAATTTGCACAATTAGGCTAAGATGTTTAACAGTGTATATTAGGAACTTTTTGAGATATCGCGATTTGAAAGTTAGGAACCATTGTCTTTTTGTACGTAATTTTCGTGCAGAGGTTTTTTTAAGAGTGAAAAGATAAAAGTTAAATGAAGATTTATATCTGAATCTGAGTGCTATTACCATAGTTCATTTTCTCCTCTTTTTGATTCAAAACTCATTTTCAAAAAAAGTGACTAGACATGTTCTTTCCGTGGACCCTTCATTTACCCTTTTTAAGGACATTTCGAAAAGGCTAATAGATACAACCGGAGACCTCGGAGCTGGCACTGCTGGCAGCTTTCTCAGGCAACGCATTAACATTGCTATACAATGAAATGCTGTCAGTATCTGTGGTACTTTGCTACGGACTACCTCTCTTTATAGAGTTCCGTACTTCAAAAAAAAAAAGTTCTATTTAATAACCAGTATAACCACAACGGGGGCTACGACCAAATAATATTATGGATTTAGCCTTTTAGTAATTAAAATTTTAGACAAAACAATTTTCGACCAAAAGTGCTTTAGAACAAAAATACACTGGGAAACATCTTAGCCTACTTGTGCAAAATGTGGTTACAGAATTATCAAGAAGTTTTAAGACTAATTGGTAATTCTTTAGCTCTGCCTACCCCACTCTGGGAATGAAGGCGTGAGTTTATGTATGTACTCGTATGTATGTTATGTTTATGTATGATGAATATTTGCGGCGCTTAATGGTTTGGGCCTGATCAGCTGCTGTTCTACTTATGTCTGGTCTTACCTGAATATCCGAGTCCCGGCTGATGCTCAGGTGTCCGCCCAGGTTGATCAGAATGAGCATCACGCCAGCGCCAGCAGCCTCGTACAGACGTATCGGCAGCGTCGCGTACGTCATGAACGTAAAGAACATGCACGCGCCCCCGCCAACGCTCATGGCCCTGTCGGAGAAAACATTTTTTTTAATACAGTTGCTCAAAAAGTGGTACTTTTCGTCGTTTTGCAGGTCTATTCCGACTAGTTACATTGTTAGTTCCATTGATGGAACTAGATGGACTTTTTTTTCCTAGTAGTTACATTCAACGAAGATGGATTCCGTAATGGAACTACATGGACTTTTTTTTCCAAGTAGTTACATTAATAATACTTATGCATGCCAAATTACAGCTTTCTTATACTAATAGTCTCTAGGCTGCGGACGACGGACGGACGGACATCCGGACATGGCAAAACTATAAGAGTTCCTAGTTTGACTACGGAACTGTAGAATGAAACGCATACATAAATAATTTAAAGTTCATTTTAAAAGCTACTGGGTGAAATATTAATGCATGAAGGTGTGGCTAGTAACATAGTATAAATAGAAAAGTAGCTCGACTCCGGCCCGTTAGGAGAATCTGATAACAAATGCCGCTCGGGCGTTAGGGTTGTCCAAACTTGTTTTCCAATTTAAGTCACCTACTTGGCCATACTTTCTATGATTTATAAGAATATTAATTTTCATAAATTACACAAACTTAAAGTAAGTAAGTATAAATATTGTTAGGTACAGTACCCCAACGAAAATGTTAAGCACTTTAGTGCGTTGTCATAGTAAATTTCAAACAGAACATCAAATGACACACATGACAATGACTATGACATTCACAATGACAAGGTTCTAAGTATGCTCAACATTTTTATTGGGTGACTGTACCTAAGTACCATATTTAAATTATTTTACTTATATAATTTTATCTGTTGACACTAAATTATATATTTATAGGTATGTGATGGATGTGATATGTAAATTCCTTTTTGACCTTTTGATATTTATATATTTATTTAACAATATTTACGTCTTTTCGGCAGCGACATTGTATTGTCGCTCGATAGAGATAGGTAAGTACGCGCACTACCAACAAAACGTAACCGAGCGCAAGGACGCCGCAGCCCCGACTAATGTACACTCGTAGTATCCTGAGATTTAGTATAAAGTGGGAGTTTAGCCCCGCCCACCGCCGCGAGCCGCGCGATGTACCTTTGTTTGAAGACGTTCTACTGTTCTTATACTGTGCTAGTAATCCTATCATAATAAAACCTACTCAAAGTTATCAATACCCTGTGTTGGTGTATTAAAGTACTATATATTTTTCATCACACTTGCACGTAAACAGTATCTAAACATACAGGTTAACTTGGCCGGAATGCCCCATATAAAACATTTTTTTTTATTTATGACACAGCACACAGGTCATGCAAGTTCAAGCAAAGAGTTTACACGCAATTGAAAAATTGTCTTAAAATGTTATTTAAACAGGAATTTCATTGCAATCTCGCTACATGTTACTTAAATACTCAATTAATGTTCTTAATAACCGATTTTAATAGTTTTCTGTATCAAAACGTCGTTTTTTTTACACTCCTTCAGGGCTGTATGTATACCTACGTAAGTATTTGCCCTTAACGTTTCTGAACGAAACATTTTGTATAATCTGTGGAGTCCGCCAGCCATCCGCTTAAAAAAAGTTCAAGTAATTCGTAATAATAGTTGTGCTGACTTGTGTATTTATTTACTCGCAAATGTGATGAAAAACATTGTATGTTTCACGGGCGGTACGGGAATTACGAACCTCGACTCAGAAAGCCCTCAGTCTTCGACTTCGGGCTTCTACTAGAGCCTCGATCGTAATTCCTTACTTACCGACCTTAATACACAATGTACTATTACATCGCCGGCCTTTCGGAATATTATTTACAGAAACAAAGTAACCCCTCACGAACGTGTTGTAACTTCTCTCCGCGAATAAATCAATTCCAAATGCCCGACGTTTCGGAACTTTGGTAATGTCATTCCGGGAAGTTATCGGACGTGGCTAACTCTTTAATGTGTATAATATAATTAATGGGCGGTTAATAAAATGTATTATTAGGGAAATCATTTTCGGGGAAGATAATAAAGATATAGAGATAGAAAGTGAGTGGAAGGGTCGTAAGGGGCCGCCCTAGGCGTACTTTTTCGAATCAAATCGGAGAAATACTGGAAAAGGGCCGAATCTTAAGTACCCGAAACCGACGTGCGTGCATGACTCGATGTATAAATGTAGAGGAAGCGAAAGAAATTTGTCGAGATCGTAGCAAGTGGAAAGAAGTGGGCTCTGCCTACCCCTCTGGGAAACAGGCGTGATTTAATGTATGTATGTATGTAATAAAAATAGTCACTTACTAAATGACGGAACAAAACGTTATTAATAAGAAGATTCACACAAAAATGGCAACCCCTTTTTTAAGCGGTCCAACCGTATTTTATTAAAATTTAACAAAGAAACGGTTCACCTCCACTAGCCCGAACAATTATGGTAAAAGCTAATTTAATTAGATTCATTAGCCCTAATGTCATGGCAGCTAAACTTGCATGTTCTAATTGATTACTAGATCTAAAGTTATACACTCCAATGTTCGATTGTATTATATATACAGGGTGACTGGATATTGGATACAAACCTTTTAAGGAGGCATAGTAGAGCTCATTTGGAGCCAAATTAAGGTCATGTAGTACGTAGTACCCTGGTCGAAAATTATTCCTTTCTGAGATATTTGAGATTTAAGTTCTTTTTCGAAATTGCGGAACGAAGTTCGAAAAAAAACAAATACCATTTTTAATACTCTTAAATGTATTTTATGAAAGCTAATATGTCAGCAATTTATCAGTCATCAATCTTATCAAATAAATGTATCAATAATATCGAATATCCAGTTACCCTGTGTAAAATGCCATGATATTACTATAACTAAGATGATTATTCCTACCCTTAAAATGCAGCGAACTGTACCAGTTTTATTCATGCAATATTATATCAAGGACCAAACGTCGACCCTTGCGGCATTGTAAAAATACAAAAGTATCCGGCGTTTTAACCAATTCGACCGTATTTTTTTTTTGTGTTCGCTGATAACTTCGTCGTTTATGAACTGATTTTGATGATTCTTTTTTTGTTGGAAAGGATATATCCCAAGGGTAGTACCATGATAAGGAAACCAGGATCTGATGATGGCATCTTAGAGAAATCGAGGGGAACCTTAGAAAATCATAGTGGCGACTAATGCGTTTCTTTTCTTTATTAAGTACTAAGTAGCGGCCCGCCAGCGGGTTCGCCCCGCTGCAAAATTCTTATTTTCAAGGTGGATTTTTCGATTATTATCTGTCATACAAACCTTTTCCTGACAATGACGAACACAACAAAAAAGAAATCAGCCAAATCGGTTCAGCAGTTCTCGAGTTTTGCGCTTAGCAACACATTTAGCGATTCATTTTTATTATATAGACTAGCGGCCCGCCAGCGGCTTCGCCCCGCTGCAAATTCCTGACTTTCCCGGTGGATTTTTCAATTTTTCTCACCCTAAAAACCATCCTTGAACTTCAACGAACATTAAAAAAAAAGAATTGGCCAAATTGGTCCAGGCGTTGTTGAGTTATGCGCTTACCAACACATTTTGCGATTCATTTTTATATTATAGATTTTATTTTAGTAACATACATACATACATACCTTCACGCATGTAATCCCAAAGTGGGGTAGGCAGAGCTACAGAATTACCTTCAACTTTAAAAACTTGTTGATAATTCTGTAACGACATTTTGCACAAGTAGGCTAAGATGTTTCCCAGTGTATTAGTGACAGGTGGCCAGCCCATCGCCTATATTCCCGTAGTCGCCTCTTACGACATCCACGGGAAGACATGGAGTGGGACTATTCTAACCCGGCAATTACACACACCATTTAGTAACAAGTTCAGAAAAGATTATTTGGTGAAGTGGAACTGATGGAGAAGACCACAGATGGCCACCGGAACTCCTCAACGATACTTATTTCAAGGGTGGCGATAAGATATATCGATTAAGATAGTTAAGCGAACGTAGAATATTTAATTGTTTGAAAATGACAATGACCTTCCCGCGGCGTTACTTGCGGTGAACTTGAAACATCTTAAAGTTTCATTATCAATTAAGAAGTGAGACTATTATAACAGCTTATTGTGATTAGTGATCACTAAAAACTATAAAAAATAAAATAAATGTCTTAAAAACAAAACAACGCAAAAAATAACTTCTTTTAAAATGGTAGGTACTTATCTACCTATAAGTCAGTATTTGAAGGCAGTTTTTTTAACCTTGTAAGGTCCAGTATGCAATAGGTTGTATATAATCAAGGCAATTTACTTTGAACTCTGTTACAATTAGAATGAGGTTTATTTTCCTATGTTCATCACCTAAAAACGGCATTTTCGGACTATCGCAATTGAACTTTATTCCCTTGACTGTAGATTCAAAGTCCCAGTTACAAAAAGCTCCCATTTTTCAGTATGGTGGGACTAGGCTTGGGACTTTTGGATGCTCGCTATGGTTTTAGATTCCACGGAGTCGCCATTATGTTAAAATATAATTTTTCGAAGTCAAAGTCAAAGTGTAAAAATAAAACATATTAGATTTACGCTGTTATATCGATCGGTAATAACCACGTTATTATGACTGCAATTAATTTTATCATAAATTTATTAGTTATTACACACACATGTCACAGTTCACAGGTGACGCGTTATGCAAATATAGGTACGATTTACTTAATTATGCATCCTCTTTGATACTTGCGTTGTGACAGACTACTGACTGACATCTATTTTAGCAATTAAAAAAACACTTGATTAATAAATTGTCACTTGATTAAACACGGTTTAAGCAATTTCTGATATCTCCTCTCATCAACTTTGACTTTGACTTCTAAAAAAATATTTTAACATAATGGCGACTCCGTGGATTCTAGAACCATAGCGAGCATCCAAAAGTCCCAAGCCTAGGTGGAACTTACGAGGTTTAAACATTTTACGAGTTTATGTTACCTATTGCCGCTCCGGGAGACGAGCTGTAGGTAGGCCTCCAACAATATAAAGTGACGACCTTGTAAGGATCGCGGGAACGCGGTGGATGCGAAAAGCACAAGACCGGTCTGAGTGGAGAGCCTTGGGGGAGGCCTATGTCCCGCAGTGGACGTGTTTCGGCTGACGTGATGATGATGATTGCCGCTCGATACGTAATACACACGAAATTAAAGACCGCGACGAACCGGCTTCGACTAAACCGGCTTGTTCCGTCCTGTTGAGTTTGCTTTTGGCGCGTATAGTCAAGGCACATGCAAGCCGCGCGATATAAAGTTTCAAGACTGTCATCATCATCATCATGTTAGCCGGAAGACGTCCACTACTGGACATAGGCCTCCCCCAAGGCTCTCCACTCAGACCGGTCTTGTGCTTTTCGCATCCATCGCGTTCCCGCGATCCTTACAAGGATGCTCGGGGTTTAAGAGTATGGCACGCCGCAATTGACAACATTTAAAAAAAAAAAGCATTATTGTTTTTTCGCGTTTATAATAGCTGGTTAAAAATTAGACTACCCGTATTTCTTGGTTTTTCTTTATTTAACTTAAATTCGTCGTTAATAATTTATTAAAGTAATAGTCATTAAAAAGACCGTATATACAAAGTTAGGAATACTGATGTCGTGATCTTAGCCTGATTTAAAATAAAAATAAAGTAACTTTAAATAGAAACAAAAATGACTGACTGTCATGTCATGTCACTCACTTGTCAATCATTCGCTGCCGTTCGTTCACAAATTTGTTATTTTGCGTAATTTAATTAATTACATAATTTGTAGACGCCATAAAAATAAATAAACTATTTTGCGTAGAATCGAAAGCGTGTCGTTAGAATCAAGTAATCCGTCAGACAGATAAAAAATGAACATGACAGATGTATATTTTTTGAATTCCTTTGGTAATAAAATAAATGGACTAAGGGCACTATAAGTGTATTCCTAACATTCATAATCCAACTTTTTTTACTGTTTTTCCTAAATATAAAAAAACTACTGCTAAAAAAAATCCAAAGATATTTTTACTGTAATCAGCAGTGTAAAATCTAGCAACGGTATTTTATTTTACTACCTCAGCACAAAATTAATTGTTGTCAATTAACGAATCTATCTGCTTAATGACTGTTACACCGAACCACTCGACAAAACCGGCTTGTTCCGTCCTGTTGAGTTTGCTTTTGGCGCGGACAGTCAAGGCATATGCAAGCCATGCCATATAAAGTTTCAACACTGTGCCGCGGCTCAATTAACGAATCTATCTGCTTAATGATCTGTTACACCGAACCACTCGACTAAATCGAAATTGCGACTTGGATACTTCGAAACTGGCAACTGTAGTTAACTCTCGGTATAATTTACTGTCGACGAGTCGGGGAAGTCTCACGGTTTTTAAGCTCCGATGAATTAGAATGAATGAAACTTGTGTTTCGAGCGGAAATTTAAAACGTGTTCTGGATGGATGCGAGTATTAGGCTGGAATAATTTGATTGGTTTTTTTTTTAAATGTATAAAAAACAGAATATTTTTAAAAGAAGTTATTTGTTTGCGTTTTGGAAGGCGAGTTTTGGTTTTTTAAACATTTATTTTATTTTCACTTTTTAGTCATCCTATTTTTATTGAATCATCATTTAAATTTATTGTTTCTGTTACAGAACACACCCGATATACGGATTGTATGTATAAATGATACAAAAGACCGTTATGCTACAATATACTTTTATTTTGTTGAAATAGACGTCAATCAATCAATCAATCGTATCACTAACATTGACGTCAATCAATCAATCGTCTCCTACAATAGGATTTCCGTATATCCATTTCCCCTATTCGTTTATCTACAAATATAAACGGGTACATACCTCATGGACGCTGTGATGGAGATCGTGAGCTCGATCAGCAGGAAGGTGCACAGCACCACGTACGAGATGCTCAGAAGGTAGATCTCGTTGACAGCAGGTCGGGTCAGGCACAGGAGCAAGCCTGCGGGAGATCAGAGCACTTTGAAATAAACAGCTTCTGTCAGCGTCTTCATCTACATAGAATTCATATTTTGGTCATCCTACGGGAACCATTCACTTTCCGGGATAATAAGTAGCCTATTTTACTCTAAGGGAATAAAGGCTTGTAGGACTGCTAGGCGATGGGCTTGCTACCTGTCACTAATACACACTGTTAAACGTCTTAGCCTTATTGTGCCAATTGTGGTTACAGAGTTATCAACCAAGTTTTTAGAGTTGTTGGTAATCCTGTAGCTCTGCCTACCCCACTCTGGGAATGAAGGCTTGGAGGTATGTATTTTACTCTAGGATAATGTAATAGGTAGCATTTTAATTGTGAATATTTTATTGAAATCAGTTCAGTAAAAGTCAGAAATGGGAGTCAAAGTCTGATATTGAAAACGCCGCATACAAATTGATTTTAAACTATACGACATGACGAATCGTTAAACTACTTACTAAATGTATGGTACAAATTACATACATACATACCTTCACGCTTGTACTTAAAAAAATGTTGATAATTCTGTAACCACAATTTGCACATATAGCCTAAGATGTTTACCAGAGTATTAGTGACAGGTTGCAAGCCCATCGCCTAAACTACCAGCCTTTATTCCCTTAGTCACCTCTTACGACATCCACCACGGGAAGACATGGAGTGGCACTATTCTAACCCGGCAACTACACGGGACCAATTAGTAACTAATAATTCTGGTCGTGATAAACTTCGTTTAAGTACATAGTTGCCATACATTTTTTTTTAATTTAATGGCAAGGGTTCTGATAATACAATTGAATTTACAATTCGCTGAAAACAAAATCTATCTTATTTGATTTCACGTTGTTGATGTAATTGACAACAATTCATTATGTGTTAAGGTAGTAAAATAAAATACCGTTTCTAGATTTTACACTGCTGATTACAGTAAAAATATCTTTGGGTTTTTTTATGCAGGAGTTTTTTTTTATATTTAGGAAAAACCGTTAATAAAGTTGGATTGTGAATGTTACGAATACACTTATAGTGCCCTTAGTCCATTTATTACCAAAGGAATTGAAAATAATATACAACTGTCATGTTCATTTTTTATCTGTCTGACGGATTACTTGATTCTAACGACACGCTTTCGATTCTACGCAAAATAGTTTATTTATTTTAATGGCGTCTACAAATATTATGTAATTAATTAAATTACGCAAAATAACAAATTTGTGAACGAACGGCAGCGAATGATTGACATGTGAGTGCCATGACATGACAGTCAGTTCTGTTTCTGTTTAAAGTTACTTTTATTTTATTTTATATCAGGCTAAGATCACGACATCAGTATTCCTAACTTTATATATACGGTCTTTTTAATGACTATTTCTTTAATAAATTATTAACGACGAATTTAAGTTAAATAAAGAAAAACCGAGAAATACGGGTAGTCTAACTTTTAACCAGCTATTATAAACGCGAAAAAACAAAAATGCTTTTTTTTTGAAATGTTGTCAATTTTCAGTATACCTAAGGCTGCAGCTCCACTGAGCCGAAGATGAGCGGAGCGGAGCTGCGCCATATTAAACAATAGAATCTAAACGAACGTGCGCTAGGCACGCTCCACGTGACCGTATGCGCCTTCTATTGGTTAAGAGATAGTTAGATAAAAAGTTTATTTGATGCTTCAATCACAGACACACAAATGTCATAATATTTAGTGGAAAAGAACAATATCAAACTTACCAACTAGGAACAATCTCAATCGCATGTGAGCGTCGCAGCAGTGCAAAAAGGTCATGTGGTCAAGGCTCAGCGTCAGAGGTCGGAATTCTCGTAGCACTTTTGAGCTGTCATAGTGATTTCTCGTTTATCGACTACCGATATACATATTTTATCGATACATTATAGAACACAACATATTAAAGAAGATTAAAAGGGAGGTAAACAACAGGCAGTGTAATCGCTAAAGAGCGATTTCTTTCAGATAACTTTTGAGTAATTGAAAATGTGAAATAGAGATTTGCAATGAAAACAATGAAAAGTTAATAGTTAAAAATTTCACATTGTATCGTTTCAGTTCAGTGTTTTGTCATTTATGAATTTCATGTTAAAGGTCTGTTTTAGTGCTAACAAGTGTTTCATTTTTATTTTTTCCATAAAATAAATAGATAGTCATTATCTGAAAGACATCGCACCTTAGCGATAAGACCACCTGTTGTTTACCTCTACTTTTTATATTCTTTAATATGTTGTGTTGGAATGAAGGCGTGAGTTTATGTATGTATGTATGTATGTAATATGTTGTGTTCTATAAAGTATCGATAAAATATGTATATCCGAAGTCGATAAACGAGAAATCCCTATGACAGCTTGAAAGCGCTACGAAAATTCCGGCCTCTGCTCAGCGTATAGCATTACTCTAGTGAGCAAAACACTGGTATTCTGCCACAACCCCGGGATACGATAAAGATAAGATAAAGACAGTTCCGTATTATTCAGTATGTAGGCCGCACGGGCACTTTTACACGTCAAGAATCTACCAGCGCTTCACAAGAGGAGACCACTGCTGAGAAGAAACGCCGCAAGAAACTCATCAGTCAGCCATTTTTTTAAATATATTTAATATTACAATGGTACTACTTAGTCTAGCATTATATAAATCTATAAATAGCAAATTAAAAAATATTTCAAATATCCTGCGTAGTTTCCGCAGGAAAACACACCAAAATCTTAAGAGAGAAAGAGAGAAAAGGAAAAAAGAACTCCTACTTATGTGTATATAAGACGGTGCAAGATGACCACATAAGATTGATATGTTTTCCTACATCAACGGTGTCCCCCAGACAAGATAAAGCTTTTGAATTTGAATAAAAAATAATATTATTGATTAACGATTACGACAAAGGCATAATGTTGCATATAAAATAATAATATTGGCACAGCTCTCCGCTGCGCTCATCTCCGCCTCAGTGGAGCAGCAGCCTTACAGTCCATATTACTAGATTATACCGGATTACATTTGGACCTCCCGCCAACATTTTATACGATTTATGGAAGTAATAAGAGACTGAAGTGAAAGAATCAGTTCTTTCCTCTTGAAATTTACATTTAATGGCCACTTTTATAGGTACAGTAAAGGAAATTGATTCCTAGACCATTTTGAACTATGTCAAAGTGACACTGTAAATAAAAACATAAGAAGTCTCCTACGTTTTGATTGATTACGTCACTATGACATAGTCCAAAGTGGTCTACGAATCAATTTCCTTTACTGTACCTATGTCCTAAATTTAAAGACGCGTTCTGTCAACGTAAGCACGTCATACCTTGCACACCTACCTGCCTATTGCATACTGACTGAATTCATGCCCTGCCGTTGGCGACACTAGTTTCTTATTAATTGATGTCGTAATTTATGATAGAACAAAATAAACCTCACTATCTTATTAAAATGGTTCATTTTGCTCCTTATTTAGAATGTCACGCGGATTTGCAGTTTCACCGACGATGTGCCAATGTTTGGAACGTCGAAAAAAATTGCCAAAATAGATGTATTTTAAATTCACATTGCACTGCTATTCTAGCATGATGTGGCAAAATTTGGGGGGATGTCCAAAAATAACCCTGTACACCGTGTTTTTTTTTATTTACGATAACTTTAAGGGAACGTTCTTTAGGTCAAATAAAGTTAATTTCCCGAAGACAGACAAATGGTAACTCTTACGGTTTTAAAGATATTTAATTTTACAATTTAATCAGTTAATCACATTGAACTGGTGTGAAAGGATTTTAATTGTATTGGACACTGACTATTAGTTAACTCTAAAGGCCCTGTTAGAATGACCAAAGATACATTAATTAAATACTAAGCTCTAAACAGAAAAAAAATGCAACAAATCTACCACTTAGTTTCTATGGATGTACCTAGTAATATGCCGAAGTTATCGTAAATCAAAAAAAACACGGTGTATAGTAAAATTAAACATAATTCACCACCTCTTATGTATCACTTGTGGGAGGACCTTGTGCAGGGTCCGTCCGGGTTGGTACCACCATCTTATCCATTAACCTACACACAGCAGTGTTTGCACTGTTGTGTTCGAGTTTGGGGATAAGACCGCCGGTGAAATGACTAGCATAGTGGCATTCCATCTTAGTCCTCAGGGTTGGCAGTGCATTTGCAGTCATGTGAAAACGAATGTCTATGGGTCACGGTTTCCACTTACCATCAGGTGGCCTGTGTGTTCGAGTGCATTCCTATGCCATAAAAAAATTTGTAGCAAATGGTACTCACACGTGTAGATAAGCGCAGAGACGGTAATCACTCCGAGGTTGACGGAGTGCGAGGCGCGCCCGCGGCTGTACTGCTCCCGGCGCATCGTCGAGTTGCGATCATAGCTGCCGGTCTCGATGTAACTACAGACAAAATATCAAAATATAAACGACTTACAGCATAGCTATACCCTATAGTCTGTTGCAATTGGTATTGTTCATAATTTTTCATCACACTTGCACGTAAACAGTATCTAAACATACAGGTTAACTTGGCCGCAATGCCCCATATAAAACCCTCGACCTTTTTTTTTACCATGAAACCCAAGGTCGGTAAGTATTTTTTTTTTTAATTATAGCACAGCACACAGGTCATGCAAGTTCAAGCAAAGAGTTTACACGCAATTGAAAAATTGTCTTAAAATATTATTTAAACAGGAATTTCATTGCAATCTCGCTACATGTTACTTAAATACTCAATTAATGTTCCTAATAATCGATTTTAATAGTTTTCTGTATCAAAACGTCGTTTTTTTTTTACACTCCTTCAGGGCTGTATGTATACCTACGTAAGTATTTGCCCTTAACGTTTCTGAACGAAACATTTGTATAATCTGTGGAGTCCGCCCGCTATCCGCAGCGGACTTGAACTTTTTTTAAGCGGATGATCCGCTTAAAAAAAGTTCAAGTAATTCGTAATAATAGTTGTGCTGACTTGTGTAATTATTTGACTCGCAAATGTGATGAAAAACATTGTATGTTTCACGGGCGGGACGGGAATTACGAACCTCGACTCAGAAAGCCCTCAGTCTTCGACTTCGGGCTTCTACTAGAGCCTCGATCGTAATTCCTTACTTACCGACCTTAATACACAATGTACTATGAAATATTTATCTATTTTGGATATTTCGACAAAAATATATGTGACCTTTGTTTGAGTTTTGTTTTCGGCTTGAAGCCCTCGTAGGTGTATCTTACGGGCTTGGTGAAAACCGCTTGAAATAGTATGTTACATACATACATACATACCTTCACGCCTGTAATCCCAGAGTGGGGTAGGCAGAGCTACAGAATTACCTACAACTTTAAAAACTTGTTGTTAATTCTGTAACCACATTTTGCAAAAATAGGCTAAGATGGTACTAGCGTATTAGTGAAAGGTTGCAAGCCAAATAGTATGTTATACACTATTTAACCTTTAACTGCCGACCTATACGTCTCACAGACGTCATTACTTTTATTTTGAAAATACTTTTTAAACTACGCCACTCGCGGTACTGCCCCTCCTGCTACCTTCCCCGTTCCACGTCTGCTAGCCGTCAGGCGACGCCGCGAGCCCGGTGAGTGCGTACTTGACCATCGCGAAGCTATTGCCGTCTGAGAGACGTAAGTACGGTGTTAATGTACAAAAAATTTGACCCGAATATATGCCCGAGCCTCCAACTGAAATCGACATAAATCAGGAACCAGGGGTTCGCAAACCTGTGCTATCTGTCCAAGCCGTCTAAAAAGACGTACGAAGTACTCTTGTTGCGAATGCTTTAACCCATGTGCCCTACGTGCTGTCTTGAGATAGGCAGTGACTGCAAATTGGCCCATTAAATGTGTCATGTCTGACTGTTGTCATTTTTTTCATGTTTTAATTTAGAAGTGATTTTATTTTTTCAATTTGTTGAATAGTTCAAGAAGTAAGAGTATTTCATGTTTTTTTGTAAAATTTTCCCTAATTATAAGAAAAACGAAGACTGATTAATGTTCTTAAAATTTAGTACTATGATTTTATGATCACTCTGATAAATGCTGATAATTCTAAAAAAAAGGTGGTTTTGTTTGTATTATCCTGTAATTAATTACCTTTAACAAGTGTTTATGCAATAGGGAAACTACAAAAAAACTAGCATGTAAATTATATTATTATTAATGAAGATTAAAACTTACGTCTCTCAGACACCACATCGGTGCAAGTGCTACGTAAAAACCAGATCGGTAGTTAAAGGTTAAATAAGTTTTTTATCATTCGATATCATTTAGTTGGTACATATAGTACCAACGTTGGTAGACACTCTCCGTTGCCTCGTGTTTGTAATGCATTCAATGGCATGAGTGCAACTCTGCCTGATCTCGATTTATTTTTTGATTCGCTTAACAAATTTAAAACTAAAATCTTTATTACGTTTATTACGAACTGATGTTTAGTGTAACCTATTGTTTCTATTTAGTCCGCTAAGTTATCTGGAAATGCTGTGTATACTTGTAATTGGCTTGTACACTAGACATAATACCTTAAACTGTTACTATGATGTGAATGCTTTCTGTACTTGCTGTAAGTGTACCTTTCAATAAAAAAAATAAAAAAATACAATCTGCTTAATAAATGAGGATATTAAAACGAAACTATTATTGAGTCGAACTGTTTCATAATTAGCAGAACAGAACAGAATAATAGTAGTTTATGAAATTGGTGCATAATGAGGGGTATTAAAACACGAGTGTGTGTTTAAGAACCGAGCCGCTAGGCGAGGTTTTTAATAGTATCACACGAGTGTTTTAATACCTAGTTATGTGCAGTTTCATACACTACTTTATCTACTCTCATACATTGCGATTCAACATACTAAATAAAAGATCAAAGTTAATAAAGTAACTACAGCAAAATGTTTTCAATGAATGGCGCCAAAACCTAGCGCATCATCGCGCATGCGTTAAAGCGGGTGCTGTCACAGACAAGTAAAAATTGGAATGAAAACTTTTTGTAATGCTGTAAAAATGACGCGAACCGCATGTGCGTTCCATTATAAAAAAATAATTGATATGGAACCTCGTTGGTGACATTAACTTTTTGGATTAACTTGTATCGTAATGGTAAAAAAATTACTTTATAACATTATTTTGTTAGAGAAATAATGTGATAGAGTTTTTTTTTTAAATTTCGATATTGTGTTTATAAAGTATGCCAATATAAATTCGTTTTGAAGTTTATATTTCGAACTTTACGATATGAGAGTAGATAAAAACAATTTATTGCTACGTTACTCGTAGATTACAGTAACATTACAGTTCCGCGGCGAAGTCTTGTAAATCTTAACTTAATGAAATTTGTCTCTTAAAATTACGTATTATTTCGAATTGGGAAGTAAAAACCGTGAGTTATTTTTTTTGGTCTATCCCAATTGAATTGGCAATAGTATTTTATGTAACTGGTACATAAAGAGGGTCCTTAAAACACGAGTGCCGAAGTCGAAGGCGAGCCGAAGGCGAGTTTCATAATAGCATCACACGAGTTTTTTGAGGCCTAATTATGTACAGTTGCATACATTACTTTATCAACACTCATATTATAAGTACTCTAAGATGCGTTCAGTAGCCGAAGGCAAATAACCTTCATAGCTACCAGTGCTACTGCTACCTGAAATATATAGGTGTTAAGCTAATGTATGAACTGAAATAAGAAATAAATCAAATCAGAGAAAAGAAGTATTTATTTATTATAATCATTGTAAACATTAACATTAGTGCAATTTGAAATGTTTAATTAACAAACAAACAAATGGCGGTAAAGCTAACCTGTGTCACGAATGTGAATGTTTTTTTTAAATCATAGACCAACTAACCGAGTCCCTATTCTTATGTCATTCGACATCAAAACGGCGTACGACACACTTAAAATATACCGAGTCGACGTTTAATAGATACTAGAATTTATTGACCCCCTGTTTGAATTGTGTTGGTTTTGGAAATGTTCCAAATTTGAACAACATTACTTTATCAACAGTTGTATCGTAATTTTAACTTTTCAGTACAGCTACAGATAAGAAAAAATATCATAGTAAAATTGTATCTTGTAATGATGATGGTCATTGTCTACGGATTCTGAACGCATTATAGAGGACTTATGATATGAGTGTCGATAAAGACGTAAACACAACCAAAAGAACTAATCTACCATTATTACTCGATAATCAGAGAATTGTGGGATAAAAGATGTAGTGACTAAGATTGAGAAGGGCATGCTTCGATGGTTCGGTCATTTGGAAAGGATGGATGAAAGAAGATTGACGAAAGAGATATACAGAGCGAAAGTGAGTGGAAGGGTCGGAAGGCCGCCCTAGGCGTACTTTTTCGAATCAAATCGGAGAAATACTGGAAAAGGGCCGAATCTTAAGTACCCGAAACTGACGTGCGTGCATGACTCGATGTATGGATGTGGAAGAAGCGAAAGAAATTTGTCAAGATCGTAGCAAGTGGAAAGAAGTGGTCTCTGCCTCTCTGGGAAACAGGCGTGATTTAATGTATGTATGTACTCGATAATCACGTGCTCTTAGCGATCGAGTGTGGTCATAGCAATGATTTATACACGTGGCCTTTACTTTATTATGTTTAAAATTAAATAATTTTTTAATATAGGCGAGTAATTTTAAATTAAAACTTGCTTGAAGAATATTTGAGGTTATTGTGTCAAACAAGTAGAGTTGTTGGTAATGGTGGATTTCGCGCATCAGTTTTTTCACTAGATGGCGCCTCTGGGAAGTAAGGTCTTTTTGACAGTTGATAATACATAAAAAATATAAATTGAAATAATTTTGTACCTAAATATTTAAAATGTGTATATATAGAGTGAAAAAGTAAATTGTCACTAGTTTGGTCTTTTTCTAGGCATATATTTTAACATCAACTGTCAAAAAGACCTCACTTTACAGGCGCCATCTTGTGAAAAAACGGATGCGCGGAACCCCCCATTCGGTAGCTCTGCCTACCCCACTCTGGGAATGAAAGCGAAAGCGTGAAGCTATGTGTGTATGTATGTATGTGTCAAACAGTATTAATTTGTGTACAACTTGGCAATTTCAATTGACTAAGGTGGGCACCAAATTTAAGTCTTCGACTACATATTACAGCCTATGCCCATCTGAAATAATAAACCTTACAAAATGATTATATACTTTCTCACATAGTTTCAGCCATTCTGGAGATCATATAAACATATCAGCAGCCCTAACCCACAGTAATGAAAGCTGATAAACCTAAAATATTCAATTAAGTGCAAAAGAGCTTCGGCCCGGCGCCAAAAGCTGGCCACTTCGCTTTGCCATGTTAATTTGAAGCCACAGTTTACCATAAACAGTTCGAGTTGCCGCCACGTATTGTTTGGCCTTGTACATTGACTGGTAGAGAATGACTGCATAAAATTGACCATTTGTATGACCTATTTTATCAATAGTAGATTGTACATCAAGAGTGCGAATAAATGTGTGAAGCTAACAAAAGATGAATTCATAACAAGCAATTTAATATTTCAGTGCGAACATGATTTTTTTACGCTTATTTTACAAATTCTTGACTGGTTATAAATGTAGGAAAAATGAAACGCTTCCTCGTCTGTGGATGTCTATGGCATTGTGCTAGGTTTGTTTATGCTTCGTGTACTTCCCAGCATACATACCCAAGTTGGGTAACCCAACAGGTTTGAAAGATGTCAAATGATACTTTCTATTGATAGAACTCAAAACGAATGCCACGGACCACTCGTGTTCATATTTTGTATCGCTCGCAAGTCAAAAATACCATTTCATTGTTTTTTGTCACTTTCGAGTGAAACTTTTGAGCGCTCGAAAATCAAAAATCGGGCCTCTGACATCTTTTGGAAAGGGGCATACGCTAAACCTGGCGGGTCGTCAGCAAACCTAGGAATATACGGGGCAAAATTAAATGACAGCTAGGGATTTCCTATATTGATTAACTCAATTATCGATGCTTTTCCAATATACTAGTGATCGCTTAAAGTTTTGTTTGTAAAACTATTTTTTTATTGTAAGTATGAACATAAAACAAAAAAGCAACAATTCTAGTTATATCTAATCATTTTAAAATCATTTTTGAACCTTCACTCATAATCATCATATTTTTGTCTTAATTGTGTATTTCAGAATTAATGTCCTTATACTGTCATTACTGTAATAAGAATTTGTTCCAAAATTTCTGGACTGATGAATCCATTTCTGGTGGCTAAAAGACTTTTCAATTTCTGTGGAAGTGTTAGGGAGGAACAAAATAAAAAAAATACACACTTACAAAAAATTATGGAGGCGATCACTAGTATGTGGAAAAACATCGATAGCCGAGTTTATCGATCTAGGCAATCCCTAGCTGTCATTTAATTTTGCCCCGCATATTCCTAGGTCTGGTCATTAGCTACTCAAAGCGCGCGAGCTCGACGTACCACCGTTAGACGAAAAGCTAGCTAAATAAATAGGCTTGCAATTTATAGAGCAACGAAATCCCTCTAGTTAATGTGCCACACTATCGTCATTAATTAATCCGGGCGCCTGGCAGCTGTTTCTGCGGTGGGTTTGAGAGCTGGGGAACAAGGCGGTTGTAAAGTCAAGGGGTTAAGTTTAAAGAGCTCCGAGTTTCGTTTGATATTATACTTTTCATGCCGTTGACGCACAAATGACGACACGCTACATATTGCGTCATAATGATATTGTCGGTGATAATGCAAAACTGCGTAACTACCTTTATGATAGAACAACATTTCGCCAAACATTAAAATGATATTCATCATGTCAGCCGAAAAACGTCCAATACTTGACATAGGCCTCCCCCAATTGGGGGGGAAAAATGCCGTAGTCGCCACGCTTGGCAGGCGGGTTGGCGACCGCAGTTATAGCATGTAGTCCGCGGAGGACGCTGCTGCCCATCCTCCGGGTTATCCCTTAGTCGCCTCTTACGACACCCACGGGACGAGTGGAGTGGTGCTATTCTCGGCCGGCACCAACACGGCTCAATTTTTTTTATTATAAATTACTTTTATTTATTTGATACAGAATAAATAAATAACACAATGATGATGTTAAAATTATTACTCCAAGTAATTACATACGCATAAAAACGTTAAAAGTATCTTTTTGGCCGCGGGTAAAAAAAAGTGTTCGGTTTCGATCCCGGGTTGTGAAGTTAAATAAAACCCGCCAAGTGCGAGTCAGTCAGGCTTAGTAATGGGGTCCCGCTTTCACCCTTTGGGTAACGAAATACGATAAAATTTGACCCAGTTAATGGAATGACTTGGCATTTTTTCGCTCTTCTGGGGCCTGTTTTATAAAGTTACAAATTACAATTTACAGGCTCAGATTAAAGCAAAAAGAGGAAGATACGTGACCTATAGAAATATAGGTGCTGAGCGCCTGTGTTTTGGTCAGTTGACCGGCTGTCACCGATCTGTCAACACGTGCGACGCCGTGCGATTGAAAGTAAAAAACATATCGCATAGAGCGTTTTTTATGTGCTTTAACAGCTCAAAATATAAAAATAAATTACATGGGATCACATTTCATTCGTAAGTAATATAAAGCTAAAAAAAATATATTGGTCTCTATGGTAATTCGACATACGCTATTTTCGCGTCATTATTGCGAGACATATGACTGTCTCACTTACGCACACGTTAGTCGATCAATTTATCTCAGTTGCTCCTTAGTGCATGTATACAGCTGTGTGTGTGGTATTTGCGAAAGTAAGTGTCGAGGCCTTGTACGGAGATAACATGTCTTCCCTTTTGCTTTAGTCTAAGTTACAGGTTACAAGTTTCCATTTGACTCAACCTCGACCAATGACGACCAGCCATTTGAGCAGTGTTGCCAGTTTTAAACTATAAAATTTTTACTTGTAGCTTTATTATACGTATCCTTGGACGTCGCTTGGCACTAGTTTCCCCCAAAACGCCTGGCATTGTCATATTTGAATCAAATACATAATTAGCAGACCTCGGGAGCAGTGAGCCATTTTTACGTCATTAATGTCAAGTGTAGATATTAATATAGATACACCTTCAAAATTAAAAATTAAACAAAAAAAAAACTTTATGCATTATAATTAAACTAAAATGACAATACATCTACAAAAGTACAGTACAAAGTACAGTAGGTACTAAGTTTATTTATTTATTCTAAATTTCCTTTGTTATTGTAATAAATAAATATAAGTTTCTAAGGTTCAAGTAAGGTAGGTAGGTTTATAAGGTTCTATATTTCCAATTATCAACGCATTTCTTCTTGAGTTAAATATCAACTAATAGATAGAAAAAAAACTTTCTAAATCCACTCAAGTGAGTGGAGTGTATGTACATTAAAATACTGTCCACATCAATTCCTTTAAAGTGGTTTTGATGGGGACGTAAAGATCGTAATAGAACAACGGCCTAACTAAAATAATTTCATTCGTTATTAAATTACCAGGGGTCGGAATTTTCGTAGCACTTTTGAGCTGTCATAGGGACTTCTCGTTTATCGACTTCGGATATACATATTTTATCGATACAATATAGAACACAATTATTAAAGAAGATTAAAAGTATAGGTAAACAACAGGCGGTCTTATCGCTAAAGAGCGATCTCTTTTAGATAATGACAATCTATTTATTTTATAGAAAAACGAATGAAGAAACACTTAGTCTCGTTTGCACTAAAACAGACCTTTAACATGAAATTCATAAATGATAAAACACTGAACTGAACTGATTAAAATGTTAACTATTAACTTTTCATTATTTTTATTGCAAATCTCTATTTCACGTTTTCAATTACTCGAAAGTTATTTGAAAGAAATCGCTCTTTAGCGATAATACCGCCTGTGCTTTACCTATATTTTTAATCTTCTTTAACATGTTGTGTTCTATAATGTATCGATAAAATATGTATATCCGAAGTCGATAAACGAGAAGTCCCTATGACAGCTCAAAAGTGCTACGAAAATTCCGACCCCTGTAAATTACACATCTACCATTGAATGACAAGGTATGTCCATGTTTTGCAAACTCTGAACACAGCTCACCCACGCCGAGCTCTGACAATTAGCTATAACATCACACCAAACATAGAGCTCTAATGCACCGCTTCAATTGATTTAACAACCGCTTTGTTGCCTAATCACCATACATCGGGGTTTTCGATGCGGGAATGATTTAAGAAAGAGTAGATATCAACAGATAGGTAATCTGAGAAAATATCATATTATGTCTAATGACCAGAGGGCGGAATTGCTCATGGCAAAAAACAAACGTCAATAGAGTTGGAACGTTGAATTTTATCGACCTTTTCAGCTATCGATAAGTTCAGGCACCATTTACATTTCTGAGTTTAACATTAACCTCTTTGATTAGCTAGTTGACCATTTGACCTCTTTGATTAGATTAAAAGTAAATTGCATGGCAGTTAACTGTAATTTCTGCCACAAGTCTTTTTGCAACTAATTCACGATTGTAAAAAATGGTTAATCCAAAAAGAAACACAATTAACAAAAGGATAAAGAAGTATCCTTGTCTTACTTACAACGAAAACAACTCAACAATATACTGCTCTAAATGTAAGGTTCACTTAAACAAATTTAAAAAATATTGCGTTGAAACTCACATAACTAGTAAAACACATTCACCTGAGTGATGTAAAGAACTATAATAGTTTTTATCTAGATTTGATAATATTTCTAGTTTCTTGCAACATTCCATGGGAAAAAAATCAAAAAAGTAATAATCCGCATTTCCGGTTTTTTTTTTAAAAATATATTTGTTATTCTTGTTCATCGAAAAAAAATCCCGTCGAAACGTTGTTGCGGAAAGTTTATCTAGATATTTTGTGCCATCGCGAAAACATGTCAGGAAAAAAAAAATATATATAAAATAACTAACAGACTTAGATTACGATACTGTTTTATACGATGAAAGTTAGTTCACAGGTGATTTTAATCCTTAGGTTGTATTACTGAATCTTGGGTAGTTTTACTAATGCAGTACTAAGATAAGTAGTTTTTTAAATTATCGATTTATATTGTCTTTTATTTAAATTTTATTCCGTAATGTTCATATGAAGTCTATTATTGTTTGCTTATGGATTTGAGGTTTAGTTTTTTTAATAAATAAATAATGATACGTTGTGTAAATATACGTACATACATACATTAAATGACGCCTGTTTCCCAGACGGGTAGGCAGAGACCACTTCGTTCCACTTGCTACGATCTTGACAAATTAAATATAATTTCAGTTTATTCGATAGTCGATAAAATTCAACGTTCCAACTCTATTGACTTTTGATTTTTGCCATGAGCATTTCCACCCTCTGCTAATGACTAACTACCTCTCTGCGAATTGCTTACATTATGATACAAGTTTATTTTAACTCATGTAGTACTTTAGCTTTACTATCAAGGCTATAATGACACGAGATAATAATAAAATTAACGTAAATTAATTACCTGCAGTAGGTATATTTAGTAGTTGACACGATTTTCAAAATAAACTTTTAATGTTTTTTCAATATTTGGAACAGTTCATCTGCGACGTCTTGCTGTAAATATTATCCATTTCAATGAACTCAACGATCTCTCTAAGTCGGCAGTTGTAATAGGAGCATATTTAATTATTTTCGATCGCATTTATAATTCCTTGTAAAAATTCGTTTATAGTTTTTCGACATTTCTTTTATAAAATACTTTTTTTTTTTCCAATTAATTTTTCATCTGGTAGAAACTCTATTTTTTAATCTTTGGCTTATGTCAAACATTCCCGCACCGAAAACCCTGTATGCTAATCACTGTCACATCCACTGCTGTACAGCTGCAAGCTGCCAGGCGCCCGGATTATGAGTATGGCACACTAACTAGATGGATTTCGTTGCTCTATCAATTACACATTACGGCAGCGTCGTTGATCGGGTCGTCACCTTCGCGAACACATGGTTGAGGGAGGCGATGGCTGATACGCGTCATACTCGTGAACGGGTGCTGTCTGTGGGGTCCGGTCTGTTCACGCTTGCAAATACCTGCTATTCAGTTAATTATTGTAATTGGCTACTTGACAGTTGTAACAATTAAATATAAAAAGTGTTGAATATGGTAGTTTACACTAAAAAAATAACTGCACATATTTTTATTTGCAATAAAAAATATGATAAGTACTTTATTTTTGGAAAATAACATCGTCGTTTTTTACGTGTGGCTTCAATGAACCCAAACGCTTAGCGGCCATGACTGATTTACGTGTGACGTCACTGCAGCCTAAACACAAAGTTGTCAAACATCTCCGTAGTAAAAATAAACGACTCGAAAGCTTACCATAATTGTATTCGTGAGAAGTTGCTCTAAATGGAGGCGGGATATTTAGAGGCAGATAGTGCAAATCTGCCAAAAGTGGACAGATGTTAACTTCGAATCTCGACGTGCCACTGCCAACTGCAACCACTTCTTTCGATGTTGAGGATTTTTAGGAACGTGTATAAATAATTTTTCAGGAGTTTTGATCGTCGTACTTCTACACATTGGTACGGCACACGTCTTATAATTAGACATTTTCACAAAATATATTTTTAAAACTATCCCTTCGCTTAAGTTGGCTTTATAATAATTCGGTTCGTTGTTTTATGTGTAGTGACGTCACCAACGACAAAAGTCACGTGACCTACCGTTTACGCGCGTATTGCAAATTAATTTCGTTATAAACGTGTTTTTTTCTAATAATTAACATTTTTTCTAGAAAAAAAATATTGTGAGATGTATAAAATAAGCAAACGCACATTTTAAAATACTTATCTGAAAACTGTCAAGTAGCCAATTATCGTCTGACGCAGAGACCTCGTCATGTTGATTTCCTAGTCATTAGGCATTTTATTTATATTTTATTGACCTTATAATTGTAATGATTATTATTTGTGTTAGTTTTAAAAATAATGATTTATTACTTCATTACCATGTAATGTAATTTAGATACTTTTAAGTATTATTGTATTTAATAATTGAAAAAAAAAATGATCTTAAGCTGGAGTTTCTTGCGGCGCTTCTTCTCCGCAATGATGGTCTTGTCCGAAGCGCTGGTAGATTCACTCCATGTTACCGACGTGTAAAAGAGCCTTCATGTGGCCAATTTACTGAATAAATATTTTGAATTTTGTTTTTTTTTGACAAACCTATTTCCGTAGTTCTTAGACAACGTTTTTGCCTTAGACACCTTCATATAGCACTTGCCACTTGCGACTGTATATCATAGCTTCGACTACGTACTCTAGGAATATCATGCTATCGAATGTTCATTGGCTCAACTGTTACCGGGTCAAATATTCGATTGGTCGAAAAGCGTAGGAACAATAAATCGTCCTATCGAAATTGAGGTTCCGATTTCCATCTCACAGAAGAAAACCATATAAGTCTAGATTACGTTTTGTCGATTGCACATATTTCGGACACAAGTATTTCGATCTAGCGAATATGCGTTACAATAACAGTCAAGCTAATGAACTTTCGATATACCACTGATCGAAACCATACAATTCTAAAATACGTTTTGTCAATTGTACCTATTTTGGCCACGAGTATCTCGATCTAGCGAATATTCGATCCAATAACAGTCGAGCCAACGAACATTCGATAGCATGATATTCCGAGAGCACGTAGTCGAAACTATGATATACAGTCAGCACTTGTGAATCCGCACTTTGAATGAGTTGAACGGGTTAAATTATCTTACGAGTATATGCGCGACAACTCCAACAAGACAATACTTGTGGGAGGACCTTGTGCAGGGTCCATCCGGGTTGGTACCACTATCTTATCCATTAACCTACCGCCAAGCAGCAGCAATGCGAACAGCATTGTTGTGTTCCGGTTTGGGGATAAGACAGCCGGTGAAATGACTAGCATAGGGGCATTCCATCTTAGTTCAGAGGGTTGGCAGTGCATTTGCAGTCTTGTGAATGCGAATGTCTATGGGTCACAGTTTCCACTTACCATCAGGTGGCCTGTGTGCTCGTTTGCCTTCCTATGCCATAAAAAAAAGAGAGGTAAAAGTGACCTTTACAACAAATAAAACTAATTGGAATTACGGCGTGGTGGTCGGAAGCTAGATCTATCTAATCAATGTTGCCATATCAAAACTGTTAGCCTGACCGGAAGTATGTGGGTTACCAGTCTTAAAATTCCTACGAAATTAAACGATATTATTATTTATGGTTTCATGTTTGTTTTATAACAAGCTTTCGCTCGCGTCTCCGTCCGCGTGGAAGTCAATTTTTTCGGGATAAAAACTATCCTATGTCCTATTCCAGGACCAAACCAATATGTGTGCCAAGTTTCATCTCGATCCGTTCAGTGGTTGAAGCGTGAAAGACGGACAAACATACACACTTTCACATTTATTACATTAGTATGGATAATAAATTAAAAGGTGCTATTGTAGCAGATGTCATACCAAAAAGTATACAAAATAAAGGAAAGTTCTTGCAGAAGTCCTTAATCGATATTCCATCGGGAACTGTTCTTATTTTCAGAACATCAAGTACCTATTCCTTCTCCGGGACTCAAGCAATCACATAATTTTATCGAAATATTTTCAACAGCCGCTTAGCCGTGAAAGCGTCAAACAGACAAACGTAGTTACTTTAAAAATAATATTAGTATAAATAGGTACATGTTTTTTTTAACTTATTTTTAAATTCACGTTTAATTACAAACATCTATCGGGTTATTGCTCTTGTTAAGAGTCTGCTCTACCTACTGTATGAAATTATATTAATTTGACACCTTATCCCTACTAAGGTTGTCTGGAATGATAAGACCGCCTGTTGTTTACCTGTATTATTTTTAATTGTGCTCCATCTCTGTTATGTTTTTGTTTGGTGTACAATAAAGTGTTTTGTATTGTATTGAATCAAGTGCCTCCAATCTAGGTCTCATAATTTGTGCATTCCACTGGCTAGCTCTCAACCAGTAACTGGCGCAATTTACGGCCAGACTTTGTTTACTGGCGTCGTGTATCCCGGCCATTAAAGTGACACGCGTCGAGCAGCTAGGACTCGCTCGAAACGAGCCACTTCTGAACTCAAAGCCGTGCTTAATGGTGCCGTTTATTTTATGTGACGGCCTTTGGTAGTTGCATTTGTTGTATGTACACAATTTTGTATTGATAAATTATCACTACATAGTATAAAACAAACTCGCTTGCGCTGTCTGTCCCTATGTATGCTTAAATCTTTAAAACTACGCAACGGATTTTGATGCGGTTTTTTTTAATAGATAGAGTGATTCTTATGGAAGGTTTATATGTATAATACATTCCACGCGGGCGAAGCCGCGGGCGGGTCGCTAGTTAATTATAAGTATAAGAACCTCTATTCTTAATTTCGTCAATATGTTGTGTTTTATAATGTATCGATAAAATATAACCTATAACAGGGTGGAAAGTTAAGATGGGGCAGTAAGGTCAGCTACTGCGCTACCTTGCTGCCACGCGAAAATGCTCTTAGGAGACCTTGACTAACTTTTTAAGTGATTTTAAGAAACCCGTCAGTTAAGAGTATTTTTTTAAAAGCCAATGGTGCCATTTCTGTCTAGAATTAAAATAGTCTTTGAGACCAACTAAGGTTAGAGTAGGTACCGTAAAACTACACAACTATGGTCCTGGTCTACAACAATAATCCAATTTTACTTATCACATTATTCTAAAAATATGATAGCTTTTGCTATAGCTAGAGTTTAGAGCAATTGATTTTAGTCCAAACAGTACACATACCCAGCAATAATGGCAGTAAGGTATCATATTTTAGAATAATTTTATGAGGAAATTTGGACTATTGTTGCAGGTTGTGTGCATAGTAGTGTAGTTTTACGGTACATAAAGTTTGTAGGGTAAAATTCAAATAAAGCATGAGATCGTCATCATTCTAATTTCAAAATTTAAATTCAGTACCTAAATTATTTTTAATTATTAACCTGTTTCATCCATGACGGCCAGCATTATCTGTGTAGCAAAATGTTCGTTTGTGGAGTCCTCTTTCCGCACAGACTCTTTGTTTTTAGAATAATATCGATTTTTCTCATTTCTAATATCCTACTTGTAGTTTTCTTCACAATTTTAATGATCATTAAGCTAAAGACAATTTAACTTTGTATTTAGGTACCCTAAGAACTAGATGGATAAAGTTTTATTTCATTTGTGGGTGTACAGTCAACAGCAAAAGAAACTGATGAAATAGGGTCTCAAAATAGTACATACAATAAATTAAGACAGATGTATCTGATTATTGTAATTTAGCATTAGTAAATTAGCTCGTAATGTGTCATAAGTAAGTGACATGTCATTCAAACAGTTAAAGTCATTACTGAGTGTTTCAAATTAAACTGATTTTCTAAAATAGCAATAGTCAGTAATACTATCAAACTATCACATGTAAGTGAATATGAATGTTTGGGCCTTCATGTCTTCTCAAGACCACCTCGGAATACAAGTCAGACGTTCGGTTAGTGTCGGTTATACTCGTAAGACAAACACGCGAAACAACTATAACACCTCTCATTTCCATCAAGGGTTGAAATAAGTTCCTACTACTTCGCTTTGTTTTTTTTTTGCATATTTAAAATAAATCCTTTTTAACTGCCGTGATTGCCCTAGTTTTCATTTGGAGATTTTGTCATTTTGACTTTATCTTGTTGGACACTTGACACTTAGGTAAAAAAAAAAAAACTTTATTGAAATTTTCTGTAAAGAGACAGTTATGGCATCGTTTATGATCATTTTCTTTTGACTAATTAAATATTCAGTTGAAAATGACACTTTGTTATAATCTGTTTTATCTGGGGCGTCATGCTTCAACATGTTTTGAAATGTTAATTTTGATCACTTACTTTTGACGTTGACTGTACTAGTACTCTACCCTTAGTTGGTCTCAAAGAGTATTCTAATCCTCGATAGAAATGGGACCATTGGCATTAAAAAAAACTCAAATCTACTTTCTCGCTGACTGTAAATTTTATCAAAAATCTGTAAATGTCGATGGTCATCACTTAAAAAGTTAGTAAAGGTCTCCTAAGAGCATTTTCGCGTCAGATCTAGATCTGCCCTAACTGCCGCTTATTAACTTTTTTTTTTTTTTTTTTATATCATAGGAATACAAACGAGCACACAGGCCACCTGATGGTAAGTGGAAACTGTGACCCATAGACATTCGCATTCACAAGACCGCAATCAAGACTGCAAATGCGTTGCCAACCCTGAGGACGAACTGCACTAACTGTATAATGTATCGATAAAATATATAGAAACTCGATAACCAAGAAGTCCATATGACAGCTCAAAAGTGCTACGATAATTCCGGCCTCTATTTGTTAGTCCCACAGTCCCATTGCAGGGCAAAGGCCTGCCCCCTTTCGCCATTCCTGCCTAATGACTGCACGCTCCCGCCAGTCACGTTGAAACGCGTCCAAATCATCCCGACACCTCATCTCGGCCTGCCTCTGCTCCGGTGGCCATTGTGGTAGCGAATACACAGCCGTTGTGTAATGACTAGCATAACGTTACGAGTACTTAAGAACTGGTATCTGATGTTTCGACGTGTACGAGTTTGAACTTAATTCTCTTCAGGTTTAAGTTTTAAATGTTACGTCATGAAATGTGAGACACGAGGTTTTATAAAGCAATCCGTCCGGATCCGGCCTTTTATCCGGCATTAGAGGCATTCCATCTTAGTCCTCAGGGTTGGCAGTGCATTTGCAGTCTTGTGAATGCGAATGTCTATGGGTCACAGTTTCCACTTACCATCAGGTGGCCTGTGTGCTCGTATGCCTTCCCATGCCATAAAAAAAAAGCTCTACCAAAAATTATAGGTACCTGAGCGTATCATAGAGCGCCTGCTCAACAGCCTTCTTGTGGTTCACCATGATGGGTCTGATGTGCGAGATGATCATCGCGCAGGAGACGGCCACCAGGAGACCCAGGAGGAAGGTCATGTTCGTCTGGTTCATGCGGAGGAAGTAGCGCTGGTACAGCATCTCCACCTGTAGGGGGAAGAGGGGGGGTTAGGTAGCTGTACAATGATAAGATAAGAGATGTCAATAACTGTGCACAAATGTTGTTAAGTAATATACAGCGTATGGAATCAACAGCTTGCCCATTTCGGGCGTACAATAGTATATCGTTCGGATAACAATTTTTAATAATTAACAGAATAATATTCATTCAGGTTGTCAAAATATTTAGTTATTAGCCATTCCTTAAGTTCCTTTTTAAACCTTGCACCATCTATTGCTTTAATACATTTCGGTAAATGATTGAATATTTTAATCCCAGTCACATAAGTACTCTTTTGCAGACACAAAGATTAATTGTATCACCAGAGCACGGCAGGGGTGAGTTGTTTTCAAAGTTCGCATAACATGGACATACCTTGTCATTCAATGGTAGATGTGATGTAATTTAGTTACTAATGAAATTATTTTATTCATCTTTACGTCGCCATCAAAACAAATGCATTTTACGAGTATAGCAACCTTTTTTGCAAACCTCTTTCAACGAACAGATGTGGAGAGTATTTTAATGTACAATTTCACTCCACTCACTTCAGTAGATGTAGAAAGGTCTTTCTCTATCTATAAGTGAATATTAAACTCAAGAAGAAGAAATTGAAGTTATTTATTACAATAACAAAGATAATGTAGAATAAATAAAAAACTTAGAACCTACTCGTTTTGTACATAATGTATTGTCATTTTAGTTTAACTATAAAAAAATATTATTTTCTTTTCATATTTCTTTTTAAGGTGTATCTATATTAATATCTACACTTGACATTAATGACGTAAAAATGGCTCTCCCCGCCGAGCTCTGTACATCACAACACGCTAAGAATTTTAGCTAAGTTTACTGTTTTAATTACATAACAACCCTAATTCTAATTACCCATGAATGTGTACTTAATTTATAATTAATTATAATAAACAGATGAACACTTGAGTACCTTGTCACTCTAACGCCTATCAACGTTCCCTATGGCAGTTCAAATCTGACGTGAAACGACAGAGTACCAAAGTGATCTGTTATCTTGGGATGTTGATTGTAACCCCCATACAGAGAAACAAGGCGACGTAATGTTCTCCCGTAGGCCCGTAGGGTATTCGAATTGAAAATCCAAGTAAAACTCAACTTTAACCTATTACAATACAATTTAATGTTGATTAAACGCTTCCTCTCCAACCTTACCCGTAAAAAACTCAGTGGAAAAACAATCAATGGTTAAGGAGTAAAGCTCAAATTCAAATGCAAAACGCTATTTCATTTAAGAAAATTACGCTTTTGTTTCTCTTAACTTATTGCAAATAAGACTTTACAATTTACAATTACAGCAAAAGGTTGATAAAGGCTTAATTTATTATTGCATATGGTTAGGTTCTTGAGTGACGTCCGCGGACTGGGAGATGAGCTGTAGGTAGGCCTCCAACAAGATGGAGTGACGATGTAAGGATCGCGGGAACGCGGTGGATGCGAAAAGCACAAGACCGGTCTGAGTGGAGAGCCTTGGGGGAGGCCTATGTCCCGCAGCGGACGTCTTTCGGCTGACATGATGATGATGATGATGATGATGATGATGATGTTGATGATGATGATGATGATGATGATGATGATGATGATGATGTTGATGATGATGATGATGATGATGATGATGATGATGATGTTGATGGTGATGATGATGATGATGATGATGATGATGTTGATGGTGATGATGATGATGATGATGATGATGATGATGATGATGATGATGATGATGATGATGATGATGATGTTGATGATGTTGATGGTGATGATGATGATGATGATGATGATGATGATGATGTTGATGATGATGATGATGATGATGATGATGATGATGATGATGATGATGATGATGATGATGATGATGATGATGATGATGTTGATGGTGATGATGATGATGATGATGATGATGATGATGGTCAAGCGCGAGTTGGTCTTACGCACCGAGGGCTTCGTACAACACAATAGGTATTATGTGTACGTAGGTACGTAATAAGTACCTGGGTGTTTTTTTTTGGTAAGTTTTCTAAAAATGAAACCTAGCTAGATCGATACAATAATTTCTCGTTTCAAGGTATTAGATATATGATCCAACATTGGGCTCAACAATATCTGACACGTCTTTATTGCTAGATACACTCGCGGTCAAATAATACGGGTCAGAATGCGTTTTTAATACTAAAGAGGCTATTTGGAAGCCTTGGTTCCTCGCCAGGAGATGCTTTTACTGAAATCTGATGATGGACACCCCGAGCATCGATACAGGACTTCCAGATTGCCTAAGATACCCAAAGGATTGTATCTGCGGTTAACGCCGGAATTGTGCATATTCAGAAAAACATATAAAATGGCAATAAAATGTAAGGAAATCCAAATGCTGACCCATGCTCTCTCGCTGTGGTGTTAACTGATTGTGCGATCTGTTAGGTATCTTAAGCACTTTTGACCTCCACTGTTTAACCTCGGAGTATCCACCATTAAACCTCACTCAAAACATGCCTGTGTCCAGGAACCAAGGCTTCGAAATAGCCTCGTTTGTATGAAAAACGCACTCTGACCCGTATTATTTGACCGCGAGTGTATTTGTCTCTTTTATTGACACGCGATCTATATCTTTTGTTTCGACTAACTAGTGGAGAGTTCTCGCCGGCAGTGTGAACAGCCAGCGATCAAATATTAATATACGTGTCTCTTTTATTGACACGCGACCTATATCTTTTGTTTCGACTAACTAGTGGAGACTGATCAAATATTAATATACGTGTCTCTTTTATTGACACGCGACCTATATCTTTTGTTTCGACTAACTAGTGGAGAGTTCTCGCCGGCAGTGTGAACAGCCAGCGATCAAATATTAATATACGTGTCTCTTTTATTGACACGCGACCTATATCTTTTGTTTCGACTAACTAGTGGAGAGTTCTCGCCGGCAGTGTGACCAGCCAGCGATCAAATATTAATATACGTGTCTCTTTTATTGACACGCGATCTATAGTTTTTGTTTCGACTAACTAGTGGAGAGTTCTCGCCGGCAGTGTGACCAGCCAGCGATCAAATATTAATATACGTGTCTCTTTTATTGACACGCGACCTATATCTTTTGTTTCGACTACCTAACTAGTGGAGAGTTCTCGCCGGCAGTGTGAACAGCCAGCAATCAAATATTAATATACGTGTCTCTTTTATTGACACGGGATCTATATCTTTTGTTCGTTTCTTGAGCGGGAAAATAGTCGATAGATAACCGCTTCCTCGCCCTTGGTAGGACCAGTGTTTAAGAGCGTATCAGGTATTTTTAAGCGCAATTTTGGGTCATAAATATTATTGCTGATTGATTACTGTATCCCTCCAAGGAGTCTCTTCCAGTATTTTTATTTTATTTTATTAATAGTACATTGTTGCCTAGGCGCGGAAAGTAAGGGTTTTCCTGACGAGGTGGTTAGCAGGCCGAGCAATAGCGAGGCCTGCTAAAATACGAGTCAGGAAATCCTCGTTTCCGCCGAGGCATACATAATGCTTTTCTCAAACATATGAGGAAATAATACAAATACATTTCCAAAAAGTATTTCACACAACAAATAGTTTAATATTCGGTTTCACAATTATATTATGCAGAATGAACGAATGTTACCGACTGTCAATTGTTTTTAAATACTAACCATAGACATTGGAATGCAAATTCAAAAAGAAACACACGCACTGTGCTAAAAAAGCGAGCAGTTACCTTGGCTGTTTGGAATTTTTGTCTTGGTCCTTTTGATTTTGTATGCAAATTGACAGCATTTTTAAGAAATATACCTATGGACATGGACGGAAAGTGTTTCATATGGTTTTCATCACACTTGCACGTAAACAGTATCTAAACATACAGGTTAACTTGGCCGCAATGCCCCATATAAAACCCTCGACCTTTCTTCTTACCATGAAACCCAAGGTCGGTAAGTAATTTTTTTTTAATTTATAGCACAGCACACATGTCATGCAAGTTCAAGCAAAGAGTTTACACGCAATTGAAAAATTGTCTTAAAATGTTATTTAAACAGGAATTTCATTGCAATCTCGCTACATGTTACTTAAATACTCAATTAATGTTCTTAATAATCGATTTTAATAGTTTTCTGTATCAAAACGTCGTTTTTTTTTACACTCCTTCAGGGCTGTATGTATACCTACGTAAGTATTTGCCCTTAACGTTTCTGAACGAAACATTTGTATAATCTGTGGAGTCCGCCCGTCATCCGCTTAAAAAAAGTTCAAGTAATTCGTAATAATAGTTGTGCTGACTTGTGTGTGATTATAAGTTTTTTCTGTCCTATAATTTTATTTATTTACTCGCAAATGTGATGAAAAACATTGTATGTTTCACGGTCGGTACAGGAATTACGTACCTCGACTCAGAAAGCCCTCAGTCTTCGACTTCGGGCTTCTACTAGAGCCTCGATCGTAATTCCTTACTTACCGACCTTAATACACAATGTACTATTTTTTACTCCTAAAAGTAAAATGAGGCTCTTTCCGTCCTTGTGTTTCAATCGGAAAACCGTTTTTTCCGAACATGTTTGAGAAAATATTATTGCTGATTGATTACTGTATCCCTCTCTCTTCTCTCTCTTCTCTTCCAGTATTTTTATTTTATTTTATTAAAGTATAGTTTACGTATTTGGATTCGATTTCACGCTTGACAATTTATTAGTATTCGTTGTTTTTCTTCAGGTTTTGCGCTACAATATAACCATACGTGTACCAAACGAAGTTTCTAAATACATTTGCGAAATAATATGCATCTGTGTATGTACTCGTAGGTATTATCTATCAAACCGCGATTAGAATACACTTCGGAAGTACCGTTAGCACAAAAGTACATATAATAAATAAATACATACATACATACATACCATCACGCCTTCATCCCAGAGTGGGGTAGGTAGAGTTACAGAATTACCTACAACTCTAACAATTTGTTGTTAATTCTATAACCACCTTTTGCAAAAACAGGCTAATAGGTTTACGATGTGTATATTAGTGACAGGTTGCAAGCCCATCGCCTAACAATACCACAGCCTTTAATCCCTTAGTCGCCTCTTACGACTTCCACAGGAAGACATGGAGTGGCACTATTCTAGGCGGCCGGCAACCACACAGCAGAGATAAATATAATTAATTATAAGTCAATCTATGATATCTTCATAGTTTAACTGCAGACACTTATAGATAAAAGTCTTACAAAGAATTGCTTCATCATAATCATTCAGTTCGTATAACAAACCACTCTACCTATGCTTGGAAATTCCTCGTAATGAAGTAGTTGTCACCATGGGTAGGTACAGCAGTAAACTGTTTCTATGCTGTTAGATGTGAACATGCATATTTTATTTTATTATTTAACATTATTTAGCACACTAATTATCTATTTTGTTTTCTCTGTTTGTGGTCTCAGGTGATGATACGGACAGCTCTGAAGACGATGGTTATGAATTAATAATTTTTGATGGTGTTCCTAAATTTAATTATTATATTATTTGGATTTTTTTTAAGTATGTAATTTAATTTATGTTTTTTTCCCAAGGTTTATAACTTCTACTTACAGAAATAAGTATTTTCATTTAACTGCACACTCTACCATTGACAATGTCATTTCATGAATTAATTCAGAAACGACATATGTGCTCAGTTGTATTCTAATCGCGGTTTGGTAATATGTGAGTATCTATCTGTGTATCTGCCCCCTTCCCCTAAACCTCTGTGCCCTTATTAATAAACGTGGAGTAACCGTCGAGTAGCTAAACCATGCTTTGTCCTTATCTGTCATATTCAAATGTCACAATGACAGATAAGGATAAAACATGGTTTAGCTACTCGACGGTTACTCCACGTTTATTAATAAGGGCACTGAAGTGAGCTTAACGTGTGCACACAAATTATTACAACCAAAATTATATCGTCAAATACTAGGAGTGCATAAACGTGGAAGTACCCAGCTAACCTACAGTCACCCGCGCTGTGTCGCGAACGCCCGCCGCTGCGCCGCGGTGCTACTTCCTAATTACTTCTGCGCTCCTGGTACTTTATTTAAATATGCAAACTCTTTGGTTTGGTTTTAAGCCGAGCAGTATATAAAAAAAAAAGTAAAACGCGCTAGTGCGAATATGCGTACGCGTTAGCAGCAGTGTTTGCATTGTGTTCCGGTTTGGGGATAAGACAGCCGCCGGTGAAATGACTAGCATATAGGCATTCCATCTTGGTCCTCAGCGTTGGCAGAGCATTTGCAGCACAGATTAAGTAAGAGTTACTACGTAACAGATATTTATCTGAGCGAGGTACCTACGTCCGATAATCACCGCCTGACGGAACATAGTGGCCGATGCTAATACATCAAGGATGCCCGCGCGCGGCGATGTCAACTCGCTCGACCGGTTTTTGAGTGTCGACACATGGTCGAGACACGTCAAGCGAGATGCAAGTAGGCGAGTAGTACACTCTTACTTAATCTGTGGTAGTAGGTACATTCTAGTCATTACGTCAAGTTCGGTTAGATGTGTGTGGTGTGTTGTTGTTTCTTTGAATTATTTTGGTGAATGTATAATTTAAAAAAATGACTCATTATTGCTGTGTGAGTGGGTGTTTACACAAGAGAACCAAAAATAATAAAAATGAAACGTTTTTCTCTTTGCCGGTGAACGAGGAAAGGTCAGTAGTTGCAATTTATTTTTATTTATACATATTATAAGATGATATACCTAAGTATATTGAAGTGATCAATCAACACGAAACAGTGTTCATCAAGTTAGAAATATTGAATTATCTAAATTCGGGGTCAATAGAAATGATAAAATTATTTGTTTACAAACAAATCAGTACTGTTTGACACATAACCTCAATATTTCTGCAAACGAGTTTTGATTCGAAAAAACCTATAGTTAATAGTTATTTAATCTTAAACAGAATGTAAAAGTAACAATCAAGCGTGTACATCAAATAAATATATATAAATATATATATATATATATATATATTATATTTTGATTATTCAAGTAACTGTTTTTCTCATAATGTGTACCTGTTAATTTATATTAATATTTTCGATGTGTTGACAACCCTACCGTTCGAGCGAGCAAACGTAGGTATAACTATACGTTCGCAGTAAACTACGAAAAATGAACTTTCAGTAGGAGTTAATATGGTTTATTTAGGCGCGTTCGGCCAGCATTATACATATATTTTATATGTATTCAATACTTTTACGTGTTGATCGGACCTACTTTGTCGCTTTGTATAGAAGTGAAATATGCCTGTTTGCAGTCTTAAGATTGCGATCTTGCGAATGCGAATATCTATGGGTCACAGTTTCCACTTACCATCAGGTGGCCTGTGTGCTCGTTTGACTTCCTAAGCCATTAAAAAAAAAAAAGTAAATAGCACTAGTTAGAAAAAGTCCAACTTTCCGCACGCTATACAGCTACAAAAAGTACCACTTTTTGAGCAACTGTATTAAAAAATAAGTAGCATGTAGGTACCTTGAACCCCATGGAAGGACAAAGTTTCTTTTTGATCCCAGAAAATTGGACAGTTCCAGGGAGATTAGCGATTAACAGTTCAACGCAAACGGAGTCGTGGTATACAGCTGGTAAGTTTTAATTTCAAGTGAATAAATCAAAAATCCCACGGGAAATTAATGTAATGTAAAGTTTTCCTAACCCCCGTTTAGATTAAGTTATATCTACATAAAGTATTCTAACGTAAATATTAGCTATAAAGCTTCAAGTTAATAAACGTTAAGTTTTGATAAATTAAATGAGTAATAAAATACACCGAATTTCAGTCGGTAACTTATTTGTAGCGTTAGGACTTTTGGTGGCAAATCGTGGTTCTGAAATCCATGGAGTCGCTATTTCCTATTTATTGTAATACATACCACTTTGATTTTGACCTTCAGTACCTATTTTAATAATTTAAAATTCATTTATTCATTAAACCGCTATAATATAAACCAATTTAAATGAATTTTAGTATGGAGGATATCTCTTTCGTGAAAGAGTTACAAACAAGCAAATATGAGTACCGTAAAATGGGGTGACTTTAGAAACGCGGGGCAACTTTGATAATTTTTTTAATCGTCGATTTTGTGGAATTGCTAAGTTATTATTTAGCTCTTTCGCGCAATTACTTTCATATGTCTCATATGAGAGCGCAAAATGTTGAAAGTTGAACTATTTTCAGACAATTTGGATTTTAAAACTTCGAAACAAAAAACCCCTAATAGTTGGCATGCTTCAGGGGTGACTTTGATATTTCAAGAAACAAGAGGCTGCATAATTATTTTTTTCTAATAAGCCGTCTACCGTAGTCTGCCTCAAGCTGCTTTAAGTTACTCCAAATAAGTAGTCGCTAATATGATATTTTTAATAATTTATTTAACGATTAAATGCGGGAGCTACAGAAGATTTGTTTTTAAAATTAATCAATCTAACCCCATTTTACGGTAGGTATTGAATAACCGAACCAAAAATGTATTTAGTTCATTTTGAAACATGACCATACTGAAGGTCAAAATCAAAGTGTCTTGTATAATAATAATTAGGAAATAGCGACTCCAAGGATTCTAAAACCACGATATGCCACCAAAATCCTAACCCTACTTATTTGGGATGGTTTTTTGCTAAGTTTGTTGAAAATCCGTTGAGCCGTCTAAAATATATCAACTCAAAGTAAGGGTAGCCATTACATCGGGGGGTCTATTTATGTGGATGAATGAATGAATAGTTTATTTGCATAAAAACGAGCGTATATAAAAGGTGTTACAATTATTATTATCACAGATCGCATCTTGTTTTGCCGTCGTACAAATATTTCATTCTGTGAAATAATATATGTGGTCTCCATGCTGTTAACGTGCCTACCTATTTTAATTTTAATTTCATTGCAAAGGTTAAAACCGGTAAACTATACAAGCTCCATGTCAACATAATACGAAATATAACTAACTATAAAATGGTCAAGCGTGAACTGCGTTTACGCTGATTAGAAATCGATTTTAAATCGGAATATAGTAATCGATGTATGAATGTGCAAGAACCATCTGCACCACATAAGCACCACACACACACACACACACACACACACACACTACACACACACGCACGCACACACACACACACTCACACCACACACACACACACACACACACACACACACACACACACACACACACACACACACACACACACACACACACACACACACACACACACACACCACACCACACACACACAAGAATTTGAATTGAAATGGATTCATTTCACGTGTAAGCTTTGGTTTTGTAGAACTTTTAATACTTATGATTGTTTTTGTTATTAAATAACTATTCACTTATTATAGAAGAGCGAGGCCTTCTGTCACAGGTATTACTATACTTACTAGGAGGTCTCAACCCTTTCAAGTTTTGTAACCGTATTTTTTAACAAAAATAATAATTTTTTCATTTTTCATTTTTCATCTCATCCATTAACCTACCGTCAAGCAGCAGTGTTTGCACTGTTGTGTTCCGGTTTGGGGATAAGACAGCCGGTGAAATGACTATCATAGAGGCATTCCATCTTAGTCCTCAGGAGTTAGGAATGCGAATGTCTATGGGTCACAGTTTCCTGTTACCATCAGGTGGCCTGTGTGCTCGTTTGCCTTCCTATGCCATAAAAAAAAGCGAAAGAAATTTGTCAAGATCGTAGCAAGAGGAAAGAAGTGGTCTCTGCCTACCCCTCTGGGAAACAGGCGTGATTTAATGTATGTATGTTTATGGTAATACCTTCTATGTGACTGTAGGTATGGAATCCTCAGTGCGCGAGTCCTGACTCCCGCTTGTTTTATTTTTTATATGGCATTGACTTCTCCAAAGATGTCCATCCATGCATTCAGCGGTTTCGAATGATTACTCTATCCAATTTACATACATACATAAACTCACGCCTTCATTCCCAGAGTGGGGTAGGCAGAGCTAAAGAATTACCAACAAGTCTTAAAACTTCTTGGTAATTGTTTAACCACATTTTGCACAAGTAGGCTAAGATGTTTCCCAGTGTATTAGTGATAGGTGGCAAGCCCATCGCCTAACAGTACTGGAAGCCTTTATTCCCTTAGTCGCCTCTTACGACATCCACGGGAAGACATGGAGTGGCACTATTCTAATCCGGCAAGCACACAGGAAATCTATCCAATTTAATTGTTATAAAGTTATAATTCATCATCATCTATAAAAAAATATGGCTCCCCACATTCCTAGATTGACGTTTCTGTTTTCCACTTATTAAACCTCACCTGAGAAACAACTGCTGTTTAAATAATTTCCTCTTACCTAAATCTGAAATAATACTCCAGAAATAAGGGGGATTGATGGACGACCTGACGTCCCCCTATTCCCAGAGGAAGGGGGTGTACTCTGGATCACATTCACAAGACCATGTATGTTGAAGTCACGTTTGTTTGCGTTTGTGTTAGTGTGTGTTAAAAAGTATTTCGTGTTTGTATAACTTTAAGGAGCCTGTCAAGATGTACAATATTTACCGAGTTTTTAATTTAAAAAAAGCAAGCTCTAATAAACCCGACTTGCTTACCAAGTTTAAATCGTTATAAAGCCTGAATGATCATTCAAGATGAAAAATGATGGAAGGTACCTTAATACATACATACCTTCACGCCAGTAATCCCAGAGTGGGTTAGGCAGAGCTACAGAATTACAACTTTAAAAAGTTGTTGATAATTCAGTAACCACATTCTGCACAAAAAGGCTAAGAAGTTTACCAGCATATTAGTGACAGGTTGCAAGCCCATCGCCTAACAGTACTCTAAGCCTATATTCCCTTAGTCGCCTCTAACGACATCCACGGGAAGACATGGAGTTGCACTATTCTAACCCGGCAACCACACGGCAGTACCTTAATATGATTTTTAAATAGCTATCCAATGACACCTCACTTGTAATAGTTTGTCGACTTTACCCAAAGGTTAGCTAGAAGAGATTCTTTAAATGGAAAAAAAAATTGTTCGTTTTTATCCATACTACAATGTTATAAATGTGAAAGTATGTAAGTTTGTCCGTCTTTCACGGTTCAACCACTGAACGGATTGAGATAAAACTTAGCACACATATTGGTTAGGTCCTGGAATAGGACATAGGATAGCTTTTATTCCGGAAAATTTGACAGTTCCCGAGGGAGCAGCGATAATCGGCTTCTACGCGAACGGAGCCGCGGGTGAATGCTTTTTATGATTTTTAAACATGTTGAAGATATCATGAAAAACCAAGAAAATTTAAAGAAAGAATTAAATTAATTTAAAAAAATGTCTTCCCGTGGATGTCGTAAGAGGCGACTAAGGGAATAAAGGCTTGTAGTACTGTTAGGCGATGGGCTTGCCACCTGTCACTAATACACTGGGAAACATCTTAGACTACTTGTGCAAAATGTGGTTACTTACAGAATTATCCGGAAGTTTTAAGACTTGTTGGTAATTCTTTAGTTCTGCCTACCCCACTCTGGGAATGAAGGCGTGAGTTTATGTTTGTGTAAAAAAACAAGAAAAACGTACAGACCTAGTGTATGGATTTATTTTGATAGTTATGCGATTTTAGCTGCGCTTCACTAGTTCCAAATAATGAAGTATCAATTTAAGAATACGCTCTTACGTCTGTAGATGTAGACAGATTATTTTCCCTGTATAAGTATTTAGAGAATTGTGGAAAAAAAGAAGATACTTATAGTGACTAAGATTGAAAAGGGCATGCATAGATGGTTCGGTCATTTGGAAAGGATAGATGAAAGAAGATTGACTAAAGAGATATACAGAGGGAGTGAGTGGAAAGGTCGGAAGGGGCCGCTTTAGGCGTACTTTTTCGAATCAAATCGGAGAAATACTGGAACACGGCCGAATCTTAAGTACCCAAAACTGACGTGCGTGCATGACTCGATTTATTTTATTTTATTTTTATATCATAAGAAGGCAAACGAGCACACATGCCACCTGATGGTAAGTGGAAACTGTGACCCCATAGACATTCGCATTCACAAGACTGCAAATGCACTGCCAACCCTGAGGACTAAGATGGAATGCCTCTATGCTAGTCATTTCACCGGTTGTCTTATCCCCAAACCGGAACACAACAATGAGAACACTGCTGCTTGGCGGTAGGTTAATGGATAAGATTGTGGTACCAACCCTGACGGACCCTGCACAAGGTCCTCCCACAAGTAATGTATGAATGTGGAAAAAGCGAAAGAAATTCGTCATGATCGTAGCAAGTGGAAAGAAGTGGTCCCTGTCTACCCCTCTGGGAAACAGGCGTGATTCAATGTATGTATGTAAGTATATAGTGAATTATAGAATGGATTTTAGTTGTCCCCTTCATGGCCCATTCAATATATAGGATATTACCTATTATTTAGGCATCTATCTACAAACTTACACGCTCCTTTAAACATAGAAACTGACCAACGTTCACATTAATAACGCAAACATACCACAACGCAATATTAGCCCGCAGGCGATTTCTGCTAACATCTAATATCGTCTACGTATACATTATTAACATCCTCTGAAATCATTCTAACCTAATTCAAAAAGCCGCAAACGCCTCGCAAACTATAGCAAATGAAACCTCAGTCGCATAAAATTAAGGTAGTAACGCTAATTAATCTAACCATCACATGTGCTCTTTCGAAGCATTGGACTCCTTCAAGAGCCAGGGGCACGCAATAGCTAATTAGGGACAATGTCCTCCCGAACAAGCCTTTGTCGAATCACAAGTAACGAAGGTCGGAATATGTAGATATTTACCCTACCTTGAGAGTAAATTGTATGGTAGACTTTTCATGTCCTTCGGAGATCTCAAAGAGAGTCTAATGATGTGTATCTGTGTATCTGTATGTGTCAATGTAGATACCAAACGGATGTATTGATTTATTCCACTCTAAAGGTTATGGGAGAGGTCATTTGCAATCATTTTGGCCCCATGCAAAAAAAGTCAGGAACGCATCTTAATCTTGAAATCATTTTATTTAAATAGCTTTTGAACAAGGTAAAATTCCTGTTGTTATGCAATATTATTATCTGTACACGTTCAAGAATGCGAGACCGAAAAGTAAAAAAAAAACGTGATTTTTTATCAGTTTATCCAAAATATTTTTGCGTAGGGTATTATGGGACCAAAATAATTGCAAATGATCTCCCCCATAACCCCTAGAGGGGAATAGGTCGACTTACCAATAACCCAGTAGGTATATAACAGAAGAAACTGGCTGACCGATCGACGCACAGTCAAATCCACTGGACCTAAGGATTCATTAAGTCACCTAGTGGGGCACTAAGAATCATCATCATCATGTCAGCCGAAAGACGTCCACTGCTGGACATAGGTCTCCCCCAAGGCTCCCCACTCAGACCGGTCTTGTGCTTTTCGCAGCCACCGCGTTCCCGCGATCCTTACAAGGTCGTCACTCCATCTTGTTGGAGGCCTACCTACAGCTCGTCTCCCGGTCCGCGGACGCCACTCAAGAACCTTCTGACCGCATCGGCCATCAGTCTAGGGATTCTTTTAGCTATTCTTCGGGCTATGTCGGTAACCTTAGTTCTACTGCTGATATCATCATTTCTGATTCTATCACGCAGAGAAACCCAAAGCATAGCCCTCTCCATAGCCCTCTGAGTGACTTTGAGCTTCCTTATGAGGCCCATTGTTAGCGCCCACGTCTCAGATCCGTAAGTCATCACAGTCATTAAGAAAGGTAACAGAGATAAATTACCTATAGAAAATTTGCCAGTTCCCGAAAGAGCAGCGACAAAAGACTTTTACGTGATAACTAACGCGCCGCAACTCAGCGGTCACATGTTAAGTACAGCAAAGATCCCGTCACTACCTTCCGACTCCATCATCAGATCAGCTCGTTGGTACCATAGCATTGTATTGTCATTGGGTTTAAACTTGTATTATATCTTTATTTTTCAAATTCAAATGCTTTATCTTGTGTAGACACCGTTGATGTAGGAAAACATGTCAATCTTATGTGGTCGTCTTGCACCGTCTTATAAACACATAAGTAGGTGTTCTATTTTCCTTTTCTCCCTCTATCTCTCTCTTAAGATTTTGGTGTGTTTTCGTGCAGAAAACAACTATTTATAGCTTTACATAATGTTAGGCTAAATAGTACCATTGTTATATTAAATATACAGGGTGTCCCGTAAGTACCACGTCAAACTTAAGGGGGAGGTAGGTGAGCAAGCCACCTACCTAACATGGAAAAATCGCCTTTGTAAAAGTCGCACCGTTTTCGAGATATTGGAATTTTTCTGATTTTTAGAAAAATGTACACCCACACTGAGTTTTTGATCTGTGGTATTCGGAATTTATTATTTTTTAATTTTTATTTTATTGCAAAACAATCTTGAATAGTTGTGTTATCAAATGGTAAAAACCATTGAATAGTAACTATTGTAGTTTTTTTTATTTTTTAAATTAAATTTAAAATTTGCCTCTTCCGTTTTATTTTGGTAAAACTTTAGCCCCTCCTGGTGAAAAAAAAATACATGACCACTGGTTAGCCAATGAGATTAAAAACATGCTCGTTTAATGGGCATTTAAAAATGATAAATAGTTTATCATCAAAACACTAATAAATATTTTTTTTAAAGAAAAGCGTAAAATACACCGCAATTCACGTTAAGCCAGTACTTGGCAGTACTGGCTTAACTAGAAGCTTGCTGCTGAATTAAACTAGAATGGAATTCTGATACAGCTCGCGTCGCAAGTACGCTTGGGTGGCAGTACTGGGTTAACGTGAATTGCGGTGTATTTTACGCTTTTCTTTAAAAAAAAAATTTATTAGTGTTTTGATGATAAAGTATTTATCATTTTTAAATGCCCATTAAACGAGCATGTTTTTAATCTAATTGGCTAACCAGTGGTCATGTATTTTTTTTCACCAGGAGGGGCTAAAGTTTTACCAAAATAAAACGGAAGAGGCAAATTTTAAATTTAATTTAAAAATAAAAAAAACTACAATAGCTACTTTTCAATGGTTTTTACCATTTGATAACACAACTATTCAAGATTGTTTTGCAATAAAATAAAAAATAAAAAATTATAAATTCCGAATACCACAGATCAAAAACTCAGTGCGGGTGTACATTTTTCTAAAAATCAGAAAAATTCAAATATCTCGAAAATGGTGCGACTTTTACTAAGGCGATTTTTCCATGTTAGGTAGGTGGCTTGCTCACCTACCTCCCCCTTAAGTTTGACGTGGTACTTACGGGACACCCTGTATTTAAAAAACGACTGACTAGTAGTAGGTCTCCTCTTGTGAAGCGCTGGTAGATTATTGACGTGTAAAAGTGCCCGTGCGGCATACTTACTGAATAAATATCTTTATCTTCTAAATTTTAGCTTATTTCAATATTTGACCCGAACAAATAAACAGGGCAAAATATATTTTAAATGCCTGTAATTATTTTTGAAGTTAAGCAGGCAAACGTAAGATAAGGCAATAAAAACAAACCTTTTATAACCAGTTACATCTTTTAATAATACTTTAAAAGCCAATAACTTGCCAAGAGCGTTTCAGAAAAAAGCGAGGTGGAAAATAATATTTTCTACGTCGCACCAATTACTGCTACTATAGAATAACGAGTAACTTAGCATACCAGTGGACGGCGCTACTTTAATTTACGGGGTGACTTTGATAGCAACTACCATTCTACATAAACATGTATTTTTTGAGGAGTTGGAATACGCCTTCATAATATTTTATTCGCCACCGGTAGCGGCGATAGTTACTCCTTCCGATAGTTAAAGCAGAGCGCATGTTACTGTCTATTTTCGTATCGAAATAAATATGAACAGTTAGCGTGCTTTTTGTCTTGATTTTTGAGGTAAAAAAACTTCAAATGTACCTATGTTATGCAGAAACGCATGTTATTTGATTGGTGTCATAATGTTAAGCAAATATAATTAGTGATATCGGAAAAGAACATCATCTATTCTATATTTCTTTAGATTTTACGTGATTTTCATCGGGTTTACTTGAGATATTCACTCAAATATTTAGTGTTTTCAAAGTTTCCCCATTCGTAGTTTAACTTTGATCATAGTGTTTTTATTTTGTTTACGGGAAACTAAAGGCCTAATTTTTTTCTAATTAGTCAAGTCAACAAAACAAGAAAAACCGATTATTAAATATTTTTATTTTATTATTTTGTCTTTTAGTTTCTTTAAAAACTCGTGTTTAACTTTGAATTTGATCAAAGTAACCCTAAGGAAGCTTCTATTTATAACAAAATTATCAGTTTCCCGATAAGCAGCTTAAAAATATTCCCCGCTGCATTTTGCTCCTAACTTTATTTTCCACCGCTCTAAACAAATATGAAAAATACAATTTTACGCGCTGCCCGTCTCGCTTAATGTTTTTCACTTGTTTCATTTTACATTTCTTAGGTAGAGTTTTAACTTTTACCGTTTTAAAATGTAATGCTTGTTTTATCTTAAATGAAAAGAGTTTCAAGTTGGTCTGCGCTTTGTGTACTGTTTGAAGTTTATTACGACACAGTATTTGAGTACTAAAGAGCGAAATATGTTGAGGTACTAATGTTTTTTAGCTGCCGGCGCATACATAAAGCATTTATTTTTTAATTTTTTGTATAATTGTGCCATCTAGAGAGCAAAGTTTAAAAATAATGTTATAAATTTAAGTTTGGAAAGACATGAGTTATATAAAACGTAGAACTTCATGTGACACAAAGGAAAATGTGTCGTTTTATTTGATCAAAAAGACACATTTTCCTCTGTGTGACAAAAATTGGCAGCAGGATTTTTTTTTAAAGTATTTTGTAAATAATATGCTGATAGAGGTTTATCTCACAAGCAATTTTTTTTAAATAATTGTTCCTGTTGGGGTCCTTTTGAAAAAGGGTAGAAGTCGACTTAACGTAATAAAAAAACCGGCCAAGTGCGTGTCGGACTCGCCCATGAAGGATTCCGTACCATTATTTATATCGTTGCCTAGCAACCATAGTACAAGCCTAGAGCTTAGTTTGGGACTAGGTCAATTGGTGTGACATTGTCCCCTGATATTTATTTATTTATTTATTTATTAACAATAAAAAATCACGTTTGTTATATGGGAGCCCCCGTGAAATTAAGTTCGGCAGCTTATGCTGTTAGGAAAATCAGGCAACTTACTAATGTTGAGACAGCTCGCTTAGTTTATTATAGTTATTTTCATAGTGTTATGTCGTACGGTATTCTGGTTTGGGGAAAAGCTGCTGACATACAGACTATATTCGTGTTGCAAAAAAGAGCCATTCGTTCTATATATAATCTAAACTCCCGTGATTCCTTAAGAGTACTATTTAAAGAAATTAATATTTTGACAGTAGCATCACAATTTATTTATGAGAATATTATTTATGTCATTAAAAATCAAGACTCTTTTGTTAAGAATTGTGATGTACATAATTTGAATACAAGAAATAAAAATAAAATTGCTCTTAAAAAATTTCGTGTCCATAAGGTTTATAAATCATTTGTAGGTCAATGCATCGTTTTCTTTAATAAATTACCTGACGTTGTTTTAAAGTTACCATTTCCAGTACTTAAAACTTACTTGAAAAAGTCGTTGATGTCTAAAGCTTACTATAGGGTCGAAGACTATCTAACAGATAAAAATGCTTGGCCAACACCTAAATAATTTAATAATAACTTAGCCATAAAAATATGTAAATATTGTATATTCTCTAGGGGACACGGTTTCTGTAGGAGAATGTATCGAAACTTTTATGCATGTTGTCTTGCACCGTCACAGGTAAGTATAACTTGTATACTTTCTATATATATATATACATTTATATTACTGTTGCTTATTAGTTTTGTGACAATTCTGAGTTTTGACACATTTTCCTGCTCAACTACGCATGAATATATCGAGGGTTCACGGGCTATTTGTATTAAGCGACATTCTGGCCGATATTGAGTTATATACATATTTGGAATCGCCAGATTTTTCTGCGTCGTTTGAGCCCGGTTTCGTGGCGATCTGAGCACTTTTTTGTCGCTTGAAACATGAGTAAATTAAGGTCTAGTTTGAGTCTGATGTGATTGATGCGACACAAATTTTATTCATTTATAGAAAAGATGGACTTCATACCGACAAGATATTTCGTGATTTTGACTTAAGCGGTTTTTCCTGACATACACTACGTATTATAGGGCGTTTAAATCGTTATGCCTGCATCCTGAAATCCGTCCTTGATGTCGCTTCAAACATTAAGCCTGCACCTGAAATCCATCCTTGATGTCGCTTCAAACATTTAGCCTGTTTCTAAATAAAAGTGATTCGAGGTCGAGGTGATTTATTTTTGGTAAAAACCACTTTAAAAAAATGACAAATGATTTTAAAATCATGCAAAATAATTTTGTTCTAGCCGCCAATCTTTATTATACACACAGTTTTACTGTCACTTCAAACAGTTTACTTTTAGTGCATCTAATTTATTATACTTCAGGTGCTTAAGCGGACTATCCTGATTCTATTTTAATATCGCGATGGTTGTTAATACATTTAGCTTTACACAAGCACAACACCCTAGTATCGCTTAAATCCTTTTTCCTGAACCTAAAATGTTCAGTTTATGGCGCTTCAATCAATTAGCCTGTTTCTAAATAAATGTGATTCGAGGTCATTTTGTATCAAGCAACCTTTGGTAAAAACCACTTTAAAAAAATGACAACTAGGCTAAATTGCGCGGATTTAGATAAGGAAAATAACCTAGGCCACTTTTTTGTAAAAATATTGATACGTTTCTTGTTAAGATTTTTTTTTCGAAAAATGAAACTTTGATACGTTCTCCTGTAAAGTTCCAAAAATGTCGCTTAACCCGTCGAGCGATATGTCAAAATTGTTGTACATCAAAATTAAACTTTAAGTCAAATGAATAAGTCACGTAATGTCAAAAAATCTACGCACACATGTTGTGCGTAGGACACCTGAGGGGTTGATACAAATGGCCCGTGACCCCTCGAATTATAAATGTTTGGTGTTATGTGAGATTCATTGTTTTATATAATGCTAGCTTAAGTTTATTATTGTATAATATCATTAGCAATATTTAAAAAACGACTAACTGTTGAGTTTCTTGCGGCGTTTCTTCTCAACAGTGGCTGTGACAGTGGTCTCTTACGAAGCGCTGGTAGATTTTTGACGTGTAAAAGTGCCCGTGCGGCCTACTTACTGAATAAACATCTTTTATCTTTTTATCTTTTTTATCTTTTAAATATTTATTTTATTCTGTTTTTAGTATTTGTTGTAAAAATACATCATCTGTGAAAATTCCATTTGTCTAGCACGTTGAACGCCAGGCCAATAATGTAGTGTTTCCATTGGAGCCATGGGGGTCACCGGTGAGCCAAACCATGTTGAACCATTGGAGCCACGGGGGTCACCGGTGAGCCAAACCATGTTGAACCATTGGAGCCACGGGGGTCACCGGTGAGCCAAACCATGTTGACCCATTGGAGCCACGGGGGTCACCGGTGAGCCAAACCATGTTGAACCATTGGAGCCACGGGGGTCACCGGTGAGCCAAACCATGTTGAACCATTGGAGCCACGGGGGTCACCGGTGAGCCAAACCATGTTGAACCATTGGAGCCACGGGGGTCACCGGTGAGCCAAACCATGTTGAACCATTGGAGCCACGGGGGTCACCGGTGAGCCAAACCATGTTGAACCATTGGAGCCACGGGGGTCACCGGTGAGCCAAACCATGTTGAACCATTGGAGCCACGGGGGTCACCGGTGAGCCAAACCATGTTGAACCATTGGAGCCACGGGGGTCACCGGTGAGCCAAACCATGTTGAACCATTGGAGCCACGGGGGTCACCGGTGAGCCAAACCATGTTGAACCATTGGAGCCACGGGGGTCACCGGTGAGCCAAACCATGTTGAACCATTGGAGCCACGGGGGTCACCGGTGAGCCAAACCATGTTGAACCATTGGAGCCACGGGGGTCACCGGTGAGCCAAACCATGTTGAACCATTGGAGCCACGGGGGTCACCGGTGAGCCAAACCATGTTGAACCATTGGAGCCACGGGGGCCACCGGTGAGCCGCGGTGAGCCTTCATTTCAAACCTATTTTACAGGCCACCGATCACTTATTCCATCCAAAAACGTATGAAGAGTGAGCCGCGTGGCCTCAGAGAAGATACAAGATAAAAAAATCTTTTTTTGAAAAAATTGCGTATTATTCGTTTTTACCTTGGCCCCAACGCATACATCGTGATGGCCCACCGGTGGGTGGTGTGGCGTCCAACGTGCTAGCTATCACGATTCGTGACAGACAGACGGACTGACGGTCAGAAGGACAGACGGACAGCAGAGTCTTAGTCCCGTTTTTACCCTTTGTATATTATATACACCGTGTTTTTTTTTATTTACGATAACTTTAAGGGAACGTTCTTTAGGTCAAATAAAGTTAACTTCCCGAAGACACAAATGATAACTCTTACGGTTTTAAAGATATTTCATATTGAAATTTAATCAGTTAATCACGTTGAACTGGTGTAAAAGGCTCTTAATGGTGTGTGTTCGAGTATGTCACGCCAACATTGACATTTTTGTCACTGATTATCTATTAGTTAACTCCAAAGGTCCTTTTAGAATGACCAAAGATACAAAATTTAATTCCTTTGATCTAATCAGAAAACATTTTTTTTTTGCAATATTTAATTTTTTTATCTACCATGTAGTTTCTACGGATGTACCTAGTAATATGCCGAAGTTATCGTAAATCAAGAAAAACACGGTGTACATATTTCGCCGCGTGCTTGCCGGGTTGGAATAGTGCCACTCCATGTCTTCCCGTGGATGTCGTAAGAGGCGACTAAGGGAATAAAGGCTTGTAGTACTGTTAGGCGATGGGCTTGCTACCTGTAACTAATATACTGGGAAACATCTTAGCCTAATTGTGCAAATTGTGGTTACAGAGTTATCAACAATTTTTTAGAGTTGTTGGTAATTCTGTAATTCTGTAGTGAAGGTATGTATGTATGTATATTATAGACATGAACGGAGTATACTAGACTTAAACCTTTTCTCAATAGATCTTCAGAAGACTTATCCCCGTTTTTATTAGGATCCTAAAACTATGTTAGAACAGATTCATAATCCACTGAAGAGACAAAGCACAAAAGATACAAAATGCTTATTCTTACTCGCAAGTTTCCATAAGTACTCTTCAGCGATACTCTCACAAAAATAAAAACGTAAAAACTGAGACGCGGAGGAAAATTGCCGCATTTATTTCCACCTTTTTCTTTGACTGTGGTTTCGATCACATAAAATAAGGCACGGGCCGTGCGACGACGGGCTGAACCGCTTTTATTTCATTGTTTGGACCACTTTACTATTTGGCTACATAAGTTATGGATCTGTACTGCCGTCTTACCAAAGAAAGCGGCTAACTGCAATGTATAGAATATAATATTATATAATAGAAAAACGTTTATTCAACAAACACATCAAGACAGGGGTCCATCATAGAAAAGATACAATAACGTAATACAATCACTTCTTATCCCTTAAGCGATACCATTAAATTAAAAAGTACAATGAGGTTGATGTGTGCCGAAATGGTCTCCACTCAGCAAAATGTAATATTAAATTTAAATCGCTTGTACTAATACTATGCAGTTAGTCGCCTTCTTTGGTAGGACGGCAGTGTATTAAAAATACTTCATTTGTTTTGTTATTTCCTACACTTTGTTTGCTTCATTTTATCTTAAAATCTTATCTATGACATGGGAAAGATAAACAAGCTCCCTGACGACCTATTTAAAGGTCAAAAGGACAAGTAAATGAGAGTTATCATGACAATACAATACAATACAATGACGCTTTATTGGAAACCAGACCAAAAAAACAAGTAAATACCAAAAATATCCCGTAGATCCAGATCGCAGAACACTAGAGACTTTATCATAGATGGCCTCTTAAGGTCACGCTTGTGTCCCCGCCACCGCTTGTGTCCCCGCCGCCGCTTGTGTCCCGCGCAGCGCCCTCCCGCCCGCGGCCAGTCGAGCAATCGCTCTTCAAATTAGCCCGACCGCCCGGAACGCAATGTACTTACTCTGTATGAACATGTAAACCGCAAAGAAAACGCGCCGTGTGCCCGTTTGAATACGTTTGCGTTATGTACAAATCAGTCAAGTGCAAATCAGTTTTTATAATACAGCCATCGACGGAAAAATAAAATGTATGTGTTTACAGTAAAGGAAATTGATTTCTAGGTTTCGGACTTTGTCAAAGTGACATAATCAATGAAAATGTAAGAGACTTCTTATGATTTTATTTAGTGTGATAATAGTCCAGTCCTTAGTGGGCCAGGAATCAATTAACTTTACTGTATTCGATTCCCGCCGACAAGAATATGTGTAAATAATAAATAGGTATCACACCAATTGGCCTAGTCCCAAACTAAGCTCTAGGCTTGTACTATGGGTACTAGACAACGATAAATACATACTTAAATACACAGAAAACACCCAAGAATCAGGAACAAAATACTCGCGCTCAGCACACAAATATTTGCCCGTACCGGGGATCGAACCCGGGACCGCTAGCTTCGTAGGCAGGGTCTCTACCGACTAGGCTACAGCGTCGTCGGCTACCGTCTGATGAGTGCGAGTATTTTGTTCCTGAATCTTGGATGTTTATATTTATTACAGCTTAGTTTGGGACTAGGTCAATTTGTGGGGTGCCCCTTGAAATCTCGACAAACTTTTCATCGAATTTCATTTCATCGAAAACGATTCATAGAATATTCAGTATCAATATTATCTCTTGGAGTATTATGGCTTCATCGACTATTCATTACATATTAAAACAATTATTAGAAAACGGTACAAGGATTTTTAAATAATTGAAAATACATTTAATAAACTATTTAAAAGACAGAACAACAAAATATCAATGTTTATTATACAACGTATTATTATACAACTACTTCATATCATAGTTTCATACTAGATTACATATTTTAAGAAAAAAAGAAAACAAACTCTCGCAAGATAGAAAAACATACTTAAGTACAAGTTATGGGCAAATAACATATTGTCAAAGAATTAAATCAAATCGATTCGACTCACGGAGTCCGAGGTAGGTTAGGGTTATTTTTTTTTATGACCTGGAAGCCCGACACGCTCACGGAGTCCGAGGTAGGTTAGGGTTATTTTTTTTATGTCCTGGAAGCCCGACACGCTCACGGAGTCCGAGGTAGGTTAGGGTTTTTTTTTTATGACCTGGAAGCCCGACACGCTCACGGAGTCCGAGGTAGGTTAGGTTAGGTTAGTTACCTACCATGTAAAACTTACAACACACAAATAAATATGGAATAATAAAATATGACATAAAAATCTGCGAAATAAAGTATATATTAAATAATATTTCTACCAAATAAAAATCGGTGTTTCACAAATACATCATTTAAATGTTCGAAGTAATGAATATTCGATCAAATGAAAAAATGCGAAACGTTGACTTTGAACTGAAATTCGATTAAAAGTTTGTCGAGATTTCAAGGGTAAACCCAATTTGTGAGAGATTGTCTTTGATATTTAAAATATTATTCCCCCACTTTTGGCGTTAAGGCAGATTTAGACGACGCCAATTTTTACGCGCCTAAATTCACGCGCCACTTGCTGGCGCGGCACCCGCCGCAAGCCGGTCGTTTATACGTTGCCAGTTTTCTGCGCCAGTCTCACTGCAGTCATTGCGATAACCACACGTTGGAATCACAAAAAAAATGAATTCGGGACAAATCCGCAAGTTTAAAACGCAATGCATAAAAAATCTATCCGCGCTATTACGAGAAGAGCTGATTGATATGTTAGAGGTCGAAATATTGAAGAAGAAACGAATTTGGACGAGAAAATGGATCAGTGACAGATGTCTTTCTATACTCTTCGCATTTGTTGTTCCATAAACATTCGTGTTCTCGATATAGTTGTATTAGCTTTAATACTTCGTTTTCACTGAGCTTCGGCGGCATTTTGTCCGGAGAATGTAGGCGACAGGATACACACTAGTTTACAGCACGGTGGCGTGCCAGCGACTGGCGCGACGTGTTTACACGGGGCAGAAAACTGGCGCGGGGGACGCGAGAGGCGCGGGCGGGGGTCACGGGCGCCAAAAAATAGCCGTATGCTCTATTCCGTGCCAGCGCTGGCGCGCCGCGATATGCTGGCGCCAGTAATGTTTACATGATGCTTTTCTCGTGCAAGGACTGGCGCGCGAATTTAGGCGCGTAAAAATTGGCGTCGTCTAAACCTGCCTTTAGAGGTAAGTTACATGGCCAAGCAGCAGAACCTACCGCCAAGCAGCAGTGTTCGCATCGTTGTGTTCCGGTTTGGGGATAAGACAGCCGGTGAAATGACTAGCATAGAGGCATTCCATCTTAGTCCTCAGGGTTGGCAACGCATTTGCAGTCTTGTGAATGCGAATGTCTATGGGTCACAGTTTCCACTTACCATCAGGTGGCCTGTGTGCTCGTTTGCCTTCCCATGCTATAAAAAAACTCACTAATTCTCAAATTTGCTGATTTTCATTTGTTTAATCTCAAGTCACAACTGTCATGAGAAAGTACGATTTATCGATACATTTATATCGTTCGGAAGTCGCTATTACAATTTTAATCGTGCCACAAAAACTCCATGTCTGAACATAACACTCCTTCGTCAGTCAGGTCAGTTTGAATCAGACCTTGAAATGTAACCTTCCATTTTTCATTCTTTTAACGAAGATTTACGGTTTTCCGTCGTAAACCGACGCGTGCCGTATCGCAGCAGGACGAGAGCCGAACCGGATTCCGGTACAATTATAATCTTACGCTTAAATAAAAAAATAAGTAAATATCAGGGGACTATGTCACACCAACCTAGTCCCAAACTAAGCTCTAGGCTTGTATTAAGGGTACTAGACAACGATATAAATACTTATATAGAGAAATATATAGAAAACATCCATGACTCAGGAACAAATATTCGCGCTCATCACACAAATATCTGCCCTTACCGGGATTTGAACCCAGGACCACTAGCTTCGTAGGCAGGGTCAGTACCAACTAGGCCAGCGCATCGTCAACGCTTCGCAGGTTTACGAGAATTAGTTGTTTATTTGATAATAAAACGGTATGAGTATGTCCCAACTTTAATTAAATGCATCGTTTGAACCATAACAAAAAGAAGCGAATTTCTAAGCAATTAAATAAAAAATCTTGTACCTTTACCTGTGTGGTCACCGGGTTAGAATAGTGCCACTCAATATCTTCTCGTAGATGTCGTAAGAGGCGACTAAGGGAATAAAGGCTTGTAGTACTGTTAGGCGATGGGCTTGCCACCTGTCACTAATACACTGGTAAACATCTTAGCCTGATTATGCAAAACGTGGTTACAGAATTATCAATAAGTTATTTAAGAGTGCTTGGTAATTCTGTAGCTCTGCCTACCCCACTCTGGGAATGAAGGCGTGAGTTTATGAATGTATGTAAATAAAAATATTATTTTTATGGTTTATTGTTAATAAGAAAAAATCCATTCTTGAAGTTGGGTGCAGTTTTAGAGCTAATCCTTGTGTGAAATGATAAATAAGCAAATTATATATGCCAAGGGTGAGACGGGCGTTATGAAACCCTCCTTCAAGGATAGCATAGAGCACGCGGATACCTTCGGTGGTAAGAAGGCTCTCAAGAGTTTTCTACAGAGGAACCCTACATTACATCATTACATACCTGCACGCCTGTAATCCCAGAAGAGCTACAGAATTACAACTTCAAAAAGTTGTTGACAATTCAGTAACCACAATTTGCACAAATAGGCTAAGATGTTTACCAGCGTATTAGTGACAGGTTGCAAGCCCATCGCCTAACAGTACTACAAGCCTACTAGCTTAAAAAGGTGATCTTTATATCTAGCCTTACCTAAAGTAATTAACTTGTTTCTCAAACAAAATTAAATAAAAGCTTACAGATTTGTAAGCTAACAAATAGTCATAAACTAACCTCTAGGCTTGCACAGTAAAGGACTTAAAGTGACCCACCTAAGTTCCAAAGTCCTGACATTCTATAACACTAAGGTTGATTTTCCTGTAAGTAACAGATGATTTGGCATCTCTAATGATATTGCCGACATCAAGAATGTTTTTGAAATGGGTCACAATTTAACGGTCTTGGCCGAACTAATGTTCATCAGCCTATATACAGGGTTATTGGTAAGTCGACCTATTCCCCTCTAGGGGTTATGGGGGAGATCATTTGCAATAATTTTGAACCCATAATATACTACGTAAAAATTAGTATTTTTTTCTATTTTTGTGTTATTTATGTTGGATAAACTGACAAAAAATACTTTTTTTTTACTCTTTGGCCTCGCATTCTTAAACGTGTACTTACAGATAATGCTACTTTTAATATTGCATAAGAACAGCAATTTTACGTTGTACAAAAGCTGTTTAAAAAAATATATTTAATGTGTAATTTTTTTTTGTACTTACATTTTGGAAGATGCGTTCCTGACTTTTTTTAGCAAAAAACTTAAAGGCTATAGCCGTGTTTCTATAAAAAATTTGCCTTTCTGTCAAATGTTCTAGTAATTTTATTTTTAGATACTCCTTGTAGGCAAAGGTCTGTTCCCCAAAGAAGAGCCATGTACACTTGTCAGTTTTCGTAATATGGCGGTTTGTTTTTTTTCACTTTTTAATTTTTTTCTTGAATTCGGTCTTTGCGATTAATTTGATTTTTTGGTAAACTATACTACATAATAAAACCCATCACTACAAAAAATATTGCTTGAAACTTTAGTTCAAATATATTTCAAAATAATGGAAACTATAAATTGTTTTTTTTTTTTTTGGTGTTCTGGTGTAGCGGCACCTACAGTTTTTATTTCATAAATTGCCCATCTATAGACCTACTACATATATTAAATACAAATTATTAGCTTTGGTACTTCATGCCAAAAACTAACTACAAATAAAATTATTCCTTACTAGAACACTTTTTTATTTTTTAGATAATGTTTAAATAAATGTCAAAAACGAAACAAACTTCCAAAAATGACAAAATACAAAAATAGGATGTATACGATTTCATTCATACAAGTAATTAAAGCAATCCTGTAAAAACATTGAAACAAGGAAGGAATAATTTTATTTGTAGTTAGTTTTTGGCATGAAGTACCAAAGCTAATAATTTGAATTTAATATATGTAGTAGGTCTATAGATGGGCAATTTATGAAATAAAAACTGTAGGTGCCGCTACACCAGAACACCAAAAAAAAAAAAACAATTTATAGTTTCCATTATTTTGACATATATTTGTACTAAAGTTTCAAGCAATATTTTTTGTAGTGATGGGTTTTATTATGTAGTATAGTTTACCAAAAAATCAAATTAATCGCGAAGACCGAATTCAAGAAAAAAATTAAAAAGTGAAAAAAAACAAACCGCCATATTACGAAAACTGACAAGTGTACATGGCTCTTCTTTGGGGAACAGACCTTTGCCTACAAGGAGTATCTAAAAATAAAATTACTAGAACATTTGACAGAAAGGCAAATTTTGTATAGAAACACGGCTATAGCCTTTGAATTATCTCAGAATTACTAACTTCTGCGTAGGGTAGGTATTATGGGACCAAAATGATTGCAACTGACCTCTCCCATAACGCCTAGAGGGGAATAGGTCGACTTCCCAATAACCCTGTATATAGGCGAATGAAACACATTACCCTCCGCGCCTTCGGCAGAGAGGTAAAAGGCAGATAATAAAATATGCCAAGACAAATGACATCGTATACCTCTACCTTACCGTTTAATATTCAAAGAAGCCTTCAAACAATCTCTGTTTATCTATTCATTGAAATACTCAATTCCATTTCTGAAAACCCTTTTCGTTACGGAAAAAAGGCGATGAAAGAAAAACAATTACCTTTTAAAGGTACCGCTGTGGGGGGGTTGTCTTGGGTTCCGGTTAATTGGCAGGGGAGAGGGGGAGGGTTAAATATGACCCGTACAGTAACGGGGTAGGTAATTGTGGTTCTATTGAACGTTGATTAATTTGTTGGAAATAAAATATATAAAGAACAACGCTCGCTATCAGCTACTACTTGTGGTTTTTTACCAAAGGGTAAAATCTGGACCCTATTACTAAGACTCCACTGTCTGTTTTTTTTTTTTTTTATGGCACGGGAAGGCAAACGAGCACACAGGCCACCTGATGGTAAGTGGAAACTGTGACCCATAGACATTCGCATTCACAAGACTGCGAATGCGTTGCCTACCCTGAGGACTAAGATGGAATGCCTCTATGCTAGTCATGTCACCAGACTGTATCCCATGATCCGTGATAGCTGGACAGTTGAAATTTTCACAGTTGATGTATTTCTATTGCAGCTATAACTGGAGTCGGCTTTTGGTTAAAAATATTGTTAGGCACAAGATAATAATGCTCTGTACGCATTTCAAATGGTTCATTTTGAGAAAGACATTTTATGTATGAGCCTTTCGTACACTTGAGTATCCGAGGAGCATAGAGTAAGGCAAACGAAAGTTGGACCTCGTAGTTATTTGATTGGCAACGCTTATTTTTATGGCATAGGAAGGCAAACGAGCACACAGGCCACCTGATGGTAAGTGGAAACTGTGACCCATAGACACTCGCATTCACAATACCGCAATCCTAAGACTGCGAATGCGTTGCCAATCCTGAGGACGAAGATGGAATGCCTCTATGCTAGTCATTTCACCGGCTGTCTTATCCCCAAACCGGAACACAACAATGCAAACACTGCTGCTTGGCGCTAGGTTAATGGATAAGATGGTGGCACCAACCCGGACGGATCCTATTTTGTCTCTATGTGTCTCTCTGTGGGGCCATGTATGACAAATTGTTTTTTTTTTTCTGAGAAAATTGCGGTTGTGTGAGTGTCCCTGTGTTACTATGTCATGATTTTTTTGAAATCGCCTGCTTTTTCTTTGTTCACCTTGTAGAACCCGCTTAATACGATCACGTTTAATACGATTTCCCGCATAATACGCCATTTTCTGCCGGTCCCTGCAACTTAAGGCCTGTTTTCATACATTTTTTCACGGTTAATACGACTCGCGTCCCGCTTTATACGTCTGCTAAAGTGCAGGTTCCACCCAAAACGCAACCCTAAGTGATGATGAAGACGCACACGAACAGGAGGAAACGCCTCCAATTTTGTCAAATGCTCAGGCGTTGTCAGTTGTAGCAGATTTAAGACGCTATGTATCGTCTATGGGTAATAGCGAAGAAGCGATCAAATTATATTGAAAATCTTGTTATATAAAATGCATCCAAATCGTTACGACAATGTAAAATAAATAATTACTTAGGTACTTTAAGTAAAACAATTGTTATTAATATACTTTTACAAAAACATAATTTTTTGTGTCTTCCATGTAAAATAAACAAATTACATGTAAATGTGTGTACATGAAATAATACTAGTTTTATTTTCACGTTTAATACGATTTCCCGTTTAAGACACTTTTTTTGCTAGGTCCCCTCAGAATCGTCTTAAGCGGGTTCTACTGTATACACATTTTGCATTTAGTAATTTAAATCGCTGTGTGGTTGCCGGCTGAGAATAGCACCGCCCCATCTCTTCCCGTGGGTGTCGTAAGAGGCGACCAAGGGATAAACCGGAGGATGGGCAGCAGCGTCCTACGCGGACTACGTGGTATAACTGCGGTCGCCAACCCACTTGCCAGCCCCCCCCCCCCCCCCCCCCCAATTGGGGGAGGCCTAAGTCCAGCAGTGGACGTCTTTCGGCTGACATGATGTATTTTTTCATATTGTTAATTTTGCGTGTTGCTCATTCTAACTTTGCACATTTTGCCACTATCGCGTGGAGTAAATTTTGCGTATTGTACAATTATCCTATATGTACATTTATCTGTTTGTATATTTCGGCTACTGTACATTAGCTATGTTGTAGATTTTGCGTATGTACATTTTGACTGTTTGACACGCGTGCAGTTATCATTTTGCGTGTACATTATCAGGCGAAGCCGGAAATTCCATGACAACGCCCAAATAATTCAAACCATGGGAGTTTATCTCGGGCAACGGGCCACGATCACGCGTCAGCGACTCTTCGAGATAATCCTTTCTACTTATATTGTTATATTAAAAATATGTGTGTGTGTGTGTGTGTGTGTGTGTGTGTGTGTGTGTGTGTGTGTGTGTGTGTGTGTGTGTGTGTTTGTTTCTTCTTCACGCTTCAATGGTTAGTCGGATTTGGATGAAATTTAGAATGGAGATAGTTTATACCCTGGATTAATCTCACAACCTGGAGTAACATCACAAACATAAGTACAGATGTGGTGAATAATCCTTTCCCCTCGTTTTTTGTCGGATAAGTTCGTATTTAGCTTGCTTTCTCAATTAGCTTTAGTATCCATCAATAAGCCTACTGAGAAAGCAAGATAAATACGAACTTGGGCCCTAGACAAGATGCATTACGCCGAGTCGCTTTTCTATTCGTTTCGTTTTTAAACCAATCGCGTCACTGCTAGATCACGTGACTTTTCGTATTACGTGATCTAGCAGTGACGCGATTGGTGTAAAAACGAAACGAATAGAAAAGCGACTCGGCGTAATGCATCTTGTCTAGGGCCCCTGATCCGACAAAAAACGAGGGGAAAGGATTATTCACCACATCTGTAGTTTCAAGAACAAATTGAAAGAGCTAGCTTTGACGCTAAAAATGGACAGTTGCACAAGATCACTTTTTGTAATAATGTGGTTGTTTTTGTTGTAAATGATCAATTCTTGTTTATTTTTGTGTTGCTGAATATATTTAATGTTTAGTTTGAACTTAGATTATAACATGTGTAATTATGTAAGCAAATAAGAATGGGCTTAGGACGGTAGATCTCACTTTGTTGTGATGTTTAACATTTTTAATTTTTCTAATTATTTATTTGAATTTTAGTATTTTAATTATTTATGGAATAACTTTTACGCTGTGTTTTTTTAAATGTTTTATTTACTTTTTTGTTTTTGCCATCTATCTCATGCGGATCCAGCTGAAAATCAGCGCTGAGCCTCCATGCCACAGCACCACGCTGAGCTGGTACACCGTTTCAGCTTTCATTTTAATCAGTTAAATAGGTTATGTACTTTTATTTTTTGTTTTCTCAAATGTACGTTTTTTTGTGTTTATTTAATAGCCGAATAAATGATTCTATTCTATTCTATTAACGCATAGGCCACTTTTCATACCGGAAAATTAAAAAGTTCCCGTGGGCCTGACTATAATCGAAATCTAAGCTGATGAAGACGCGTTCAGAAGCTATTATCCAGTAATCCTACTAATACGAGTATCCAACTAATTCTACTTGTATTATAAACCCTACCCCTAAGGGATAAAAGGGGGTGTAGAATTTTACATAAGAGCTTCATCATTTTCATCGACTATGATTTCGGCCAGAGCGATTGTGTGCGGCGGATGGATCTATTGACATACTATCCTATACAGCAAAAAATAATCCTTATGGTAAAGCCTTTCGATCGGTATGATAAAGCTACAGGGTAATTATTTTTCTCGTGTAACGGGTTCGGTTCCCGCTTCAAGCATGTAATTATTTAAATATCTATGAATGCAGTTTAAATTGTTATTTAAATTAATGTTCCATCTACAATATTCAAGATGCTTTCCTTCCATGTGGCATAGCCGTGGGACGCTCTCTCATATAATCAATGCGACAGGTTATGCGTGCGAGAGTTTTTCACTTCTTCGCTAAAAGGATGGACGAATTTGGTTATATACAATTTGGAATAGAGTTACACTGGATTAACATAGGATACTGTGAATTCCGAAATAAATCAATGTTCCGGTGGGATGGTAAAATTACTAATTCTGCGCGGATAAAGTCGCGGGCAGAAGCAAGTTTATGACATCAATGTCAGGTTTAAGGAAGGAACGTTGTAACGGAAAAAGTGAACAGTTTTGAAAAGGGGAATAAAGTACACAGAATGCTTCGGTTTCATATACTTACAAACAAAACAAATATTTACATGTATACAACTTAATTCTATTTTTATGAATAAACCCGGACTATTTTTTTTTAAGTTTTTCCGTGCTGTCAACGTTTTGACAGCTCGTATTTACTTGTCAAAGGAACTGGTTTTACCGCGTTGATATAAATCAAGAAAAACTGCACTTATTTAAACTCATGAAAGACAATTATGAACGCTATTAAGTCTGTAAAAAAAATTACCGCGTTTCCTTGATAGTTTTCTCTGTGGAATATTCCGCCTGATGCGGTTAGAAGTTAACTGACAGAAGTAATTATTTCTTGAGGTTACGCCGCGGAGTGGATTTAAAAACCATAAATGGCTCCAATATTTAAATAGTCAGTATAATAAAATTAATAAAAACGATCTATTGACGAACGACTTTATTCGCATAGTAAAGTAAAACATAGCCTATATTACTCACTGATGATACAGCGTCCATTAGTTTCGAGATTTTTGACAAAAAATAATACAATCATGATTATAAAGTTGAAAATACATAATGATGGTCATAAATGTCATAATAAAATAAGATAAAAAAAAACTAAATCCATCAATACTAATACTATTAATATGAATCTAACTCTTTCCATCTGTTTATTACGCTGGGTAAACCGCTGAACCAATTTCAATAAAAAGAAATGGATATAATATCTTTAGTCCCAAGAAAGGACATAAGTTGCTTGCAACCTGTCACTAATACGCTGGTAAACATCTTAGCCTATTTATTGTGCAAAGTGTGGTTATAGAATTATCTACAAGTTTTAAAAGTTGTTAGTAATTCTTTAGCTCTGCCTTTGGGAATGAAGGCGTGAGTTTATGAATGAATGAATTCCAAAAATAAATTGGTTCCTGAAGGAATAGCGATGACTTCTACGCAGAGTCACAGGCAACCTAATAAACATAACAGAAATAATTTAAAGTGGAGTAGGCAGAGGCGGCAGAGCTACAGAATTACCAACAACTCCAAAAACTTGTTGATAATTCTGTAACCAGCCAACCAATTAGGCTAAGATGTTTACTAGTGTATTAGTGACAGGTTGTATCAAATAATAATTTAAAAGCCCTGTAAAAATCCCAGCGCCACCCCCACCCTATTTTGTTTACAGCCTTAAGGTCTTCGCACACTATATCAACTCCACGCCACTGCGGCAGCAACTCTACTCACACTCTCGATGAGTAGTCAATTAGTTGATCCACGCAATGGTCACTAGTGGACAACGCGGTGTCAACGAGTGGACAACGCGGTGTCAACGAGTGGACAACGCGGTGTCAACGAGTGGACAACGCGGTGTCAACGAGTGGACAACGCGGTGTCAACGAGTGGGCAATGCGTATTCAACAGACAACTCGTCTAACCTCAGTTTTCGGTTGAATTTTGCCCGTCACGCGTCAGTCGCAAACGCATGGTCGTTGCGGGGACGACGTGTGGTCAAGCGTGGCAAACGTGTCGGAGGCACGGGGCGGACGGGTGGGCTGGCAAATGGTTGCCCGTCACGCGTCAGTTGCAAACGCATAGTCGTTGCGGGGACGACGTGTGGTCAATGTGTGGCAAACGTGTCGGAGTTGACCTTAGTGTACAACGCGTAGACCACACGTCGTACACTACTTCAAAATAATTTTTTGAATAATAGACAATATGACATAGGGCTTAAATTTCAATATTTGGCATAGAATCGAGTCGCCGTTGAGTTGTTAAAGTGTGCGAAGACCCTAAAATATCCATTTCACCGTCGCGCCCATCGCCCAAGTAATTCCTAAAACACCGAAAATTACGGCCCTTACCGCTTTTCCCCAGCTCATGCCTTTTATTATCGCTTTTATAACTTAGCGGTTTATTTTCTCAATATCAACGGTCCATTTCGAATAATACGGCTATTTGGAAACTTAAATATTTCTGTAATCTTATTAGATTATTTTTATTAGGGTACGTCGGAGCAGACAGTTTTTTATTAAAAAGAAAACGTTTAGGAGGCTGGACAGCTCGATGGAGTTTTTAAATAGATCTTTGTTTTATTTGAATAGTGGATTAGTTTAGTACTACACGAATAACTAGACGTGTGTGGTCACCGGGTTAGAATAGTGCCACTCCATGTCTTCTCGTGGATGTCGTAAGAGGCGACTAAGAGAATAATAAAGGCTTCCAGTACTCTTAGGCGATGGGCTTGCAACCTGTCACTAATACACTGGTAAACAACTTAGCCTCATTGTGCAAATCGTGGTTACAGAATTATCAACAACTTATTTAAGAGTGCTTGGTAATTCTGTAGCTCTGCCTACCCCACTCTGGGAATGAAGGCGTGAGTTTATGTATGTATGTGTGTATGAATTACTATAAAAGGAATAATTATCGTGTCCAAATTTTTAGTCTCAGGGAACCAGTGGTTGGTTAACCATGCAATCTAAGGTATAGTTACATACATACAGGCAGAGACTACTTCTTTCCACATGCTACGATCTTGACAAATTTCTTTCGCTTCTTCCACATTCATACATAGAGTCATGCACGCACGTCGGTTTCGGGTACTTAATATTGGGCCCTATTCATGTATTTCTCCGATTTGATTCGAAAAAGTACGCCTAGAGCCCCTTTCGACCCTTCCACTCACTTTCGCTCTGTATATCTCTTTCGTCAATCTTCTTTCATCCATCCTTTCCAAATGAACGAACCAACAAAGCATGCCCTTTTCAATCTTAGTCACTACATTTTCTTTTATTCCATATTTCTCTCTGAATTTTTTAAGGTATAATTACACTAGCAATTACTAAATTAGAATAATATGGGTAGAGTGAATGATAACGCATGTTTTACCCGTTTAACCGGTTAAAATATATTGCTGCACATTGGAACGATGTCAAAGCTACAGTGCTGTAAACTTCCTTTTATATCATTATACAGGGTGCCTCTGACCTTGGGGCTTTCAATGCATAGATCATTTCTACTCCTGAAACTTAACTTCTTTTGTTCTGTAAGTTGTTAAAAATATGTTCAGTTTAAATTTATTTTTTATCATACAAGTTAAATCTAATTTTAAATGTACGCGATCCAATTCTCCATTTTCCTTTAGCCCCCGTACCAAGGTAAGGTCGCCCCCGTACCATGAGATAGTGATTACATGGCCAGTATGTAATACACTGATTTTACAATTAGACTTTAACATCAATTAGTTATCTAAATTTAAGTTATTTTTTCATGTTGCAGAACAAAAGTAGTTCAGTATAGCGAGTAGAATCGATAGTTGAATTTAAAGCCCCAAGGTCAGAGACACACTGTATAAGCCTGGAAAATAACCGTCATTAAAATTGTCTGTTGAGCTGATAGAACAACACTGACAGCACAAAACGCCGCCATTAAAATTGATTCTTGGAATAAATTTAATATTCCCCGCGAAATGATGGTATAATAACTATCTCCGAATAGGTTCACTATTCTTAGAATTTAACTTGAAACGTTCAACTGATTTAGTCTCGATAAAATAGCGGTATATTCTAAGAATAAAATTTAGGTACTCTATGTTTGATCGAATATCTATCTTAGCCTATCTTTTTTAGATAGGCTAAGGGCGGATTCAATCTTGATTAGAAGCATTCTGCCTAAATCACTAAGACAGTATAATCAGTAATCAATTATTGCGCTGTCTTCCGACTTCGCCTAAGTTGAATTATAGATAACTAGTGACGCCCTAGCTTTGGAGAATAGGTAAGCGTTTATACAGATAATACCCTGAAAGTGTTGGCTTCAGAGATTACCTTGGACACATAAAAAACCGTTTATAACGATTAGTTTACAAAGTTTAACTATAATTTTAACAATCACCGACTAATCAAAGGACCATGCGTCAAAATGGACCCAAAACCAACAGACATGAGAGTTGGGCTATTAAATAGGTCTTTAAATCTTCTTCATTTAATTATATGGGCACAAAGTCGAATTCCATTGCAGAACTGAGATATTCATTTTTTAATTTAGAGTGAAAACGGACTATGATGAATCTGTGGCTAGGGTATTTAACATTTTGGAGGGTAGGTAACAAACAATATATGTAGTAATAATGAAGGTATTGCTACCGAACATGGCGTGAACTACATTCGTCTTCGTCGTGGGTTAACTAGTCATATTTTTTGAAATATCTTGATTAATTATCTACATAAACGCATTTAAAGACGTTTGAAGTAGTTTATCTACGCTATCTTATGCGTACCTATAATATTTTCAAGTGTTATACTCATAGGTTATCATTGGTACTTAAATACCTATGTCACCTACATTTCTACATTTTGGTGGATAGAAATCAAAATGGCGTAGATGCCATCCCTCATTACTATTGCTTAACTGGAAGACGCACAATAGGCTCTTGTGCTCACACTATTTCCATTATATGGTACTTAGGGTTAGGCAGGCATATGCCATTTAATCATCCTGCAGGTCATTTGAATGACTGTATAATGAGAATAATAAGATAATATTAACTTGCTGTAAATACTGATTATATTAATAAATAAAATAATCAAACGTCAAACGCTCGGTTCTGTCATGTCATTTTAACTTTTTTCCGCTACCTAAAGGTTGTCTGGAAGAGATCGCTTTAATTTTAGCGATTAGACCGCCTGTTATCTTCCTCTTGTTTTAGTACCTACTTATTATTTTCTATGTATCGCTTTTATATTCTTATCCTATCGATTAATGATTGGTATGGTAGCCTGTCATTAAGAGAAACCCGTTTATAGACCTTATTATTAGTGTCCGACCGAAACACGATTTTTAGCCGAAACCGAAACCGAAACCGAATATTCGGTTTTTTTCTGATTTCGGCCGAAACCGAAACCGAAACCGAAATTTTTGAAGACTTATGAAATTATTCAAAATTACTGTACAAATCGTAAGGAAAAGGTTATTGCAAGGATTTCTTATATGAGAACAGCTACTGTTTTAGTTAAACAAAATAAAAAACGTTTATTTTTAGATATAATTAGAGGTAAACTATGAAATTTTAAACCAAATAAAATCAAATTTTTAAAGTTTTAAACAAAGTTACCTAATTAATATAATACCTGGATAAAGTAAATCACAATCACAAATTGCAAGATAAATCACAGCATAAACATACATCAACTTTTACATAAATTATAGTATTATCACTGTAATCACTAATCAGTGATCTTTAAACAAAGTTTTAGAATAATACTCGCGCGCCACGTGGTTCACAAACAAACGTCACAAACGGGATGAATATGAATACTGTCGCACTGTCGGTGGTCCCGGCTGGGACGGCCGCCGATGCATTACCTATACCTACCCGGCCGAGCGCGCCCGAATTAAGCCGAGCGCTCCCGATGCGAGAGCCGCGAGAGGCCGCGAAGCAATTTCGGGCCGGCCGAAGGTTTCGGCCGGATTCTGGCCGAAACCGAAACTGCGGCCGAAATCACTTTTTTGGCCGAAATTGGCCGAAACCGAAACCGAAACTTCGGTCGGACACTACTTATTATACATACATACACACTGACTAAAATATAAATATCTCGGTTCTGCAATGGAATACAACTTGGTGCCTATAGAACAAAATGAAGTATATTTATAGATCCTTTTAATGACCTAAATCTCAGCTGTGTTGGTTCTGGGTCCAAGCTCCATACTAAGTTGCCCATGGTCCTTTGCAAATAACAGTAACAAACCTCTTTCAACACTTTCAATTCTTAAAATTTCTTTCAAAAACATGAGGAGCTTTATTAATAAATTTTAGGCTAAACTACTATCTGATGCATATTACACTATCGATGAATTTCTCAACGGCTAAATTGACTAGTTGCTAGTTCGCTGCCCAAACAATTGACTCCATATACGTATTGAATGACATACATAACATATTGACATACTTTATATAGGTAATTTAATTTAATATTTATAGAATTCAGTGTAGAATTTTGTGTTTAGAACTTTTGACATGTAAAACTCTGCGTATACAGACCCCCTACGGCGGATTATAGGCTTTTTGAGAGCGTTTTGGAAAATGTTCTTAGTTGTGTTTTTAATTCTAAAAAGTGTATTATTGTGTGTGGTGATTTTAATGTTAATCTGCTAGACGAATCACCCGTGTCTATTAACTTACTGAGTGCTTTTAAATCTTTCAATTTAGTCAATCTGTTCTATGAGCCAACTAGAATCACAGCAACTAGCGCTACTTGTATTGATAATATATTTAGTAATTTTGACCCTATTCAGAAATCCGTAATCAATAACTTAAGTTCAGATCACTGTGGCCAGCAAGCTTCCTTTAAGGGGAAGACTGATTATGCGCCCCAAGAGTTTATACTTAGACATATTACTGAAAATCGATTAGAATTATTTAATAATAAGGTTACTAACCAACTGAATTATATGACGTGTGCTGGGAAAGATCCAGACAGTTTATGTACTTCTTTATTTAATTGTATTATTAAGGAATTTGATGCCTGCTTTAGTCTAAAAAAGGTAAAACTCAAGCAAGGTACGAAATTTTGTGACTGGGCTACACGAGCGATTCATGAAAAGAGGTACAAATTATATGAGTTGTATGCTATAAGAGCTGTCGATCATAGGCCTGAGTTTCTAGAGTACTTTAAAAATTATTCTAAGGAATTTAAGCAGATTTGTGCTGCCGCGAAGTCCGAGTATTATTCGAATAAAATTTGCAAATCTGATAACAAGATTAAAACCGTCTGGAATGTAATTAACACGGAAACTGGTAGAACTAGAATTAGAGACCCGCACTACAGCTTGCGAGTTGACGATACTCTGGTAAACTCGGACCTGGATGTAGCTAAGGAATTCGAGCGGTTTTTTACGAACATACCTTTAGAGACCACTAAATCTTTACTATCATCTCCTGATAAGGCTGAAATCTTATTAAGATCTAATGTTAAGGAATGCACGAATGTTTTCAAATTTTACTATGTCACCTCTAAAGTTGTGATTAAAACGTTTAGGTCTCTTAATATCAAAAAGACTGAAGATCTTTGGGGCCTCTCTGTTACAGTACTTCAGTCCATTTTAGAGTCAACTGCGCCTTACCTAGCTACCATGTTTAACAAATGTGTCGATATTGGAGTATTCCCTGATCTGATGAAACATAGTAAGATCATACCCTTGTTTAAGTCAGGGACAAAATCAGACCCCACAAATTTTAGACCGATTTCGATACTACCAGCTCTAAGTAAAGTTTTTGAGAAATTAATTCTTAATCAAATATCCTCACACTTTAATCAGAATAAGCTACTTCATAGCAGTCAATTCGGATTTACCAAGGGACGATCTACAACTGATGCCGGTTCTACTTTATTAAAACATATATTTGATGCCTGGGAAAAATCACTAGATGTTATTGGAGTTTTTTGTGATCTGTCCAAGGCATTTGATTGTGTTGATCATGTTACGTTAGTGCGAAAGTTAAGCCACTATGGCATCAAAAACAATGCACTTGATCTTATTGCTTCCTACCTCGCGCACAGAACTCAGCGGGTAGACATTAACAGAACACAATCCTCTGGGTCATCTGTAGCTATGGGAGTGCCTCAAGGATCTATTCTGGGTCCGTTTTTATTTTTGATCTATATTAACGATCTCCCGTATGTAGTGCGCGATAAACATGAAATAGTCTTGTTTGCTGACGATACCTCACTAATATTCAAAGCGGATAGGAAACAGGATAATTTTAATGACATCAATGTTGCGTTGTCTACAATTGTTGACTGGTTTACAGCCAACAACTTACTTTTAAATGCCAAAAAAACCAAGTGCATTAAATTTTCTTTGTCCAACGTTAGGAGTATGAATGCGGATAGAATAAGACTGAAGGATGAGACACTGGAATTTGAAGGTAGAACAGTTTTTTTAGGTGTCACTCTAGACTCGAAACTGCAATGGAGTGCGCATATATCCACACTTGCAAGTAAACTAAGTTCAGCGGCTTATGCGGTAAAGCGAATCCGACAACTTACTGACGTCGAGACGGCGAGACTTGTGTACTATAGTTATTTCCATAGTGTTATGAGTTACGGAATTTTACTGTGGGGAAGAGCGGCTGACATCCAAACCATCTTTGTATTACAGAAGCGAGCTGTACGTGCTATTTACCAATTGGGGTCTCGTGTTTCGTTAAGGGATAAATTTAAAGAAATCAATATTCTTACAGTCGCGTCTCAGTATATCTTTGAGAATATCATGTATGTACGCAAACACATACATGAGTTTAGGCATAACCGCGACGTTCATAATTTAAATACTAGAAATAGGGATAAGCTCGCACTTCCAGGTCACCGTCTCCGTAAGGTAGGCACTTCGTTTGCGGGGAACTGTATACGTTTTTACAACAAGATACCATCTGAAATCGTCAATATGCCGTTCAATAAATTTAAGTCTCACATCAAGCGCTGCTTATTGGGTAGGGCTTATTACACTGTAAATGACTTCATTGGTGACCAAGATGTATTTTAGTAGTGTCTAGGATATTTACAATATAAAATAGCCTCTAAGCGAATTATGTATTCAAGCACTGACTCAGTCAGTCGACTGTGATTTACTAATTGTTTTTTATCTTTTCTACTCTTGTGTGTACAAGAAGATTTTAAATGAGAACACACTATGATGTTTCTCGCCGGACAGCTGTTTCACACAATATTACTTTTGTTGTCCGGCAGCATGAGCATGTCATGCTCGCTCAAAGGTCTTTGCTTACGGCGGCGTCGTTGATCGGGTCGCCACTTTCCCGATCACATGGTTGAGGGAGGCGATGGCTGAGATACGCGTCATACTCGTGAACGGGTGCTGTTTGTGGGGTCCGGTCTGTTCACGTTTGCAAGGACTTGTTGTTCAATTTATTATCCAAGTCATATGTCTTTTAACGTAGAGACCTCGTTGTGTTGTTCTCATAGTCATTATTTTATTTTAAGGTTTATTGACCTTACATTTGTAATAATTTTATTTTTGCTTGTTTTAAGAATTTATTGTTTATTACTTTATTACCTTAATATTACTTAATGTAACTTACTTTTAAGTATAATTATGTTTTTATGATTGAAAAAATGACCTTCTGCTGGAGTTTCTTGCGGCGCTTCTTCTCCGCAATGATGGTCTTGTCCGAAGCGCTGGTAGATTCACTGTACCTTTCCGACGTGTAAAAGAGCCCGCATGTGGCCAATTTACTGAATAAATATTTTGTTTTTTTTTTTTTTTTTTCTGTTAAATAAATAAATAGTATAGGTATAAAATAAAATTGTTTCCCGCTGTCTGTCCCTCTGTATAAACTCTTACATCATTCAAACTAAGCAACAGGTCTTGATACAAATTGTCAACTTTTTTACCACATTTAAAACGGTGGTTATACGAATATATCATACTAGCGACCCGCCCGCGGCTTCGCCCGCGTGGAATGTATTATACATATAAACCTTCCTTAAGAATCACTCTATCTATTAAAAAAAACCGCATCAAAATCCGTTGCGTAGTTTTAAAGATTTAAGCATACATAGGGACAGACAGCGCACGCGACTTTGTTTTATACTATGTAGTGATGTCCAATAAAAAACATGTTGATTCGTAAAACTGACTGCAGCAAAAGTTAATCCGCATCCAACAAAACACGAGACATGTTTTCCCCGAGGCGCATCCCCGCGATTAGCAGTTTGAAAATGTTTCGACGAGAATTGCATACGGGAGTTCCATTCGCCGGCGTTGCAGGAAATTATTTCAAAAAGGGAACCGGCAATCCCCAGCTCGTAAATGTATTATGCACCGGTCACGGCCTTTTAGCGGGCTAGATTTTTTTATCGAGCCAGCGTCGGTGCATTACAAAATGCACTTAACGAAGGTAATCGTTCACGATGACTTAATACGAGTAATAAAAAGCCGGGTAACATGCCTGACCATGCTCAGTGTAGGGTTCCGAAGAAGCTAATTTTCCCTATTGACAGTTATTTGGTGTTGTCATAGGTGATTTTAGTATTTATAAACACTTTAGTCGCTTGTATCTCAAGAATTAATCAAGTCTAATTAGTAGTGATCGTTTTTATTTTAAATTCTTTATATATACGCGTTTTAATATTTGTAGTTTTGGTTGTGGGGCGGGACACTTGACTCTAAAAAAAAATAGCGCTTTAAAACTTAATTGATGAAAAAATTGTTTGAACAAACCCGTAATATTTTTGTAAGACCTATCCAACGACTCCCCACAATATGGGGTAGATGAGACGTTACGTGTTTTTTTTTTTCAAATAGATATGATGTTGCGAATATGATATTGTCGGTGAAACTGTAATAACGCGTAACTAAAAAAAACGATAAGTTGCAAAATGTACCACACTGATTTACTTCCGAAGGTTTATTTTGCAGCTACAGGGGGAGGCTTTTGAGGAGGAGACATTGATTGGCCAGGAGGCAAGTCCTAGATTTATATTCTCTCTTGCAGCAGATTTCTACACGATATAAATTGTATCAATAAAAAGCGCCTTGTCCACATTTTGCTCGTAGAAATAAAAATGTCGCCCTTGTTAAGTTTACAATTCAATTGCCTACAATAAAACCAAATAATAACACGAGTGGGAAAAGTAAGCTTCTTCGTTGACCTAGACTTGTTAGTTTAGTAACGCACCTTGACCTATCTACTTGGAACCCTTACACGAGTCATTTAATCTAATAATATCAAGGGTCGATTTTACTGGACAAGAGTCTAGAAAGAAAAGACGTAGTGACAAGGATTACTAAAATAATGCTAAAGTTTTTTTTGTCTTTATCCACAGTGGGTTTGCGTTTGACCACAGTCTCACCTGATGTTTAGTGACGACGAGGTCGAAGGTGGTACACGCTTACCCAGAAAATGCCTATTCACTCTTGCCTCGAAAACACCAAGGTTATGCAGGGAGAGCGTTCCACTCCCTAGCAGTGCGAATAGGAAACGACGCAGCAAACCGCTGCGTGCGAACCATTGGGTATTCTACTATATGTGGATGGAAGCCCTCCCGGCGTCTAGACGACCGATGTGAGAAAGTGGAGGGTAGGATGAGGTCGTGCAGTCCTTGGGCACACTCTCCATGATACACCCTGTAAAATATCGAGAGACAAGCGACTTTACGCTTATGCTCCAAAATCTGAAGCTTGGTATTGGTGAGGGAGTTTGGTCATGCGGAGGGAATGGAATAAAATAAGATTTACAAAACAGACGACACGTCACGTCACGTCGTCTATTCCACAGAGCTTGAAACAAGAGTCTTCAATCAGTGCGGCTTGGATATGGGATGGTTCAGAAATTTAAAGTCGCTCAGCGGGGTTAGTATCATGTCGTCTAAAATGCAACAGGGGACCGATTTTTTACTTTCAAGCGCTCGATTTCAAATTCGAGCGGTAGAACATATTCGAATGCGAAAATCTTTCACGATTCCTTTTCGAATGGTCCCAAATTTCATATTTTTGAGATTTTCATTCGAAACTGAGGGATTGACTAAATAGTATTGTTAAGTTGGAACTTGTTTCATTATACGAAGAAAGTCGATGTTTTTTTTCGAAAGTCAAAAATCGGCCCCCTGGTCTACAGCAGTAAGCGGACTAAAAAGCAACTCGTCTAAACAAGTATTATCAAGTCGTCCACATTGAAAATGGTCTAATTAACAAGTGGTCTGAAACGCAGCTGGTCTAAGTAGCATTAAGTCTAAATTAATTACAAGAGGCCCGATGTGCAGACCAAAACACAGACGCACACAAAGTAGGTAGGTTAGGTTCGTTAGGTATCTGCAGATGCCCGAAAGGCAAACTTGCCCAGGAATAGGCGCCCTGCGCAGCGGGGCTCCGTCAACTTATTGAATGAGATTTTTTTTTTTAAACATAGGGCAGTTGCGAATTGGATCACCTGCTACTTATCCCAGGCGTGTTTTAGACCGCTTGCTTCATAAGACTAGCAGCGTTTTAAACTACTTACTACTTACACCCAGGTGCGTTTTAGATGAGATGATACTAACCAGCCCAGGGAGCTATGGAGAGGGCTATGTTGGGAGTTTCTCTGAAGGATCGGATCCGGAATGAAGTGATCCGACTGAGAACTAAGGTTATCAATGTAGCCCATCGAATTAGCAGCTTGAAGTGGCAGTGGGCCAGTAATTTGTGCTTAGAACCGGTAATCGCTGGTTATCGTATTCTTGAGTGGAGACCGCGAATCGGCAAACGTAGTGTAGGACGCCCTCAGACTAGGTGGAGCTACGATCTTCGCAAGGTGGCTAGCAAGAGCTGGATGAGAGTGGCCACGAATCGTGCCCGATGGCGTGCAATGGGAGAAGCCTATGTCCAGCAGCGGACTAATATAGGCTGATGATGATGAACAAAACAGATGCATGAGGCAAGAGAAGGTAAATGTAGGAAAGGGAAGGCCAAGGCGAACGTTCCGCGATCAGATCGGGGATGCATTAAAAAGGGCCAGGTCAAAACCTAACCTACTAACCTAACCTAATCCGACTCACGTGCGTGTATGACGTGAGTTATGTTTTTTTTTATGGCATAGAGAAGACAAACGAGCACACAGGCCACCTGATGGTAAGTGGAAACTGTGACCCATAGACATTCGCATTCATAAGACTGCAAATGCGTTGCCAACCCTGAGGACTAAGATGGAATGCCCCTATGCTAGTCATTCCACCGGCTGCCTTATCCCCAAACCGGAACACAACAATGCGAACACTGCTGTTTGGCGGGGGCGATATGAGCAGACCTAGGAATATACGGGGCAAAATTAAATGATAGCTAGGGATTGCTTCCATCGATAAAATCAATTATCGATGCTTTTAACGTAGACCGCAAATCATTCAAATATCTACCCTTACCGGGATTAAAACCCTAGTGTTTATAATAAAAGTAGGATAATTTTACGGTTTACCAAGAATCCAACAGTTTTAAATGAAATCCCAATTCCAATTCGACCAAGGGAAAGCAGACGGAACCGATGTACGGGAAACCGGAAATAACGTGCGCGTCCCGGAAGAGGTATACAATAAGGTAAGCCCGTTTATTTTGACAGTCATCCAATATGGCTGCCTTTGTGAGGGTCCGCGATATTTACTTGTATATTTAGTTCGACTTACATGAACGGAGTGGTATAAAAGAAACCTTTATTATCTGAAATCATGCAGAACTTTTCAATATGTTTATTCGACTGATCATTTAATAAGAGCGGTCGAATTAATTCGCACACAGGCCACCTGCGCCTCCGTTTTGCTATCAAAACGTAAAAAATTCGATAACAGATGAAACACACACACAGATACTTGGGTGATTAAACTAAGATCTAGCCTTATACTTTAACTTTTACTTGTGGGAGGACCTTGTGCAGGGTCCGTCTGGGTTGGTACCACCATCTTATCCATTAACCTACCGCCAAGCAGCAGTGTTCGCATTGTTGTGTTCCGGTTTGGGGATAAGACAGCCGGTGAAATGACTAGCATAGAGGCATTCCATCTTAGTCCTCAGGGTAGGCAACGCATTTGCAGTCTTGTGAATGCGAATGTCTATGGGTCACAGTTTCCACTTACCATCAGGTGGCCTGTGTGCTCGTCTGCCTTCCCATGCAATAATAAAAATAAAAAAAAACTGATGAACAAAATATTAATGGTCAAACAGGAATATTTGCTCTAACTGGGCATCAATTGAAAAACCGCTAGGCTTTATCACTACCGAATAAAGTAAAGCCAACGAGACGAGATAAAGAATGTAAACAAGCTTTCAAGACTCGTGTCACTTCGAACGTATTCCAAACAGGAATGACAAGACATGTACACAAAATGGCGGCCCGAATATTGACAACTTCTGTGCTGACAGCTTTCCTGTGCCACAAATCACACCACGATAGCCGTCACCGACCAACAGAAGATATTATTGCGTGCGAGAAATAAGGACAGATATAATAATCGCTCGCTGTCGCTATATAACTCAGTAACGGTTAGTTTGTTTACATTAGGTTTATCGAAATCGTTTTTAGGCTTCCGTAAAAAATGGAAAAAAATGGGACCCTATTGCTAAGACTCCGCTACGTCTGTCCGTCTGTCTGTCACCAGGCTGTATCTCACGAACCGTGATAGCTAGACGGTTGGAATTTTCACGATGATGTATTTCTGTTGCCGCTTTAACAACAACATACTAAAATGAATGTTAAGGGAGGGATCCCATAAATAAAACGTGACTTTTTACCCGCGTGGTTGACGGGACAGATTGGTGCCACTCCATGTCTTCCCGTGGATGTCGTAAGAGGCGACTAAGGGAAAGGCTTGTAGTACTGTTAGGCGATGGGCTTGCAAACTGTCACTAATACGCTGGTAAACATCTTAGTCTATTTGTGCAAAATGTGGGTACTGAATTATCAACAAGTTTTTAAAGTTGTTGGTAATTCTGTAGCTCTGCCTACCCCACTCTGGGATAACAGGTGACGCTGATGATTTGTTGCGCGCTGGCCTAGTTGGTAGTGACCTTGCCTACGAAGCTAGCGGCTCTGTATTCGAATGCCGATAGAAGCGGATATTTGTGTGATGAGCGCGAATAGTACAAGTCTAGTGCTTAGTTTGGGACTAGGTCAATTGGTGTGACATAGTTCCTCTGATAATTTGATTTAATATCAAACCATAAAGCGCCGCCTAATTTTCATCATCATTAAATAATTAAGAATTTGTGGCACTAGCAGTGGAGACCATGGGACCTTGGTCAGCCGATATGAAAAGCTTTATTAAGGCTCTGTTATCCCGGCTCATAGACACCTCCCGAAATCCTAGAGGTGGTGCTTACCTCTCCCAAAGGATTGGGGTAGCTATCCAGAGAGGTAATGCAGCCAGTGTCATAGGGACCATGCCGGGAGTGGGCTAGGCAGAGCTACAGAATTACAACTTGAAAAAGTTGTTGATATTTCAGTAACCAGAATTTGCACAAATAGGCTAAGATGTTTACCAGCGTATTAGTGACAGGTTGCAAGCCCATCGCTTATCAGTACTACAAACGTATATTCCCTTAGTCGCCTCTTACGGCATCCACATTATTATTTACATCTTTTATATTTGAGTAGCTTAGTTTTATTATAATTTGAGTATAGTCTGTGAGCACTTAGAAGGCTTTGGTTTAGTACTTCTCTCTCAATCGCTCTCATACGATCTTATTAAGTGCGAGTGAGAGAGTACTAAACCAATGCCTCTTCTAAGTGATCGCAGACTGTAGTTTAGTTTTATTTTATCTACCTACATAGTTCCGTTGTCAATTATCAGCAAAGAGCGGAATTCTTCATAGCAAAAATCAAACTGTCAGAGGGATTGACCTGTTTTATCGACTTATCGATAAATATTTTGTCACTTAACGAAACAAAGTTAAAGTAATGAAATCAGGCTTTTGGATATACATACAAACAAATTAACGGTGTCCCTAATTAGCTGACCGCCACTGTATTTTAGTATAATAGTAAAGAATAAAATAGAAAATACTTTTTTAAATTTTCTATACGAAACTTATCATTAAAAATTAAAAACAAATATTGCTAAGAGTAGGTAGGTAACTAATCTTCATTCAAAATAACAAAGTCGAAATCTAAATCTGTACTAAATATGTTTTCTTCATCTTCCCTGTAGTAAAAGAAAATAGTCATTATTTTTTCAACATTGTCACCTTTCAAATTACTACTTTTTTCATTGTAGATCCATTTATAAGATGAAAACGAGCGTTCTACCTCAGTTGAAGTAACAGGAGCATATTTGTAGTAGTCGATAACGGTGTTTTGGCTGTAATCACTTTTTTCTATAAAATCAGCATATCAGGTCAAATGTTACATAATAATTATGGATACCTAATGCGATATTATTCCGTAACATCGATAAGTCGATAAAACAGTTAGGTCAATCCCTCTGACAGTTTGATTTTTGATATGAATAATTCCGCTCTTTGATTATCAGTTTCATTTCATTTAAATGTGTAAGGTGTCATTAAATAAATATTAAACAGGAAGTTAAAAGTAGTTGTACTGACTATTCTGGTGACGGAAGCAACGAAAATGGCGGGACTTGGCGCCACAGCTCACTCGGGGCCGTGCGGGGAAACCGAACGGAATGGATTTTGGATTGTAAAATACTTCGAATAAGCTCGTTGTATTTACTGTTGTGAACGAAATATATTCTTAAATACTTTGCTGTAATAAATAAATAAATAAATAAATAAATATCAGGGGACAATGTCACACCAATTGACCTAGTCCCAAACTAAGCTCTAGGCTTGTACTATGGGTACTAGACAACGATATAAATACTTATATAGAGAAATATATGGTTAAATACATAGAAAACATCCATGACTCAGGAACAAATATTCGCGTTCATCACACAAATATCTGCCCTTACCGGGATTTGAACCCAGGACCTCTAGCTTCGCAGGCAGGGTCACCACCAACTAGGCCAGCGCGTCGTCGCGTATTGGTTATTTCTGAGGTTTTACAAATGTATCTCTCTCCTTTCGTATTTTATTACATTGGAAAAACACTTCGCTCGAGTTTCTCAGTGCTTTTAAAAATACCGGCTCCCTCGGAGACGTTCAGGCTCCTTTTATCAACAAGTCTTGCGTCGGATTCCATTCCTGCTGCTTTATTAGTTCTTTTAAAATTGTACTTTTATTTCATGCTAATATCAAGCTTATTTACAACTTCCATTTTATTTTACAAAGACGTAGTTTCTTGTTCATTCAATTATGTGAGCGATATTAAATTGCTAGTCAAATTTATACCTAGTTCTTTGTTTTAAACTTTAGCAACGTTCATATATATTGTTATAAGCATACTTCGCTCATTGAATACAAAACGGACACTTTCCAAAATAATTTTCTCTTGCATTGAAAATGTTATAAAAACAGCTTCTAATTTCAAAATACAACACAGACTGATTTTGGAATGTGTCCGTTTTTCATTCAATGAACGACTTGTGCTAACTCGGGGTACCTTTTAGGGATTTGATATCGATAAAAAAGACGTCGATATACAAGTGCTCATTGAAAATTCTCGATTAATATAATAAGGTTCGATATCATATCTGATATCGAGCCTCTAAAGATAATAAAAGTATGCGGATGTCATTTCATGTCAATCAAAGGCATTTACAAAAAGTTAAGGATGGTTTTAGAAAAAAAATGGTTACGACACCATGATAAAATTAAGCAGTCTTATAAAGGGTGAAGAAAATTCACTTAGACGGCAATCCTTAATACTATTACTAATGAAAACTATTTTAAAATAAACTAATAAATGCATGTTTTGATATGTTTATTGATTTTATTTCGAAACGAAGATAACATCGATATATTTTGAGTCGATAAAATATTTTGCTACATCACTTTAGGTGCCCCGGGTTGGCACAGGTATGTATGGTTATAAGTCAAGAGCAAACCATTGGATTAATTGGACTTTGACGACGCGCTGGCCTAGTTGGTAGAGACCCTGCTTATCAAGCTAGCGGTCATGGGTTCAAATCCCGGTAATGGCAGATATTTGTGTGATGAGCGCGAATATTTTTTCCTGAATCATGGATGTTAACTATGTATTGTATATACAGGGTGTCCCAGAAACAGACGTCAACCCGCCTAGGGCTGATAGAGCAGCTCATAAGCGATCGATTTAACCCCATGTATGTTCAGCAATTGTTATTAGTTTCCAAGATATTGATCATTTTAATCGAAATTTTTATCATTTTTCCTTATGTCCTTGATACGAAAAAACCCTAAATTCATGTATTAACTCATTTTTTTTCAGTGTTTTCTTGCATCATTAGAATCACTGTGAAATAAGGAAGTTTTTAAAGCTACATGCCAATTTTTTTTACATCACATCTTTTTGAGTAAACGCACAAAGTTTGTTTTTCCATACTTGGTGAAAAACAAACGCGGGGTTCTCTTAGTATGGAGAAAGTAACTCTGTGCGTTTACTCAAACAGATGTAAGGGAAAAAAAAATGGCATGTAGCTTTAAAAACTTCCTTATTTCACAGTGATTCTAATGATGCAAGAAAACACTGAAAAAAATGAGTTAATACATGAATTTAGGGTTTTTTCGTATCCATACATGTCTAGTACCCATAATACAAGCCTAGAGCTTAAATTGGGACTAGGTCAATTTGTGTGAGATTGTCCCCTGATATTTATATTTATTTCCTTTTACTTCATAATCTCAAAATCATCTCTAAGAATTTCTATAATATAATAGCTCGTGAAGCGGTGGAAATCAGAAAACATAATAATTTCAACAGGATGGATTTGAAGTACTCGATTTCGTGGAATCCGTTGATTATTTTCCTCTTTTCCTATTTTCCTCATTTGGGCTGTAAACATTTTTCGATGCGGAACAATATCACATATCATACCTACATACATACATACCTTCACGCCTTCATTCCCAGAGTGGGGTAGGCAGAGCTACAGAATTACCAACAACTCTAAAACCTTGTTGATAACTCTGTAACCACAATTCACATATCACATATCAATTCATATATTTAATATTTGGATTCAACCAGGGACCGCCAGCTTCTAAAGGTCAGCTTTATTACTACTACTTATTAGTTCTTGTGAGTTTTGACACATTTTCCTGCTCAACTGCGCATGAATGTATTTATTTTTTGTTTTATGTGAGATTCATTGTTTGATATAATGCTAGGTTAAGTTTATTATTTTACCTATAAGCAATATTTAAAAACGACTGACTGTTGAGTTTCTTGCGGCGTTTCTTCTCAGCAGTGGTCTCTTGTGAAGCGCTGGTAGATTTTTGACGTGTAAACGTGCCCGTGCGGCCTACTTACTGAATAAACATCTTTATCTTTTTTATATTTTATCACTATTACTAACAGGTTAATAGAAAAAATAAATGTGGCGGTCGTATAAGTGAAACTCTTCTTAAAGAGGAAATTTTAGTTAGCAAATAATAATTACGCAATTACACAGCGTGTTCCACAGTGCTACAGTGTCGAGCTCTCGAATCGCCATCTTGGAGAAATTAAAAAGTTTTATTTTATGGCATTGGAGGGCAAACGAGCACACAGGCCACCTGATGGTAAGTGGAAACCGTGACCTCTTAGACTTTAGCATTCACAAGATCGCAATCCTAAGACAAATGCGTTGCCAACCCTGAGGACTAAGATGGAATGCCTCTATGCTAGTCATTTCACCGGCTGTCATATCCCCAAACCGGAACACAACAATGCAAACACTGCTGCTTGGAGGTAGGTTATTGGAGCTTGGATAAGATGGTGGTACCAACCCGAACGGACCCTGCACAAGGTCCTCCCACAAGTAAGTTAAACATGCATCTCTTTCACTCTCGTTCACACGTCTATCGTACTATCTTTGTCTGACTGTCATACGTCATATGTCAGTCCGGTTCACGCATTCCTACATATATATACAGGAATGTTAGGACTTGGCGTAAATAATTAAGGGATAACAATGCCACTTTTATATAGATCCAGAATATAGTTTTAGGGCGGGAAATTAAACCAAAAGGTCGCAGTATATTAAGTCTTACAATTTTAATTAGCTGTCCCTACTTACCTTGGTCTAAAGCAAATTTGTTTCTGTACCTACGTAGAGTCAATAACGGCCTTTACACGTAAAGTTCGGACCGCGGGAAACGCTACGCGCCGTACCAATCTGCGTTCCAACCGTACAATTTTATTTTTTTTATGGCTTGGGAAGGCAAACGAGCACACAGGCCACCTGATGGTAAGTGGAAACTGTGACCCATAGACATTCGCATTCATAAGACTGCAAATGCACTACCAACCCTGAGGACTAAGATGGAATGCCTCTATGCTAGTCATTTCACCGGCTGTCTTATCCCCAGACCGGAACACAACAATGCGAACACTGCTGCTTGGCGGTAGGTTAATCCTCCCACAAGTAACTACCACAAGTTACTACTTTACTATTACAGTTGCATTTACACGTACAGATGTAGTGCATAATTGTTATCCTTCGTATTTTCACGGAAACGTACGAACGTGTCTTGCTGTTTCAGTTGGTCACAGTACAAAAGTACTGAGGTTGACTGAAGAAGCATGACAGTTACGAACGTTTCCGACAAAATACGAAGGTAAACAATTATGCAATACATCTGTAGATACGGTTCGGAGCGAAGATTGGAACGGCGCGTGACGTTTCCCGCGGTCCCAACTATACGTTGATGTGAAACGAGAAATGCTTTATTGGCTTAAAGGCCCATTTAGATGGTACGAGTTTCTCTCTTCGAGTGTACGATTATCATAGCACGAGAAAAAAAATGTCATCACATAAACTACACGTACGATATCGTATGGCAAGGGGCGAAAATCGCCTCGCCCTATATGGTTGCGGTCTCCGTGTAAACATAAATGCAATGCGAGAATGGCTTAAAGTAGATTTGGATTTATTGAGTATACAGGGTTATTGGTGAGTCGAGGTTACGGGAGAGGTCATTTGCAGTCATTTTGGTCCCATAATACCCTACGCAAAAGTGAACCATTTCTGAGATAATTTAAATTTAAGTTTTTTGCTAAAAAAGGCAGGAAAGCATCGTCAAAAAAAAAAAAATTTGCTCATTAAATCATTTTTTTAATAGCTTTTGCACAAGGTAAAATTGACGTTCTTATGCAATATTAAAAGTAGAATTATCTGTACACGTTTAAGAATGCGAGACCAAAAAGTAAAAAAAAACATGTTTTTTTATCAGTTTATCCTACTAACTTTTGCGTAAGGTATTATGGGACCAAAACGATTGCAAATGATCACCCCCATAACTCCTAGAGGGGAATAGGTCGACTTACCAATAACCCTGTATATGAGTTAATATTTTAGTATTACGGTGTATTTATACTCGTATACTATTGATGACTGGATATCAAATTTCAAAATCACAAATTATATTTTGAGCCAAAGGCAAATTTCTGGCGTGCCTCAAGGTACGGTCACGGAAGTTAATTTGCTACCCTTTTCAAAGAAAATCTGATTGAAGACGTAAACTCAACCTTATTGCTGTAGAATGTCAGATTGACTTTGGACCTAAGGTGGGTAGCAAATTTAATTCCTTGACTGTATGTAATGTGGTTTACTTTCTCATTAAAACCTTAATAACATAATTTTAGAGAAGTTAAAACAATACTTGTACAGTGGTATAGAAGGTTTTTATAGCCTAATATTTACTTCAAGTATAAAATAGCCTTTGAGAGAATTGGCAAGGATCCAAACCATCTCAACACTATCTGAAGCAGCGTATTCGGATCATAAGTTGATACAAAAATCTACAATGAAAGAGCGTGCTACTGATAAGAACAGAACAATCATTTGGAAAAAAAAAAGTCTGTCGTACCGTACTACAGAGTACAACCACGGTGGCAAACGTATTTTTTTAAATCCAGACATAAATAGAGGGAAGTGTATCATCATCCGTTTGTGTGTATGCGTGCCTCTTTGTATCTCTGCCATCCTACCAAAGAAGGCGGTTAACTGCAATGTAGTTGTCGAACCATTTTAAGCTCTATTGGTAACCACTTTAAATTTAACCCTTAATCAAATATTGGGAAACTATTTCCCACTTAATTGTATAGTTTTCATTTGTTTTTCTGTTCTTTGTTTGTGTCTTAATAAAGTTTATATTCCATTATCTTCTTAAAATTGTCCCGTTTGATTAAGGGTTAAAATACTAATACTACAGTCGCGGTCAAATAATACGGGTCAGAATGCGTTTTTCATACTAAAGAGGCTATTTGGAAGCCTTGGTTCCTCGCCAGGAGATGCTTTTAGTGAAATCTGATGATGGATACCCCGAGCATCGATACAGGACTTCCAGATTGCTTCAGATACCCAACGGATTGAATCTGCGGTTAACGCCGGAATTGTGCATGTTCAGATAAACATATAAAATGGCAATAAAATGTAAGGAAATCCAAATGCTGACCCATGCTCTCTCGCTGTGGTGTTAACTGATTGTGCGATCTGTTAGGTATCTTAAGCACTTTTGACCTCCACTGTTTAACCTCGGAGTATCCACCATTAGACCTCACTCAAAACATGCCTGTGTCCAGGAACCAAGGCTTCAAAATAGCCTCGTTTGTATGAAAAACGCACTCTGACCCGTATTATTTGACCGAGAGTGTATTACTGTGCACTTAGCCGCCTTCTTTGGTAGAACGGCAGATCTGCGTACATCGCACCGAAACTCCTAAAGAGATGAATCAATTTGAATGCGGTTTCTAAACAAAGCTAGTTAATTCAGGATGATTTTTAGCACCTTTTTATGAAAATTGGTTGAAGTCTTTTACGAAACATTGGCTTTCTAAGAAGTGATCGCCATGATTGGTGGTTTTTATTTTTAACCCCCGACGCAAAAAGAGGGGTGTTATAAGTTTGACGTGTAAGTGTGTGTGTGTGTGTCTGTGGCACCGTAGCTCTTAAACGGATGAACTGATTCGGATGCGGTTTTTTTTATTTGAAAGCAGGTTCTCTAGCGTTGGTTTTAAGACATGTTAAATGAAAATCGGTTTAGCCGTTTTTTAAGATATTGAGCTTTTAAAATAATGGCGACTTTATTACTTGAATTTACGTATATTGACGCAATCAGCTACAAAAGCAATTGTTATTGAAAGAAAGAGAAAGATTATAATAATTTATATCTGCAAAATTATACATTTACTTATTAGTTAACATTCTGTACCTAAAGCTTATTTTTTTTTAATTGTCATTACAAGTACGACCTCTGCTCAAAAGTATCAAGCGTTTTTAAAACCAAAAGAACAATCTTAACCCTACGCCATTCCTCGAAGCGAACAAACAACGAGACTGTTATTCCATCTGTATTTATCTTGTATTGTTATTCTTCCTTTAAAACAAGCTCCGAACCGCCCGCGGGCGGGGTGGTGGCGGGAGGGACAGTTTCTCGAAAAAAAAACAAAAGCCTCGAGGAAGATTTGAGAAACGCAATCACGAAAGAGCCGAGCGATATACGAACATTGCAGGAATCATTCTAGCGCAACGAAAGGTATAATTTTAATGTAATTCTCGAATTGCCACTGTGGTTGCCGGGTTAGAATAGTACCACTCCATGTCTTCCCGTGGGTGGATGTCGTAAGAGGCGACTAAGGGAATAAAGGCTTGCAGTACTGTTAGGTGATGGGCTAGCCACCTGTCACTAATACACTGGGAAACATCTTAGCCTACTTGTGCAAAATGTGGTTACAGAATTATCAAGAAGTTTTAAGACTTGTTGGTAATTCTTTAGCTCTGCCTACCCCACTCTGGGAATGAAGGCGTGAGTTTATGTATGTGTATGTGTATCGAATTGCCATGGTTTTTTTTTATGGCGTAGGAGGGCAAACGAGCACACAGCCCACCTGATGGTAAGTGGAAACTGTGACCCATAGACATTCGCATTCACAAGACTGCAGCACTGCCAACCCTGAGGACTAAGATGGAACGCCTCTATGCTAGTCATTTCACCGGCTGTCTTATCCCCAAACCGGAACAGAACAATGCAAACACTGCTTGGCGGTAGGTTAATGGATAAGATGGTCCCTGTGAAATCTTAATATCAAATTGCCTCACTCTTAAAATTATGAACGTCAAAATGACTTCCACCTAAAAACATTAATTCCCGAAATACCTAAACATTGAAATGTACATTTCCTTCAAATACCGAATCACATCAAAATTTCAAAATAACTTCTGCCGGAAACACCAAAATGGCAAAATGTCAGTCTCAAAATGCCTTAATTAATTTTCAGATGCTGGTTTACTAATTACTATGAAACGAATTAAAATATTTTTTCTCAAAAATGACCGGAAAAGTTGACATTACTAACTCCATACTGAGACGCGAAGTACATAGTTTACAGACAGTTCCCAAATTATAAAAAAAATACATTGCGTGCTCGCTACACAAGCCCGCAATGTTGCATACAAATTTCATTGTTATCTAGTTTGTAACTTTTTAAAAAGTGAAAACGGCCATAATAAAATCAGAGCACAAGTCTTATACCTCCATAATGTTATTCGAAACGTAACTTTTTTATCTGTATCTGGAATAGCTCGAGTTTTTTTTTTCTATAAAAGCTTGCGTTTCTCCTTGTCATAAACATTAAAGGCGGTAAAGAGTAATAGTTTTTTCATGTGAAGATATTGTTTGTTTACAATTAAAAACACAATATTATTTTTTTAACTCGCAAGCTCGTCCGTTTAAACCAATACTCGGCCCGCAATTGCCTGCTTCACTGCCTAGGCAATAATGTACTATTACCGACCACCACTGGGAATATCAGGAGTATCTGTTACATTACACATAAACTCACGCCTTCATTCCCAGAGTGGGGTAGGCAGAGCTAAAGAATTACCAACGAGTCTTAAAACTTCTTGATAATTCTGTAACCACATTTTGCACAAGTAGGCTAAGATGTTTCCCAGTGTATTAGCGACAGGTGGCAAGCCCATCGCCTAACAGTACTGCAAGCCTTTATTCCCTTAGTCGCCTCTTACGACATCCACGGGAAGACATGGAGTGGCACTATTCTAAACCGGTGACCACGCGGCAATCTGTTACATTACTTATAGTAAAAATGAAAATATGAACTATCACAGGTGCTTTATGCAAGAGCTTATTTGCATGTTTCATTGAGAGAATTAAAATCCCGTCGAGTCAGCTCGTGAATACGTTTGCTGCATAAATGGATATAGTATTCCCAGGTCATCAAAGGTAAATTATTTAATGCCTGCGGAAATAATAAAGAGCTAATTTTAATATCTCGTTGTGAAATTCTTTAGACTTGCTAAAGGTTTTTCTCTACATTTACCTACGCAGGTACCTATTAATTTAATACACCGTGTTTTTTTTGATTTACGATAACTTTAAGGGAACGTTCTTTAGGTCAAATAAAGTTAATTTCCCGAAGACAGCAAATGATAACTGTAAAGGTTATAAAGATATTTAATTTTTAAATTTAATCAGTTAATCACGTTGAACTGGTCTAAAAGGCTCTTAACTGTCTGTGTATGTCACGCCTACATTGACGTATTTCACACTGACTATGAGTTAACTCTAAAGGCCCTTTTAGAATGACCAAAGATACAACATTGAATTACTTTGTACTAAAAAGAAAAAAAAATGTTTTTTTTCAATATTTTAAAATCTAATCTACCACTTAGTTTCTATGGATGTACCTAGTAATATGCCGAAGTTATCGTAAATAAAAAAAAACACGGTGTATATGTAATATACAGGGTTATTGGTTATTGTATACATTCCCGTTAAGGGGTTATAGGGGAGGTCATTTGCAGTAATTTTGACCCTATAATGCATTATGCAAAAGTGAACCATTTTTGATATATCGCGTTTTTTAGTTTTTTTTTGAAATTAGTCAGAAATTCAACTTGAAAAATTTATTACAAAAAAAGTATCAATTTAAATCGTATATTTTTCTGATTTACAGAAACGATTAAACACTGGTTATTTCTCAATATTAAAACAGTAATTATCGTTCCAAATTTAAAAAAGCGAGACGGAAAACGATTTTTTTTCAATATTTTTGCCATTGCTTTCCATTAAAATGCCTTAAAAACCAAAAAACGTTATGAAACTTGGCTTGCAGATTATTTTAAAAACTTAACTGTTTTCTTAGCTCTCCAAAAATGCATAACAACTAGGAACTTATTAAAAAAAAAACTGAAAAAGAATGATCACAAAGGAAGCGGGCGGAAATTCGTATCCGACCTAAAGTCTAAACTAAAGTCAGAAACCTAAAAAAACAAAAACTTAAAAAATTAAAATTAAAAAAAAATCCAAATTTAAATCAACTTTTTGTATTTCGACGGTTAACCACCAATCCCTCCTATCTCAATATGTTAAAACTTTACAGTAGACACAAATAACTTTGTATTTTGGGCAAAAATCGCGCGTTGTCATTTAGCAGGTATTGCCAGGATAACAAAAACACTATAAATATGCTTTATTTGAAATAGGAGATCTTTCTAATGTGTGCGTTAGAGGGTATTTATCATGAATTGCGAAAAAAAGTTGTTTGACCAAAAATCTGGTGGTTAACCGTCGATTTGCTTTTGTACAAGATGAAATTGTTGTTCTTATGCAATATAAAAAAAAATATTATCTGTACACGTTTGAGAATGCGAGGCCGAAAACTAAAAAATACATGTTTTTTATCAAACTTCAACATAAATTTTACAAAAACAGAAAAAATTACCAATACATTTGGCGTGCAGATTACACATAAAACATTTTTCCAGCTTTCTAACCAGCTATTAAAACTAATATGAATTTTGTTAAAGATTGCTTGAAAAAATTGATCACAAAGGAAGCAACAAGGAAGTCACGTCCGAACATAACTTAAAATTAACTTAATAAATTTATCAAAAATAACTGTTATACTCGTAAACACAAAGAACAACAATAACTTATGTAAAAAGTAACAAATTTAGGAGTTTGATAAAAAAACATGTATTTTTTAGTTTTCGGCCTCGCATTCTCAAATGTGTACAGGTAATTTTTTTTTTTATATTGCATAAGAACAACAATTTCATCTTGTACAAAAGCAAATACAAAAAGTTGATTTAAATTTGGTTTTTTTTTTAATTTTAATTTTTTAAGTTGCATTTCTGACTTTAGTTTAGACTTTAGTTCGGATACGAATTTCCGCCCGCTTCCTTTGTGATCATTCTTTTTCAGTTTTTTTTAAAATAAGTTCCTAGTTTTAATGCATTTTTGGAGAGCTTTTGAATGAAGGTATGTATGTATGTATGTAAGAAAACAGTTAAGTTTTTAAAATAATCTGCAAGCCAAGTTTCATAACGTTTTTTTTGTTTTTAAGGCATTTTAGTGGAAAGCGATCGCAAAAAAATATTGAAAAAAATTCGTTTTCCGTCTCGCGTTTTTAAATTTGGAACGATAATTACTGTTTTAATATTGAGAAATAACCAGTGTTTAATCGTTTCTGTAAATCAGAAAAAAAAATACGATTTAAATTGATACTTTTTTGTAATAAAGTTTTCAAGTTGAATTTCTGACTAATTTAAAAAAAAACTAAAAAACGCGATAACTCAAAAATGGTTCAATTTTGCAATATGCATTATAGGGTCAAAATGACTGCAAATGATCTCCCCTATAACCCCTTAACGGGAATGTATGCAATAACCAATAACCCTGTATATAAACGTTTCTGGCGCAGTCTTTTTATTTGTACAGTCGTTTCTACATACATACATACATTAAATCACGCCTGTTTCCCAGAGGGGTAGGCAGAGACCACTTCTTTCCACTTGCTACGATCTTGACAAATTTCTTTCGCTTCTTCAACATTCATACATCGAGTCATGCACGCACGTCGGTTTCGGGTACTTAAGATTCTGCCCTTTTCCAGTATTTCTCCGATTTGATTCGAAAAAGTACGCCTAGGGCGGCCCCTTCCGACCCTTCCACTCACTTTCGATCTGTATATCTCTTTCGTCAATCTTCTTTCATCCATCCTTTCCAAATGACCGAACCATCGAAGCATGCCCTTTTCAATCTTAGTCACTACATCTTCTTTTATTCCACATTTCTCTCTGATTTTTTCATTTCTTACTCTATCAATCAGTTTCACACCACACATACTATTCTCGTTTCTTATTTATTTTATTTTATTTTATTTTATTTATTTTATTTATTTATACCTTAATACCTTCTCCCTTTAACCGCCGTGACATTTCATATAGTTCAAGTTGGACTCCCAACCATCACAAGATAGTCCGAAATCGATAAGGGTTCAGCATAAAATGCCTTTCCATGAATTGAAAATTCTGCGAAGTGATGCGTTCTATGAAATCATGGTCGTCACCTGCGATCGTAAAGTTGACGGGTTAACCAAGCAAAATAGAGTCCAATTAAATAGATATCATTTCTTAAACTCCGAATAACTTTCCAGAAGCAACAGCTAAAAGCTTTGACGCTTTGAAGGGTTCTACTATGAACCCGCAAGAGCTGAAGTTTTTCCAAGTATTCCCATTGTAAAGTTTGCAAAGGTACAACTGTTCGTTGTTTGAGCAAAGGGCATTAACAACCGACTTTAAAGTGGAAATGCTTAACTAAATGGGGTTTTAGAATGTTTTAATAAAACTATGGAATGTAGAAGAGAAACGATCATGGTCGCCTGATATGGCACAACAGTTTCTTTATGAAGAACAACAAGTAAAAAAACCTAGGCTTACTTACATACATACATAAACTCACGCCTTCATTCTCAAATTGGGGTAGGCAGAGCTAAAGAATTACCAACAAGTCTTAAAACTTCTTGATAATTCTGTAACCACATTTTGCACAAGTAGGCTAAGATGTTTCCCAGTGTATTAGTGACAGGTGGCAAGCCCATCGCCTAACAGTACTACAAGCCTTTATTCCCTTAGTCGCCTCTTACGACATCCACGGGAAGACATGGAGTGGCACTATTCTAACCCGGCAACCACTTACTTATTTCAGCTAAATAACCATATCGTGTTTGAGCTGTTACCGTATTGTCACCGTTTTGACAGCTCTTATTTACATGACAGTAATAACGGCTGACGTCATAAAAATACCATAACAGATTACATACATACATACCTTCACGCCTGTAATCCCAGAGTGGGGTAGGCAGAGCTACAGAATTATCTACTTTTTTTTTTGTTGATAATTCTGTAACCACATTTTGCACAAATAGGCTAAGATGTTTACCAGCGTATTAGTGACAGGTTGCAAGCCCATCGCCTAATAGTACTACAAGCCTTTATTCCCTTAGACGCCTCTTACGACATCCACGGGATGACATGGAGTGGCACTATTCTAACCCGGCAACCACACGGGAACAGATTAACTACGATATATTTTTTAAGTTCGAAAAGAGAAGCCCAGGTCATTAATATCAGCAGTTGGGTAAACACAATGGAATCTAAGGCTGCGGCTCCACTGAGGCGGAGACGAGCGGAGCGGAGCTGTAACATTTTTTTTAAATCCATAATGGATTTGCATTTGACCTCAGTCTCACCTGATGTTAAGTTATGACGAGGTCGAAGGTGGTACACGCTTAGCCAGAAAATGCCTATTCACTCTTGCCTTGAAAACCACGGGAATACAGACGCAGAGAGAGCGTTCCACTCTCTAGCAGTGCGAATAAGAAACGACGCACCAAACAGCTGCGTGCGAACCATTGGGTATTCTATTACATGTGGATGGAAGCCCTCCTGGCGTCTAGAAGACCGATGTGAGAAGAGGCTGGGATGAGGTCATTCAGTTCTTGGGCACACTCTCCATAATGCACCCTGTAAAATACCGAGAGACAAGCGACTTTACGCCGACGCTCCAAACTCTGAAGCTTGGTATTGGCGAGAGAGTCTATACCGATGAGTCCCCTAGCTCGCCGGTCCACCGAGTTCAGTGCGTCCAGCTGATACTTGGCAGAGCCATCCCACAGGTGGCGGCAGTACTCCATACACGAACAAACTTGAGCTTTTAACCAATAGAAGGCGCAAGCGTTCACATGTCGAGCGCGCCTTGCGCACGCTAATTTAGATTCTACATACATACATACATACATTAAATCACGCCTATTTCCCAGAGGGGTAGGCAGAGACCACTTCTTTCCACTTGCTACGATCTTGACCAATTTAATTCGCTTCTTACACATTCATACATCGAGTCATGCACGCACGTCGGTTTCGGGTACTTAAGATTCGGCCTTTTTCCAGTATTTCTCCGATTTGATTCGAAATCCGACCCTTCCACTCACTTTCGATGTGTATATATCTTTCGTCAATCTTCTTTTATCCTTTCCAAATGACCGAACCATCGAAGCATGCCCTATTAACTACTAATCTACTAATCTTAGTCACTACATCTTCTTTTATTCCACATTTCTCTCTGATTTTTTCATTTCTTTCTCTATCAATCAGTTTCACACCACACATTCTACGCAAAGAGCGCATTTCAACTGCATCTACACGACTTACATGCTTGTCTTTGTCACACCCAGCATTCACAGCCATACATCAGAGTAGGGGGTAATTAAATATTGGTTAATATTGGCACAGCTCCGCTCTTCGCCGCTAATTCTCGCCTCAGTGGAGCAGCAGCCTTACACAAGTTCTAAACAAATACCAACCTAACTTTGAGACTTATGTGAAAAAGATACGCGCATATTTTCTGAGCTTGTTAAAGTAATTCTTTCTAACGAGCAGAGTTGACTTTGAGGGTAAGATATTATATTAAGATTCAGCAAAATGTCTTCCGTAAAGAAAATAAACGGGATTGTACTCGTATTATCATAATATTATTATTTATTATGAACTAGTTTTATATCTGGAATCGTATTTTTTTCAGGTTTTTTTAAAAAGCCGTTGTATAGAATCTATTCATTAGGCAGTCAATTCTGATTCAACTTTTAGTTTAGGTTTGGTTTGTTTTATTCATTTTGTAAACTTCATAGTTTTGTCGGACCATGCTCAGTGTAGGGTTCCGAAGCCGTCACTACAAACAAATTAGACCTCGCGACAAACTTAACTTTGCCGTTGGAAAACTGGTATATACATGGACATAGAACGTGGTAAGTTTACCAACACCGCAAATATGTTTTTATACTCGTCGATTAAAATCTGTGTATTAAGATTTCATAGAGAATACTGCAACGTCACTCTTTTCATCGTTGTTACTGCCGAAACAACCGAAATAACTATCTCGATACGCTCTAGACAACCGAAAAAAAATTGAAAATAGAACTACAGATTTCTATATATGTGTCCTTGTTTAAGGAGACTCGATTCGATACAAAATTGCCAATCTGCGGCGTTTCGGAACGTAGCAGCGTCGCGTCATCTGTCAAAATAGTATTTTTCACAATCGTGTTATAATAGAGAGCTTTTTAGTCGAGTACCGTGTTTAGGCCACGAAGCTTGCTGAGTGGCCTAAGTAAGGTACGAGATTAAAAAGCTTAATTATGACACTATTGTGAACAATACTTTTTGTACGAGTTCATTAAAATTAATAATTTAAGTCATTAATACGAGTATACAAGAAAACTAAATATCGTAAGTGTTACTATCCGACTTCTTTGACACAAGATAATTGAAAAGTAGATTTTTGACAGATGACGCGACGCTGCTACGTTCCGAAACGCCACAGATTGGCAATTTTGTATCGGATCGAGTCTCCTTAAACAAGGACACATATATGGAAATCCAAAGTTCTATTTTCAAATTTTTTTGGGTTGTCTAGAGCGTATCGAAATAGTTATTTCGATTGTTTCGGAAGTAACAACGATGAAAAGAGTGACGTTGCAGTATTCTCTATGAAATCTTAATACACAGATTTTAATCGACGAGTATAAAAATCTACTTTTCAATTATCTTGTGTCAAAGAAGTCGGATAGTAGAACACTTAGGATATTTAGTTTTCTTATACAGGGTGTAAGGGACGGCTCACCGAAAACTGAAACCATAGCTTCAGACCATTGTACTGAACTGAACTTCAGTGGAAATTTTCCCGGGAAAACGTTTTTTTTTTTTCATGTTTTTGCATATAAACCGGTCTAGGACAACATATTATGACATACTGAAGCTGTAAAAAAAACTGTAAAAACGGCATTTTCACGTAAAAAACAAGAAAAATTCCATTTTCCCGGGAAAATTTTCACTGGATTTCAGTTCAGTGTAATGGTCTGAAGCTATGGTTTTAGTTTTCGGTGAGCCGTCCCTTAAACTCTGTATTTATACCTATACAGGGTGTAAGGGACGGCTCACCGAAAACAGAAACCAACGAGAAAATTTTCGTTTTCCCGGGAAAATGTCCACTGGATTTCAGTTCAGTACAATGGTCTGAAGCTATGGTTTCAGTTTTCGGTGAGCCGTCCCTTACACCCTGTATACTCGTATTAATAACTTAAATTATTAATTTCAATGAACTCGTACAAAAAGTATTGTTCACAATAGTGTCATAATTAAGCTTTTTAATCTCGTACCTTACTTAGGCCACTGAGCAAGCTTCGTGGCCTAAACACGGTACTCGACTAAAAAGCTATCTATTATAACACGATTGTGAAAAATATCATTTCGGTAGATATAAACATTTAAACCGTTTGTAACTCAAGAACCAATGAAGTCTACTTAGTCGTCATAGCTTTCCTTTCAAATTCGCAATATTTGCTTATATTAAGGATATTTTTCTAATTTTTAATAGATCTAAGCGTACATACTAAGGGACAGACGGTAAGAAGCAACTTTGTTTTATATTAGTAAAGATTTACGTCATATTTTTTGTAACGTAGACATCAAGATTTTTCGAATCAAATCGGAGAAATACTGGAAAAGGGCCGAATCTTAAGTACCCGAAACCGACGTGCGTGCATGACTCGATGTATGAATGTTGAAGAAGCGAAAGGAATTTGTCAAGATCGTAGCAAGTGGAAAGAAGTCTCTGCCTACCCCTCTGGAAAACAGGCGTGATTTAATGTATGTATGTAGAACGTATTTTTTTAATCTTGCCTTGACGCCGCCATGGCGACAGGCCGAACCACTCAACCGTTAAAGATTTAAATCCTCAACAGACTCAGTAGAGATATAACAAAAGTTTCTCAAACCATTTAATTGGATATTTGTAAGTTTTAAAATTCCAAGAGCCCGCTCGAAGACTTGGTTGATGAAAAATGTTTTTTGTTTATCTTGACAATTGTGTTTCGCCCCAAACAAATTTGAACCTAACACTGTGACTGCGAAGGTCGATTGTCTATGGAAACGTGGCAAAAACATATTTTTTCCTGGATATCTCGAAATGTCCGCTGAAAAAGTTCAAGTGTCCTCAAATATTTGCTACGTATTCAACGATGTTTTCGGGAAGCTTAACATATTTAAACTCTGCCACGGTTGACATGTTTTTTGCATTATTTATTACAAACAGAATGAGTTTACGAATTTTTTATTTTAAATTTACGAGGGACCCTCGATTCGCTTCGGTTTATTCTTCTACATAAAAACCTTTTTAAAATCATTGAAAATGAATGATGAAATCGCGTTAAAATTAATGATATTTTATATTTAGAACATTGCAACCGCCATGATCACCAGACCTATATACGGGGCAAAATTAAATGACAGCTTGAGATCGCCTGTATCGATAAACTCAATTATCGATGCTTTTAACTTTTCCCATACACTTGTGATCGCCCCCAGCATTGTTTATAAGTTTTTTTGACCACCGAAATCGAAAAGTCTTTTAACCACCTGCGGGGCTATTATGGTCGTGTTTATCGATAAGCGTGCATAAAACATCTGTCACTTGCTGATCAGTGCGTAAGTGCAAGAGTGACGCATGCTTTACCAACCGCGATAAAGGTGACCATAATACGGGCCCTGAAATGGATTCATCCGTCGAGAAGGAGAAGCTTAAAACCCGAAAATTTGGAACAAATTCTGATCGGTTTTTTACAATAGTAAATGTATGGGACAGTAATTTTGTCATACATAGGTAAAGAGGAAACAAAAATGAAGAAGATGAGTGAAGGTTCAAAAATCCTTTTAAAATAAGTAATATGTTGCTTTATTGTTTCATTCGCATACATAAAAAAATAATTAAAATAATATACACTGTTAAACATCTTAGCCTACTTGTGCAAATTGTGGTTACAGAATTATCAACACGTTTTTAGAGTTGTTGGTAATTCTGTTGCTCTGCCTACCCCACTCTGGGAATGAAGGCGTGAAGGTATGTATATATGTATGTATGTATGTACATAAAAAAAATATGGAGCGAGGATATCGGAAAAGCATCGACCCTCGAGGCCTCAAATGAGCACCGAATCACTGTATCCGCGTAAGCCCCATCAAGGCACTTTAATTTAAACTGTGTTGCAATAGGAATAAGGTTAATCGTTCTATCTTCAATTAGTGTAATCGAATCGGCATTATCGAAAAAACGTAATTGAACTTTATTGCCTTGACGATAGATTCAAAGTTGCACTCACCAAAAACTCCTAAAGCAAGGCATTCACTGACACGCCGTCTGTCTCGGCGACAGATGGAGAACTGGCGTGATACTCTGACCAGATTTACGGGCACGCCGAACCACGGCTCAACGGTGCGACACCGCGGGGCAGACTGATTAGAAAATTGCAGCCAGAGAACGCATCCGTCATTCATGATAATTCCATTCAGATTGCGCATTGGCGCGTCGCGATGGCTTTCCGTTCGTTTGGAAATCCAACGGGCCGCGCCAATTACCTACATCTACACCCCTCCGTCGTTGGATATCATATTCGCAAAACATGACATTCGCCCTAGGTGTACTTTTTCGAATCAAATCGGAGAAATACTGGAAAAGGGCCGAATCTTAAGTACCCGAAACCGTCGTGCGTGCATGACTCGATGTATGAATGTTGTAGAAGCGAAATAAATTTGTCAAGATCGTAGCTGGTGGAAAGAAGTGGTCTCTGCCTACCCCACTGGGAAACAGGCGTGATTTAATGTATGTATGTATGTATAAGAAGAAGAATAGCTAAACTGAAGTGGCAGTGGGCGGGGCACATCGCACGCAGGACTGACGGCCGATGGGGTCAGAAGGTGCGGTTCTTAAGTGGCGTCACCGGACCGGGAGACGAGCTGTGGGTAGGCCTCCAACAAGATGGAGTGACAACCTTGTAAGGATCGCGGGAAAGCGGTGGATGTGAAAAGCACAAGACCGGTCTGAGTGGAAGCCAATGTCCAGTAGTGGACGTCTTTCGGCTGACATGATGATGTATGTATGACATTCGCAAATCATCAATCATCATAGTAGCAAAACATCACATTAGCAAAACATAACTATTATTAAGACATGAATTAGACAGTGTCGACGGAGCTCCGCTACTGCAGAGCTCCTATTTCTGGGTGGTTTGATCCTCCGGGCCAGCTGCAAAACTTACATACATACACATACATACATACATACATACATACATACATACATACCTTCACGCCTTCATTCCCAGAGTGGGGTAGGCAGAGCTACAGAATTACCAACAACTCTAAAAACTTGTTGATAACTCTGTAACCACAATTTGCACAATTAGGCTAAGATGTTTAACAGTGTATATTAGTGACAGGTAGCAAGCCCATTGCCTAACAGTACTACAAGCCTTTATTCCCTTAGTCGCCTCGTACGACTTCCACGGGAAGACATGGAGTGGCACAATTCAAAGCCGGCAACCACACGGCATAACTTATCATCATCATGTCAGCCGAAAGACGTCCACTGCTGGACATAGGCCTCCCCCAAGGCTCTCCACTCAGACCGGTCTTGTGCTTTTTGCATCCACCGCTTTCCCGCGATCCTTACAAGGTCGTCACTCCATCTTGTTGGAGGCCTACCCACAGCTCATCTCCCGGTCCGCGGACGCCACTCAAGAACCTTCTGACCCCATCGACCATCAGTCCTGCGTGCGATGTGCCCCGCCCACTGCCACTTCAGTTTAGCTATTCTTCGGGCTGCAAAACTAACATAACCTAAACCTACCTACGATTTTATAAAGTGCCCGTGCGGCCTACTTACTGAATAAATGTCTTTATCTTTATCTTTATAACAAAACCCGGCTATTTGTAAATATCAGTTTTGACATTCACGGATCGATATTGGCGCGGCGCTTCTCTATTCGGTCGGCTTGTTGGAGCTTTCCTGAATGCCCAGCTTAACGAGAATGGTCTTTCATCCGGATAACCGTCTCTATCATTTTGCTGCAGAATTTCCTGAAATTCAAACTGCAATCTCCGTTGTTACTCGGGTGAAAGCCGTAGCGTGCAATTGTCATGTTCGGACGAAAACGCAAGCGCATTATCTAAATCCCGCCATTGGTGTGAACATGAATAGGATTTTCAGTCCTACTCAACTGCAGTAAGCCGCATAGCGCTAGTAGCGACTGAGCCGCGGAGTGACACAGATAATGCCATTATATTCATTACAATAGGGGATATCAATTGTCAGTACTCTTTGCGTGAAGTAATTATTATTATTCTGTAAATAATATCGCAGCTTAAGTACAAAAGCGCCACAAATCAAAAATAAATACATATAGTTTGTTTTTAAACATAAAGTAAATAGCATTCCGAATTTAAACGCAACACAAACACATTTTGATTTGTGTCGCTTTTGTATTCAAGCAACGATATGTTCTTTGCTTTGTTTTCAGTCATTCTTTTTCTGTTCACCGCTTTTATTAGTTTCTGCATGATTTGGTTGACTGGCAGAGAATGTCATTAGTAGACCTAGAGATTTTCCTAGCACGAACGACGTGTTGTTAGTGCTTGACACAGTAAAAACATCGACAATCCTGCTATCGATAACCACTACTTCAACGTCATAGAGGAAATAATTGTACATCATTATAATATAGTTATTTAGAAAATAATCAAAATTAAAGCTCATTGAAGTGCCTTATGAGAAAATAGCAAAATAATTTCAATAAGGAAAAAAATACAATCATTATGTCATATTATATATAACAATGTGGTGTGTTTTAAAAAGTAAGATAAGAATAATAAGTTAATAACAAAACTTTCAATTAATTTATATTTTAGGCACATACTTCAATGAAAATAGCTCGATGACATTGAAGTGGACTTAAGGTGGAAACCCATAACACCGTGTCGTGCCATGACCGTCCTATGAACGTGTACGGATGGCTATGCCCACTATGATCGGTGACGGAACGGGCTAGTATGCATAGCCTCATACTTTGTAATACAAAGAATATTTTTTTGTCTGACACGTTCATAGCACGGTCATAGCACGACACGGTGTAATGGGTTTCCACCTTTATCGATAACAAGATGTTTTTATTGTGTCAAGCACTAACAACACGTCGTTCGTGCTAGGAAAATCTCTAGGTCTAGTCATTAGGCATTAAGTTCACCGTTTGTGCTTTATTTTTGTGCAATTAATTTTATATACGAATACTCGTAAATGCATAAATGTTCATGATTTGTATCACTGCTTTAAAAAAAGCTGATTAATGCACAAACAGTTGACAAAAATCATTTTTTGAATAGCTATAAAAATAACCAACATTTAACAATGGGTTTAATGACCAACCTATTCCATGACGTCACAGTGCATATCGGATATCTCTGTCTAATCTCTGTATAATTGGCAGTTTAAAATGCTTGTACGAGGGCAGAGTGAGAAGTCTGGTAAAAATCATATTAAAGGTATTTTCTTCACAAATTCATTAATGTCAATTTGTAATGCAGCCTTTTTGGAGGTAAATCGTATATTTTCAGCCAGTTCACACGACTAGTTTTTTTTTGACAGCTATGAAAAAGAAACAATCACTTCGGTGTTTGCAAACATGGAGAAAATAAATTAAACAGTGAGTTAATTGTTTGAGACATCAACCATTAAATTCCATTATTATTACTTATTAATAATTTTCAACTGCTGATCGATCACCGATAAAAAATCACCGTGTATATTGAAATCAAGATTAAAGAATTTGATTTGTTGATAGCAAACTATAGTCAAGATCGTAGCAAGTAAGAGCGTAGATTTTTCGCAATACTATTAGCAGTTTATGTGATTTTTTCCGTAGCTGTACCTTTACAAATACTTGTTGAAAAGTGCTGTCAAAAAATTCTCTGACATTTTAATCATTATTTTTTCATGGAATAAAATATTTTAAAAAATCAGAGTTATACTCCTACCCATCCTTTGTAATTATGGTTTAGTTTGATTGCTCTACCTTACATAGTTCAGGAGAAAAACGACTTTGAAAAATGTGTCCATAAAATGACGTTTTTGACAGTATCTCGGTGACAGTTCAAGATAGGGGGCTGAAAGTTAGGGTGTTTCTATATTATGAGATAGCCAACAAATGAGATTATAAAAATACGATATTCATCACAGGGGCCACTTCTCCTTCCTTAGCCTGCTAGACCCTTTAATGTCATCCTTTAAAAAAACATAGGTTCTACAAAATAATACATATATCCTTCTAACATCCTAATAGACAGCAATTCTCGCGTCAGGTCCAAATTAAGCGTTAAAGGAAAAATAAAGATATCCGATACCTAAAAGGAAAGCACTCACTTAAAATACTTCCGAGCTAAGTGGAAGTTTTATCCTCGATAACTGATAGAATATAAAACTATCGGCTATCGACGCTAAGCGATACCACTTTGCTCTTTCAACTTATAAACTTGGAAAATCTCTTTAATAGGCAGAGAGCGCGCTGCAAAATGGATTTCATTAAAAAACTATATAAAAAAATACGTGTGGCACTCGGGGACTGCCGCGGTAAAGCTATTGCATGTCGTACAAACGCACACAACGCCGTGTCGAAGACTGCCGAACTGAAACGACGTTAGACGATGCACGGCCTTCAAGCCACACCTCCTTGCCCGTCGGAGTGGGGAGCGTGAGGTTTTTTCGTTACGGAATTTCTGGATTCGGTCCCCGCGCTCAAGGCCCGCGATAGAAGCTATGCAATAGCTTAACATAAAAACAAAATATATGTGTGTGTGATAGCATGTCTATTAAACAACTGAAACGGCTTGTAGTGGAGTTATGCGATGGGCTTGCAACCTGTCACTATAGTAACCGAAAATAAATTGGCGAGTCGGGTCATAAATCATCGGAATCATGCTATCTCTTTCGCACCTGCACGGCCTTAAAGTAGGCATAAAAGTAACGGACGTTTATTGCCCATCTCGCCACTTAATTTTGCGGATAGTATAGTACACTGGTAAACATCTTAGCCTAATTGTACAAAATGTGGTTACAGAGGAGTTGTTGATAATTCTTCAGCTCTGCCTACCCCACTCTGGGAATAAAGGCGTGAGTTTACGTATGTGTGTATGTATTATCAGCCCATGACCCACCATAGAACTCTGTCAAAGTGACGTTATGATTCAAGTCACAAGAAATGTCAAACAAATTGTTTTATAATGTCACTGTGACACCTATGGTGGGTCAGGGTTTCAATGGGCTGATAGTAAGTGTAACGACTCGATTTAGATAAAATACAGGAAAAATAAAGTTTAACTTGTTTAAATACATAACCAGTATGATCTCATTACAGACGAACGCAGATGCTGCAGTCGCCATCAGATATATGGTAGCGGTCAAGGTACTCAAATATTTCGGAGCAGCATTAAATTTCAATATATTAATTACTCTAGATAAGGTCTATAATATCGGCCCATATAATTCGTCATAAATTTAGGAGCAGTGACTTTTCAATAAATTCGTAACATACAATTAGGTAAAGATATCGGAACTAACAGAAGTCAAAAATATCGAAGCAGCCAGGATGATCATAAAGATCGGAACATTTATGGAAAATATACCTTAAGTCTGTGTCACATAGTTCATATTTGAATTCGTTACTACACTCATAGACCAAATTAGCGGAACATGTCACAATAAACCACTCTGTTCTTAATTCAAATTGTTGACAACATAATATTAATCATGCGAGTCTGAAACCTTATTTTAATGGGTCCATCGTAAAGTATTTTGAACTATGTGACACAGACTTAAGGTATATTTTCCATAAATGTTCCGATCTTTATGATCATCCTGGCTGCTTCGATATTTTTGACTTCTGTAAGTTCCGAAAAGTCGCTGCTCCTAAATTTATGACGAATTATATGGGCCGATATTATAGACCTTATCTAGCGTAATTAATATATTGAAATTTTATGCTGCTCCGAAATATTTGAGTGCCTTGACCGCTACCATATAATTATCTGATGGCGACTGTACGCAGATGAAGCCGTAGTCAGAAGCTAAATATTGAATAATTTGACTAATCCTGTTATAAATATGAAAGTTTATGTTAGTTCTTAATCCTACGCGCTGCAACGGGTTTAGATGTAATTTCGAATGGTAGAGCTTATAGTCGGATTAAAACTTACTTTTCATCGTGGAAATTTTAATGATAGTTGAAATCAGTCAGTCAGTCAGTTTAATGGTAGTTGCAGTCTTAGGATTCCCTTTTTACCTTGAAATTGTAGGTTTCATACCTGTTGGTTCTCCATAAATAAATAAACTTTATAAATCGCACTGACCTAGTTGGTAGTGACCCTGGCTACGAAACGGTCCTGTGTTCAAATCCAGGTAAGGGCTGATATTTGTGTGATGGATAGATGGATGTTTTCTATGTAATAAATATATTTCTCTATATAAGTAGCTTATTAACGTGTTCATCTGGAACATAGCTCTTTACGGCGGCGGCGGCTCGTCGTGCGTGGAACTATCTTAACTAATACTCGTAGTTTTCAAACAAACATTCTCTCCGACTTTGTCAACGGTTTTAAAAAATAATTATAATCATGTATCTCGCATTGTTAGAGAAAGGCATTATAAATGCTCGGTGGAAACGATGATTTCCTGACTCGTATTTAAGAAGGCCTCGCAATGAAATTAACCATTCATTAAACTCCGAGGTAGGTACCTAACGTACGGCCCTTAGTATTTGAACTATTTCATGTACGAACGTGTGTTGCTATTTCATTAGCATGTCAAATACGAAGGTTTCCGAGGCAATACGATGGGAAATAATTATGCACTACGGAATTGACAACATTTAAAAAAAAAGCGTTATTAATTTTTCGCGTTTATAATAGCTGGTTAAAAATTAGACTACCCGTATTTCTCGGTTTTTCTTTATTTAACTTAAATTCGTCGTTAATAATTTATTAAAGAAATAGTCATTAAAAAGACCGTATATCCAAAGTTAGGAATACTGATGTCGTGATCTTAGCATGACATAAAATAAAAAAAAGTAACTTTAAACAGATACAGAACTGACTGTCATGTCATGTCACTCACTTGTCAATCATTCGCTGCCGTTCGTTCACAAATTTGTTATTTTGCGTAATTTAATTAATTAAATAATTTGTAGACGCCATTAAAATAAATAAACTATTTTGCGTTTACTGCTTTGCATCTGCTTTGAGTTTCATTCGTCAGACAGATAAAAAATTAACATGACAGTTGTATATAATTTTTTTTTAAATAAATGGACTAAGGGCACTATAAGTGTATTCCTAACATTCACAATGCAACTTTTTTTACTGTTTTTCCTAAATATAAAAAAACTACTGCATAAAAAAATCCAAAGATATTTTTACTGTAATCAGCAGTGTAAAATCTAGAAACGGTATTTTATTTTACTATCTTAGCACAAAATGAATTGTTGTCAATTGGTCGGCTTGCTAACCTTTGTCAACTTTGTTAACATTTGTCATTTGTGGTCCGCTCTTATTGTAGCTGTGAAAAGCCATGACCATTCCCTATTAGTAAGACATTCTCAAGTACTCACGTGGACGTTCAGAAAACGGTGTGTCATGCATAGCTCTCCGACGGGTCCTGGCAGATTCTTGGTGCAGTCGGCCAAGCAGCCTGGTGGTTCCTCTTCCTCATCCAGCGCATCCTCAGCTGCTGCCACGTCTGGAACAAGAGAGACAATAAAGATAAGAAGAAGGCGTCGGGCACTTTTACACGTCAAGAATCTACCAGCGCGCAGCGCTTCACAAGAGGAGACCACTGCTGAGAAGAAACGCCGCAAGAAACTCAGCAGGCAGTCATTTTTTAAATATATTTAATATTACAATGTTACGACTAAGTCTAGCATTATATAAATTAATAAATGGGTCGATCAACTTTTTTTTGTTATTATTCTGTCCCGTAAGCCAGGAGACAACAGTGATAGAGTTTCTTAGAAAAACAATATTATAATATATACTTCCAGCACACTCAGGAGAAAGGCCATAAAAGAATGGGTGTGTAATTGCCAATAAAACAGTTTTTTAGTGGACTCTATCTATATCCTTTGAAATCATAGTTTTAAAGAGTGATCCAGGAGACGTCACCATGGCAACGAGCTACAAAGAAAAGTTGATTGACCCAAATAATAATAAATAACCTTTAAATAACATACTCGTACATAAAGCAAGCTTTAAAAACCCTCTTGTTGCTTGCCAACTTTAAATCGTTATAAATCGTAAATGATCGTTAAAAATGAAAAATGATGTAAAAAACTCAAGATGAATTTTAAATACCTATCCAATGATACCCCATTCGTCAAAGTTCGTCAACTTTTTTTTTCTTATTTACAATATGGCGTCAAGTTGCCGCCATGTTGAATTTTAATTACTTACTGTCATATCTAGGCATCGGAGTTTTTGTCGCACGGTAAGACTAATAGCAAGCTATGGAGTCGTCATTTGCCATAAATCTAAACTCTTATTCATATTCATACTATTTTTTTTAATTTATCTTAAAATGCCTCTATAGCGGTCGGTTGTGTATAATTTTATCTTAGTCAAGTTATATAAAAAAAAAAACTTAGATTATAAATACATAACTTGAACTATTTTAACATACAATTCACCACTAGTGTGGACTAAAACATTCCCTTCTGCCGTGTTTTAATGTATCTTTTGTTAGTTTATTAAATTTCGTAATTAAATTAGTAAAAAAATAGTGATTATTTTTTATTGTAATATTTATTTTCCAAATATAACATTAAATAATGGTTTCTGAACTCGTCAACGTTTTTGTCCTTGATTATAAAAAAAAACCTAAATAATTAAATAAATAAATGAGTATGAATATGAATAAGAGTTTAGATTTATGGCAAATGACGACTCCATAGCTTGTTATTAGTCTTACCGTGCGACTAAAACTCCGATGCCTAGTCATATCTTTAGTGACACTCACAAGAAGACAAATCGATTGACAAAACAATCATCATCAACATCTGTCCACTCGTTTAGTTTCTAGAACGCCACAAAGGAACAAACATAGGCTGATAAACACAATACCCTCTTGTTTCGGCAGCAGGGTAATAACTTTAAATCGTCATAAATCGTAAACGATCATTCAAAATGAAAAATGATAAAAGAAACCTCAACATATTTTTTAAATAACTATTCAATGACACCCCACTTGCCATTAGTTCTTGTTTTTTTTTATAACATGGCGTGTAGTTGCCACCATATTGAATTTTGATTTTGATCATAGTGACACTCACAAGATTATGACAAATCAATTGACATAAGATCATCATCTAGAGCGCCACAAAGTAACAAACATACATACACATATGTTGGCTGATAAACACATTACCCTACTCTTTGGGTAGTAATTAGATAAAAGGTCGGTTAGATTACACGCCCTTCAATATGGCAGAATTTCATAACGCCTCTGGAGATCCTAGAGCTGGTGCTTTCCTCTCCCAAAGGATTGGGCTAGCTATCCAGAGAGGTAATGCAGCCAGTGTCATAGGGGCCATGCCGCGAGCGGACCTGCTAGAGAGTGTTCTTTTTATAGTGTGATTATTATTTACATCTTTAATATTTGATTAGCTTAGTTTAATTTTAATTTAATTAAGTTTAGTTATAACGCCTTGATTTTTATTGTAATTTTCAAATTGACTCATTATTGTTTTTGACTGTTAAGTGCAAACTGCAAACCGCCAAGCAGCAGTGTTCGCATTGTTGTGTTCCGGTTTGGGGATAAGACAGCCGGTGAAATGACTAGCATAGAGGCATTCCATCTTAAACCTCAGGGTTGGCAGTGCATTTGCAGTCTTGTGAATGCGAATGTCTATGGGTCACAGTTTCCACTTACCATCAGGTGGCCTGTGTGCTCGATTGCCTTCCTATGCCATAAAATAAATAAATAAATAATATAAATGAACTATGATATATAATGAAATTAATGAATATGCCATAATGTTTCGTGTCATTTGCACTTCCGATCTCTCCCGATGAAAGCCGATAATTGCCGAGTGTCAAAGTCCAATTAACTACTGTACATAATGCTAAACATATTGAACATCCCCTTTATTTGTGTTAGGGGTTCCATTACGATGTCGTATGACTCGTATCATACTGAATCGCAACAAATCAACGCTGGCACGTTGAAATAAATTTAAAATCTGCGTCGCGACTATAACAAGTTTGCATCATTACCAAGTATTCAAACGAAATAGACGGAAAAGTTGAGATTACTAACTCCATACTGAGACGCGAAGTACATAGTTTACAGACAGTTCCAAAAAATACATTGCGTGCTCGCTACACAAGCCCGCAATATTGCATACAAATTTCATTGTTAACTAGTTTGTAACTTTTAAAAAAGTCTTATACATCCATGCTTTATTCGAAACGTAACTTTTTTATCTGTGTCTGGAATAGCTTGAGTTTTTTTTTTCTAAAAAAGCTTGCATTTCTCCTTGTCATAAACATAAAGGCGGTAAAGAGTGATGTTATTTCACGTGAAGTTTCTGTTTATATGCGATATGTATCTTGCGATTTTTGAGAAAAGCACTATATATGCCTCGGCAGGAACGGCAATTGCCTAGGCAATAATGTACTATTAAAAGGTTGCCTAGTATTACAACGACAACTATTAAACTTAAATTGACAATTGAAGACTGCCACAGACCGAGGAGGCTGCTCAGCAGTGGGTTTAATTAAGGTTGCCGGGTAAGAATAGTGCCGCTCCATGTCTTCCCGTCGAATTTACGTTTCGTATCGATAACGGTTTTAATATCTATGGATACTAGAATAGAGACCCTCTTGTGTTTTGACAGCAGTTCCAAATTTAAACTCATATCATAACATAACGTTACAAAAATCGATAATGTATAACATTACAGATTCTACCTACTACAACAGACAAGAAAGTTCTCATAGTAAAATTGGTTGTAATAATGGTATCACATGTACCTATTTAAGGGAAATCTATCACGATTACGTAGCTTGGATTATATTGAGTAAACAAAATATAATAAAATAAAACATACATTAAGAGTCTAATACAGGCTTTATATGTACCGATTCTACTTCTCAAATGGAAGAAATAATTGCCAATTTAGTAGTAAAAAGACAGCGACATAATCTAATTTCCCTACTTTATAACATTAAATTTGCGTTCAAACATCGTATACTATCTTCGTCAAGCCAAAACATGACTTCTAAAGTAAATAATAAGACATATTTTGCTATCAGTAAAACCGCCTGATACGTTGTTCGCGTATCGACCATGGACGAATGTGTATTATGGAAAATTGCTTAACATTTCCAATGAAACTAGTATCAGTCCAATCCCTAGAGAACCATCTTGCTCGGGGAAACACAACCTTATTGCGAAGGTGCAAAGAGGCTAAACACTCCCATTGCAATAGCCTTAGGAAAAAAGACGGTTATACACAATATATATTACTAATACTCGATGTATATTAAAAAAGCATACTGAATTGCCGTTTCGAGTAGATAACTGTTTTAATATCTATGAATACTAGAATAGAGCCCCTGTTGCGTTTTGAAATCTGTTCCAAATTTAAACTCAGAACGTTACAAACATCTATAGTGTAACAAGATTAAAGTACAGAATTTACCTACGACCACAGACAAGAAAGTTCTCATAGTAAAATTGGTTGTAATAATGCTGGCCACTTCCTACGGTTTCTGAACGCATAATAGAGGGCTTATGATATGTGTGCAGATAAATATTATGATGCATTAAAGCAAATACTTTTTACTTAAGCACCTATCTAACCAGTAAAATCATATAAGAATCTGCGCTTTTTCTTCACAAAGCATTTTGAATCTTCAAAAGAAGTTCTTAAAGTATATAATACGAAAATAAACGAGCACATAGCGCCTCTGGTTATTGCGATACTACCGTCGGAGTTTTCCCATATTGAAATAAGTACGAAACTCGGCCGCGCTTGCGAAGTGTTATTGGTAAAAAAAAAGTTATGAAATCTCCTCCATTTTGTTCATGGGAAATTAAATCTGTTAGGTGTTTTACCGAAAATTGTTTCACTAATGTTCATTTCACAACTAACGTTTCATATACCTACTATTAATTTCACAAATATATTGTTGTTGTTGGAAAGAAGTCTGGGAAACAGGCATGATTTAATGTATGTATGTATGTATTGTTTCACAAATGTAACAGATTTAAATACGCCGTTTAACAAGTAATCATAATAGCAAATAGTACACTTTAAAAACGTTTTGTTTAAAAACATGGCTTTTTAAATTCATATATCTGGGGGGTTTGACCTTCGCGCGTATATAAAATCTAACCTAACCTTGTTGAGCATCTCAGCCAATTTTGACTTTCTTTGGGCTCCAATATGGGAAAATGTATGTACCTAATTTTGACAAATGATGTGATATGAAATTAAAAATTGTTAATTCATATTATTAATTAATAATATACTTGAGAATTAAAACGTTGTAAAATTTAAATATATCAAATAAATCATTTCAATTATGAATCTTTCGTTAAACCTGTAGATGCATAACGTTGATATGCCATAATTATCACACTTTTGCCGATAGTTGCTTGTGAAATGAAAATTTGCCAATTGATTGTCGATAAATAACCTTTTATTGTATGGGTTTGGAAAAGTATAACGTGCTCTTATGTTTAGCGATGACTCGATGTATGAATGTTGAAGAAGCGAAAGAAATTTGTCAAGATCGTAGCAAGTGAAAAGAAGTGGTCTCTGCCTACCCCTCTGGGAAACAGGCTTGATTTAATGTTTGTATGTATGTATTTTTAGCGTAACGACGGCGTAGATTTAATCCAGCCTCTCTATTCTAGATGGTTAAATCGAAATAGAATTTAGAAAGCGATTTTCCGAACAATAAACTGTTTTGATCGAATGGCGGGTCGATCGAACGTGCCCTGTCTGTCCTTCCCTTTCTACGTACAATAGGTATTGATTTGAAGTGAACCGAGCCTATACAAAAGACTCGCGAAGAGATGCAAGCCGCCTGTTGTATTGAGAAATTTCAACAGCAGCAAAAACGCAGTATCTCGGATAAAACTCCTGTAGCAATATCAACCTCATTACTAAAGGAATAGAATTCAAACTGCATTGGTTATTGGATTCCGGTTCATTACAGCCAAATATCATAATGCCCTTTTACATATTTTACTAAATCTCAAATTGTCTTAGTTCCAAAATGCCTTAATTCCCAAATTGACTTATTTTCAATACAATAAAATGTCATAATAACATTTACACATTACATCCGATATCCAAATTGTATAGTTGGTAAAATGAAAAATAACTTCAAATACCGAATTATTATTAAGACTAAAAGTGAAAATGCATTAGTTTAAAATTTACCAAAATTCAAAAATGCCTTTTGTTGACAGGCCTAAAGACCAAAATGACACTGTCTCATAATACCTAAAATTTTAACCACGCAGTATTTTTAGTGTTACTTATTTTTAAATGTAAATAATTAGTTCAGTTTATCACAATTGGTTTAGCAATTTATAACTACTATGCTTTTGTAAACGATCAAACAAAAACTGTCCTTATGAGCAGGGGTGTGATTCGCTCAAGAAGCAAAGGTGAGCGAATGTCCGAGTGATGTCCTAGCAGTCTTACTTAATTAATTCTCGATTGTACAGAATAAAAATAGTAATAAGATGAAAATTGGGATGCCGTTGATAATTAATTTAATTACTCATTGGTTAAAAACTGTATACTTCAACATAATTTTAAATATTTTGCATATTGACGTTTTTGTGTCTAGTTAATTTGAGTTTTAGACATTTTGGGAAATGGTATAATTGAAAATTCATCAAAACATGATCAAGTCAAGTTTTAGACATTTTGGGAAATGGTAGAATTGAAAATTTATCAAAACGAGATAGAGTCTAAATGAATTATAAATACGGTAATTTAAGAAGTAGGCGTAAGTCATTTCGATCTTTGGACATTATGAGAATAATCTGTTTTGACATTTTGATATTCTAGGAACACGTTATTATGATATTTGGCTGTAACGAACCGGAATCGGTTATTGAATTTCAGATACTGCGGTTTTGCTTAGGAGGGCAGCGTTGGACCATAGGTTGAATAATAACATGTAGTTAAAAACTGTCCCAAATGACATTGACAGCTGTACCTAAAAGTACAGTCGCCATCAGACATATGGTAGCGGTCAAGGTACTCAAATATTTCGGAGCAGCATTAAATTTCAATATATTAATTACGCTAGATAAGGTCTATAATATCGGCCCATATAATTCGTCATAAATTTAGGAGCAGCGACTATTCAATAAATTCGTAACATACAATTAGGTAAAGATATCGGAACTTACAGAAGTCATAAATATCGAAGCAGCCAGGATGATCATAAAGATCGGAACATTTATGGAAAATATACCTTAAGTCTGTGTTACATAGTTCAAAATACTTTACGATGGACCCATTAAAATAAGGTTTCAGACACGCATGATTAATTATTATGCTGTCAACAATTTGAATTAAGAACAGAGTGGTTTATTGTGACATGTTCCGCTAATTTGGTCTATGAGTGTATGTGACACAGACTTAAGGTATATTTTCCATAAATGTTCCGATCTTTATGATCATCCTGGCTGCTTCGATATTTTTGACTTCTGTAAGTTCCGATATCTTTACCTAATTGTATGTTACGAATTTATTGAAAAGTCACTGCTCCTAAATTTATGACGATTATATGGGCCGATATTATAGACCTTATCTAGCGTAATTAATATATTGAAATTTAATGCTGCTCCGAAATATTTGAGTACCTATAATAATATATATATATATTGAGTAATATTCATGCAAAAAGTAACTCAATATATTAGCTCTCAAGTGTCGTATTTGCAAACTAACGTTTCGAAATAATGTTTTATATTTAGTGAAAAGGTATCATGGTTGTACGTTTTTTTACAGACGGAAGTTGTTTTAATTTCATTTCATGTATTTTTTTGCTCGTATTATCATTTCATAGAATAATCAATATGTAGAATAATTACTTTGGAGCCATTTAAATCATCGTTTTTTATTTCAAATAAAATTCAATGTTTCTTTTTTCATATCATAGAATAGCAAATTAAATGTTTTTTGTTCTCATATTATTTAATTAATTTAATATATAACGTAATAACAATAAAATCAACTTATATAAATAAATGTTAATATAAATGAAGTTATTGTCAAACTCTATTAACGTTCCGTTTCGCATTTATAGCAAGTAAAAGTAGTATAATTATTTTGTTTTTAATTCCATGAAACACGTCCATTGTTTTTCATAATTCAACACATTCGCCCTTTCCCACGTCCAGTCAACCCGTAATCGGGCCGGTGCAGCAGCTGATCAGGCCCAAGCCATCAAGCGCCGCAAATATTCATCATTATTAAATAATTACGAATTTGTGGCACTTGCAGTGGAGACCATGGGACCTTGGTCAGCCGATATGAAATGCTTTATTAAGGCTCTGTCATCCTGGCTCATAGACACCTCCGGAGATCCTAGAGCTGATGCTTACCTCTCCCAAAGTATTGGGCTAGCTATCCAGGGAGGCAATGCAGCCAGTGTCACAGGGACCATGCCGCGAGCGGACCTGCTACAGGGGGTGTTTTTTTATAGTGGTGATTATTATTATTTGAGTAGCTCAGTTTTATTTTAATTTAAATGCAATTTTTCAATTATTTTCTGTCATACAAACCTTGTGCTGACAATGACGAACACAACAAAAAAGAAATAAGCCAAATCGGTTCAGCCGAAAGTAACTATTGGTACGTATTGTTTTTTGAATCAAATTCACTGTATATTCTCGTTTCTTGTCGTTGGAACAATATTCACGTGAAATTTAAAATTTCAATCCTACACAGGATCAATGAGATACGAAAAATATTATAATAACGATAATGTATGTATGAGTATAAAGAGAAATTAATTTATTAAAAACATCCAAGTCTCGGATACGAAATACGCTAGCTCTCCGCAACAATATTTGCCTTTAGTAAAAGTTATTTCACATTATTCATATGAGAATGCTTTTCTACGCGAACTCTGATATTATAAAAGCATGCTAAAGGATGTTCGTAGCTAATGTTCTGATGAAATATAAATGTGAATTGAATTATAATAATGCTAGAAGGATTGCATTTTTCTACAAAACGAAAACTCATTTCATAAAGGAAGAAGGTATTTTATTTTGATAAAATACATACATACATAAACTCACGCGTTCCCAGAGTAGGGTAGGCAGAGCTACCAGAATTACCAACAACTCTACTTGTTGTTAATTCTGTGACCACATTTTGCACAATTAGGCTAAGATGTTTACCAGTGTATTCGTGACAGGTTGCAAGCCCATCGCCTTACACTACAAGCCTTTATTCTCATAAAATATTAATGAGAATTATAATAAAGGTAAAAGGATTGCATTTTTCTACAAAACGAAAGCTCATTTAATAAAGGAAGTAGGTTTTCATTTCATTCTTAAGTTTTTATGAAGCGCTTCTTCATTTGACTGCATTTTAATTAAATATAAGTGACTGTCTGCCTTTGAAGAGAAAAAAATACAATTACATAATCTCACTCCTTCATTCCCAGAGTGGGGTTGGCAAGGCTCTACAGAATTACTAACAACTCTTAAGACTTGTTGATAATTTTGAATTTTCATTTTTCACAATTAGGCTAAGATGTTTACTAAAACAAAAAACTGGTAAGAACCATATTTCTGCAAAGAAATAAGATAGAAAGTTACTGCATAGTAATTGAAAAAAGAGTATAAAATGCTTCGACTAGCACGTTGGAGTTAGCCACCTTTTGGATATTACAGCGGAATCAATGTTTAAGACATCCTAAATACATCATGGTTTAAAAAAGCGTTCAGTAAAATTAACGACCGTGTAGTACGTAGTTACCGTGCGGTTGCCGGGTTAGAATAGTGTCACTCCATGTCTTCCCGTGGATGTCGTAAGAGGCGACTAAGGTAATAAAGGCTTGTAGTACTGTTAGGCGATGGGCTTGCCACCTGTCACTAATACACTGGGAAACATCTTAGCCTACTTGTGCAAAATGTGGTTACAGAATTATCCAGAAGTTTTAAGACTTGTTGGTAATTCTTTAGCTCTGCCACAGATAACAGAAGCGCCGATTATCTGTTCAAATGTGGATGGAGAGATTCACCGGCGTGTGACTGCGGTGCCCCCGTGCAGACTGTGGACCACATTATAAAGGATTGCCCTATCCGAAAATATGATGGAGACCCACAGGATCTGTTCACCCTTACTGATAACGCGGCCCAATGGGTGAAGAATTTAGATATAAAACTATAGTGCATGTGCTTGACTCGGCTTAATAAAGCCATACGATTAAATAAATAACCAGTAGATGCCGTATCTGAGCCACCACTGGATGCTGGCAGCCTACCTAATAGTTTTAGTAACGTATCACCAGATAGCATTGACTTCAAGAATGAGACGTCAAGAAAATTGTTGACTTAAAATTAATATGTAATGGCTATAATCCTACCGGGGACATTGTGGTAGCGTTTTATTAATTCATAGGAACATCTGCCCTGATTAATGATGTCCAGGATAAAATAGGAATGTTTTAATGACATGTTTGGGATGTTTTTTGCTGACAATAAATAAAAGCAATAGGTAAAAATAACTGGTTTATTAGGTTTAAAGAATTTATTTTCTCATAAGAATTTTACAATTCACTTACATGAGAATTAAGAATAAGTTAAAAATAGTTTGGTGAGCGTATTTAAGCGTGCGTATTTACATAAAAAGGAAATATCGCCTTCAACTTCAACTTTATCCGAATCCAACGAAACAAAGTTATACACTCGGCGTCAAAAAAATCGCACCTTTTGGTATGTTGACTTCAAGCAGCTATAAACTAGTGTCCGACCGAAGTTTCGGTTTCGGTTTCGGTTTCGGCCAATTTCGGCCAAAAAAGTGATTTCGGCCGGGTAGGTATAGGTAATGCATCGGCGGCCGTCCCAGCCGAGACCACCGACAGTATTCATATTCATCCCGTTTGTGACATTTGTTTGTCAACCACGTGGCGCGCGAGAAAATATGGTGAGTGTTGTTTATTTATTAAATTATTATTTATTTTTTAGAATCTGTTACTGCATTTTATGCTGTGATTAATGAACGATACGATTTATCTTGCAATTTGTGATTGTGATTTACTTTATCCAGGTATTATATTAATTAGGTAACTTTGTTTAAAACTTTAAAAAATTGATTTTATTTGGTTTAAAATTTCATAGTTTACCTCTAATTATATCTATTTTCATTAAAAATAAACGTTTTTTATTTTGTTTAACTAAAACAGTAGCTGTTCTCATATAAGAAATCCTTGCAATAACCTTTTCCTTACGATTTGTACAGTAATTTTGAATAATTTCATAAGTCTTCAAAAATGTTGGTTTCGGTTTCGGTTTCGGCCGAAATCAGAAAAAAACCGAATATTCGGTTTCGGTTTCGGCTAAAAATCGTGATTCGGTCGGACACTACTATAAACCCTATTTAATCTAAGATAAGGTATGAGTGTGGGGCCTCATTTTAAAGGTTATTGAATCCTTTAATTGATAAAAATGTGATAATGATTACTAAGCTTAAAAAAAAACGTTTTTCATGAAAAGAGGAAAAACATTTATTCACGCCAAAATTACACAATCTAAAACTAAACTTAAAACCTAGTGTTACCTCCCCTAGCCCTAATTACAGCCTCCATGCGATCCTTCATTGACCTCACCAACGTCACGATGCGTTCTTGAGGAATGTCACTTCACTCCTCGACGACGGCGTCCCGAAGCTGTTCAAGGGTGGCAGGGGCAGTATCACGAGACCGCACCCGGCGTTTCAGATCATCCCAAAGGTGCTCTATGAGGTTTAGGTCAAGACTTGTCGCTGGCCACTGCATCACGGGGATCCCAACCTGATCCAGGTAGTCCCGAACAATCAACGCCGTATGAGAGCGGGCGTTGTCGTGCATGAATGTGAATTCAGGCCCGACAAAACCAGCATACGGGACCACGTGGTCCTCCAGGAACATAATAATACGTTGTTCGAGTTGGGAGGCCATGGCTCTGCCTAGCTGCCTACCCCACTCTGGGAATGAAGGCGTGAGTTTATGTATATATGTATGTAAAATTAAGTAAAAAAAATATTGGCTAAGAAATTATTGCGCATGTCAACTGTTTTTTTTCATTCCATTTCTCATTTAAGTTCCAATGGACGATTCCGAAGTTAATTTCCCACGCTGTGAGGCAATCATGCAACGCTCATTTGATTGGCCGGGTAACGTGACACGAACACACTTTTAAACTCTTTTAATTTACGAATTTCGAGTGGAATGAAATCGGCAATCATTTGGAGGCAAGCACAATAAATGTAAGAGCATGACGAAAATATTCTCCAGTAAATTTAGTCGTGTTATTTTCGTGGAACTTTCGGGTAAATTCCCTTAGAACTCGGTATTTGGGTAATTAGTGTCGGATTTCTCCAATGATATCTCTGAATGCTTCAATGATTTTAATGTTAAATATTTTAGTTATAGTCTTTATTATTTCTACTGAGCCGATCTTCTACACAAAGGCCATTGTTTGTGTACAATACTATTATCTTTCTTTGTGTCCGTAACCGCAAGCCGATTACATACAAAAAAGTTAGAACTACATTGAATGTACATTGAATTATGAACCCTATCCTCTTATGTCGGGTTCCTATATTCAATCCGAGGATAGATAAGGCTTACCTCGGGTTAAAATTTGACATTTGCCCATACAAAATGTGTCAAATTTTAATCCAAAGTAAGCCTATCTGTCCGCGGATTGAATATAGGAACCGGACGTTAGTCAGTAGGTTTAAAATGTAAAGTGTCAGGATACAGATATAAGTCTTGTGTAGATGATAGTATTGTGTAAAGAGTAAGCTCAATTCAAATAATAAATACTTATATCTGTATCGTATTAAGGCGTCATTTATACTCGTTAATAGACAGATGCTGTTTGTGTAATTCGACGCCAGCGGGGCTATTTTTTCAATTTAATAATGTCAAGTAAATCAACCTAGGTACTGTTAACGTAATTAGTTTTTTAATTTATTTTAATTTTAATGTTTACACTTTGACAGTTTTCGATATTTATTACGTTAGTTTTTAGCCCCTGACGATTATTTAGCTAACAAGTTTTAAATAATGTTATTCTTTTATTAAACACTGCGGTTATTTTGGTTTACCCTTGCTACGCCCAAAATTATTTAGAAAATTCTTAACTCCCCAAACTACGTATCCCATATTTTTATTTGGGCAAATTTTAATTTCCCAACTCAACGTTTCGCACTGATATCATTTCCCAACGAATGATTTGATAAATTATTGTTAGACAAATTATAACCTGATTTGTTAGATGACTTTCCCAAACGCATTTTTTCTTTGAAGATAATTTTCTTTTCGCTTTTTTTCCCGAAAGTGATAATTAATAGTCGGTTTTTTTCCGGCGGTTTATTTTCACATTCGTGTTTTTACCCTTGCGAGTTTTATCCAGTCGCGTCATTTCCTAGCATTGTATATTCATAGTAGTGTGTTACCCACTCCAAAAATTAAATTAGACAGAGTCGACGGAACTCCGCTATCGCGGAGCTCCTATTTCTAGATAATTTGGCCCTCCGGGCCTGCTGCAAAACTAACATAACGTAAACCAACCTACATTACGATGTAATTACTTTTGGGAAAGAGAGAGATTGGGATAGAAATCGATCGGGAAAAAATGTGACTGGGAAATAAGTCGACCGTGAACAAAAGCGACGGTAGTAAAATCCACAGGGGAAAAACAAAATTGGGTAAAATTAAAAAAGGGAAAAAATGCGGAAAGAAATATCGCTTCACAGAAATAATGATTATGTGAAATTAATCTAACAAGTCCTATCTATATCTGGGAGCAGTTTCGTTTTTAGGGTCATAAAAAAAATTAACCCTAACCCACCTATCTCTTTGAGCAGTTTCGTTTTTAATCCAATTTATATCTGTTTCAGACAACACAATTATTAACCACATACCTAACCTAACCTAACCTAACCTACCTATCTCTGGGAGCAGTTTCGTTTTTAGGGTCATAAAAAAAATTACCCTAACCCACCTATCTCTTTGAGCAGTTTCGTTTTTAATCCAATTTATATCTGTTTCAGACAACACAATTATTTACCACATAAAGCAAATCATTTGCTAAACAATTATTTACCACATAAAATTTGACGTAATAAAATATTTCAATATAAAAATGTTGCGATATAAAAAAAACGAAGTAAAATTATGCCACAGATGGTTTGCCAAATAAAACTTCGGCGAAAAGTTGCTTGCCAAATGAAATTTGACGAAACATAATTCGGCAAAAAGGCAGTACACCGGTTATTTGGACGAAAAGGTGCTGCGAAGCTTCCCGAACGCTGCCCAGCCGAGTAGGATTTGACGAGTGACCTCTTTCTCCAAGGACCTACCTAACTGTACCGTTTGTCCCAGGTTCGAGCGTAGAGCCTCCGACTATCACGGGAGTTAGGCCGTAGGTAAGCCTCCAACAAGATGAAGTGACAACCTTGTAAAGATCGCGGGAACGCGGTGGATGCGAAAAGCACAAGACCGGTCTGAGTGGAGAGCCTTGGGGGAGGCCTATATCCAGCAGTGGACGTCTTTCGACTAACATGATGATGATTATTAAACAAAAAATATTTACAACAATAAACACACTAAAATAAATCAATAATAACATCTTAAAAGGAGGCTACACACAGTGGTAATTCTTGCGGAACGATTACAACTCGTTGAAGATACGGAAGGTAGCACAGACAATAGGAAATAAAGAAGAAAAATAAAAGATATTTAAGCGCCCACATACAATGCTTTACTTCGCCTAATTTTCATTTCTTCGGTAGCTTATTTCTGCTGAAAACTTATTGTTTTTAGAATATCTTAATCATGGATTACGTATATTAGGCGATGAAATACATATTATAATAAGTAAAACATGTTTGGTATTTTGATTTGCGCTGTTACTTAAGGTATTATTATTCATTTTCCGCTGTTAACTGTAATTTCTCTAGGCATTGGAAACTCTACGCTTTTAATATACCTACTATTCCTGTAATCTACTAAAGTACCTACACCTAATATTGAAATTGACTTGTATGCACTCAAATATCTTCTCAGTATCAATATGTTTATTGAAGCACAAGTCACTTACTTGATCAAAACACATTTATGTCAGCTGGTTCGGGTATGCGGTGGTAGTAAATGGTAGTGTATAGGAGGCTCAAGTCCTGTGGTATTTCTATTTCCCAAAATATACGTCCAGTTAAGGAATCGTCACGTAACTGTGTATTAAAATATAAAATTCTGTCGTGATGAAAATAGTTTGGGTTAAACGTTTTGGATTTTTAAGGTGGCCATCCTTCGCACTTATCTTCTATGAAGTCTTAGGGCCGATTCGACCAAACTGGATAAGACTTATTCTAAGATTAGTCTATACAAATTCGGGGTTTAATCTTGGTATAAGACCTCATTCCAGTTTGATCGAATCCGCCCTAATTCGTAGTACAAATTTTCACCTCTGTATTCTACCCACGACTATGAACCACTTACACTATGGGACTACTCTCAAATCAAGAAAACCAGCTGCTTCATACATTTTCGTCGAGTAGGATTTATTTTATGTTTTCGTGATTTCAGAGTTGGTCCCTTAGGCGCTGTCTCCACGAGCGAGAGAATCGCGGCGATATTATCGTCGTGCCACGTATTTCTATACACTCTCTATGGCGCTGTCTCCACGAGCGATTCTCTCGCTCGTGGAGACAGCGCCTTAGTGAAAGTTATTCATATTTGTGGGTGGAATACAGAAGTGATCATTTGGACTTCGACTTAGATTTAACCCCCTATTTATTCACTAACTAGCCGACCAGGCGTACTTTTCTCGGCGAACTCGGAATGTTTTTTTCGTATTATTTTCCGATGATTTTATAGTTATTCTGCTATTTGTGGCAGAGACAAATCCAACAAATTAAAGATCATAAAAATCAGTGCTGCAATTCTTAAGTTAAAAATGGTGTAACTAACCCGACTTCGTTTTATATATAAATACATACATGTACACATACATACCTTCCCAGAGTGGGGTAGGCAGAGCTACAGAATTAATAACAACTCTAAAAACTTGGTGATAACTCTGTAACCACGGTAGCAAGCCCATCGCCTAACAGTACTACAAGCCTTTATTCCCTTAGTCGCCTCTTACGACTTCCACGGGAAGACATGGAGTGGCACAATTCTAACCCGGCAACCACACGGCAAAAATAAAAATATAAATAAAACTATTATATAAAGATAATGTGCCTTTTTCTTGACACCAATTGTTTTGTTTTATATACCGTTAAATTCCTTTCAAAACCCGGAATTGTTCCAGCGGTTTCAAGTGGGTCGTATAAGAGGGCGATCGGGCGGATATCTCCGCTGTTATCGTCGGATTTATCTCGGGATTTATCGTCGAATTTATTGGGAGGTTAGAGCCCAATTTCAATAACGATCTGGATTTAACGATTTGACTGACTGAAGTGCTTTAGTAGGAATAAGTGAGCGTAAATTTTATCGCCTGGCAAACGAACGACTTAGCCACCTGATAGTGAGAGAACTTTTGGGGTGTTAAGGCTCAGTATTATTGTTCGATAATCATGTGCTTGTAGCAATCCACTGACGAGTTTTTTTAGCATTATAGAGTTGGGAGCTATTGCTGCAACGCAATGTACCACGAAAGCATTGGGGCTATCCCGCAATGAAACTAAGCCTTTATGGTGGCATGACACTTCACTTAGCGTTATTAATAATTCGGCCATCCCATGTTACGGGGACTTTGATTATGTAATTTTCACAAGAACTTTTAACTTGGCATCCAAGATCCACCCTCAAAATATTGTGTACCGATCCTTTTGAAATTTTCAGCTCGGCAGCCAATTTTCGGATAGAACGGTATTTTTTCCGCCAAAGTCGCTCTCTCACAATCTTTACTACTCTATCGGTTCTAGCTGAACGTGGCCGACCGGATCTTTTCCTGTCTTCTACTGAGGAGGTCTCTTTATACCTTTTGATTGTGGTGTAAACTAGATTGCGTTTAATTCCAAGGGGTTTTAAGGCCTTAAAGTAGCACCTGGGATGTCGCCATTGCTAAATTTTCTGATAATCGTTTCACGAAACTGTTTCATCGTGGATTAAAAGAAAACTACAAATGCTTGATGTTTGAAACGATTGTATTTTGTTAACGACACCATACTTTATTAATTAAAATAAGAATTCGATGGCCTGTAGTCTGTATGTCTTTAGGGTTAGTGCAAAAAGATGTGTATTCGAACTTATTGGACACGGTGTATATCGTTAATGGTATCAGAATACCACCTATAGCGTAACCGAAGCGGGAAAAAAATCTATAATGTGTGCCATGGTGATAACAATTCTATAATAGTTTTTATTATAGTATTGTTATTACCATGGTTACGGCCATTCCGGATATCAGTCTTGGCTTGACTTGAGATCTTAATTTTTATAATAAACCATTATAAATATTTTAATACCAATTGCAATTACGTATACTAAAAATAGATGGTTAATATCCATCGATTTGTTATTTGGTTACCATGGTTACGTTCAATATGGATATCATCAAAATGGCGTTTCGATTGGCATATTCCAACATTTGTGATAAATTGTCAGAACTGTTTTTAGTAACTATTAAAATTTGCATTAAAGTTAACATTTACTGAACAAAACAGAAGCTTCATTATATACCAGTTACATAAATAGTAATTTTATATACGTAATGTTAGTTTAATGGTGTAGCATAAAAAAACATTTAATTACAGTATGTTTAATTTAAACTACAAGTAGGCAAAATCAAAAGTCCCGTTTTTTTGCTAGCAGTTTTATAAGCTGTCTCCATTCCAAATTTCATCCAAATCCGTCCAGTCGATGCCGTGTGAAAGAGTAACAAACTAACACACCCATGTGTATAATATTTTTAAGTTAGTGCTGCGTTTGCCGTGTGGTTGCCAAGTTAGAATATTGCCACTCCATGTCTTCCCATGGATGTCGTAAGGGAATAAAGGCTAGTAGTACTGTTAGGCGATGGGCTTGCCACCTGTCACTAATACACTGGAAAACATCTTAGCCTATTTGTGCCAAATGTGGTTACAGACTTGTTGGTAATTCTTTAGCTCTGCCTACCCCACTCTGGGAATGAAGGCGTGAGTTTATGTAACTATGTATTTATGTGGGTGGATCAACATTTGTTATTCTGTCCCGTATGCCAGGAGACAACAGTGATAGAGATTCTTAGAAAAAATGTTATAATATATACTTCCAGGACACTCAGGAGAAAGGCCATAAAAGAATGGGTGTGTAATTGCCAATAAAACAGTTTTTTAGTGGACTTATATCCTTTGAAATCATAGTTTTAAAGAGTGACCCAGGAGACGTCACCATGGCAACGAGCTACAAAGAAAGATTGACCCATGTATGCAAATCCTGTTTTAGTTGTGTTGTCGATGTTTCAATCAAATCTCCTTATTGACGTTAACGTCATCCCTTACTTTACCGGATTAGGTCTCTAATCCCCACTCGCATCTTACAAACTATGGATTTTCCACTAACCATCGCGCACACGTGTGGAAACAAGTGTGTAAGTAACCGGTGAGGCCCAGGGGGACCCTTTGCGGCGGGGTGGGGGCGTTAAAGGTTAAAGTACAGCTTTATTGCGCGGTTTAGTTTCGGTAAAAGCGGTACGTATTAATAATGCTACAGTAAAATGGTCAAAGCGCTACTTTTGTTACTATGATTACTTTTTTTTATGGTATAGGCGGCAAACGAACAGACGCATCGCCTGATGTTAAGCGATTGTCACCCATAGACACCTTCAGCACCAGAGGAGTCACGCTCTTCATTCAGATGAGAGCACGTTCTTTTCTTGAAGGTTTGGAGGTCGTAACGGTCTGGAAATACCGCAGGCGACGCATAGTTGTGAACTGCCAACCATCTAAATGATGGTGGTGATAATTCTGTCACGTAGGACGAGGCAGAATGCGGCAGGAATTAATCCGAACAGCTCCTCGGAGCACTCCCCTTTGTACAAGCGATAGAGACTGCAGAGTGAGGCTACATCTCTACGCAGATAAGCCAGGTGACTATGTCGTAAATATAACAGATATCAGAAAAAAATCAACTGATAACGAAAGTATGTTACCCAGTGAATGAAATCACATGAACATTTTTTTAAATTAAAGATGTCATATTAAAAATGTTAAGTTTAAATGCACCCTTATATTTAGAACGACTGTCCTTAGGGCTGTAATTTCCCTACCCTAAGAGATAAAACTGTTTAACTCTCATAATTTTCACGAATAAACTGTAATAGATAATAATGAAATGACTAAACCTTTTAATACTTAAGTCAGTCAACAAAGGAACGAACTGGTTTAAAAAAAAAAAAATGATGTGATTTTACTCATTATGTAACGTGCTTTCGTTATCTTTTATACAAAATCATTTAAAGTTACTTCAAAATATAGATAGTTAAAATGTATGTTTGTACGGAAGACACGCACTGTTTACAGAAATAAATACATTATAGATCGAAATAATCCATGACTCAAAAACAAACAGCTGTGCTGAGAGAACTAACTTTGTATATTTAATAAGTATTTCAAAGATAAAAAATATGAAACAATAACGATCCCTCCTTCGAAAAGAGATAATGCATAAACGGCCTATTCGATTTTCACCAACACAGACAAGAATAGTCCCTATTGATATAGGTTGAAAAAACTGCATTTAAAACGGTCTCGTTTTGGACTTACGATACCCTTAATAAAAAAAAAAATTAAACATTGTACAGTCTATGAACTCTTAGAAGAGTTTTCGGTTTAGTACTTCTCTCTCACTCGCTCTCATACGATCTTATTAAGAGCGAGTGAGGAAGAAGTACTAAACCGAAGGCTCTCTAAGTGCTCACAGACTGTGTTATTGTCTAGGGGACACGGTTTCTGTAGGAGAGTGTATGGAAACTTTTTATGTGGGTTGTCATGCACCGTCATAGGTAAGTATAATTTCTTACAACTACTTATTAGTTGTTGTGAGTTTTGGCACATTTTCCTGCTCAACTACGCATGAATATTTTTTTTTTGTTTTATGTGAGATTCATTGTTTTATATAATGATATGGTTTTTTTTATGAATTAATTGCACATGCGAATTTTCTCAGTAGGAGGGCAGTATGCTCAACCATCACAATAGTGTCAGACGAGAGTTTTTTTTTCAGTAAACACAAAATCAAAGTCCGAATAAAAAAAAAACACCCCTTACATACATACATAAACTCACGCCTTCATTCCCAGAGTGGGGTAGGCAGAGCTAAAGAATTACCAACAAGTCTTGAAACTTCTTGATAATTCTGTAACCACATTTTGCACAAGTAGGCTAAGATGTTTCCCAGTGTATTAGTGACAGGTGGCAAGCCCATTGCCTAACAGTACTACAAGCTTTTATTCCCTTGGTCGCCTCTTAACCACCCCTTTTTAATTAGAAAACCAAAGTAATAAACAAAATTAACGAACTATATTCGTTCACAAAATAGAACCCAGGTGTTTTAAAAATGATTACAAATTCTAACGGAATATTTAAATTTTATGGGTTTCCGCGATTCATTTTATTATTTAACCGCCAACAACATCCGAATAAGTATTATCTGCAATCTCAACGCTAAAGGGGACCCCAAAAGATTCGTCGGCTCGTAAAAAAGTACCCTGGCGTACCCGGACGAACCTCTAGGTGCTATTCTGTACCCCTACCGTGAGTTACAATTGGGGTTAATATACATACATAAACTCAGGCCTTCGCTCCCAGTGTGGGGTAGGCAGAGCTACAGAATTACCTACAACCCTAAAAACTTGTTGATAATTCTGTAACCACTTTTTGCACAAGTAGGCTAAGATGTTTACCAGCGCATTAGTGACAGGTTGCAAGCCCATCGCCTAACAGTACTACAAGCCTTTATTCCCTTAGTCGCCTCTTACGACATCCACGGGAAGACATGGAGTGGCACTATTCTTACCCGGCAACCACACGGGGGTTAATATACTTCAATGTAATTAGGTATGGATGTAATGCGACAAAATGCTTGAATATGTTTTCGTCGGTAGGTAGTAAAATAAACATCCTAAGTAAAGAAAAAAAATATCTGATTTTTCGGTTGCGTCATATAATTATAAAAAATAAAAACAGTTACCTAATTAAATTTGAAACGGATTAAGATGGAAACCAACATTAGTCCGTTACGTATTGAAAAAAAAAGTGACATGTATGCCATGTCATTGACTACTTTGAAAAACGAAGCTCGAAGTTACGTACGCTCTGTCCCTTTCTCTCAATTTAATTTCGAATGACGAATAAGGGTCTCCCCCACAGATCACAGAAACAAGGGAGATATGTTATGGGGGCGTGGTTCGTGTCGCCTCGATACGGTCAAATTGACCATATCGGCACGAGGCGTGTCAAGCGTTGACACAGTCACTCACTGAACGCTGTCAGTATAGAAGCTCCGTTTAAATGATAAAATGACTGTATGTAGCGTGAAAGTGTGCAAAAATCGAAATACAAACGTTAATATAAAATCAAAGGGCATAACTTACCACCGGTAATTTTTGCTTTTAAGCATTATTTATATTTTTAAATGAATATTTTATATTTGAATGGATTTCAGAGCGTAAGGTTGTGAAAGTTGTGTTGACGTAATTTCTATCGACTATCGATAAATGGCTTATTCTACAGCTATCAATAGAATTCAATGTGTTAATAGTTCTAGTTATTTATCACTACCACGACACGCTTAAAACAGAAAAAAAAAATTTTTAAAAAAATTTCACGTTATACAAAATTTAATTTTCATTACAATATTAACGAACGACGAAGGACTCTAGCAATTCAAATATAAGTAGGCGAATCATACAATTAAGATAAAAATAAATTAACCAACCACAGGCAAAGGGCTCTGGCTCAGTATTGAGCTGTGCTTGCACACAGCGCTGATTGACAGCTCGCGCCGACTCACTCTTAAAAGGATTCAAGCCTAAAGGTTGGATTTTTCTGTTTTAAGTAATTTGTACCATTTATCTTTCTGTTTTAAGTAATTTGTACCATTTATGAAATAAAGTTTACATAATCAAGTCGGTAAACTACTGGTTTGTCCCAAACTGAGATCTTGTGACGTGACACTCAACCGAACCCATTTTATTAGTATATTTGTATTAACATCATAAAGTCCAAGTTTACAATTTAGACTATTATGTACTAATCAAAACGAAAATCTTTAACAGCTCCAGAAAATTTAACCAAAGAAATTAAGCCATTTTTTTGTTACGTTCTAATATAGGTATATTCCAAATTTAAAATCTTATGTATCAATTTTACGCAAACCGTATTCTTGCTAATAAAATATTATTCTATTCTAATAATAATATATTAAGTTTAAATGATGTAATTGTATTAACCTAGTAGTAAAATAATAAAAATAGTACTTATTGCCTGTAAATTGAATAGTACCTATATTAACGTTGCAAACAAGTTTGAATTGTTTATCGATATATTTTGAAACATTCCTTGTGGCATCCCTAAGTGGACGACAGGAGAGAAACGCACACCTCTTGAAAAAAGTATAACTAGATGTCGCTGTGTGTGGGTAGTCCTTAACCTGCTGAACATAGGGACTACTATCTTGGCGCCATCTAGCTCTGAGGAACTAATTAATTACTCGTCGCATAGATGGCAGCTAAGTGACGAGTAAGCGCTACCTTACGTTCACTGACTGAACTACGATGGAAAAAAAACGATCTTTCAGCATTTTTCAACCTTGAGAACTTAGAATAAAGCTTAATTTTCTGCTACTATCAAAACTATGTTACGGCGTTTTTAGTTCGTAAGCTGTAACCAATTATGAGGAGGTTGTTTTTGTAGTAGTTAATAGAGCGTAAGCGTAAGACGCACACATGTTTAAAAGTGGCGACACCGGGTCTTGTACGAATTGGCGTTCATGTCATATCTCCCTTGTTTCTGTGATCTGTGGTCTCCCCAAACCAGTCGACGCCGTTTCGGCAAATCGCGTACGGAAAAAGCTTTATGTCAACGCAATAAGAGCGAAAACGACGTCGCTCCGCTCGGCTCGACTCGGCTCGGCGTTGCTAACGGAACGACGACGTTTTCGCGTCGATAGGTCTGGGGAGACCCTAACAGGGATAGAGCTAACATAACTTCGAATATAGATTTTCAGAGTAGGGACCCTGGGCTTGTAATTTTACGCCACAGTTTTGCGCTCTGGTAGCTGTCAATGACACATCTGTCACTTTTATATCAATACGTGACCGACTAAGGTGCGTCGTGATCCGTCCCAAATTTGATGAACTGTTTTCATTTGATTGATGTCAAAGTCTAATTGTAAAATCAGTGTATTAAACACTAGTCATATACGTACGAGGGCTAAAGGAAAATTTAGAATTGGATCGCATACATTGAAAATTAAATTTAACTTGTATTATTTATTTTCATTTTAAGTTGGGCATATTTTTAACAAGTTACAGAACAAAAGAAGTTCAGTTTCAGGAGAAGAAACGATCCATGCATTTAAAGCCCAAAGGTCAGAGGCACCCTGTATAAGAATTCTGCGAGGTCTACGAGGGACAGAGCATTGGATCGCTAGCACGATAATTGTCTCATGGTAAGGGTAGTGGAGAAACCATCTGTTTCCGAAATTCCATGATTTCGCGTAGCAATTTTTCCTGTTGCGTTTTTCCCCGTTCTGATTATACTAGCGTTATACCAAAGAAGGTTAAGTGTTTTTATGTAGTCGAAGCATTATTATACTCTATTGGTAACCAGATTAAGTTTAAAATTCTTATATTTTAACTGTGCATAAAACAAAACATTTCATTCAAGACTGTTGGATGGAGTTGGATAATTTAGTCGAGGATAGTACCTTTTGATCATCATCATCATCATGTCAGCCAAAAGACGTCCACTGCTGGGCATAAGCCTCCGCCAAGGCTCTCCACTCAGACCGGTCTTGTGCTTTTCGCATCCACCGCTTTCCCGCGATCCTTACAAGGTCGTCACTCCATCTTGTTGGAGGCCTACCTACAGCTCGTGTCCCGGTCCGCGGACGCCACTCAAGAACCTTCTATGAACAAGTGCGGAAAGCATGTCATTTGGCAAGGGACAACACACTGTATCAAACGAGGATTTGTACATTTGCGAAAAAAAATGTATGTGCGTATGTGGATATCTGTGTATCTGTCTTCTTCCCCTCGCACCTCTGAACTGGAGTGAGCTAAACGTGTGCACACATTCTGCCCGAAATAATTTAAATTTTAATAAAATTATGAAAGCCAAGATTATATCGTCAAATACTAGGAGTGCATAAACATTAGAAGTACCTGCCTAACCTACAATCACCCGCGCTGTGTCGCGCCCGCCCGCCGCTGCGCCGCGGTGCTACCTCCTAATTACCTCTGCGCTCCTGGTACTTTATTTAAACATGCAAACTCTTTGGTTTGGTCTAAGGCCGGTGCGGCTTAGTATATTAAAAGAAAAAGCACTAGTTCGAAAAAATCCGGCTTTCCGCACGATATACAGCCACGAAAAGTACCACTTTGTGAGCAACTGTATTCAAAAATGAGTCTTAAGACCGAGGTATACACTCTGTTTTTCACTTCGACTACGAGAAAAATACAGAAAAAAACAGTGATTATGAAATTAAAAAAAACATTAATGAGAATGTACTGACTTGTTCGTCGTTTCTCCAAATTTTTAAATTTTCATACGTTTTATTTAATGAGATCAACTCGAATGTCTGGCTGTAGGGCTTAATTGTCGCAGAATATCGCTAGATGTCGACAACACTTTGTGCTCTAGTGCATAAAATACGATTTTATGCAGCGTATACCCAGCATAAAGGACTTTACCAGCATGAGAAGTGAAAAGGGTATGTACATGAACGGATTATACTAGACTTAAACCGTTTTTAAATAGGAACCCAGTATAGGTAATTCAATGTCGTTATCAATCTTTGGAGCACTTATCCTTCCACATTTTATGATATCAAATTAAGGTGTTATTAAGTTTTATTAGAAGCGTAAAACACGTAATAAAATAATTAATTTTGTATTAAATAAGCAATTTTGCGTTAGCCTAGTGCTTATTAAGAATTTACGGCGTTTAAAAATAATTTCATGTTGCTGCGAAAGATGAGGTGTTCCAAGAAACAGGATATCGAGGTTGTTATATTAATAATTATTATAACGGGTTCAAATTGATTTTAATAAGTAGAAAATGTAATAATTTCTACTTTATATTTTTTTACGATCATTAGTTTACAGCCATACTTATAAACAGAGAATTGCTTACTTTTTCAGCTATCGATAAGTTCAGTCACTATTTAAATTTCTGTCTTTAATATTAACCTCTTTGATTAGAGCTAGTTGACCATTTGACCTCTTTGATGAGATTAAAAGCAACTAATTCACGTTTGTAAAAAATGTTTGTCTTACAACAAAAACAACTCAACAAATTGATTTAATATTATTAAGTCTTAAGTCGATAAAATATTTTATTAGACATGCGTAATCCAGTATAAAAATAGTACATTATTGTGTACCTTGTAACAAGGTACACAATAATGTACTATTTTTAACAAGGTCCTTGTTACCAATATCCAATATATTTCTAGATAACAAAATTGACACTTCCATACATACTATAAAGGCCTATTTACATTATGCAAGTTTCTTGTACAAGAATCGGCCATAATTGTATGCAATTATTTTGTTATAATTGTATTCAAGAATTGCACCATAGAGTTTACACGTGTGAAAAATTCAAAAAAATTAATTCAATTTTTGAATACAAGTATTGGCAGGAAATAATTGCTAACCTCTTTGTTTATATAAATGAAATTATTGCAAGAAAAAAATTGCATATAAGTCTTGACAAGTCTAAACCTTTTAGTTGTACGATATATTACGTAATGCTGCAATTATTGCATGTATTTGCAGCCGCAGATTTCAATCAATATTGATTGTTCGACTTGTTGTTCGTGGAATACATTTTTTGAATGATAAATGAAGCGGCAATTCTTGCATTCAATTGACTACATGGCCTGTTTACATCTATTCCAGAATTGAATTCAAGTTACTCTCAATATGCAAGAATATCACGTAAGGTTTAGACTGCAATATTTTATTTCCTCAATTTTATTGTATGGAATGTGCAAGAAAGTTGTATAATCTAAATGGGCCTCAAGGGACATCAAGAATTAATTTTTTCTCGTCCAAAAGTTCCAACCAACGCGCAATTCTATTCCCAGATGTAAAAAATAAATAAAGCGGGAGCTATTCTTATGAAACTGCCCAATACTAATGTGAATCTAATAACATACATACATACATTAAATCACGCCTGTTTCCCAGAGGGGTAGGCAGATACCAGTTCTTTCCAATTGCTAATCTTGACAAATATCTTTCGCTTCTTCAACATTCATACATCGAGACATGCGCGCACGTCGGTTTCGGGAACTTAAGATTCGGCTCTTTTCCAGTATTTCTCCGATTCCCGACCCTTCCACTCACTTTCGATCTGTATATCTCTTTCGTCAATCTTCTTTCATCCATCCTTTCCAAATGACCGAACCATCGAAGCATGCCCTTTTCAATCTTAATACTACATCTTCTTTTAATAATCATCTAATAACATGAGTGCTAATATGCTAGCTCAACCTAATTAATAAACCCGTTTTAAACCATTACAGCTTCCCTGCAACGCCGCCAAGCCTGATGCCATTATGTTCTGTCTCCAATTAAATTATTAACGGAGGATAACACAATTTGCTTTAGCTATTGAATTTAAGATACCTCCCTTTGACTAGGAGATGCAATTAGGGTCCAGGATCGCTACATACATCTTTTACAAACATACCGTCAAGCATTATTTACAACAAAGTTAAAGACACTGTTAACCGAATTGACTTGCTACAGAACTGGTAAATTTATGTCAAGAAATTGTTGACCCAACAAAAACATAACCTACATAAATTAGATACTACCGTTACTCTGTGTATGTAAGGTAATAAAAATAAACTTATACATACATACACACATAAACTCACGCCTTCATTCCCAGAGTGGGGTAGGCAGAGCTAAAGAATTACCAACAAGTCTTAAAACTTGTTGATAATTCTGTAACCACATTTTGCACAAGTAGGCTAAGATGTTTCCCAGTGTATTAGTGACAGGTGGCAAGCCTATCGCCTAACAGTACTATTAGCCTTTATTCCCTTAGTCGCCTCTTACGACCTATAAATAATGATAAAAATGTAATTCTATTTAATTTAGTACTATGTAAGAAGTTATAATATGTGACAAACCTTATTATTAAGATTTGTCAGATATAGCGACAATGACGTGTAAAATTATGTCTATTTTATCAATAAATGTCTCATTCTCATTGTCTGATCCAGAATAGTAATTTATGCAACTGATGCATAATGAGAGGCATTAAAATACGAGTGTGGTTTCATAATAATATGAGTGGTTATAAGGCCTAATTATGTACAGTTGCATACACTACTTTATCTACACACATATCATAAATTTTGAATTATCCTTTTTTCGTAACAGCAAAAAAACAACAAACAAATGACAACAATAATCGCGGCAATTCGATCCTCCGTCATTTTTATAAATCATATACAAACGAATTAAGAGGCCGTACACGAAATTTTGCCGATATCGCTGATTTACGTGATTTTCCAGACGTGATTTTACAGTTGAAATACTGTATTTCTATAAGTTTTAATACACAACACGAAAGATAAATTCTAATTTTATCGAATGTATGAGCTACTTTTCTGTTTTCATTATTTTATTTTGATTAATTGACCTGACACTGGCGACTGTTATGTGAATTTTGCTGGAAGAGGTTTAGAATGTCACATATTCATGAACCGTTTTGACGTCTAAACGGTATGAAAAATTTACAATGTATTGCTGTGAAAGTCGTCTAAAGTATGTATGAATTACATTTACCACGTTCAAATAAATTTTTCGAGTAAAAAAATAAATAAACATGGTAATTTTTTATAGAAAACGGGCAAAAAATATTTTTTATTTCGGCTACTCAGAACTCTCGTTTATAAAATTAAAACAATACAAATAAACTTTAGTTCATAATCAATCCATTACTTAAAAAAAATATCCAAAAAGTTCAAAAAAATTGGCAATAAATAATGTTTTAAAACAACCTAAATCTCGCATTTTGATACTCGACAAAAATAAAAAAGTGGCTCATTTATTCGTAGCTCATTTATTTGATCATAACTTAAATGATATTTAATGTTGAGCATTAAAACTTATAGAAAAGCAGTATTTTAACTGATAAATCACAAAAATAAGCAAAACGGTCAAAAAATCGTGTACGGCCTCTTAAGTCCCTATTCTCAAGTCACTCAAGATCAAATGTCGTGCGGTTGATATTAAAATGCCATACTGAAATGACGTTTCGAGTCGATAACGGTTTTAATATCCATGAATACTATAATAGCGACCCTCTTGAGTTTTGACAGCTGCTCCAAATTTAAACTTATATTATAACCTGACCAAAATCGATACTGTCATAACATTACAGTACAGATGTTACTTACTACCACAGACAAGAAAGTTCTCATAGTAAAATTAGTTGTAATAATGCTGGTCGTTTCCTACGGGGTTTGAACGCATAATAGAAGACTTATAATATTTTCCCTGTTCTCCTGTAGTTATACAGGGTGTTACAAAAATACCCGTAAAGCCGAAAGGGGGTTAAATGGTGCCTTATAACAAGTCCTTTTACAATATTTGAGAACCGTACTATCACTGTATGACTTACAGCCAAAAAAAAAAAAAACATTATTTTTTTCATTGATGTGCAAACCCTATTTCAGTAAAATTAAAGAGTAAACTACGCAGAATGTTTATGTAGATTTTTACCTAATTCGTGAAACGGTAAAGAGATATAAACAAAATGAACAGAATTCGATTAGATACATATTACAAGTCGAGTTTTGAAAGCCGATACAGTTCGCGAGCTCGATTTAAATTGCTATCTTCATGGCCTACGCATAACATCATAGGTATCGTAATATCTGAATTAGAAAACATCGTCATTTTGGAAAAAAATATGGAAAAACACGGAACAATTGTAGAATATCGATAAGAAGATTTGAAATGGACAACATTTTTTTTTTCCCTCTTGACGTTTTTTGAAGCCGGTACTTTAAGCATAATGACATCATAGTATTGAAACTTTGTGGATGAAAAACAGAAAAACCATTAAAAGTTGTCAATTATTAAAATTGGTAGGTGGCCTCTCTGTTAATTAATAATCTATGCTAACTCCGGTTCCCTGACATGACAGCTTAGGGTGACGGAACCAGTAATGGACAAGGCACCAATAATGGACACTTGATTCTTATTTTACAGAAGATAAGGGTTATTCATTTGTTTTGCAACAATCAATTTAGGACCGTATGAAATTTGATTTAAGACTGAAGTGTCCATTACTGGTGCCTGCCAGCTAAAAGTGTCCATCATTGGTGCCGTCACCCTACTAGGGTTGACAATGTTTTTGGCTTTGATAATTTATTATATTTTTTACGGGGTATTTTGTAACACGTTGTATATGTAGTGAGCTTCAAAATTAGATGGCTACAAAAGTATGTTATTTGAAATTAAACTAAATTGCTATCTCTCTTCAGCGTAAGTGCATAAGGACATTTTAAATTGGTAAAACAGTGCTGACCTCGCTAGTCAGGCATCGCGTTGTATCGTCATAACTGCCATACGTAATCCATATTTGTGTACGATAAATTAAGTTGGCAAAATGTAATTTCTTTGGCCTGTGAATATGAGGAAAGAGGGGGTAATCAGACACAAATTCACCTAGTCCATACTAAGCTCTAGGCAATAATAAACTTACTTAGGGTTATGGAACCAGTAATGGACACTTGATTCAAGATAACGGTTTTTTTGCAACGATCAATTAATGTAGGTACGTAAGAGGTTCGTATTAAGAATCGAATCGAGTATTCCTTATTGGTGCCTGTCAGCTAAAAGTGAAACACTGGTGCCATCATCCTAGAGAAATATATAGAAATCTTAAAGAGAGTTCTCTAAAAACAAAATACTGTAACTAATCGCGCAGAAAGCCGCCAATGAAAATTTAAAAATAATAAATATAATGTATACAACTTTATTCTATACATTTTTTTAACATTTTTGATTTGTTTATGACTGATGTCGATGATGTTGGTAGCAATGTTTTTAGGCAAATTTTGTTTAGTTTTTCCGCATTGTTCGCATCGCCTGCGTGTCGGCCACGCTAACTCATACTTGTCCCGCAACAGCCTCTTTTCCAGTTTCTACAGTAATACTGTTCCCTGGTGTATTGTAAACAACTGGTTTAATTCCGTCTTCGCAACCGTAGATTTCTCCCCGGCAACACCTATTCCTGATTGAAAACGCTCGACAGCCCCAATCAAACTTTGATATTTGCTCGCCATAATCAGGTCCCTGTTTGCAGGGAGTTCAGCAGCGCAGTCACTTTACTTTACCAGTTAAGTTACTTTACCGCACTTTCAATTAAATAAATTTTATTAATCAAATCAATCTTGAGAATGCAGGCCTTATAAACAGAAAAAAAAATCAGGTCGTATTATTTATTTAGGGTTATATTAATATGTAAAAAAAATCCTACGTGAATCCGTAGAATTAGGAATCTGTAGACAAGCGAATGTGTAAACATGCGAATAAAGGCTTGACAGGATTACCGGGCGAATTAAAACCAATACCAAAACGATTCTCTACCTTTTGGCGAAAAGACGTTTGACATGATGTATCGTTTAAAACGAACTTAACTTAACCTATACGGTTCTACACGACACGACGCGACGGTACTAAAACAAATCTTGAAATATTTACATACATACCTTCACGCCTGTAATCCCAGAGTGGGGTAGGCAGAGCTACAGAATTACAACTTCAAAAAGTTGTTGACAATTCAGTAACCACAATTTGCACAAATAGGCTAAGATGTTTACCAGCGTATTAGTGACAGGTTGCAAGCCCATCGCCTAACAGTACTACAAGCCTAATAGTGCCTTAGTCGCCTTTTACGACATCCACGGGAAGACATGGAGTGGCACTATTATAACCCGGCAACCACACGGGCAATATTTACAGTTACAGAAAAAAAAAACATGTTTTCAAATGACACGGTTGGGAGTCCCGTGACGGCTACGCGGCATAGCCGTGGCACGCCCTGTGTAATAGACAAAAATGCTTGGCCTAAACCCGAAACTTAATCAATACTTAAATATTTTTTTCACATTCAAAAGCTTTATCTTATCTAGGGGACACCGTTGATGTAGGAAAACATATAAATCTTATGTGCGTGTTCTTTTTTCCTCTTCTCTCTCGTAAGATTTTGCTGTGTTTTCCTGCGGAAACAGACGCAGGTAGCTTCTGACCATTGTACTGAACTGAAATCCAGTGGATATTTTCCCGGCAAAACGTAAATTTTCTCTTTGGTTTCAGTTTTCGGTGAGCCGTCCCTTACACCCTGTATAGGTATATATACAGGGTTTAAGGGACGGCTTACCGAAAACTAAAACCATAGCTTCAGACCATTGTTTGTACTGAAATGAAATCCAGTGGAAATTTTCCCGGGAAAACGAAAATTTTCTCGTCTGTTACGTGAAAATGCCGTTTTCACAGTTTTTTTACATAATGAGGTTCAGTATGTCATAATATGTTGTCCTAGATCGGTTTATATGCAAAAACATGGAAAAAAAACGAGAAAATTTTCGTTTTCCCGGGAAAATTTTCACTGGATTTCAGTTCAGTACAATGGTCTGAAGCTATGGTTTCAGTTTTCGGTGAGCCGTCCCTTACACCCTGTATATTTACGAAAATTACTGACTGCTGAGTTTCTTGCGGCGTTTCTTCTCAGCAGTGGTCTCCTCTTGTGAAGCCGACTCGTAACGAGATTTTTTCTTGGAGGCATTTTTGAATTGACTATTTATTTACAGTATTTTAAAAATGTTAATTAACCAGACCAAAGCACGGCACGACAACACGCGTCTTATCTAATGTCGGTCTAGACGTGCGATATCTATGAAATATTTGCCACTTATTTAAAGTAGGGACTCAACTGAAGGATTTGTTAGATGTATTTTCCGTTTCGTCCACTTTCATAACTAATATTTGATAACTGGTTATGAATAAGGATTTTTATTCACTGTTTCATAACCAGTTATTAAACAAGACTTTCTTTTCCATTTTCATAACCAGAACCTAGATACCACTCTTATTTCAAATCAATTGGACAGTGTCAACGGAGCTCCGCTCACGCGGAGCTCCTATTTCTGGGTGGCTTGGCCCTCCGGGCCTGCTGCAAAGCTAACATAACCTAAACCTACCTAGTTTCTGATTATGAAAATGGAAAAAAGTCTTGTTTAATAACTGGTTATGAAACAGTGAATAAAAATCCTTATTCATAACCAGTTCTGAAATCTTAGTTGTGAAAGTGGACTCAACTGTATTCCCTGGTATTTTTATTTTCTCGTATAAAAAAATCCGATAGCTTTCTTTCCCTATACACAAATTTCCGAAAGACATCATTCCCTATGGAAATATTTTCTGATATTTTTATTTTCTTCTATAAAAGTTATGAACGCCTTTTATCCCATTCGTAATAAATACTTTGACAGCTCCTACTTCTGGGCGTTTTGGCCCTCTGGGCCTGATATAAAAACAAACATACTTAACCTAAGCTAACTGAAACATATTACGGTGTAATAACTATTGGGAAATATTCGCTACTATGATAAAAATGTTTTCAGTGAAAATGATCTTACAAGACAAATACATAACAGTAAATATGTCCATAGGAAAAGAAAGTATCAGAAATTTTTAAACAATAAAATAATTGTACGGTGCAACACCGCACATTGAATACATAATGCATATTCAGCCATAGTGTCATTTTCACTTTATAGGTAAATTCCTTCCTTTGTCAGTCTACATTCAACCGCCGGCGACTCATAACATATCGTTCATTATATCATTAGAATAGTTCAGTGTGAAATAAATCAATCAAACATATCAGACTCTTTCAATCTCGATATCTATATTAAAAGGTGTATGGTGCGAATCGTACATCTTTTTGGTCCTTCGAACCTCCGTAGGTGGGACTTACTTCGCGAGTGAAAACGTTACACGTGCGCCCGGACAAGTAAGTGTACCAGGATCCTTCGGTGAGTCATCAGTTTACTTCTTATAACCTCAACTATCACTGTGTATCATCATGGAAGAGCTTCTAGCAAATCAAAAGCAAATCAGGAGTGCAATGGAGCAACTTCTTAGCAATTTTAAGAAAGACGGTCCTGATAGGAAAACACCGTCTTCTATCAAAAAACGTCTAACTACCATAGACGGTTATTGGCAAGAGTTTCAATGTAATCATATCAAGTTATGCGACTTTGACGACCAATCAGATGAGTATTTTGTTAATTCTTATAAGCAAACATCAACATTTTACAATGAAGCTAGAACATATATTTTAAATCAGTTGTCTAAAGAGGAAAAATCACTCGCTCGATCAACACCCCTATCACAGATAGGGGATAAGCAGCAGCAAAAAGTAGGTGTCCCAGAAACATCCACTTTACAACAATCATCATTTCTAAATCAAGCTCCACGAGACCAGGGAACCAATAGCAAATTCGAAGAAATGCTCAGAAAACAAAAGAGTAACTTCAAAGCATTTGAAAGAACGATCAATCAAATTAACCTTGACACTGTCTCTGAAAAGTGGGAGTTTGAGGACATTTTAAAATCAGTCCAGGCTCGTTGGAATGTCATCGACTCCCTCCACTGGGAAATCGATAGCGAAGCCTTTGAAGAAAACACCGAGTATGAACAAATATTCACCAAATTTGAGCAAAAATATCAAGATATCAAGAAATTTATCAACAGCAAAATGTGGGCTCAGCGTCACCGGGATAAGTCTACGCCACAAATGGAAATACCAACATTTGGGGGTAACTATCATCAATGGGTGTCCTTCAAGGATTTGTTTGTGGAATCAATCCATAACAATAAATCATTATCAAATGCACAAAAGATGCAATTTTTAAAAAGCAAAGTCAAGGGAGAAGCTGAGAAATTGATTCAGCACCTACAAATCAGCTCGGAAAACTACGAAGTTAGTTGGGAAATCCTAAATCATCGTTTCAATAACAACAAACTAATCCTCAACTCTCATCTTAGTATTTTATTGAACATGCCTAATATACAACAGCAGTCAGCTGTAGCTATCAAACGGATGCATGATATTACTAATGAATGTCTTAATGCCATTAAGTCTCTTGGAGTAGAGATACGCTCATGGGACCCGCTGGTTGTTTACATCGTATCAAACAAACTTGATGCCGATACTCATAATGATTACTTAGAATCATTAAAAAACCCTAGGGACCTACCTTCCCTTCAGGAGTTGTTAGAGTTTATGGAGATTAAGTTTACATCACTAGAGTCATCCAAACGCAAAACAGATGCAGGAAAATCGTATCATAATCTAGAATCATCTTCATCTACGAGCGCACTGAAAAAGCCCCATTATTACAAAGCTTTTACTAGCCATCAAAATCATAACGCTAAAAAAGAAATAAACATGAACAAAAATTACCAAAACAATTTGCAAAGTTGTCCAGTTTGCAACAAAGAGCACGGTATATTTCATTGCGACACGTTTCTAGAATTACAACCAAGCATGAAACAAAAAACCATTACTAAACTATCGCTTTGCAAAAACTGCCTCTATAACCATTATGGCAAAGAGTGCCGCTCTTACAAAAGGTGCCGCTTGTGTAAAGAGGATAGAGGCGCCGACTTATGACGCGAGCAAGGAACCAACTCAACACAAAAATCATGTATTACAGAAGGAGCAGGGATCGTTACCGGTATTCTTACTACCGGTTTTAAATAAGGTATAACCGGTTATAATTGCATTTTGGTATTTATATCACTAAAGCTCTAATAAGCGGTATAATCAAAACCGGTATTGAAATGTAATAGCGGTTTCGACAATTGACAACATTACCTCTATTTGATACTTTACCAATAAACCCATTACCGGTAATACCTGTCAGTGTCCAAACAAGCAAGTTTTCTAATTTTGAATTATGACAATCAACGAAAAGATTACCATTCTGTCATATGATCGGTTTGTCTTATTCTTTTCCGTCCGCGGCCCATTTTAGATATTTTTATATAAATACGAAATCTTTCTTTTTCGTGTGGCTTTTAGCTACTTTATTAAATTATTACAGAAAGGCAAATAAACAAATTGACAATTGACAATTTGAAATACGTCGCAAATCAATTTATTTGTTCAGTACTAGCAGTCATTTCAACCAGTGTTAGCCAACAATGCTATTGAGTTATGTTACACCTATTTGTTGTGCTTCAGTCATAATGTCTACTTGACACCTTATCTATCAAGAGCAACGAATACCGATATTAAATAGAGGTAAAGAATACTGTAAATAGTGCATACATAGTGAAAAAGACAAAAGCGGAATGACAACATTACCTCTAACTCGAATATAGGTATTATTATTTTAGCGGTAATCGTTTGACAATGTATATACAGGTATTCAATTTCACCGGTTTTACAATCCCTGAGAAGGAGGCAGGTGAAGTCCTTCTGGCTACAGCACAACTCAATGTGCAATCTGCAGATGGTTCTTATAGAAAACTGCGAGCTCTCATCGACCAGGGCTCACAAACTTCGCTTATCAGTGAAAATGCAGCACAATTAATAGGTTTGCACCGAAAGCGTTGCAAAGGTGTCATCTTCGGCGTTGGAGCTAGAGAAAGTAATTGTAAGGGAATAGCATCAATCACTTTATCATCGATTCATGATAATTACACTTTAAGTACAGATGTGCTTATTATGAAACAACTAATCAATAACTTACCCAATCAATCATTTGCAAGACCATCATGGCCTTTCATCGATACTATTCCACTAGCGGACCCAGACTTCAACATAAGCCGCCCAGTTGACCTTTTGTTAGGCGCCGATATATATTCAACAATAATATTAAGCGGTATAATCAAAGTAAATGAAACTCAACCGATTGCGCAAGAGACGCGCTTTGGTTGGATTTTATGCGGAACCACGAATGCAACAGAAACGATTTTGGACAATCGAAGATATTTCTGAAAACATTTACATGAGTGCAGAGGATCAACAATGTATACAGTTTTACAAATCAACTACAGAAAGACTAGCAGAGGGAAAATATGTAGTACGTCTTCCATTGCACCCCGACATACATGAAAAATTAGGCTTATCAAAATCTAAGGCTATTGCACAATTCCTTCAACAAGAGAAGAAGTTTATTAAACAAAAGTATATCGCAAGTAATTACAAATCATTTATGAACGAGTACATCGACTTAGGTCACATGCACCGAACAGACAGTAAAATGACACCGGGTTATTACTTGCCGCACCACAGTGTGCTCCGCGCTGACTCAACTACTACATCTTTGCGGGTCGTATTCAACGGGTCAGGGAATACGACAACGGGATTGAGTTTGAATGACCTTATGTATAGAGGTCCAAACTTACAACAAGACTTGCTATCATTAGTTTTGAATTGGAGACAATACCAATATGCATTCACTGCTGACATCGAGAAAATGTTCAGGCAAATTCTGGTTCATCAAGACGATCAAATATATCAAAAAATAGTTTGGCGTGAGTCAACTAATCAGCAACTACAAGATTATCAACTGGCAACTGTCACTTACGGCACTAAGGCTGCGCCCTTTCTTGCTATGATGACGCTCAAACAGTTAGCAGCTGATGAAAGTCAGAGATTCCCTGAAGCAGCAAAGGTATTGGAGCAACATTTTTATATGGATGACCTTTTAAGCGGAAGTCATAGCATTCAATCAGCAAAACAATTACAAGCTGATCTGATTGAACTCCTTAGGTCAGGAGGGTTTAATCTCCGTAAGTGGACTTCAAACGAACAAACTTTGCTTAAAAATTTAAACAACACCACAGATAATCAACAAACCTTTGACTTTCGTCATCAAGAATCCACGAAGGCTTTGGGTTTAATATGGAATGCTAAAGATGACACCTTTACATTCCTTTACAATATTAAAGAACAATCACCATCCAAGCTTACAAAAAGGCTCCTACTAGCAGAAATATCAAAAATCTTCGACCCTCTTGGATGGTTAGCTCCTATCACCATACGACTCAAGATCTTATTTCAAAGTGTGTGGATTGCAGATCTAAAATGGGATGATGAGGTCCCAGAAGTCATCTCAAAAGAATGGAAACAACTAAAGGCAGACCTAGCTAACATCAACAATATCAAAATTCCGAGATGGATACAAAGCGGAGAAAAGGCATGTATTCAACTACACGGATACAGCGATGCATCACTGAAAGCTTACTCTTGCGTTATTTACGCCCGCATAGAAAAACACGAAACAATATCAATCATTCTCATGGGAGCAAAAACTAAAGTAGTTCCTATCGGAAAATCAAGCGGCGAGGTCTCGTTACCACGCCTGGAGCTTTGTGGAGCACAATTACTCGCAAAGTTTATGATCAAGGTCAAGCAAAGCTTAATCAATCACGACATCGAAGTGTACGGGTGGAGTGACTCAACAGCAGTTCTGGGGTGGCTTCAGGGAGTGCCTAGCCGTTGGAAGCCATTTGTTGCCAACCGCGTTAAGAAAATCATCGAAACAATACCACCTAATAGCTGGCGTTACGTCAAATCAAAAGAAAACCCGGCAGATTGCGCTAGTCGCGGTCTGACGGTGACTCAGTTGCAGGAACATTCGCTCTGGTGGAATGGGCCAACCTTGTTATCATCTGTTAATCATATCAACAAAAAAGAAAATACAAATATTAGCACAGATTTAGAAGAAAGGACATCAACGCAATCAAACGCAACTCAAGTACAAGCTTCTGCTAATGAGAACTTTATTCAACAGCTGATTGAAAAGCATAGTAACTTTACACGTGTGTATCGTGTAGTCGCGTGGATACGACGTGTGTTGACACGTGACAGCGAACGGCTAGAGTATTTGACAGCTGACGAGTTACGAGCAGCGAAATTAAAAATTATCAAGTACATACAACAATTGGAATATTCAGAAGAGATCAAAGATTTGAAGCAACATAAAAAGGTCAAATCAACGAGCAGAATTGCGAAACTTTATCCATATTTTATCCTTTATTCACTTTATAGGTAAATTCCTTCCTTTGTCAGTCTACATTCAACCGCCGGCGACTCATAACATATCGTTCATTATATCATTAGAATAGTTCAGTGTGAAATAAATCAGTCAAACATATCAAACTCTTTCAATCTCGATATCTATATTAAAAGGTGTATGGTGCGAATCGTACAATAATGATAACAGTGTATACGTATGTAGGGAAAGAAGGCGTTCGGAAAATTTCATACAGGAAAATAATTGTAACAGTAAATATGTCTATAGGATTTTTTTATACAAGAAAATAAAAATATCAGAAAATACGTCTAACAAACCAACTGAAGAGGTTGATAATGACATGAATGTATGATTTAATCAAGTATGTTTTTTTTAATGAATTATCATTAGGTAGAAACTAGCTAGAGTGCATTCTGCTTTTAAGTCAATACCTACTCTTTGGGTAATGTCAATAATTGCCGCACCGAAAATTCCGATGTAAGCTCATCATAGAAATATTTGCCCTATCCGGGAATCAAACCCGGAACCACTAGCTTCGTGTAGGCGGGGGCACTTCCAACTAAGCTACCGCGTCGTTACAGGTAAATGAACTCTCCGTTTATAATTTCATCTTTAATAAATCTTTTAAAATTGTACTGCCGAAATATCAATAAAGTGTAAAACAGACAAAGTTCTGGTATAATGTCGCTAGTAAGCAGTAGTTTAGAATGTTTTCTTTAATAACCAAAGCGGTGTTGTTAAAAAAATCGCTGAAGCTGGATATCTTCAAGAAAATTATGTCGTAGTCCTCGTGGTCCCATACGGGTGCGCCGACAAATCCTGAAAAGACCCCGTCCTGTCCCTCGTTGCGGTCCGACGTGTTGCGGCACACCATAGGGCTTCCCGGGGCGCTGACGTTCCCGGCTATCCTCTTGCTTCTCAGAATCCTCTTCAACACCACTTCACCGCTTGGTACAATAGAATAATTTGAGTACGATAAGTGTTGTTGTATATCAGGAACACGATCGTTGAAGTTGTCCGAACCGAACAATCTGGTTTCTAAATACACTGGGAATCCCGTAACTACACATTGCAGGTTAGCGCCTTCCAAAGGTTTCAAGCCAACGGGGATGATGTTGACCTTTCTGTTTAAAATGAAGGGTTTGAATGTGTAGGTTATGGCGATGGTTCGGTCTTTAGAAAAACTGACTGACTTTATTCGTCGCCACTGTGAGTAAATGTTTGCACCCTTAAGCTCGATTTTTTCCAAGCTCGGCGCCACGGCGTACGTGCCTTCTAAGTCTAGGAATGTACTTGTTGCATTACATGGTCTTTTGTTATGGCACAGGAATCCTCCCCCTAAAATGAAGTACGCCCCAAGGGCGAGCACCTTATGAGGCGCTAACAAAACCCCAGCGCAATAAGTCGTGTAATTATTATTATAAGTATCACTTGATCTGATAGATTTGAAGGCAACGTGATATGTAAATTGACCTAATTTGACCTCGAAGTTGTCCTCAGGTTGCGTGAGCAAACCCCGCGTCCAGCACAGCAGCAAGCATGTCACGGGGACATAACTATAAAGCTCACGCATTGATGCCAATCCAAACTGGTTATTCTTTCTAGCCTAATAAGGATGCTGATACTGCAATATGCCTTTCTTCTTCAGCCAAATTTTCAGTGTTTTTCAGGTTCAGTGGGTAGTTGCCAAACAAATTGCCACGAATTATCCAAGATCAAATCGTGTTCCAATTATATATTTTCTGAAAAATGTCTGTTCACTTATGTTTTAGAATTTAGTGTAGGTTTTGGTTAGCGATTTTACTAATTAGTCTGTCATGTCAAATGTACGAAGGATAAGCGTGACAAGTGTCACATTTCAATTTCTGTTTTTAGAAAAATTTACAGGCCGGAAAGAGTTCTGAGTTATGTTTGATCGGCTTCAACCTCGAACCAACCGGCGTCACTCAGTTTCTCTTCTGAGTGTTGTACATACGTAGAGTATACAAAATCTTAGAAGGTATTCACATAAAATATTCAAACTTATTTTTCACGCTACTGGTCGGAAATGTGGCGAGAGATGGTCTGTTCTTGGTCCGCAAAACAATCAATAGTTGTACTTTGAATGAGCAGGCCTTCTATGAATTGAAACTGGACAACTAAAAAATAGTTGGTCTGTTCCATTGAGCAAGTCGACCAATCACATCGGTCCGCTGAACACTGATTCGACCAATCAGGACACGACTTGTGCTGCATATGAAATTAAATTGGCCAGTGAGTTGGGTTCAGGCTACACTCCCTGTGAAGTTTGGTGGTCTTGGTATTCGTACCTCTAGTGACCTGGCACTCCCTGCCTTTCTGTCTTCTGTTCACAGCACTTTCGCCCTCATCGGTGGGATTCTTAATGTTCCCAACCTCACCGTTGAACAGATATCGTGTTTGTCGGATGCAGAGAAGTTTTGGAGTGCCAGTAACCCCGGGGAAATTTCCCCTGTCGAAAAAACCAGTCAAGCCGCTTGGGACTTAATTTGTGTAAAATCTATTCATTTCAACCTCTTAAGTTGCCAAATTACTTCCGAGCGGGCCCGTTTGTTAGCGGTTTCCGAACCAGAGTCGGGACACTGGCTTCATGCCCTTCCTTCTAGGAACCTCGGGTCACTTTTAGATAATAATTGTTTGAGAATTGCCATCTGCCTTCGACTCGGCCTGAAAACTGGCACGTTGACGAGATGTCTCTTTCAAAAATGGCTCTAAAACTGATACTCACAGAAAATTCATCTTTAAAATATACTATTTCACGTCCTTATTCATCGACTGCTACCTCTAACAGTTTCTTTAAGACAACTGCATTTTTATGGAGTTCATGACCTGGATTCCACAGAGGTTATCTTTTAAAAACTGAAGCAATTAATATTTCATCTATTTTTTCTTCTAAATCGCCTCGCGCCAAAAAACCAACGCGTTTGTTTACTTGGATAGACGGTAAGCAACTAGCTAGGCGCCGAGCGCGCAGTGCGGCCGGTCGCGAACATTCTAGAACGATTGTTTTACTAAGTTATTCGCTAGATGACTCTCTAGGCTCTAGGCGCTAAGCAAGCCGCCTGTCAGTCCGGACGTAGCCTTAGACGAAACTAGATCGATCGTTTAAAATACGGGACGATTAGGTGTAGGTACTGTTAGGCGATGGGCTTGCAACCTGTCACTAATACGCTGGTAAACAACTTAGCCTGATTATGCAAAATGTGGTTACAGAATTATCAACAAGTTTTTAGAGTTGTTGGTAATTCTGTAGCTCTGCCTACCCCACTCTGGGAATGAAGGCGTGAAGGTATGTATGTATGTATGTATGTATGTTTATTCAGTAAGTAGGCCGCACGGGCACTTTTACACGTCAAGAATCTACCAGCGCTTCGCAAGAGACCACTGCTGAGAAGATTCGCCGCAATTAACATGCCCCAGTGTTGGCCCGTTATTTTTTTTATTTTTTTTAAATTTATTTAAGGTTTACCAACGAATGTTTACACCAATACTTAGATAACGATACTTACAAATACAAAGTTAACCTAGTGTAACACCCACTTAAAGGTAAACACCGCATGCAGTTCTTAATTAATTTCATAATTAAAGAACAATCAATTATACATTTTTAAACATAACAATTTATAATTTAGAAACAAAGACTTACGAAACTACAATAAAGTACCTACATAGAGGTAAATAACGTGCGGTGCTCGAGATTAACTATAAGTACGGCCACTAATATTTTAAGTACAATCAGACATGGACTTTTTAAATTGTCTAACAGAGTCGAAATATATATCAACAGCATCTCATTGCATGTCGAGTTAAATAAAATCTTGTAAAATTAAAATCATTTCACAGGTCGCATAAATGAAGAGACGTTTTTCTGTTTTTTTTTTTTTTTTTTGTTGTCATAGGAAGGCAAATGAGCACACAGGCCACCTGATGGTAAGTGGAAACTGTGACCCATAGACATTCGCATTCACAAGACCGCAATCCTAAGACTGCAAATGCGTTGCCAACCCTGAGGCCGAAGATGGAATGCCTCTATGCTAGTCATTTCACCGGCTGTCCTATCCCCAAACCGGAACACAACAATGCGAACACTGCTGCTTGGCGGTAGGTTAATGGATAAGATGGTGGTACCAACCCGGACGGACCCTGCACAAGGTCCTCCCACCTCCAAAATTCATTGATTCCTTTTTCGGCACATTCCTTTTTGGACATATAATCCGTTTTCGGCATATTCTTGTTTCGGCACATTTTAGTAAATAAATTATACTATGAAATACTAGTGACTTTGCTTGCGTCATAAAATAAAATAATATTTATTAATAAAACATTATACGACGTGTTACAAAATACCCCGTAAAAAATATAATAAATTATCCCAGCCAAAAATATTGTCAACCCTAGTAAGCTGTCATGTCAGGGAACCGGAGTTAGCATAGATTATTTAACAGAGAGACCTACCTACCAATTTTAATAATTGTCAACTTTAATGGTTTTTCTGTTTTTCATCCACAAAGGTTCAATATGCTTAAAGTACTGGCTTCAAAAAACGTCAAGACGGAAAAAAAATATGTTGTCAATTTCAAATCTTCTTATTGATATTCTACAATTTTTCCGTGTTTTTCCATCTTTTTAGTGTAAAAGGCGATCTTTCGACATTTTGACCAAATTGAGTTGTTATGACCATCGTGATATGGAGAACAAGCCGCGTCGACCCATCTTATCCGTTTGTCGATAAGAGCCTTGGTTGCGAAGATACGATAAGGAAAAAGGCCGTATAACAGACTATTTTCCAGCAAATACTAATCAATAAAGCGGTAACTACACAATACTACATTAGAAAGACGTAAAACAAGACACTCCGCATTATTGTCTGGTGTAGGTTTTATTTATTAATAAGTTGAACTACTCTATAAGGCCGTAATTGCAGATTACTAAGTAAAAAGAACGAATAACATATTTTACCGCCTTTTAACTTAGTATTTCAAATGTTTTTTCTATTTGCTCAAAATCTAAATGAACGTAACAGAGTTTTCTAGACAAAAAGACCGTATGTCAGTATTTTGCGGTATTTTAGTCTAGTTAATGCCGAGTTTTAAATAATGATAAACTTGTTTAAAAAAACGTTTATTTTGTGATACGGTATTTTTACTTGGGACAGAGGTAGTTTTTAACGCTTAATTACTATTCGAATATCCACAGTCGACCCATGCTACTTAATAAAACCGTATAATCCCCAATCTCCTACATACCCCCCGCGGACGGGGAGTACCCGCGTTCGGGCGCCCTTCAGTTCGCTGACGTTACGGGTAATGAAGGTGCGTGTGCGCTGGCGCCCGTTATCACGCGAAAAGACGAGGATGACGAATTGACGATAAATCATAAAACTGAGTACATAATACCATTCTAAATATTTGTTACCTGAGTACAGTAAAAATAAATAAAATAAATATATAAATTAATCTATGATATATTTTTTTGGAGAACTAACATAATTGGGATAGACCAAAAAAAATAACTCACCGTTTTTATAATCTAATACAAAAGAATAGGTAATTTTAAGAGACCAATTTCATTAATTTTGTATTTGACCGAATAGTTTTGTTTTTATATCTTTATTTATTTAACAGACATTTTATCGACGAATTACATGATAATTAACGATAAAAAGTTATTGCAATAGTATAATAAAACATACTATTTCAAGCGCTTTACGCCTAACCCGTAAGACAAACCTGGGAGGGCTTCAAGCCAAAAGCGAAAGTCAAACAACACGGTCAAATATACTTTTGTCGAATTGTCCGAAATAAATAAATATAACAAAAACTTAATCATGCAGAACGGCTTTAAAACCCTATTCCTCGAAATGGTTTTCCAATTAGAGTAATTTAAAAAACTAGAACATTCCCAATTATGATATTAGAATTAGAACATCAATAGTTAGCAAAGAAATAAGTCCTTTATTAGAATATACAGGGTGTATTGCAAGTCGTGTGCCAAATGAATATGGTGGGTAGCTAAGGTCACTTGCAACACGTTTTGGGCCAATTAACACTAATCCTACCCACGGTGTTTTTTTTATATTTTTTTTGAAAAAATCTCGGAATCTTCCAAAAGTTAACCATTTTGTTCACCTATCTTTTTTTTTTTAATGTGACAGCACAAAAGTACTTATAGTTTTTTTATCTTTAATGTTTGCGCATTCGAATGAAATGTTATTTTTATTCATATAGTAAACAAATAAAAAAATATTAGCCAACAAAGTGTGAAGAACAGAAAAATAAAATCTTCACGGTCAACTTTACGGCACAATTAAAAAAAAAGTAGAAGCTCCTCAGATCTTCCAACATCATAAAAACTTCTCCAGTTCCTGACGATTCTTACGGTATACCACATTTCTAGAATCACGTTCAGTTTTTCGTCAAAATATGGTTTCAATCTAAAATTGTGGTTTTATTCGGTCAGTAGATCCAGCCAGTTAAATGGGCTAAATGCACAATACAAAACGCAATATGGTTAAAAATCATCTTTATTTTAATAATTACTTCAAATTTTGTTCAAATTGTCTTCCTCCACAATTGATACATTCGCGACACCTTTTTCGTATTTCTACAGTTGTTGTACGAAGTATCTTTGACTTTTACGTCTGGGGAAGGGCCAAAGAGCTAGTGTACGCAACACAAGTAGAGAGCAGAGAGCATCTGATCGCAAAAATTAATGACGAGTTCGCAATAATGCGGCAAGAAATGACACTTCGTACAACAACTACTTTGAAGTTGTAATTCTGTAGCTCTGCCTACCCCACTCTCTGGAATTACAGGCGTGAAGTACGAGTATGTATGTATGTAATTTTATGGAAATAAAGCAAATCTAGAATATCAATAATTAGCTTACAGAGATGGTTAAGTCCTTTTATAAAGTGAATATTTTATAGAGCATAAAACAAATATATCAGTAAATGATAAAGTGACTATAGTGAGATTTGTCTGTTTACTTTTCATAATATATTTTACTAACATGAGGACTCAATCTAGCTAGAAGACAAAATGACTTCTGTATCCCACTGTTTTACTATAAAAGATAAACATGGATACTTGGTGAAATTGAACATCTCATTTAGTTATATAAAACTCAAGTCAAATATAGACTTAAAGGTGAAACAAGCAATATCAATCTTGAGTCACAATATTATATGATATAAAAATAACATATTATAACTATCGCTTTATTGAACGATAAATAATCTACTGTATAATTGAGTTTTTAAACACTCAATTTATATTTTGACCCTTTTCATCCCTTACTATACGACTGACTGACTAATCATACATATTGGCAAGGAGTCTGACCTGTCTATGGAGGATGACTATTGAGATAGACTAAGGTCTAGGGATAGCGATCCCAGAGCGTATGGAGGAGATCTCCTTATATTTTTTTATGGCATAGGAAGGCAAACGAGCACACAGGCCACCTGATGGTAAGTGGAAACTGTGACCCATAGACATTCGCATTCACAAGACTGCAAATGCACTGCCAACCCTGAGGACTAAGATGGAATGCCTCCATGCTAGTAATTTTACCGGCTACTTATCTTATCCCTAAACCGGAACACAACAATGCGAACACTGCTGCTTGGCGGTATGTTAATGGATAAGATGGTGGTACCAACCCGGACGGACCCTGCACAAGGTCCTGCCACAAGTAAAGGTCCTCCTTCCCTAAGGGGGCCACAAAACATTTAAATTCTTAGATTTGCTTTAATGTAGACTTCGGTTTCATAAATTATACTATAGGTACATATTAACTTTATCTTTAAAACCTATTCACTTAGTACATAGGTTGAATTTCAAGTGGTTAGGAGTCATTAAATAAACTAGGATAGTGTTAGGTAAGTTATAAATTATAGTCTACATACATACATACCTTCACGCCTGTAATCCCAGAGAAGGCTAGGCAGAGCTACAGAATTACAACTTTAAAAAGTTGTTGATAATTCAGTAACCACAATTTGCACAAATAGGCTAAGATGTTTACCAGCATATTAGTGACAGGTTGCAAGCCCATCGCCTAACAGTACTACAAGCCTTTATTCCCTTACGGCCAAACCTGTATGCGAGCATTTTGTATGGACAAATGTCAAATTTTAACCAGAGGTAAGCCTTATCTATCCTCGGTTTGAATATAGGGTTCGGCCGTTAGTCGCCTCTTACAACATCCACGGGAAGACATGGAGTGGCACTATTCTAACCTGGCAACCACATATTATTGTAAATATTTAGGTATCAATATTCTAGAGAGTATTAGTATGGCTAGGACTTAAAACAAAGACTTAAAGAATTCTAGGGTTACTATAGGTTCACAACTTTACTATTGGGTTATATTAGATTACTTGACGATCACATGCCAAAACTAATTTAATTTTAAAATAGGTTGTTAGGAATAGGAAGCTTTATAGACTAGGAATGTTACTTATGGTGACTAAGTTATTAGGTTAGGTAGATAGATGTAGTAGGAATTAGGTAAAAATAAAATAAAAATGAAATTTTAGCTTAGGGCTATTATAATTGGTTCCACAAGGACCAGGATTTGAGTAATTCTATTGAAAGGTGCTTAGGCTTTTGCAAGGAGAATATATTGAGTTTAATTTTAGTAAAGAAACATTTACCAAAGTAAAAGGAAATCGCCCGATGCTTTCATCGCACACTCACTTCCGAGGGATAGACAGACGCAAGTCGAAAACAGAATTTAGTACGTAAACTAGGTCCATTAATGCCTGCTCTTAGCTTGAAATTTTGCGACTACTTGCCAGAATTCAACCAAGAAAATGTCGACGAATTATAGTTTTAGTATTTTTAACTTATAATTCATCGACTTTTTCATGGTTGGATTCTGGCAAGTCCTCCCAAAATTGCGATTCAATTACTTTATGAGACTGATTATGTTTAAATTAAAATAATTAAATAAGACGTTATGATTAACAATGCGTCATACAGACGAATTAAAGAGTATTATTGTTGATTTATTGAATAACTAATAACGCGACACCAATCTTAGAAGAGATAATATTTCCTGTGATTTAACTGTTAATTTTTGTTTATTTCAAATATATTTGTACGGAATTTATGATGGTTTTAATTAGCAATTAGTCTAACCTTTCATCGTAGTACTAGATTAAAAAACCGTATTTCGTCTGACTTTTGAAGACATACGTTTTTTTAGACTAGTATATAAATATAAAATGATCGATACGAAAACCAACCATATTTTTTTGATTTGCGTACTAGACAAGATAAACGTATTTCTTTTATTCAGCGTTATTATTTAGATCAGAATTATTCAAAAAATATTTTGTACTAAGCAATAAGGCGGTATATTGCAAATACGTCTTTTTAATTAAGCATTATTGTGATACGTTCAAGCCCTAGTTTATTATGAAGACGTATGAAGGAAAACCTGGCCTATAAGGCGGTATAGTGCTCATATACCGCCTTTTTGCTTGTTTTTCAGTGGCAATTATTAATCGGCAACTAAACAAAAAGGAAAAAATGCGTGTAAAAAAAAACTGTAGGTAATAAAAATACATTACTTATGTAGAAAACTAGTAAAACACAATGTCTATCCGACACAAAAAGTTTCATTTCAATATCTGTTTAAATTACCTAGAAATATGAAAATGAAGATTTCGGTCACTTTTTTGCGATTATCTCGAAAGTGTCTTTTGTCGAAAAGTCGCCTTTTACACTAGCACGGCAGAAATGAGCACACAGGCCACCTGATGGTAAGTGGAAACTGTGACCCATAGACATTCGCATTCACAAGACCGCAATCCTAAGACTGCAAATGCGTTGCCAACCCTGAGGCCGAAGATGGAATGCCTCTATGCTAGTCATTTCACCGGCTGTCCTATCCCCAAACCGGAACACAACAATGCGAACACTGCTGCTTGGCGGTAGGTTAATGGATAAGATGGTGGTACCAACCCGGACGGACCCTGCACAAGGTCCTCCCACCTCCAAAATTCATTGATTCCTTTTTCGGCACATTCCTTTTTGGACATATAATCCGTTTTCGGCATATTCTTGTTTCGGCACATTTTAGTAAATAAATTATACTATGAAATACTAGTGACTTTGCTTGCGTCATAAAATAAAATAATATTTATTAATAAAACATTATACGACGTGTTACAAAATACCCCGTAAAAAATATAATAAATTATCCCAGCCAAAAATATTGTCAACCCTAGTAAGCTGTCATGTCAGGGAACCGGAGTTAGCATAGATTATTTAACAGAGAGACCTACCTACCAATTTTAATAATTGTCAACTTTAATGGTTTTTCTGTTTTTCATCCACAAAGGTTCAATATGCTTAAAGTACTGGCTTCAAAAAACGTCAAGACGGAAAAAAAATATGTTGTCAATTTCAAATCTTCTTATTGATATTCTACAATTTTTCCGTGTTTTTCCATCTTTTTTTCCAAAATGACGATGTTTTCTAACTCAGAATATTACGATTTATGATGTTATGCGTAGGCCATGAAGATAGCAATTTAAATCGTGCTCGCGAACTGTATCGGAGGTTGTGCATTGAGCAAGGCGGAGCTCACTTTGAGCCGTTCTTGTAAATTTGACGTACATTACGAAAAAGTAAGTGTAAGTTTAGGTTTCTTCTTTTAAAATCTTCCAAAACTCGACTTGTAATATGTTTCGCGAGTTAGGTAAAAATGAACATAAACATTCTGCGTAGTTTACTCTTTAATTTTACTGAAATAGGGTTTGCACATCAATGAAAAAAATAATGGTTTTATTTTTTTTGGCGGTAAGTCATACAGTGATAGTACGGTCCTCAAATATTGTAAAAGGACTTGTTATAAGGCACCATTTAACCCCCTTTCGGCTTTACGGGTATTTTTGTAACACCCTGTATTTAAATCAATAAAAATAAAAGACAAAAATTAAATAGTAGGTACTGATTACTTTAAATAATTGGGCAACTAACTAATGATAACCAACTAGGTATCTAAATTCATATGCTTATATTATATTTATGTCTTGAAAATAAAAATCATTATGCCTAGGATTCATTTCATTTGTTGTAGATAATGATTTCTGCCGAAAACGGAATGTGCCGAAACAAGAATAAGTATGTCGAAAACGGAAATTGTCCAAAAAGGAATGTGCCCATAAAGGAATCAATAATTTTTTTTTCGTTTGCTAGTCCGAGTCGCAACTTGCCCCGTTTTTAAAAAGAGATCAACACCTCTGCACCTTATAGGAAACGGAACACAAGCTCAATAAAACTCCATGATAATGTTTCATTTGTATGGAACGAGAAGGCAATTATCTTAATTACATACATTTACATTCCATACGCCTAAGCATCGCACTTTTAACATATTTCACGAGCGAACTTTGATTTGTTCAAGTTTCAACCATAATCGGGCGTAATACGATAAAAATCGCTTGGCAAGGTTTTGCATTTTCGTTAAAAACCATTCAAACAGTTGAAATTCGGCTTACTGTAGGTGATTCTACGGTTGCGTTTGGTTTGTAGGAACCTCGAGGGCCGATCTCAGCACGTTTGAATAAGGAAATAAAGAAATATTTGAATTGGTAATTGCAAAGAGAACGACACTCAAGATAAAATTGAGTTTTTGCGGAGTCTAATGTGTTTTAGCGTCAAATTGCGGGCTCAAAGATCATTTCGTGTTGCTCAAGGGTTAGAAAGAAAACATTTGTGGCTAATTTGTTGAATGTTTATTAGTTCGACGTGTGTAAAAAAAAAAGAAATTAAACTGCATACATACATACATAAACTCACGCCTTCATTCCCAGAGTAGGGTAGGCAGAGCAACAGAATTACCAACAAGTCGTAAAACTTGTTGATAATTCTGTAACCACATTTTGCACAAGTAGGCTAGGATGTTTCCCAGTGTATTAGTGACAGGTGGCAAGCCCATCGCCTAACAGTACTATAAGCCTTTATTCCCTTAGTCGCCTCTTACGATATCCACAGGAAGACATGGAGTGGCACTATTCTAACCCGGCAACCACACGGCCTTAAAAAAATTAAACTGTTTAATTCTAAAAGCCTTACAATCTAAGACAGTCTTAGCTATAATCTTTACTTTTAAGATTGTATAAGCTAAGATTATACAATAATAAGTTAGAATTAAATAATGGTAACTTTACTAAAGTAATAGTAACTTTACTTAAAACTTAATGTGACTTAATGTGACTTTGGTATTGCAAACATATCTTTATCTTTCCAACCACACATCATAGCCCTCTTAATAATACTTTTTAACAACTTTGGTTTATCAATAATTTTCTCTATGACGTGTCTAGGGAAATCATTTAGCAACAAAGGTAGGTAGTTAGACCACACTCTACAGCCGTATGATTGTGTATGACCACTATTGACCGCAGATTGTAACTATGCATGGCAGTTGGCACAGAAGCGTAGATAGACACCGTAAGCTAGCAGCGCCACCGAGTGATGGCACTTTTGAAAGCTGACAATAGTGTTGTGAACCACTCCATTTTACCATCGTAAAAATCTCAGTCAAGTGCGAGAAGTATAATAGTTTGAATAAAGAGACGTTTTATTGTAATCCAATAGAATTTTAAATCAACTCTCGAAAAGAATTGTGTGGCTAAAAGAAGACGTTTTTTTATAAAAAACTTGAAATACTGTGTTATTAATAAAGTGAATAAATAATCATAAAACCTCGTTAACTTTGAGCTAGGAAGCGTGTTTGCAAGCTGTGGTGACGTGAAAGTGCAGTGAATGCATTGACACGTTGTTGTACCAGTCAGCGGGCCTTTGCTAGCATCAAGCGAGCAAAGAAAAACAATCTCACGATTAAGCTAGTTACGAAATGCGTTTCGGTAAATAACAGCCCCAGTGGTATGTACAGTCAGCGTCAAAAGTAACTGGTCACTTCAAGCTGCTTTTGTACTTTATGGCATTAACACATTAGACAATCTTGTTTGACATTGCTTATGTCACAGTAAAGCGACAAGGTATTTAAGTGATCAGTTTCTTTTGACGCTGACTGTACATCACTATTCCGGTACAGTCAGCATCATATAGTACGTAGCAGTCAAGATCACCAAATAGTTGGAAACATCCAGAATACTCATTAACATCGACGCAGCCTAAGTTATCACATTGTTCAGGTCATCCACAGTGCTCAAATATTCCGGAGCACACGCAACGGCAAATACTTGATTACATTCAAGACACCGCTCGTACCGTGACAACCACACCGCCGCTGGTATCGTAGCATCCGAAGTAACCAAAAGTACGGAACACAACAGATTAGGAAAATGGACTTAATTACGTGTCGTATACGGTTCAATGATCGAATCCTCTTTAAATATAATCCGAGCAGTAAGTTATCTGAACGGTAATAAAAACTATTTTTTAATTTTACATTCTGGCAAAATTCAAGGTATATTTAAAAAGAAAATCCTTACAGACTGACGTAGGTAATCAATTTCAATTTGAGTAACATAATTCATTAAACCGAGATAAAATAAAATAAAATCTTACATCATTTGAAATAAAGCTCACTTTTCTATTGTGTCCGTATTAATAAACTTATCTCGACTTTAATGTCAGTCTCAAGATACGTCAAAATTAGTTTTCTATGGCCTGTCGTTAACTCTGACGTATCTTGTGACGGACATCTCACTCAAGATGAGTTGGCCCTTAGGATTGGAATCTTGAGATTTTCTCACTTCCCACTTACCATCAGGTGGCCCGATTGCTCGTGTGCTTTAGTCTCTGCCATAAAAAAAAATCAGTACCTATCGAGCGTCGTAATAGGATATTATTGGTTAATGAAATAGATGTTAAGTCATGTTGATTACAATTAACAATAACACAAAAGCAGGGACCGGAAAATCCCTTCTTTTGATTAACCCTATCAATAGGCTTAGCCTATCATTCGGTTAGCCAATCGATGTGCTTAGCTATGATTGAGTCACCTTAACGTTAGGGCGAACCAGGGACCGGAACCGCTTACCCTTTAAAAGGTTTTCGTTAGGGTATATAATTAACTGGTTTTTACAAACCCTAACGATGCGATAAGCATATCTTCGACTTACCCCAATGAAGAGCTATCCCATACGATACAATTAATTCGACTAAGCGCTCACCAATTCCTTAAAACCCTCGTTAGGCTTTCCCTATGAAGTGTTTATTGAACGGCTTCAAGCTATTTTAATCTCTACGCGCAGTCCATACAAATTATTTTTGCACTACTTAGCAATTGATTGGCTATCCACACACATGCTTGAACCAACCAATCACACGAATCTGCGAAACAGAGTCAACGGAGAGGGAGAATTAATAGGGTAACACTAACGTAATGCTAAGTGCTTAAATCCAAAACCCTTACAAAACTGGTAACCTCAATGGTTAATCATTCATTAGAGTAAGCCTAACGATAGGGATACGCTAACGTTTGGGAGAGCATATGATGTAGTTACCCGATCGATAGACTTAGTCGAATAAAGGGGTTTTCCGGTCCCTGGGGCGAACCCCTTTGAAGTAATTAACCGCATCCAAAGAGCTTACCCGATTCATTAGGGTTTCGGTAGTTTAATATTTAAGCGCTTAGCATTGACTGGGTATTACCCTATCGATCGCCTCTCTCTTTTTTGCGCATTCGGGCGAACTCTAGCCGTCTCGCTTAAGCGGCTACTGCCTGCCGCCACCCTATCAATTGTTAGTTAATTCAATAATACGTCTAAACTCTTTCGCATAGAGGTTAAACCAGCTTGAAACCATTCGAATAAGCTTGAATAAGGTGACAGACAATAGGGTATTGGGATAGGCTTAGCGCTTAGTCGAATTAACCGTATCGTTGGGTTGCCCTTTCTTTGAGCTAAGTCGACGATAAGCTAAGCGCATCCTTGGGGTTTGTAACAACAAGTCTATCAAAAAGCATATCAAAAACCCCTTTCGCGCTAAGCGGTTCCGGTCCCTGCGCAAAAGTTGGGTGTTTTTATATATTTTTACAAAGTTTGCCCTCTTGACCACTCATGGAGATTAAAGCTCAATGTTTCTTATTATTGTTTTATGAGAAGAAACCTTATTGACCGTATTTGTATTGGGTACTATTTGACAAAGTTATGAAAGTTTTAAAATATTATAGTAATTGGTCTTTCTTCGTATAAGTAAATATTTAAAAGTGAAACGTGAGTTACTTTCTAAAATACTAAATATAGTAACTTTTCAAATAAAAATAAAGTAGGAACAGCAAAATCTATTAACTTTCGCCTCTTGCTTGGTAGCGTTTGATACTGACTTGCATCAAAATGTTTCGAACATATGGAACTAAAGTCTAATTCTATGGAACTTGCTAACTATGTAAACAAACCCCCATATTGAAATTGTCTCTGAATGATGAATTTACTAGTGATGGGCAATACTACTTTACTTATGTCAAATCATATCGAATAGTAAAATAACGAAAGTAAAAAACAAGTAGTATTTCTAATTTGTTTAATCACGATCTGAAGAATAATCGGTACTTGAAGATGATTTATAACCAGTATTTATTACATAAGGTGCCGTTATATCATCTGTGAGTGTGATCAGCGTGAGTTAGGTAATGTGTAGGGGCCTTAATATATCGCCAACTTTAGCCACAACACTACCCATCATAGACAATCGTAGAATTTAAAAGAAACAAAAACGTCATTCCATCAGGTCCTAATAACCTAACTTATGAAACCATTGAAACTTTTAATGAAATATCGAAGATAGAGTTATATATTTGGTGATTTTGTATTTTACAGTAACGACCGTTTCAATAGTTTATGGTTTCAATGGTGTTTGATGAGGTGGTGTGAAAATGCAAGGAGAAACAGTGACAAAACAAAGTTAAGACTTTTGTTTACATAGTTAGCAAGTTCCATTGAAATACACTATAGTACGCGAAGGCACCCAATTTGCTTGTCTGCTGCATGAGGCGGTCCATATTTTTAATTCCGGGTCTTTTGGAAAAGTGTAAAATATACATTTAAAGTAAACAATTTCCAGGTCCTTAGTAAATATTCCTTATTGTCGATAAATATTGATTTGATCGACACTACCCTCATCACTAAAACCGAGTCTCGGAAGAAGATGCTGACGTCATAATTTTCATGAAAACAATGTTTAATAGTATTATAGACTTTATTTCAAAAACTGTAAAAATATTTCGTACAAAGCATTAAAACCGAGTCTCGCTAAGGAGTATGCTGACAACATCATTGTGATGAAAACAATTATAGACTTTATTTCAAAATCTGTTAAGTTTTTTCTTACAAATCATTAAAGATTTATGCGTGTATTGACTATAAGGAAATATGCCGAAGTATGAAAATGTCCACTTGATTTTGTCCGTGCATAATTTGGTCAAAGTATAAAAATGTGCACATATATATTAGACGACGTATAAAGATGTTACGACAATAGACTAATAAGGAAATATGCTGAAGTATAAAAATGTCCACTTCAATAATTTTGTCGCAGTGTATTTTTGATTTCCGAAGACAAATACATAACAGTAAATATATCCATAGGAAAAGAAAGCAGTATATACGTCTGTAGGGAAAGGCGTTCGAAAATTTTCATACAAGAAAATAAAAATATCAGAAAACACGTCCAACAAACCAACTGAAGAGGTTGATAATGACATTAATGACTGACCATTATAATATATGAACAATGTATGATTTAATTAAGTATGTTTTTTTAATGAATTATTCATTAGGTAGAAACTAGCTAGAGTGCATTATGCTTTTAAGTCAATACCTACTCTTTGGGTAATGTCAATAATTCCCGCACCGAAAATTCCGATGTAAGCTCATCATAAAAATATTAGCCTTATCCGGGAATCAAACCCGGAACCGCTAGCTTCGTGTAGGCGGGGTCACTTCCAACTAAGCTACCGCGTCGTTACAGGTAAATGAACTCTCCGTTTATAATTTCATATTTAATACATCTTTCAAAATTGACCTGCCGAAATATCAATAAAGTGTAAAACAGACAAAGTTCTGGTATAATGTCACTAGTAAGCAGTAATATAGAACGTTTTCTTTATTAACCAAAGCGTTGTTATTAAAAAAATCTCTATAGAAAGATATCGCCCTGATACGTACGTCGTATATACGGTCTTCAGGTACGGCTTCGAAGCAAAATCCTGTAAAGACCCCGTTCTTTCCTTCGTTGGGGTCCGACGTGTTGCGGCAAACCAGAAGGCTTCCGTAGGTGCTTACGTTCCCGGCTATCCTTTTGCCTTTCAGAGCCCTTGGATTCATTTCACCTTCTGGTTCAACAGAATAATTTGCGTACGATAAGTGTTGTTGTATATCAGGAACACGATCGATGTAGTCATTCGGACCTTTCATTTTGGAACGTGAACCTGAAAATCCCGTTACTACGCATTGCGAGATAACGCCTTCCAAACGTTTCAAGCCCACAGGGATGATGTTGACCTTTTCGTTTAAAACGAAGGGTTTAGTTGTGTAGGTAATGGCGATGATTCGGTCGTTAGAAAAACGGACCGTCCTTATTCGTCGCCACTGTGAGTAAATGTTTGCACCCTTAAGCTCGATTTTTTGCAAACTTGGCGCCACGGCGTACGTGCCTTGTACGTCTAAGAATGAACTTGTTTCATTACATCCTCCTTCGTTTTTGCAGAAGTATCCTCCTCCGCCAAAAAGGAAGTACGGTCCAAGAGCGAGCACCTTATTAGGCGCTATTAAAACCCCAAAGCAATAACTCGTGTAATTATTATCATTAGTATCACTTGTCCTGATAGCTTTGAAGGCAACGAGATATGTAAATTGACCTAATTTGACGTCGAACTGATCCTCAGCTTGCGTGAGCAAGACCCGCGTCCAGCACAGCAGCAAGCATGTCACGGGGACATAACTATAAAGCTCACGCATTGTTGCCAATCCAAACTTGTTTTTCTTTCTAACCTGGCACTGCAATATGCCTTTCTCCTTCAGCCAAATGGTTCAGTGGGTAGTTGCCAAACAAATTGCCACGAATTATCCAAGATCAAATCGTGTTCCAATTAGATATTTTCTGAAAAATGTCTGTTCACTTCTGTTTTAGAATTTAGTGTAGGTTTTGGTTAGCGATTTTACTAATTAGTCTGTCATGTCAAATGTGCGAGAGATGAGCGTGACAAGTGTCACATTTCAAATTCAGTTTTTAGAAAAAATTACAGGCCGCAAAGAGTTCCGAGTTATGTTTGATCGGCTTCTACCTCGAACCAACCGGCGTCACTCAATTTCTCTTCTGAGTGTTGTACGTAGAGTATATAGATATTCAAACATATTTAGTATAACCAATATAACCAACCACCAACCTAACACACGTAAACTTCATCAAAATTCTTGATATTGAAAGACAAAGACAAATACATGTTTTGCCAAATAGACTAAAATCAACTTGTAACTTTTTTTTTATGACAAAGACGAAATGGTTTAAACTATTTGCAATATTTATTTATATATTTTTAAGTTTAATTTAATTTAATTCTCAACCTAGTACCTACTTCATAAAATGTTTGACATTATTTATATGTAACTTTATTTGGATACATTTTAACTTCCTCGTCTAATGTGTAATTTAATTTTAGTATGTAAAATCTTTTTGTACATGATAGCCAGTTTTATGAAAAATAGTTAAGCCTAAAAAAACCGGTCAAGCGTGAGTCGGATAATCGGGAAATAGCATGGTAACGCATGCGGGGCACAGCTAGTGTAGTAATAAACGTTGTGTGTGTGTAAATATTTGAAGGCAGATAACACTCTTCTCCGTGGTTTTTGAAGTTTTTCCCCGTATTAGAAAATAAAGCTTATATAACTACCTCTCACGTGGTATACATGAGTTTGTATTGGTTATATGGGCCAATTTGCCCATCATTCTTTCTTTCGCTTCTTCAACATTCATACATCGAGTCATGCACGCACGTCGGTTTCGGGTACTTAAGATAATGACGACTAATGGTTTACTTAATAATTACAATAAAATCATTTGTAATCAAATCATACTTTATTAGCGTCACGTCATTTTTGCGCCAACGGCATGAAAAGTACGGGCTCTGGGATGATGATGATGAGTATGATGTGATGACTCGAATTTCCAATTTCTCGGAGCTGTGAAAAACATTTTTACACTAGCAAGGAAAACAAAGCCTAGGGTAGTTCTCGTTGACCTAGAATCATAAAAGGCAAGGAGCAATGCCGTCTAGAACAAGTTGAGGGACAAATACGAAAACCGTCAATTTATATTTACATCACTGCGTTGTCGACCCGCTGGCCTAGTTAGAAGTGACCCTGCCTACGAAGCCGGCGGTCCTGGGTTCAAATCCCGGTAATGGCAGACATAAGGGTGATGAGTGCGAATATTTGTTCCTGAGTGTGTGTTATTTGTTTTTTTTTTTTTTACTATTTATAGATTTATTTTAATTATCAAGAAGTTTTAGGACTTGTTGGTAATTCTTTAGCTCTGCTCTGCCTACCCCACTCTGGGAATGAAGGCGTGAGTTTATGTATGTATGTATATTTATATAATGCTAGACTAAGTCAAAAAAATTACTGACTGCTGGGTTTCTTGCGGCGTTTCTTCTCAGCAGTGGTCTCCTCTTGTGAAGCTTCTACCAGGATTCTTGACGTGTAAAAGTGCCCGTGCGGCCTACTTACTGAATAAATGTCTTTATTACTTGTTTTGTTTTTTACTTGTGGGAGGACCTTGTGCAGGGTCCGACGGGTTGGTACCACCATCTTATCCATTAACCTACCGCCAAGCAGCAGTGTTCGCATTGTTGTGTTCTGGTTTGGGGGTTAGACAGCCGGTGAAACGACTAGCATAGAGGCATTCCACCTTATTCCTCAGGGTTGGCAGTGCATTTGCAGTCTAGTGAATGCGAATGTCTATGGGTCACAGTTTCCACTTACCATCAGGTGGCTGTGCGCTCGTTTGCCTTACCATGACAAAAAAAAAAACTTTATCGTTATCTTTATCTTATCTATAATTTCAAATTGATTGCCAATGCATAAATTTGCAGTCATTACAATTGCAACCTTGAGATCGTATTATCACTGAGACTGATATTATCACAAGTTTTGTAATATCGTTTGCCTTTGTAAGACGGGGTCACCAATGTAAGAAGAGAGGACAATAGAGAGATCTCTCTCCAGGCGGGTGTTATGCCTGGGGACCGAAGTCCATTGGGATGAAGTTGGGAGTGGTATATATTATTATATCAACCGGCTGTAGAAACTTCGTTAGCGCGATGTAGGATCCGTAGTTCCGCTGTCTGACGCTGGTGGCGCTAGCGAGTTGGTTGATAAAAGTTTCCGTTAGATGTCGCTAGGTCGCCACAAATTCATAGAAAACAAACTCTATGTGTACTCCAATTAGCAATCGTAATAGATGATATTCCCTAGCGATATCACTTCAGTCTAATTATAGACTCGTTAGCGGTCCCACGGCAGACTATTGTTTAGTCACGCAGTTTCACAGAAAATCGACAGGTAATCATCAACTAGGAAGCAATAATTTAATAACAGATGATGTAGGTAGGTGTTTTAAACTGTTTCAATAGGAGATTTTGATATTTAAACTTTGACAAATAATTAAAAAGAGTCAAGAAGCAACTAAAAACGCCCTTGAAGCAAACCATCAATGAATAATGTCAAAAAACAAAACGTCCCCAACGCATATTACCCTATTTTTACGGAAATAACAATGTCTAGTCACATTAGTAACTTTTTGAGATATCGCGATTTGAAACTTAGGACCCATGTCAATTTGTACGTAATTTTCGTGTAGAGGTCTTTTTAAGAGTGATCAGATACAAGTTATATGGAGATTTATATCTGAATCTGAGAGGTAGGTAATAGTTCATTTCGTCCTCTACATTTTGAGATTAAAAACTCATTTTCAAAAAGAAGTGACTAGACATGTCATGTTGTTTCCGTGGACCCTTCATAAGATGTTTTGCGAGTATGACGTTATGCGTATATATGATGTTTTGCAAGTATGATCTTTTACGAATGTGATATTCACATATGAAAGGAAAGGAAGTTTTGAAAGGTGCGGCGAAAATGTTCAGGTTGAGAAAGTAGTTTTTTTCTTCAAGAATTCTCGATAAAACTGTCTACGTGAGAAATATATAAACAACTCTTGAAAGGAGAACTAGAAGGTTATATATAATACTTGTAAGTTTCTTTTAAATGCGGTGTCGCGGTTGGAATATAATATTTCCTCTTATTTCTATATACATTTTAACTAGTTTTACCTTATTTTATTTTATTTTGAACTATATTTTGTTTTTTTTTCAGTATTTTAGGCTCAGTAGTTTCGGAGATCAGCCGAAGGGGGGAATGGTAAATTTTCATTTTATTTCATGAATAAAATTAAAACTTTAATATATTTAAGACACAGTAAGGCTTCCAAAACTATCTTTTTCTATTTTTTATTTTCCAACGAAAATGACGCTTATTAAAAAAAAGTTTTGCTCATCTGTGTCTGAGTCATAGACGTCATAGTATAACACTATCCTACCGAACTTCACCTGAATTGGTTCAGTAAATTCGGAGCAAATTCGCTGTGACAGACGGTCAGACAGAAAGACGCATTCATGACGGATCCTATAAGGGTCCTGTAAGGGGTTATTAGCTTTTGCAAAATAAAATGCACTTCTTCATTTCGATATTTTCATCATCCATCTAATTTCTTCCATCTTGTTTCTCTGTCCTCTCTTTCTTTTTAATTTACGAGCGTACGTTTATATGTCAACTGTCATTTTAATGATGTAATAAATGACAGCTCGCCAATTCTGGTACCCAGTTGCTGTCACTGTCTATCTTAGCGAATTAGATAATGTTAGAAGGTGTCGTAATTTGACAGTAGGTGCGAATTAACGTTTGGTCTATGACGGCAAACTTAAATTCACGCGTTCTTTTAAAATAAAGCTCACATGATATTTTCTATATTCTCTCTCTGATATATCCAACTAACAACAGTTTGATAAACAAACATTTTCAGTGGTAAAGAGACGATTCTCTAATCAAATTCTGTAGTGGCACGCCGCCCTTCGTATTTTTTGCGCTGTCCCCTGCCGGAGGGCGTGCGGCATCTGTGGAATTTCCTTGTGTTCCTCTCGCATTTTCTTAGAACATCCATTTATTTACATACATGCATACCTTCACGCCTTCATTCCCAGAGTGGAGCAGGCAGAGCTACAGAATTACCAACAACTCTAAAAACTTGTTGATAACTCTGTAACCACAATTTGCACAAATAGGCTAAGATGTTTAACAGTGTATATTAGTGACAGGTAGCAAGCCCATCGCCTAACAGTACTACAAGCCTTTATTCCCTTAGTCGCCTCTTACGACTTCCACGGGAAGACATGGAGTGGCACTATAATATTCTAACCCGGCAACCACACGGCAAATTGACAACATTTCAAAAAAAAAGCATTATTGTTTTTTCGCGTTTATAATAGCTGGTTAAAAATTAGACTACCCGTATTTCTTGGTTTTTCTTTATTTAACTTAAATTCGTCGTTAATAATTTATTAAAGAAATAGTCATTAAAAAGACCGTATATACAAAGTTAGGAATACTGATGTCGTGATCTTAGCCTGATATAAAATTTATAAAGTAACTTTAAACAGTAAACAAAACTGACTGTCATGTCATGTCAATCATTCGCTGCCGTTCGTTCACAAATTTGCTATTTTGCGTAATTTAATTAATTACGTAATTTGTAGACGCCATTAAAATAAATAAACTATTTTGCGTAGAATTGAAAGCGTGTCGTCAGAATCAAGTAATCCGTCAGACAGATAAACAATGAACATGACAGTTGTATATTTTTTTGAATTCCTTTGGTAATAAATGGACTAAGGGCACTATAAGTGTATTCCTAACATTCACAATCCAACTTTTTTTACTGTTTTTCCTAAATATAAAAAAAAACTACTGCATAAAAAAATCCAAAGATATTTTTACTGTAATCAGCAGTGTAAAATCTAGAAACGGTATTTTATTTTACTACCTTAGCACAAAATGAATTGTTGTCAATTTATTTTACCAGAATAATATTCTAATCAACCATTAACCTCTTATTTCGAGTTACGACCTTAACCCCCGACAGAAAGGGGGGCGCGTTATTAGTTTAAGGATGCACTATAGTAATATGTTTTTACGTGGGTACACTCAACCAATTCGAATCATAGGCCACTATGGAACTGTCAAAGTGACGTGATAGTTGAAATCATAAGATATTTCTTAAGAATTTAATTATAACGTCACTTTGATAGCTTCCTTGGTGGCCTATGCATTATTATCAGACATAGGAATATTTGGGGCAAAATTAAATGACAGCTAGGAATTGACTATATCGATAAACTAAATTATCGATGCTTTTCCCATATACTAGTGGTCGCTCCAAGTTTTGTTTGTATTTTTTTTTCATTAAAAGTATGAAAATAAAACAAAATAGAAACCAAATTCTGGTTATATTTTATATGTTTGGATCTTCACTCATAATCATCATACTTTTTTCCTCATTGTGTATTTCAGAATTACTGTCCCATTGATTATGGTTAAAGTAAACAATCAGAATTTGTTCCAAATTTTCGAGCGTTAATTTTCTCCGTCTCGATTGATGAAACCATTTCAGGTAGCTAAAAGCCTTTTGAATGTGGAAGTGCTAGGGGTAAAACCTAATTGAAAAATACACACTTACAAACAAAACTCGGAGCGACCACTAGTATATGGGAAAAGCATCGATAATTTAGTTTATCGATATAGGCAATCCCTAGCTGTCATTTAATTTTGCCCCAAATATTCCTATGTCTGAGTATTATCATCAAATAGGTAGGTAGTTAAAATGTTGATCCACCATAGAACCCTGTCACAATGACAGTGTCAAGTGACGAGATAATTACACAGGGATTTAGGCGACTAATGTCGGTAAGGAAAAATGACGAGGTATAAAAATGTCTAATGACAATAAATAAAAATGACGATATGTAAAAAAGCCGAACAATAAAAAGGTCGGTTATGAAAAATGACGAAGTATTATTTAGTCAAAGTATAAAAATGTCGAAAAATTATTTAGGCGGTAAGGAAAAATGACGAGGTATTATTTAGTCAAAGTATAAAAATGACGAGAAATGCTTTAGGCGGTAAGGAAAAATGACGAGGTATTATTTAGTCAAAGTATAAAAATGTCGAGAAAGGATCACTCACTATAGATCCAATTCATAGATCCACGGTAGATCTAGTGAGATATTTTTTTCTCATTAGATCAGTTTTTTATATTGGCAGTTAGAAATGGATTTACAGAGAATTATTTATCTCATTAGAGCTATCGTGAATTGTGGCTTTTTATTAGGAAAAAAACGGAAAACCTCTGATTTCGGAATAAGTCTACATAACGATTGTGAAATAAATAGCACATTATTTGTGAATAAAATCATATAATTATTATTACTAACTAGCTGTGCCCGCGACTCCGTCCGCGTGGAATCTATACTTCTATCTAGTGTACTTATATCATAAAGAGGCAGATTTGTGTGTTTGTTTGTATGTTGGTTATTAATGATTTTTGTGGAGACTTTAATGTTAACTTACTGGAATCGTCAATTAATACTATTAAGATCTTAAGTTTATTTAAATCTTTTAATTTAGGTAATTTGTTCTTTGAACCTACACGGATAGGTGTTTCAAGTGCTACCTGTTTAGACAACATTTTTTGTAATTGCGAATGTTTGGATAAAGCAATATTTAACTGCTTTAATTCTGATCATAGTGGTCAAAAGGCTTCTTTTTCAAATTATTTTCATCAAGTACCACAGACAATAACATACAGACCCATAACTAGCAATCGTTTGGAATTATTCAAAAATAAAGTGCAGAGTAATCTCTGTGGGTTATCCTTTTCACATAATGATTCTAATAGTAATTATAAAGATTTGTTTGGAATAATTCATCATCAATTTAATAATAATTTTAAAATGAAAACTATTTCTGGGTCAAAAACTAAGTTTAGTGAATGGGCTACTGTAGGCATTCATAGAAGTAGGAGTAGGCTTTATGAACTATATAGAGAGAGGGAGGAGAACAAGAACGCAGACTTCTTAGTTTATGTTAAGAAATATTCAAGGACTTTCAAGCAAGTTTGCTTGACTGCTAAGTCAAACTTTTTAAGTCTTAAGCTCAAAGCTTCTGACAATAAGGTTAAAACCGTGTGGAAAATAATAAATAGAGAAACGGATAAATCTAAAACTCGTGATAATCAAGTAACCATCAACAAGGGTGACAAACAAATCAAGTCAAACAAAGACGTGGCCTTAGCGTTCGAAGATTATTTCTCGACAATAGCCGTTAATACCACGAAATGTCTTCAATCATCTGCGATTGAAGCTCAAAAATTACTTTGTGCTAATGTTACTAAATGTAACGAAAGCTTTGATTTTAGCCACGTAGATTCAGTTTTAATTGTTAAGGTATTCAAATCGCTTAGTTTAAAAAAAACTGAGGATTTATGGGGAACATCAGTTAAAGTCATCCATCATGTCATAGATATAATTGCACCGCACTTAGCTTTAATCTACAATAATTGCATTTCAGAGGGGGTCTTTCCAAATCTTATGAAATATAGTAAAGTCATACCACTTTTTAAATCGGGCGATATGAGTGATTTAACGAATTTCCGTCCCATTTCTATTCTACCTGTTTTAAGTAAAGTTTTTGAGAAGTTAATGTTAAAAGATATGGTAGGTCACTTCAATAGAAATAAACTGCTTAACAGTAATCAGTTTGGCTTCACCAGAGGACGATCCACTACTGATGCAGCATCTGTGCTCATTAAATATATATACAATATTTGGGAGAAATCTTGTGATGCTATAGGAATTTTTTGTGACCTTTCCAAAGCTTTCGATTGCGTAGATCATGCGACTCTTATATTAAAATTAGAACATTATGGTCTGTCAAATAATTCTCTAAATCTTGTCTTCATATCTTAGTGATAGAACACAAACAGTTGTTGTAAACCAAACACAGTCTATTGGAGCCCCTGTTAAGTTAGGTGTGCCTCAGGGCTCTATATTAGGTCCTTTCTTATTTTTGGTTTATATTCATTAATATTTTACTTACCACGCACAGTAGATAATCTTTGTGATATTGTGCTATTCGCTGATGATACATCATTAATTTTCAAGGTAGACCGAAAATCCGTCGATTACAGTAGGATAAATACCATACTAGGTAAATTACTTAATTGGTTTACTAGTAACAATTTGCTACTCAACGCTACGAAAACTAAATGTGTTAGGTTCGCTTTGCCTAATGTTAGACCGGTAGAATCTAGTATATTTCTTAATAATGAGAGATTGGAAATGGTAGATAAGGCGCTTTTCTTAGGGATAACTATAGATAAAAACTTGCAATGGAGTCCCCATATAGCAGTACTAGCAGGTAAATTAAGTTCGGCAGCTTATGCTGTTAGGAAAATCAGGCAACTTACTAATGTTGAGACAGCTCGCTTAGTTTATTATAGTTATTTTCATAGTGTTATGTCGTACGGTATTCTGGTTTGGGGAAAAGCTGCTGACATACAGACTATATTCGTGTTGCAAAAAAGAGCCATTCGTTCTATATATAATCTAAACTCCCGTGATTCCTTAAGAGTACTATTTAAAGAAATTAATATTTTGACAGTAGCATCACAATTTATTTATGAGAATATTATTTATGTCATTAAAAATCATGACTCTTTTGTTAAGAATTGTGATGTACATAATTTGAATACGAGAAATAAAAATAAAATTGCTATTAAAAAATTTCGTGTCCGTAAGGTTTATAAATCATTTGTAGGTCAATGCATCCTTTTCTTTAATAAATTACCTGACGTTGTTTTAAAGTTACCATTTCCAATACTTAAAACTTACTTGAAAAAGTCGTTGATGTCTAAAGCTTACTATAGGGTCGAAGACTATCTAACAGATAAAAATGCTTGGCCAACACCTAAATAATTTAATAATTTAAATTAGTCTTAAAAAATATGTAAATATTGTATATTGTCTAGGGGACACGGTTTCTGTAGGAGAATGTATCGAAACTTTAATGCATGTGGTCTTGCACCCTCACAGGTAAGTATAACTTGTATACTTTCTATATATATATATTTTTTATATTACTGTTGCTTATTAGTTTTGTGACAATTCTGAGTTTTGACACGTTTTCCTGCTCAACTACGCATGAATACATTTTTGGTGTTATGTGAGATTCATTGTTTTATATAATGCTAGGTTAAGTTTATTATTGTATAATATCATTAGCAATATTTAAAAAACGACTTACTGTTGAGTTTCTTGCGGCGTTTCTTCTCAGCAGTGGTCTCTTCCGAAGCGCTGGTAGATTTTTGACGTGTAAAAGTGCCCGTGCGGCCTACTTACTGAATAAACATCTTTTATCTTTTTTATCTTATCTTTTATAATTTCCTATGTTATCGCGACTTGTAGACATTATTGTAGACTGTATTTTTTTGAAACTTTTTCCGGTACAAGAATAAAAATTCTAAATTTGTGAACTAGAAAAGAGAGTTATGTCCAATAGACAAATGTCAAGATTTTCATGACATATTAATTTTGTCTCAAGTGGTAAATTGTGAATATGGAATCCAATATGGATAATTTAAATTGGGATAATGCTTTTGATATCAATACATGTAAATATATGTATATGTCTTTTTTAAACACATTATTTCTTTTCATTACCTTATTCATACTTCACTATATAATTATAACGGCGTTATCACACTTGAAGTTTCTGCGAACGAGTGTTTCCCGTTCGTCCGATCGGTTGACCGATCAATCGGTCCAACGGGATTTATTTTTCCCTTTTGACCGACGCCCTCTTTTTAAATTTTGTACACTCATGTCACGTAATTATTTTTAATTTTTATTAACAATTTTAATATTTTTCTCTAATATTTTTATATTAGTACCGATTTCTTCGTGTTAACTGCAATGCCGTAACAAAAATCATAGAAGATATCAAAGACAAATGTAACAAGTAATTTTATACTTTAATAAATAAATAAATAAATATCGGGGGACAAATGCACACGAATTGACTTAGCCTCAAATTAATGAAAGCAAACTATGTAGATATTTCGTTAATTTAGCGGTTTGAATTGAAAGTTGGGATTTTTACGTCAATGTAAAGAACAGATGCAATACCAACAGGTACAGTCAGCATCATATAGTTTGTAGCATCCAAAGTAGCCATTATACATATTATTATATCGTTACACGTCATTATTACCGTAGTAACATACAAGGACGTGTAACGAACTATTTGGCTACTTTGAATGCTACAAACTATATGACGCTGACTGTACACACTGAATTTTTATTTTATTTTAGCAGTTGAAAGTGATTTTTGTTTGGGTTATAAGATTTAAATAAAGTACTTTTGAAAATGACTATGTTTCAATTATGATCGGACAAATGGGACAACGATTTCGGGGGAAGACACTATTAATTATTATTGGTCAGATGGCAATGATGCTATACTTTCTGACGATGATCCCGAAGCAACCGTCATTTACGATTATGTAAATGATGTTGCTGCGGTTCCGCCGAACCAAACAGAAGAAATATTGGGCACACAGTACAACACATAACCTCAATAAGTACGAGCAGCAGTGTATTATGTACCAAGCTTTTATTTAACTTACACTGTATTGTATGTATGTTAGTTAACGATTTTATATTAGGTCTATCGCGAGTTTGGCTTTCTTACATCTCGACATTTATATAGTTCGTCATTTTTATATTAGGTCTTTTTTACATCTCAACATTTTTATACTTCGTCATTTTTATATTAGGTCTTTTTTACATCTCGACATTTTTATACTTCGTCGTTTTTATATTAGGTCTTTTTTACATCTCGACATTTATATACTCCGTCAATTTTCATTTTCGACATTTCTATTTCTTGTCAATAAACAACATTTCGACATTTTTATACCTCGTCATTTTTCCTTACCGACATTAGTCGCCTAAATCGAATTAATTGTTGGTTTTGTCCGATTAGGTTCTAGTTCTAGGTTCTGGTCTAGCTCCCAATCAGATGGACCGATATGAACGGTTGTTTTTTTTAAAACTAAGTTTGTTTATTCAGAATGGTTCTTAGCTAGGTATTATTGAAATTAATCCAGCCATCTAAAAGATATCGCCTTTAAAAGCTCGTACGAGGATTTATTTAACTTCCATGTGTGTTTCTATGTTAGCATTTTGATTTGAATCTGTCAAAAAACGGAACCGTTATGGATTCGTCATGTCTGTCTGTCTGTCCGTCCGTATGTCGCAACCACTTTTTTTCCGAAACTATAAGAACTATACCGTTGAAACTTGGTAAGTAGATGTATTCTGTGAACCGCATTAAGATTTCCACACAAAAATTGAAAAAAAAAAAAAAGAACTGAAACTAAAAACTAACTAAGGTGGAGTCTTGTAATTGCAACTATCTGGTAATTGCAACTGACTTAAATAACTCCCTGTAGCATCACTGTTTTGAACAACAACAAGCTTGATATTGCATGTCTTAGTATAGAAGAACAATATCACGCCTGTCTTTGTTAAAAACAGTGATCATAGAGGAAGTTATTCAAATTAGTTGCAATAACCAGACAGTTGCAATTACAACCTTACTTCCACCTTAATTGTGTTTTGCTAAAATCATCGTTTTCAGGATATCTTAAACACGTTTAAAACAAGAAATGCCTTTGATGAAATGTTTTTTTCTACATTCATTGAAAGGCATTTCGATCAATTAAAATTTCTTTAATGTATGCTCTAGAGCACTTTCCTCTTAGTCGCCTCAAATGAGAGTAGAATATCAAATTTTCAGGAACAGTTTATTTATGCGTTTCCCCTTTACATAACTGAGTGCCTGACTTAATTAAGAGATATACATACATACCTTCACGCCTGTAACCCCAGAGTGGGCTAGGCAGAGCTACAGAATTACAACTTTAAAAAGTTGTTGATAATTCAGTAACCACAATTGGCGAATGGAACACTTTTTAGCGCGTTAGCCGTTATAAAGTTACCTAAGCTTTTCATAAAACGCAGGGTTGTCCATCTTTAATATGAGTTTTTTACATTTATGTATTTTTCTTTTTTGTAGTTATTGACAAAGGTTTATTAGGCATTTTTACTACGGCCCAAAAGACCTTGTAAGGCACGTTAGACCTGTTTAAACCTTTGCATATGATTCATCAGGACCGATTTAAGGTTTGTAAGCTGTAGTCATACAAATAATATTTCGACAGGTGACTGTTAATCGTTTTTCCTCCCCGGTCAAAAGTAGCCATTGTCTGAGAGGACATTTATTTCGTGAAACATTACAAGTGTTACAATAAACACTAATCAGTAGATATTAATTATGACCAAGTTTGTAGTACAACATAGTTCGATATAATGAATAATAAAAATGATATATTTATTTCCGAAAAATCAAACTGTAAAGTTTGTCAAATGGACGTTAGTCAATTATTCTTTTCAGCGTCGATATGATTTTTTTTATGGCATTGGAAGGCAAACGAGCACACAGGCCATCTGATGGTAAGTGGATACTGTGATCCATAAACTTTCGCATTCACAAGACTGCAAATGCACTGCCAACCCTGAGGACTAAGATGGAATGCCTCTATGCTAGTCATTTCACCGGGTGTCTTATCCCCAAACCGGAACACAACAATGCAATCACTACTGCTTGGCGGTAGGTTAATGGATAAGATGGCGGTACCAACCCGAACGGACCCTGCACAAGGTCCTCCCACAAGTAGATATTTCGCGTCATCATATTGCTTAGTTACATAGGTATCTTAAGAACTTTTGACCTCTACCAATAAAGCTCACTCAAATCAAGCCATGGCCAGGACCCAAGGCTTCGGGATAGAAGCTTTCCGCCTACATCTCTATATGGCTAGGTAGCTGATACGACCAGATCGCTTTGTGACTACATCTCGATCTGACTACATCGCTTTGTGCCTAGATCGCAATACGACCAGATTGCTTTGCGACTACATCCCCGAAAAGTCTGAGTCGCTAAATGACCACATTGTTTTTTTCACCATATGTCTGTCTTAGCAATATTGACGGAGCCCCGCATGGCGGGGCTCCTATTCCTGGCTTATTTGCCCTTCGGGCGTTTGAAGTTACCTTACGAACCTATCCTACCTAGTAACGCAAACGAAGTAGTCATTTTGCAACTCGGACTTTTAGAGATGTAGTCGCAAAGCGATCTGGTCGTATTGCGATCTAGGCACAAAGCGATGTAGTCAGATCGAGATGTAGTCACAAGGCGATCTGGTCGTATCAGCTACCTAGCCATATAGAGATGTAGGCGGAAAGCTTCTATCTGGTAAAAACTATACTCGTATGAGAAAACGCTGACGTGTCCAATTAAACGAGAAATCTGTTTAAAATTGGTATTCCATCTACAGTATGATTTTGAATATTACATCAATAAAGATTTTCTTGCACCTTAGTGCCGTACAATATAAATTGACCCTGGGCTCCCCTTTCAGTCTGTCGCTCTTGAGATGAGACGGCAAACGATGAGATTGCCCACACTCAAATTGAAGACCTAATAATAAGTAACTTTCGGATAATGAGCATGGTCTTACGATTCATTACCAGAAATAAACATAAGCTCGCAGTGCCCTTTACACGGCTTCACAAAATAAAAAACTCTTTCATGGGTAATTGTATAAGGTTCTATAATAAGCTCCCAAGTAGTGTTACTCATTTCATTTATCAGTAAATAAATTTAAGAGTTACGTTAAACGTCAACTAATTTATAAAGCGTATTATAGTATTAAAGATTATATGAATGATGACAATACTTGGGACTGAATTATTTGTATTACAATTATTAATGACCGTGGATACTATATACATCTCCTTGTATGCTTATTATTTTAATTTGACATCTGGAGACTCTTTACATCTCCAAAATTGACCGTGGAGACTTTCTACATCTCCCTAGTTTTTTTTTTTTTTGTTTTTTTGTTTAATTACCTACTTACCTATATTTAATTTTAATTTGACATTTGGAGACTTTACATCTCCGGAATTGTATTTTTATTTTAACCTGACATTTTTATTAATTTAATTATTATTACTACTGGGACCTGTGCATCCCTGTGACATTTAAATTAGATAGCTTAAGTTTAGTATTGTAATAAGTTATTTATTTAAAAAAATGGCTTACTGTTGAGTTTCTTGCGGTGCTTCTTCTCAACAATGGTCTCTTGAAGCGCTGGTAGATGGTAGATTCAGACTTGTAAAAGTGCCTACAGGGCCTACTTACAGAATAAATGATTTGATTTGATTTGATTTGATTCAAACACTTTCAACTAGTATTTATTTTATATAGTCTTCGCCCGCGACTTCGTCCGCATTTCCTAGTAGCCTATGTCCTGTCTCAGGCTCTAGACTATACCAAATTTCATTTAAATCGGTTCAGTAGTTTTAGCGTGAAAGCGAGACAGACAGACAGAGTTACTTTCGCATTTAAAATATTACACACACACACACACACACACACACACACACACACACACACACACACACACACACACACACACACACACACACACACACACACACACACACACACACCTGCCACTTTACTTTTACTTTTAAATTTATATTTAAGTTATACTAGCACCTAAGCTAAATTGTAAGTCACAACATGTGGAAGAGCGGTGTTCTCTTAGCACAAGTATCCAGTATACTTAAAAAGAGGCACCAGCACAGATAATGTAACCTAACTTAAGTAACTGAATAAACTATTTTTTATTTTTTTTATTTTATTTTTATTATAGTTAGGATTAGGATTACCATTAATGCACTATATTAAAGTGACATTGACAACTTGACAACCAACACGTAAGACAACGTCACATTGATTTTGAGATATTCGTTTTTTTAATGTCGAAGTAGGGTACACCCCCCCCTCTCACACACAAGTTTACTACCTCCACCCCCTTACCCCGCTAATGATATCGAGCAAGTGTGAGCCCAGTTAGCAAACGCACTTTACCAGCCGACCACTTTTGATCGCGTCTTTGATAATGAATTTATCTCCCGAAGGGGTTCCATCCCCCCCTGCCCCTTAATCTGCGGAACCCTCTGTTAATAAGGAACCCCGATTTATTAGCGCTTACATTATGTAATTTCTAAAAGATTACCCCGGATTAACCGGCGCCTCGGAGTGATTTAAAATTTCCAAACAATTTTAATTTGAATCAATTGCTTGTCTAACGAATTTTCCGGGTGAATTATGTGCTTTACTTTTCTAAGCCCCCTGTATAATCAATTTTGCTTTCATTTTAAGACTTATGGTTATAATCAACTAGAAGGTGTATTTAGAAAACGTATTTTAAAAGTGTTTTATGCTTTACATAGTTTGTTTAATTGTGTTAATTTTGCCGGAAATTGGATCAGTTTCGACGGAATATGGTAAAAACCATTTTGTAATTATTTAGATCTTGAATTCATTGAACTATAAACTTACTTTTAAGAAGTCCAAGAGTAACCACGTGGTTTTGATAAACGTTGACTTACCTGTAAAAAAATCCATTAATTATTACTAACATCACATTTGTCAACGGAATGTATTAAATGTATGTATGTAAACTCTTTATTGCACAAAAATATAAATATTACAATATAAATATTAAAGTAATGTACAAAGGCGAACTTATCCCTAAATGGGATCTCTTCCAGCTAACCCTGAAGTTAATGAGTTAGGACAATGCATAGGGTTGGACACATACAAGTTTGCACAAAAAATATCGAAAACAGATGACATACACATACATACATAAACTCACGCCTTCATTCCCAGAGTGGGGTAGGCAGAGCTAAAGAATTATCAACAAGTCTTAAAACTTCTTGACAATTCTGTAACCACATTTTGCACAAGTAGGCTAAGATGTTTCCCAGTGTATTAGTGACAGATGGCAAGCCCATCGCCTAACAGTACTAAAAGCCTATATTCCCTTAGTCGCCTCTTACGACATCCACGGGAAGACATGGAGTGGCACTATTCTAACCCGGCAACCACACGGGGCACACATGATAATACTAATAATTAAAAAAATACTAAACCAATAAACCAGTAGGTAATATAAACTTAGGTACCTTCATATAAAATACACATATAATATAATATATATATTAAACTAGCGGCCCGCCAGCGGCTTCGCCCCGCTGCAGATTTCTGACTTTCAATTCATTTGTTACAAAAAATGTGATAAATGAAGAACCGCTCGACCGGTTTTGTGCAAACTTCACATAACCTCGTGCCGCCCAGGGCAAAAAAGTTGTTAATCGAAATCAGTACATAGGTTCTTGTCATAAAAAGTTTAAAATATGATTTTTAGAAGGCCTTTTAAAAGGCCTCTGGGCGGCAGGAGGATAAACCATCTACTAAATAGTCCGAACAAAGACTAAACATTTGGTTTGGATAGGAGAGCCCGTTCTTGAGTTATAAAATTACAACGAAAAATGGCATTGATTTTTATATATATAGATAATAGTAAATTATACATCTTAGCCTATTTGTGCAAATTGTGGTTACTGAATTATCAATTTATCAGCAACTTTTTAAAGTTGTAATTCTGTAGCTCTGCCTAGCCCAATCTGGGATTACAGACGTGAAGGTATGTATGTATGTATGTAAATTATACATTTAAAAACAGTTAGTTTAATACTTTTGAACAGTCATCATGTCAGCCGAAAGACGTCCACTGCTGGGCATAGGCCTCCCCCAAGGCTCTCCACTCAGACCGGTCTTGTGCTTTTCGCATCCACCGCTTTCCCGCGATCCTTACAAGGTCGTCACTCCATCTTGTTGGAGGCCTACCTACAGCTCGTCTCCCGGTCCGCGGTTTGAACAGTATCTCAAATAAACTCAAATAAAGTCACCTTCAATATAAGTAAGGAGAGGGGTACGGGATTGGTTGGGGCCTTATACGTACAGTCGCAATCAGATATATCGGATCGCAGAAAGTTTTTTTTTTATGGCACAGGAAGGCAAACGAGCACACGGCCCACCTGATGGTAAGTGGAAACTGTGACCCATAGACATTCGCATTCACAAGTTTGCAAATGCACTGCCAACCCTGAGGACTAAGATGGAATGCCTCTATGCTAGTCATTTCACCGGCTGTCGTATCCCCAAACCGGAACACAACAATGCGAACACTGCTGCTTGGCGGTAGGTTAATGGATAAGATGGTGGTACCAACCCGGACAGACCCTGCACAAGGTCCTCCCACAAGTAAGGTGATAAAAATATCTGACACTTTATTGTTTAAAGCAAGTTGGGATATTTAATAGATATATTTGATGGCGTCGTTACACTATACAGCCTTTATCTGACATTGCTTTTTGATATCGCAAACCATCTTGCTGCGAACGGTTGCTCATATTAAAATGACACGGCCGTATCTTAAAAAAAAACTGTTCGGAAAACAACATGGTTTACGACAAAGTCAAAGTTAGGCCCAGAAAACATAATTAAGTCTCTACTTAGTAGTGACAGTTTTCCTATTAAATTCATTATTTATATGTGTTTTAATTCAAGCTATTTTTAACATTTTTAGCTTTTGTAGTTTTAGCTGTAGGGGGGGGGGGGGGGGGGGACGACATGACTCTAACAAAAATTGGCGCTTTAAAGCTTTATATTACAGAAACGGATAGCTTAATCAAAACATTGTTGTCACAAACTCGCAATATTTTTGGAAGACCTATCCAACGACATCCCACTATATGGGGTAATTAAATACACAAAAAAAAACAAGATTTTATTTTACCACTTTGTTGGCGTGACTAATATGTATATTAAAAGATAAAAAAAAAGATAAAAGATGTTTATTCAGTAAGTAGGCCGCACGGGCCCTTTTACACGTCAATAATCTACCAGCGCTTCGCAAGAGACCACTGCTGAGAAGAAACGCCGCAAGAAACTCAACAGCCAGTCGTTTTTTTAAATATTGCTTATATAATAATAATAATAAACTTAACCTAGCATTATATAAAACAATGAATCTCACATAAAACAAAAAATAAATACATTCATGCGCAGTTGAGCAGGAAAATGTGTCAAAACTAGTAATAAGAAATCTGAAAATATATAAATTTTAGGAATAACACTCACCTATGACGGCGCAAGACAACCCACATAAAAAGTCTCGACACACTCATGCCAAATTACATCTTTCTAGTGCTGAGAGTCTCTGAGCTAGGCTGCGGACGGACGGACGGACGGACATGGCGGAACTATAAGAGTACCTAGTTTGACTACGGAACGAAAGGAAAGGAAAGGCAATAATTTACATGTGACGTGTGCTAATGTAGGACACGAAGTCTAAAGTGATGTAGAAAAATATAATTGCAACAAAAAATATATCGATAGTACTGTCTAGATCAAAATTTTATTCAACAATAAATAATATTTATACTCTTTACATCCTGATAAAATTATTAACCCCAAGTTTGTGTGTGTGTTAGTTTGTTAGTCTTCCACGCTGCAACTGCTGAACTAACCGTTTCGTCCACTTTAATAACTAAGATTTCATAACTGGTTATGGATAAGGATTTTTATTCACCAATATCAGTTATTAAACAAGACTTTTTTTTCCATTTTCATAACCAGAACCTAGATAACCACTCTTATTTCAAATCAATTGGACAGTGTCGACGGAGCTCCGCTCACACGGAGCTCCTATTTCTGAGTGGCTTTGCCCTCCGGGCCTACTGCAAAGCTAACATAACCTAAACCTACCTAGTTTCTGATTATGAAAATGGAAAACAAAGTTTTGTTTAATAACTGGTTATGAAACAGTGATTCAAAATCCTTAGTCATAAGTAGTCATAACCAGTTATGAAATATTAGTTGTGAAAGTGGACTCAACTGAACTAACTTGGATGGAAATATAGAATGGAGATAGCTTTCTAACTGGGATTAACACATATTCTACTTTTCATCCCGGAAAATATTAAAGTTCCCAAAGGAATTACGATAATTAAATTCTACGCGGATTAAGTCGCAAGCTATAGCTAGTTTTAAAATAAAAACATTCAAAAGGCGAGCTTAATGTCATTAGGCATTCTCTACCAGTTAACATATAGGCAAAACTGAGATTTTGGTGATTATGAAAACCAAAAGAGAAGCAAAAGTTTTTTCATATTTGATAATGGTCTTGTTTCGTTTAAAATAACATCATTTTATTACCTTCATTCATTACTTTGATTATCTTAATAGACTCGATGTTAAGCATGATCTTATTTATCGATACCAAATCCTTAAAACGTGCCCCAAGTAGTGATGGGCGGATTATAAGTTTCAAAATTGAAACTTTCACCTAAAATTTCATGCAATATTCTGAAAGTTACCAAAGTGAAATTGTTTAATTTCTGAGAATGACTAAAGTTTTGTAATGTTAAGGAATTGAATTTTTCATGAAATTTAAATGAAATTTACTTGTGTCAGAATCAATTTCATCTAATTATGTAACATTCAGAAACTGTAATTTTCGCAGTTGAGGAAAGTTTTATGATGTTTCAGAAATCGCTCATCCCTAGCGAACACTGTATATAAAATAATTAATAAATAAATAAATATCAGGGAACAATGTCACACCAATTGACCTAGTCCCAATTTAAGCTCTAGGCTTGTACTATACTAGACAACGATATAAATACTTATATAGAGAAATATATACTTAAATACATAGTAAACATCCATGACCCAGGAACAAATATTCGCGCTCATAACACAAATATCTGCCCTTACCGGGATTTGAACCCAGGACCGCTAGCTTCGTAGGCAGGGTCACTACCAACTAGGCCAGCGCGTCGTCAAATATATGTGTATACACATATCAAGTAAAACAAATGGCAGATTTGTCGAAAAAAAAGCTCGGCTTCATGTGGTTTTGTACTTCAGTCCGTTGTGAATCAAACGGCACAACTACCCCTCGGCCACGCGGCTATTGTCACGTGTTGCCGAATTTTCGAATCACTATTCACACTACTGATTGTACGGTCTTCGTATTACCGACCGCACAATCGCCAACGCATCAGTTTTTGTTTATGTTAATCATGCATTTTACCTTACTTGGTTTTTCACTTCGAATATAGCTATTAAGCGACACGTTTGTGTTTATCAAAATAAACGTTTATTAAATAACCCTTCATACCCCGGCCGGCGAGAGCAAAAATGCGTTGACAGCTTAATAGTGCGAGGACACACACTTTGGTCGATGTCGATAAAAACAACACGATGTACTGGACCACCGTTATGATATGCAGAAGTATTAATTATTATTGTAAACAAAATTAAAATCAAGTGATTGTATTTATTCAGTATTTTATGTAATATTCGTAATATAAATAAAAAGTTAAAAAACAGTTTTAACAGTTCCAGATTGAATACATTTTGTGTTTTTCGTTGAAACGCCGCAGTGCCTTTTGCTTCTGATGTGTCTTTGTAAGGAAGATTTGGAATATAACATTGTGATTTCACATTTTTTACTAAATAAATGTTCACCTCGATCTTCTATATATTCCGCATAATCGGCAATCCCAGTACACTGTTTCTTCTTGCGTGGCATGGCGGGTCGATAATATAAATGAATTAAATGATGGTAAATTAATTTGTCTCAATGTAATTTCTACGATTGACACCGATTGATTTGAGTCAATGTCAAATAGCAGTTGTTTATTATCGCGATATACACATATGATATGAAAGAGGACTATTAGTTACGAGTATCTGAAAAGTATCTATTTACAACTGTCACTCACTCTTATCTATTACGAACATTCCCGTGAGTATGATAAATTGATTATAATTGTAATCAGTTGATTGAAATAGTATAAAAGCTTAAAAATAATAATTGTGCTTAATTAAATGTCGACTATTCTATCGACATCCATATGTCGATAGAATAGTCGATATTTAATTAAGCACTAGGAGCAGAAGCATTTTTGCTCTCGCCGGCCGGAGTATGGTTATCATCAGTATCAGTTAAATATCATACTCGTCTAATATCAGAATATCAGTGTACTTCGGTGCTACCAGCAGTGCAGTACTATCAAGAATAGAACAGAATATCAAGAACCTATAGGTATCATTATCAATATCAAATAATACAAAGATCATCAAGCATATATCACAAAGGATATCTGAGTGTAACAATAACCCAGACACTGATATCAGAAGTAACTGAAATTTGATTTCAGTAACATTTCTGTAATTTTCAAACGTTGAAATATTTCACCGTTAAGGAAACATAAAATGTTTCGAATTAGTTCCCGATTCGTCGGAATTTCTTATATACTATATGTGCCAGTCAGAACTCTTCCCTCAAGAATCCGACGAAACAAGAATCCGGCGAATCGGGAACTAACCGAAATTGCCCATCATCATTGCTAGACCGAAAGAGTATCAACTCAAAATCCTCGCTAGTTTTATTTTAAGTTCATAGACGACGTATTAAAGTTGATTTTAAAATACAGGTGGCGTTCTGAGTTACTACTGTTTCGATCTAGCAGAGCGATATGGTCTGACCATATATAGGAAATAAGACTCACCCTCGCTCAGCAGCGGCTGGGCTTCAGCACTAGGCTTGCCTGTGGGGCAGAGCGGCAGCGCCGGCGACGCACCGCTCTCTGACTCGACCTGGGGACAAACATAAGGTTGAAATTTCATCATCATTTTTTTTTATGGCACATGAAGGCAAACGAGCACACAGGCCACCTGGTGGTAAGTGGAAACTGTGACCCATGGACATTCGCATTCACAAGACTGCAAATGCACTGCCAACCCTGAGGACTAAGATGGAATGCCTCTATGCTGGTCATTTTACCGGCTATCTTATCCCTAAACCCAGAGCTCGGCTGGAGTGAGATATTTTTACGTCATTAATGTCAAGTGTAGGTACCTATTAATATAGATGCACCTTAAATCAAATGACAATAGATTATGTACAGTCAAGGGTATTAATATCTATACAGCCATAGCTAGGATTGCCACCCGTACTTTATTATAAATTATAGTACTCTATTTAAGCTTCCCGTACGTTATATTTTACGCCAAAGTACTTTATTTATGACATTCGGTAATAAGTTGATATTTTTTGTTAAATTTATAGTCTTAATGAAGTACGAGAAAAGCTTTTAAGGTCAGATTAAAATTTTATAAATGTAAGGCCCGCTGACAAATGGTAAGTATTTTTTTCCAAGGAAACAAATAATTTTAAAAATGTATTTAAAATTGTATCAATATTACTGTCTGTTCCGGCTACTTCGGCATTTACAGAACGGGTCTTTTCTGTGATGAAGGCCAAGTGGCGGGACAACAGAAAAAATACTTCGTATTTTATGCTTTGTACTTGATTTTTCTTCCTCTTCAGGTAAGTTATACTTTATTCTGTTAAAAAAAAGGTGGCAACCCTAGCCATAGCGTCAAATATATGTATACATGGATCTTATTGCCAGTAGCATAAAGGTGTATAGATATTTTTGACGTCTTGGGAACATATATTAGTAGACAGACTGTACAAAACGCGTAGGTACCTACTGTTTCTTTACACACATATTTACATAAACTTACGCCATTGTTTCCAGAGAGGGTTACGCAGGGCAACAGAATAGTATAAAGTTATTTTAGTTATTTTTATCTACTTATATGTATACAGCAAAAGATCTTTCTACATCCTAATGTAGTGGGTGGAGTGAAATTGTAAATTAAAACACTGTCCACATTTGTTCCTTTAAAGAAGTTTGCTAAAATATCTTGCTATAAAATTCATTTTGTTTGATGGCTACGTAAAGGTCGTAGCAGAAAGGCAGCGTAAATAAAATATTTTCATTAGTAATTAAATAACACTACCAATGAATGACAAGGTATGTCCATGTTATGCAAACTTTGAACACAGCTCGCCCCTGCCCTGCCGAGCTATGCACATCGATGTTAGTTGAATCACAATTATTGCATCAATTATTTGTCAACAAAGAGAAAATCTCTCTTGGTTGGCTCTTTTTTTAAGTGAGATCGATCTGTGTGCGACTGCCTCTTATTTATTATTATTAACATACATACATAAACTCACGCCTTCATTCCCAGAGTGGGGTAGGCAGAGCTAAAGAATTACCAACAAGTCTTACAAGTTCTTGATAATTCTGTAACCACATTTTGTATAAGTAGGCTAAGATGTTTCCCAGTGTATTAGTGACAGGTGGCAAGCCCATCGCCTAACAGTACTACAAGCCTTTATTCCTTTAGTCTTATTATTATTTAAATAAAAAAATCTACTTTACTTGTAAACAATTACTCTTTAACCGTTTTCGCTGGGGGACCATTTTCAAAGGGGTGCCAGTGTCACTTTCACTTGTAACACTCACACTTATGTTCATTCATATCCACGCTTAAAAATAAACGAATGTCTTGTGATATTCGAAACGATCGCGCAAAATTATTATTCGATTCATTTCACAGATAAGGGTACAATTCATTTGACACGATTTTTGACGACACACGTCACTGTCGGAAAGCTGATCATAAACAAGAAGAATGTATTTTAGATTCTTCTGTGACCTCCGGGGAGGGAAGATGGCCGATTGAAAGATGTCCGTTTACATACATACATACATACATACCTTCACGCCTTCATTCCCAGAGTGGGGTAGGCAGAGCTACAGAATTACTTACAGTCCGTTTACTTTTGATTTATTCTGTTCACTGATTTAATTTACTCACTTGACACTGGCGAAATCATTAAAGAATACTCCATAGACCGCCATTAATAAAAGAAGAAAAAGTAGAAAGTTATTTTACATACATACATACATTAAATCACGCCTGTTTCCCAGAGGGGTAGGCAGAGACCACTTCTTTCCAGTTATTTTAATGATGTACAAAACTTTTTTAATTATTTTTAAACGACCAAGAAATAAGGCCGGCTACATACATGTCTACATAGCATAATGCTATGTATATACGAGCTTAGTAGCTAATGCTTAGTACTTGTCACTAATACTTGTCCCATGAGTGGGTCTACTCTGTAAGTACTATAAACCTCACCCAGGTCACGACACTAGTCTTAAAATGTGGATGGAAGTGGCCGTCGGTCCCTGAGTAGGGGGGGATCTGACCCTTAGTAAACCAATACGCACCCTACCGCATGGAATAGCAGCCCATTCACTACCCTTTGATTTAGGCCTCTGTTGAACTCGGTAAAAATATATAACCTTTGACATATAGTTTAGACCAGGTTTCTTCTTCTTCTTTCTTTGCCCCCACGGCGACTTGAACAGCTACTACCGCGGGGATATGGCGTTTCCACGTGAAGTGATTTCGCCAGTGTCAAGTATATATAAGTATAAATCAATATAGCAATAAAACACAATCCAATCTTCTCTAGGAAGATTGGGGGCAACGTTGTACGGTGATTTGTAGGTCAGAGGTCAAGATAGTTTTAACCTCTGCACCACTGCGAGTCCACTTGAAACGAGAAGAAAGATGCCAGACACACGAAATAAGTCCAAGTCTTCAATCACTGTGCAACACAAAGGCATAAAAAGTACAAATCACTATCAGAAAAGAACTTTGAACACCTAATTACCCAAAAATTAAAGTCTAAAACAAATTACACGTCCGCCATCTTTTAACGTTGCAAATGACCCCCCTAGACCAGGTTTTAACTTAACCGCTATTACTGTCAACTACTGTCAAGTAAATGAGACCTGTCATAGACGCGACTGATGTATAGCAACCGTTGTGATGATTCTTTATTCATGCATGTCATATAAATAAACTGCTATGTAAATAAACGACTTTGAATATATAACAAGACCGATGGAGGCCATTTGCAACGTTAAAAGATGGCGGACGTGTAATTTGTTTTAGACTTGAATTTTTGTGTAATTACGTGTTCAAAGTTCTTTTCTGATAGTGATTTGTACTTTTTATGCCTTTGTGTCGCACAGTGATTGAAGACTTGGACTTATTTCGTGTATCTGGCATCTTTCTTCTCGTTTCAAGTGGACTCGCAGTGGTGCAGAGGTAAAAACTATCTTGACCTCTGACCTACAAATCACCGTACAACGTTGCCCCCAATCTTCCTAGAGAAGATTGGATTGTGTTTTATTGCTATATTTATTTATACTTATATATACTTGACACTGGGGAAATCACTTCACGTGGAAACGCCATATCCCCGCGGTAGTAGCTGTTCAAGTCGCCGCGGGGGCAAAGAAAGAAGAAGAAGAACAAGACCGATGGTCATTCTGTTATAAAATATAATCAACTACTGTACTGATCCATAGTTCCTTATCACTCCCGTTTTTAGTAGTAAAATATTCCGCGTTAGTTTCCCTAATTTTTGTTAATAATAAAAAAGGCGCCAGTAAATACTTGACTAATGGCTAAGCATTCGTCCAGGAAATAAAAAACGATGGACGCCATCTTCTTGAACACATGTTAGAGGGAGACGATGGCTGAGATCCGCGACATACCCGTGAACGGGTGCTCTCTGTGGACTTGTTAGATAAACACGAAGCGATATTTCTTTTCGTATTAAACCCCTTCTTCATTTTACCAAATTTTGTTTTTCCCCAGTCGATTTTACTACCGTCGCTTTTGTTCATAGTCGACTTATTTCCCAGTCGCATTTTTCCCGATCGATATCTATCCCAAAAGTAATTACATCGTTATGTAGGTATGTTTTGGTTATGTTAGATTTGCAGCAGGCCCGGAGGGTCAAATAATCTATACATTGTGGCTCCGCGGCAGCGGAGCTCCGTCGACTCTGTCTTATTAATTTTTTGGAGTGGGTAATACACTGCTCTGCCCTGCAGAGCCTAAACCGCAGTAAGTGCAAAAAGTTCATTTCGAGAAAACGTAAAAAATGTCTATGAAAAGTAATTTTTCTACCTTTCTTATGTTTTTTGATTTAATGATTGACTTTCAATCATTAACACAAGAAACATTAGAAAGGTAGAAAAATTACTTTTCATAGACATTTTTTACGTTTTCTCGAAATGAACTTTTTGCACTTACTGCGGTTTAGGCTCTGCAGGGCAGTGCTCTGAATATACAATGCTAGGAAATGAAGCGACTCGATAAAACTCGCAAGGGTAAAAACACGAATGTGAAAATAAACCGCCGGAAAAAAAGCGACTAGTAAGTATCACGCTCGGGAAAAAACGCGAAAAGAAAATTATCTTCAAAGATTAAAAAGGCGTATGAGCAAGTCATCTAACAAATCTCTCTGTGGGGTCTGTTTACGCTCGCAAGGGCCTGTTTTAGTTAGTTTCAAATTCATAAGTAGTTAAGACTGCACCGAGCAAACGTCGAGCGTCCAGTGGCGCCCTCATTGCTATTATTGTGTTTTCTGATAAACTAAAGAATTTCCATGGAATTGGACGATGCTTTTTTGTAGAGCAAGTAAAAACACAATTTATGGGATACCTATATAACTTTGATAACAGTTATCGTTTGAGAAGTCAGCTTAACGGGAAAAGGTGGCCACTTTTTTCCGTTAAGTTGATAACTCGAAGGTCAATTGTTTGTAAACTATGTCATAAATCCTATAAGTTGTGATTTCATTTGTAGTACAAAAATGCACCGTCCGATTTCAAGAAAATACATTAGTTTTTTAGAAAACTCAATAAAAGTAATGAGGGCGCCACTGTACATCCGGCGTACGCTCGGCGCAGTCTTAAGGCTAACAATATCAATTCCTCAGTCTAGAGCTGAAGTCGTCGTTTAACAAGGCAATATCAAAGGCCCGGTGAGAGAGGTTAGAATTACATTGACAGTTTTGACAGCATAACAATGGCAGCATTTTTTTTTAAAACACTATATATGCCTCGGCAGGAACGGCAATTGCGGGCCTCGTATTTTTAAACGTTTAAACCAATACTCGGCCCGCAATTGCCTGCTTCACTGCCTAGGCAATAATGTACTATTTTGCCTGAAGAGGCTGTTCCATTTGATTTAAAATGGACCCATCGAACAAGCGTCAGCCCGGGCCGAAAGTGCCGTAGATTTAGAGCGGGTGCCGAGATTAAAGACCGCGCGTAACGGATATATCTCTGGATTGGAAACGTTTCCGGGCGAAGATAACTTTATTTTTACCCAACTGATTGATAAGGGTAACGTTCCTTACCTATTATAGGTATGTATGTACGTACATACATACGTAAAGTAACGCCTTTATTCCCAAAGTGGGGTAGGCAGAGCTAAAGAATTACCAACAACTTTTAAAACTTGTAGGTAATTCTGTAACCACACTTTGCACAATTAGGCTAAGAGGTTTTGATATGTATATGCACATCTATGCATATAAATACATAGCGCGATGTCGCGCCACCTGTCAACAACCAGTAATAAACCAGCTATTGCACTACTCGGTCGTTTCATTGCTCCATACATCTCATGTTTACCATCGTATTAGTGACAGGTGGCAAGTCCATCGCCTAACTGTACTACAAGCCTTTATTCCCTTAGTCGCCTCTTACGTCTTCCACGGGAAGACAGGGAGTGGTACTATTCTAACCCGGCAACCACACCGGTAGGTATGTATGTCTATATCAGAAAAGGCAAATAAAACGGAAAACTAAACAATGCACGGGCTGTATTTAACGTGGTAAAACTGTATTCGTTTTGCCATTGTAACAATTTTAAAAGGAATATGGATTTACCGAGCAGAATGCCAAAAACCAGTGCATTGGCGGCTTTTGAAAATAAAATATGCTGCAAAAAAAAAAAAAACAGGGGATTATGTTACACCAATTGGCCTAGTCACAAACTAAGCTCTAGGCTTGTACTATGGGTACTAGACAACGATATAAATATATACTTAAATGCATAGACTGACTCAAAAACAAGTATTCGCGCTCATCACACAAATATCTGCCCTTACTGGGATTTGAACCCAGGACCGCTAGCTTCGTAGGCAGGGTCACTAACAACTAGGCCAGCGCGTCGTCAATTTGAAATATGACTTGCCAAAATTGAGAACCAATGAACCACTGGTTGACCAATTTTATTGTTTTGCTATTCTATTATGTAATATGTTAGATTATTATTAATCTAAATTTACTACCTATACGTTTTGCGTAAAGTTTTATTATTTTGTAAATAATGTTCTTTGCTTTGTTTTCTGTCTTTATCTGGTTTCTGTGTGAATAATTGGTTGACTGGTAGATAATTCCATTAGGCATTCGGTCTTTGTTTTTTTTTGTCCCATAGTAATTCTACGCTTACAAAATAACAAGTAAAACAAAACCGCTACAAACCAATTACTCGAACTAACGTTTCGACCTTTTCTCACTATATTTATTTTACAAACCCGAATGGCACGTAACCACGTCCATTTCTCCCGACTAATTGCATATTGCTGGCCCGTTTCAGCGGTTTCCAGTAATTAGGAGGCCGCGTGTCACCGGCAGATACATTAGGCTTCATAACAGTGACATACTCGGTAAAATACTTGGTAAAAATACTAGGCAATATACTTGATACTTCACAAGTACAAAATACTAGGTAAAAAGTAACAGGTATAAAATACTAGGTAAAATACGTGTTGATTGCGGGAAAATGAAGTGTTTGCTTTAGTAATTGCACTCCTGGTTTGAACAGGAGGTATAAATTAGTGTTGACATAGTCCTGGGTGCGTGTTATAGTTCGCCTTCAAAAAAATATGTGTTGTTTTTTAAATTGTAATTGCGGTTTTCAACGAACCGGAACTTTAATTTTGTTTTGTTACCTACGGTGATGTAATGTTACAACAAATAGTTGTTTATGCAACTGATGCATAATTAGAGGCCTTTAATTACGAGTGTGGTTTAATGAAACGTGCGTCAGCGGATTTCATAATAAAATCACACGAGTGTTTTAAGGCCTAATTATTTATTATGTACACACAACATCAGTAACATCACACCTAACTAACCATTAAAGACAGAGCAGAGAGAAAAAGAAAGAGATGTATATATGTGTATTATGTCAACTTCTATGCATTCTAGTGCGACTCTCTTTCATGCAATATTTCAGATTTCTGAAGTGTATAGCTAGATGTGTTGCTGTGTGTACAGTTGCATACACTACTTTATCTACACACATATCACAAGTTAAGAATTATCCTAATTTCGGAACAGCAAAAACCAGCAAACAAATGACAACAAATAGGGCGGCAATTCGATCCTCCATCAAGACAAATGCTTTTTTTTTAATCATAGACAATCGAATGAAGTCCTTATTCTCAAGTCATTTGAGACCCTCTTGAGTTTTGACCGCTGTTCCAAAATTAAACTCATAACCTTACTAGATATGTCTAACCTAATCTCATATTATAGTCATGTTACGAGAAGAGTCTTGAGTATGAATGTGAAGGGTTATAAGCAGACATAGGAATATTTGGGCCAAAATTAAATGATAGCTAGGGATTGACTATATCGATAAACTAAATTATCGGTGCTTTTCCCATATACTAGTGGTCGCTCCAAGTTTTGTTTGTATTTTTTTTTTCATTAAAAGTATGAAAATAAAACAAAATAGAAACCAAATTCTGGTTATATTTTGTATTTTTGGATCTTCACTCATAATCATCATACTTTTTTCCTCATTGTGTATTTCAGAATTACTGTCCCATTGACTATTGTTAAAATAAAAATCAGAATTTGTTTCAAATTTTCGAGCATTAATTTTCTCCGTCTCGATTGATGAATCCATTTCTGGTAGCTAAAAGCCTTTTGAATGTCTGTGGAAGTGGTAGGGGTAAAACCTAATTGAAAAATACACACTTACAAACAAAACTTGGAGCGAACACTAGTATATGGGAAAAGCATCTATAATTTAGTTTATCGATATAGGCAATCCCCTAGCTGTCATTTAATTTTGCCCCAAATATTCCTATGTCTGGTTATAAGGCAATAGGAAGACAAAAAAGATGGATGTCTTGTGTTAAGAGTGATATGAGAAACAAGGGAGAGAACGCTGAGATTATTAGGGATGTGTGGAAGGAAAAAACATGCTGCGGCGACCCCAGATGATTGCAATAAGGGTAAAGAGATGAGACCCTTATAAGGATAATTACCTAATCTAAACTTTTTGTTTTATTGCATGGGCACGCAAACGAGCACACCGGCTACCTGATGGTAAGTGGAAACTGTGACCTGTAGACATTCGCGTTCACAATACTGCAAATGCGTTGCCAACCCTGAGGAAATAAAATAATAAATTTTTATTTTATTTTATTAAACGAATTCCACTTCCATCCAATATTTCACGGCACATTTGACACCTGAGCCATAATTATAAGAAATGGCTAATCACCCCTAGTTTTGCGTTGGGGGTCAAAATCACATAAACCGAAGCAAACCAAGGTCGGGTCGCTAGTCGTCGATAAAGTAGACGAAAAAAGTTAATCGACAAAAGCTACTATTGATGTTCCCATCCGTGACGTTAGGACGGACAGGAACACAAACAAACCGCATTGTTTAGTCTGCTCTTTGAAGACGTACTGCCGCTGAAATGCGTAGCTTCAACAAAGATCTAAACTAAGGAAATGAAATATATCAGTGGGACAAAGCGTTGCACTGACAAACTCCTCATAAAAGTTTATTTGGTGAAATTAACATTGACTTTGACAGTACAAAATATTCAGCAAACGATATTTAAAAATCTGCCACTGGTCACAACGATGGGACGCGAAAAATAGAGAGGCATTTACGTAAAGATTTATTAATAAAGAAGACGTCCTTTTAGCTGCTTTTTTTGCGCTTTGGTCAAGTAGAGAATGAATTAAGTGATATTGACCCCGATCGCTAAGGACGTATTAAGAATGGGCCAGGTCTGGAGACTCTGTTTGTCTGGATTGTAGCAAGTGGAAGAAAGTGGTCACTGCCTACCCTTACGGGAAAGTGGCGTGATTGTATGTATGTATACATGTATGTAAGGCCTCTTTACTAACACTATAATAATAAAATAAAACTAGCGATAGGTCCTTGCTTTGCTCATATTAATGTCAGTAAAACCCGTACATAATTCAGAATTTGTTATACGTAAAATCATTTATCTTAAAATCTGCATTAAGATCCGGATGCGTAGTTTAAAAGATATCGTACATAGTAGAGAATGCAATTTAACCGGTTATTAACCGTTTTTGTATCAATATAACCGGTTAAAACCGGTAATAACCGGTTACTTGCATTCCCTAGTACATAGATAGGGACAGGCGTTGGGAAGTGACTTTGGTTTTATACTAAATGAGATAAAGACAAAAATACATAAAACTAGATTAAATCCAAGCCCGCGTTAAATACTCCTAGTTGTTAATTTGTTCTTGTTCTTGTATATTCTTTAGACGTATGTTAATAAACGTCCTTTCGTTATTTCTTAAATATTCCTTCTTTTTTTGGTATAGGTACCCAAGTCTAATTAAAACTTGGCGTATTTTTAAATACTAACTAATTAAATATAATTCAAGCGACGGCTAATTGCTCTAGAAAACGGCTAACTGCATAGTAATAGCATAACTATTTTAAATTTTATGTGCTTACCTATAGAGCTTAAAATTCTTCGACTACTAAATTGCAGTTAGCTTCTGTGGTAACGTCAGTTGAGCCAGTTTAACCAAATGATTGGCCTAGCGGAAGCAAGGGCAACAATTAATATTGACTCGAGCCACTAACTTGAAGCTGGCGCAATCAACGCTAAGTCAAACACGAGACGCAAATGCCCCTTTCCTAGAGGAGGGGCAATTAGCAGGCAATAATTCAACGGAGATATTACGATTTGCGACTAACGAAATCAACAAGAAATAACTGTCTGGCGCGCTTTTAAAATGCGTTGTGCGCCGTGGGTGTTCGTACTTAGGTATAATAAGAAGCTTCTGCCAGCGTTTTTTTTTTTTTATGGCATAGGAAGGCAATTGAGTACACAGGCCACCTGATGGTAAGTGGAAACTGTGACCCATAGACATTCGCATGCACAAGAGTGCAAATGCACTGCCAACTCTGGTAGGTTAATGGATAAGATGGTGGTACCAACCCGGACGGACCCTGCACAAGGTCCTCCCACAAGTAAGTATTATCGTTATTCCATCGGAATTTTTAATTTGTTTTCATAAAAAAACTATTTCATGTCCTATACTAGGACCTAACCTTTATGTGTGCCAAGTTTTATTCCGATCCGTCCAGTAGTTTAAGCGTGATTATGTAACAAACACCCAAACATCCAAATATCTAAAATTTATCATTTATAATCATACCTGTGCTAACTCGGGGCACTTTATAGGGATTTAATATCGATAAAAAGACGTCGATATTCATGTGCTCATTGAAAATTCCCGATTACTATAAAAAGGTTCGATATCATATCAGATATCGAGCTTCTTAAGAACTTAAAAGTTTGCGGATATCATTTCAATCAAAATAATTTACAAAAAGTTAAGGATGGTTCTAGAAAAATGTTCTGTTATAAAAGGTGAGGAAATTACAATAACTAACATGAATGAAAATTCGGCTTTGAGTCATTATAAATATGTGGACGTTGAGAGTGTTATATTTTCACCTAGACGGCAATCCTTAATACCGACGAATACGAAAAAAATATTAATTGTATCGATAAAATATTTTACTACATCACTTTAGTAAAGGCGCCTTGAATTAGCATAGGTATGTTTATAATTTAATTAATAAAATAAGATAACAGGGTCTTAATAAAATAAGATTCTTTGTAGCTCGTTGCCATGGTGACGTCTCCTGGGTCACTCTTTAAAACTATGAGTTCAAAGGACATAAGTCCACTAAAAAACTGTTTTATTGGCAACACACACCCATTCTTTTATGGCCTTTCTCCTGAGTGTGCTGGAAGTATATATTATAACATTTATTCTAAGAAACTCCATCACTGTTGTCTCCTGGCTTACGGGACAGAATAACAACAAAAAGAAGTTGATCCACCCAACAGATCAAAGACCATAATGGTTTTGAACGCCTATAATCTCCAGCTCTGTGCCAGTTGAATAAAACCTTGTAAAAAATAATTTCTAAAATGAATATTAAAGCATAGAATTATATTCGTAGTTCCAGCTACTTTAATTATCAAAACCGTGATTGCAAATCGATTGAGCCCTTCTAAACGTTTCAAACTATCCGGAGTGGCTAGTTCCTGAAATGTGAAACTATTCCCAAATCCAATCACAGAACTCTAGCTAACGACCAATCCCAAATAAAAGGTTCAAAAGCGAATTTATATAGCCTTCTATAATGCATAGCGTCGGTGACACTGTAAAACCGCATAACTAACAAACTTTATGATAGATCAAATTAAAATGTTACTTACGCGGATTTGCAGTTTCACCGACGATAGCTGTAAATTGAGTATGCACTTTGCAACTCTGAATTCCAGAGCAGTATTTTTGATTAATAAATTGCGTTCATTGTTATTCGAATGCGTTGAAGCTTCAAAGGGGCCTAATTTAATCAGAAGCTTTATTCTGCATCGGGAAAAAATCCAATTGCCATTGCAAAAACCACTGCTCAGTAAAAAGCAATGGCGTAAACAATGCGACGGCAAAAAAGGAATAAAAACAGTGGCATAGAGGTATTTGATGCGTGTCCCTCTATGTTCTTCTTTGTTCAAGGCTGAATGTCATTCGTTTGACGTTAAATATTATTATTTTTCCAAAAAAAAAAACCAGCATACAGAAACCTTCAAGTATTTTTAATCTATGAAGACGTTCTAAGCATACTTTTGCTTCAGCTAAGGTATAATAGTACATTATTGCCTAGGCAGTGAAGCAGGCAATTGCGGTCCGAGCATTGGTTTAAACGGACGAGCTTGCGAATCCGTTTAAAAATACGAGGCCCGCAATTACCGTTCCTGCCGAGGCATATATAGTGCTTTTCTCAAAAATCGCAAGATACAAATCACATATAAACAGAAACTTCACGTGAAATAACATCATTATTTACCGCCTTTATGTTTATGACAAGGAGAAACGCAAGCTTTTTTAGAAAGCTATTCCGGACACAGATAAATAAGTTACGTTTCGAATAAAATATCGATGTATACATACGACTTGTGCCCTCATTTTATTAAGGCCGTTTTCACTTTTTTTAAAGTTACAAACTAGATCACAATGAAATTTGTATGCAACATTGCGGGCTTGTGTAGCGAGCACGCAATGTTTTCTTTTTTAATTTGGGTACTGTCTGTAAACTATGTACTTCGCGTCTCAGTATGGAGTTAGTAATGTCAACTTTTCCGGTCATTTTTGAGAAAAATCAATTAAATGACATAACGTGTTAAAAAATACACACACAAATGCGCGACAAGACCTGTAGTGGAGCGCCTGGGGGTTTTCACCTCGGATTAGAGTTATAGTGAATGAATTAATATGATTGATATGGGATATTGTTTTTTAAACTATAAATTGCAATGTTTACCCAAAAAATTTTTGTGCACTTTATTTTTTCATTGTTTAAACAAATTATTATAAAAAATTAATGTTTGACCATATATTTTCACTTTAAACAGTAGTTTTTTTTTTATTTATATGTTAAATCTTACCTGAGTAGACATCTAGGAACATTTTTCCAAGATACCTGTGTATAAAAATAGCAGTAGGGATCTCGAACCGGTAGAAAAACATGGAGGGGAGAGCGGAACGACAGAGAGCTGCTATGTACAATGGAATTTCTCGGCTAGGTTAGTTGCAAGTAACACGTGTTCTGTGAATATTGTGCTTCTATAACAGTGAAAATTTGGTTTTTTAGTGAAAAATTCGTGTATATTTTTGTACTGGAAAGTGTATTGGAGACGACGTTTTTATATTGAACTAAGTATTACAAATTCTTTTGTATTGCTTAATTTGCTAAGTGATTACATTGAAAACTACAGTTCATTATTGAATTAATTAAATAATAAATAAATCAAAAATTAAAGATCAGTTTCAATAAAAAAAAAAAGATAATAATGAATCAAATGCAATTAATTAATTATTAATTGTTTTTTATTAGATTTCGAACAATGGATAAACCAACGGCTAGCAGCATGGCTGATGAAAATAGCTGCATAATATGTACGCACCTGGGTTCATCTTCCGAAACAAATTCAAATTTAGGTGAAGTGATAAAAATTAGTAGAGGAGTAACCTCTTTACAAGCTGCTTCAACCGAACGACAAGATGGATTGTTACCTCATCTACAAACTGAATTTGTTTATGCTCATTCAAGTTGTCGACAAAAATATATATTATTGCAAATGTTATTTTGTAATTGCAAAAAGGGATGTGGAGCTGCGTGTGGATGCAGAAAAAGTGGTTTATACTGCAGTGTAGCATGTTTACAGTGCAGTGGAAATAGTTGTTCCAATACTTCACCTATTATACAGATAGATGAAGTAGAAGAAAATATTTAATGTAGACAACAATGTAATATATTTAAATAAACAGATTTTGTACTAATAATTTTTTTTTCTTTTCATTAGTCGTAATAAATTACCTTATTTTTTTAAATGTACACAATAGAGTACGTTTCATTTATAATTAAACTGGCCGAGAAATTCCATTGTACATAGCAGCTGTCGCTCCGCTCTCCCCTCCATGTTTTTCTACCTGTTCGAGATTCCTACTGCTATTTTTATACACAGGTATCTTCGAAAAATGTTCCTAGATGTCTACTCAGGTAAGATTTAACATATAAATAATAAAAAAATACTGTTTAAAGTGAAAATATATGGTCAAACATTAATTTTTTATAATAATTTGTTCAAATAATAAAAAAATGAAGTGCACAAAAAATTTTTGGGTAAACATTGCAATTTATAGTTTAAAAAACAATATCCTACGTCGATCATATCAATTCATTCACTATAACTCTAATCCGAGGTTTTACGGTTTTGAATGCTCCAGGCGCTCCACTACTGTCTGAGTGGAAAGCCTTGGGGAAAGCCTATGGCCAGGACGTCTTTCGGCTGACATAATGATGATGATGATGTTAAAAAAATACTACCTCTCTAGTCGATTACTGTCTGACTTTGTCATAACGTTTTTAATCGCAAGGTGAACGCAAATCCGCATGCAGGCCACGTCGTGGTATCTAAGTGGGATCGGACATAAGACTACCAAACAATGCATTTTATTTATTATACACATCATATTTCAAAGAGCCATATACTGCTTAAGACCTACACAATCGATATTTAAATAGAAATAGCGTAAGTTTTTAAACAATCAAACAACAAGTACAGGTTTTTTTTAAATGTATGAATGCAGTTTTTCTACTTTTTTAAATCGACGATGTAGCCGAGTGGTTGCCGGCTTAGAATCGTGCCACTCCAAGTCTTCCCGTGGATGTCGTAAGAGGCGACTAAGGGAATAAAGGCTAGTAGTATACTGTTAGGCGATGGGCTTGCTACCTGTCACTAATATACACTGTTAAACATCTTCGCCTAATTGTGCTAATTGTGGTTACAGAGTTATCAACCAGGTTTTAGAGTTGTTGGTAATTCTGTACCTCTGCCTACCCCACTCTGGGAATGAAGGCGTGAAGGTATGTATGTATGTAAAATCGACGACGTGGTTCCACAGAACAGATCTTCGTATGTCTTATAGTTTCAAACTTTCCCATACTGACCAATTTAAATGAGACAGCCTGTATAGTGGCCAAAATGAACGGGTAGGTTTAGGTTATGTTAGTTCTTAAGAGCTCCGTCGACTTAGTTAACGTCTGCTACGCCCAGTTTAATCAATCAGGTGAACCGCGGGTAATGGAAGAGTAGGTAATTACTAAGGCTCCAGTGAACGTTTAGAAAAAATCTTCCAATTAATGGTTTTTTGTTGCGCTCCGCTTAGCTCAGCTCCGTGGAAACCCAGTAATAGGTAGCCTGAACTTTGCCCATCGACTGGCGGTTAGCCTTAGTTTTTAATAAGGAAATGCAATTATATCTTTAATATTCCTTTTCAGCGAGACCCGAGAACGAAGTGGATTGGAAGATGAGCTAGTGACGAAGATCGAAAAGGATATTTTCTCAAACATGCAATGAAATGTTGGCGTTATGTTAGTTATTTTAGGCTTCAAAGTATCACGTTCCGGGCGGAGCAACTCGAGAGAGCTGTTAAGGAATATCATACAAAATTGAAGGCCTAGGCCGGGAAGTATTTTTTTTTACTTTTTATGGCGGCTGTTTATATGGACAGCCTAATAGCTAAATTTTATTTTTTTATTTTTTTCTGTGGCTTTTTGGGTTATCAGACCAAAAATATCCGCTCTAATGCCTATTACACACATGTTTTTTTTATTTCATTGCATATGTTTTAGAAAAGCACTATACATAGGTACCTCGCCGTGAAAAGGGGTGGCCAGCCTCGTAACTATCCGGCCTCGCTTCGCTCAGCCGTCTATATAACTCGGCCGGCAACCCCCTACTTCCCGGCTTCTGTATTAATGTACTATTTCTCAAACATGCTATGAAAGAATGGTCCGATTGAAACACAAGGACGGAAGGTGGAAAAAAATAAACATATGAAAACACTTTCCGTCCATGTCCATATTGTATTTTAAAAGTGCTCTCTATTGCGTATAAAATCGAAAGGACCATGAAAAAAATCCCGTAAACCCAACTTGTGGGGGGGGGGGGGGGGGGGCGTCTGCTAACGGCGGCTCGTCGTGCGTGGAACTATCTTAACTATTTAATACTCGTAGTTTTAAAACTAACATTATAACTCGTTAATAAAAAATAACCGAAATTGTGCGCCATTTTTGGTTATTAAAGCAGATTATATGTGCCTGTAATTGGTGTCAAAAACACGCATGAAACATTTATTACATCATGATTTATGCACGTATTAATATCCGATGTGTATTAATTCGACGAATTTCAACTACTGATTACTTATTTTCCGTTCAATTCGCGAAACCGCGAATATCATCTTTTAAATTAAGAGTGATAATGACACGGTAAACGAGATATATCATATTTAAATCTGATTGCAAATAAAAAATATGGAGCTTTTTAAAAACGCATTGGTGACCCCGACAGCGTTGCAAATGTTTATAGGCAGCGGTGACCACTTCCCATTTGTCCGTCGATAGCATTTTTTAGGGTTCCGTATTCAAACTAACTAACTAAACCCTATAGTTTCGCCATGTCCGTCCGTCCGCAGCCTAGCTCAAAGAATCTTAGTATTAGAAAACTGTAATTTGGCATGAATAGTTTAGTTTATTTGTTCATCAATGTAATATAACAAAGTTCCGTGTGGTTTCCGGGTTAGAATAGTGCCACTCCATGTCTTCCCGAGGATGTCGTTAGAGGCGACTAAGGGAATAAAGGCTTGCAGTACTATTAGGCGATAGGCTTGCCACCTGTCACTAATATACTGGGAAACATCTTAGCCTACTTGTGCAAAATGTGGTAACAGAATTATCAAGAAGTTTTAAGACTTGTTGGTAATCCTTTAGCTCTGCCTACCCCACTCTGGGAATGAAGGCGTGAGTTTATGTATGTATGTATGTATGTACCTATGTATATTACAATATAAATTGCATTGCATGTCAAAAAATACGAAATTACATTGTGATCGTCAAAACATAAATATTAATAATCAAAAAATACAAAAATATTTAATATTGATGTATTAAAACAGCAACAATTAAATATCGAATGATGGTCACTAGTCCGATGTCAATACATACAATGATTAATAAATTTCAGCACAATAATAACTTAACATTTCCAGCTCCATGTATTCATCCACGGAGGGTAATGGATTATCCAATGAAAGGTTTTTTAGCTGATATTTAAATGCTTCGTCGGATTGTACATTTTTAAGTTTAGCGGGTAGACGCTCATAGTACGTGGGACAAATGACACGCGGGTTCTTACCCGCAAGTGCCATGCGACGGGGAACTGTTCTCAAACGCCCAGTGTGGCGGAGCTCCTTGCCAGGAATATTAACGCGTGCAAAGGAGGAAATATTATGTCATACGAACATCAATATTTGGAAAATGTAAACTGAGTAAAAGGCCCCTGCAAGAGTGCCTAGGTTTCACCCCAGCTAGCAATATACATATAATTCACGGCAACAAAGTGGTAAAAAAAATATTGAATGTCCCAGGGTTGCAGTCTACTTATACGCTTATTTGCGTGCGGTCCCAAAGGAAGACCAGAGCAGGCCTAACAGCCGGCACATGCTGAGTAGGGAACGTTTCACAACAACGTTTTTTAGACGTCCGTCTGTCCATCCGTCTGTCTGTGACCAGGCTGTATATCTCACGAACCGTGATAGCTAGGCAGTTGAAATTTTCACAGCAGATTTATTTCTGTTGCCGCTATAACAAAAAATTCTAAAAACAAACGTGATTTTTTTAAAGATAATGGTACGGAACACTTCGCGCGTGAGTCAGACTCGCACTTGGGTTCTTTATCATGATTCTATTTGTACGTTGTTGTACTGTCTACGGTTGTTGTGAATACCTATCGTTACTACTTTAGAATAAACTAGTATCTGATGTTTTGGGATGTGTGATTTTAAACTTAATTCCGTTCTCGTTTAGGTTTAAAATCGCACCTCACAAAATATGAGATACGAGGTTTTTTCAAAGCAATGTCGCTATGTATTTTCTTCTTACTTCCTTTTTAATGAAATAATTTTTTGCGCAGTCGTTTTTCATTATTTTATACTTAAATAATTTCTTAAAGGTTTGTAGGTATACTAATTATTTGCAAGCTAATTCAGAACTGCACCTGATTTTAAATTCATTCGCAATTTGAAAGGCTCAATTATTTTTAACGGACGCAAGCTTATTATGAGGGCAGCCAAGAATTTCTAAACGTAGACGGTTTTTTAAAATTAAACGGAGTCGGGTAAAAAAGCCAATCCTCTGGCAATTAGTACGAACGCACCCTTCAGTTACTGTCTTTAATGCTTCCATTTTTAAAAACCATTTTATTAATGTAGTGATAGATGTAGATGTAATCAGATGTAGTGACTAAGATTGAAAAGGGCACGCTTCGATGGTTCGGTCATTTGGAAATGATGGATGAAAGAAGATTGACGAGAGATATACAGATCGAATGTGAGTGGAAGGGTCGGAAGGGGCCGCCGTAGGCGTAGGTACTTTTTCGAATCAAATCGGAGAAATACTGGAAAAGGGCCGAATCTTAAGTACTCGAAACCGACGTGCGTGCATGACTCGATGTATGAATATAGAAGAAGCGAAACAAATTTTTCAAGATCGTAGCAAGTGGAAATGAGTGGTCTAATGATGACTGATTCAATGTATGTATGTATGCATTTTATTAAATTCCGTCCACACGCCAGCTATAATGAATTTTGCGGTTTAAACTCAATTTTCCCCTTTTATCTCCCTGACACAACCGCGATTTTACGGTAAAATGCACTTTACTGTCCATCAGTGCCGGAAATCGGATGGGGATGGAGCCGTAATTTCCGGGAAACAATATGGGGAAAATGACCGGTATTCCGCCATTAAAATTTATGGATTACTTGATTGCATCATCGATGTGTGGTTTTTTTATGTATCTATGTAATAATTTATTTTGCTAGCTATTGTATTGTATGTATGTAATTAACACTGAAACTGGTAGAACTAGAATTAGAGACCCGCACTACAGCCTGCAAGTTGACGATACTCTGGTAAACTCTGACCTTGATGTAGCTAAAGAATTTGAGCGGTTTTTTACGAACATTCCTTTAGAGACCACTAAATCTCTACTATCATCTCCTGATAAGGCTGAAATCTTATTAAAATCTAATGTTAAGGAATGCACGAATGTTTTCAAATTTTATCATGTCACCTCTAAAGTTGTGATCAAAACATTTAGGTCTCTTAATATCAAAAAGACTGAAGATCTTTGGGGCCTCTCTGTTACAGTACTTCAGTCCATTTTAGAGTCAACTGCGCCTTACCTAGCTACTATTTTTAACAAGTGTGTCGACATTGGAGTATTCCCTAATCTGATGAAACATAGTAAGATCATACCCATGTTTAAGTCGGGGACCAAATCAGACCCCACAAATTTTAGACCAATTTCAATACTACCAGCTCTGAGTAAAGTTTTTGAGAAATTAATTCTTAATCAAATATCCTCACACTTTAATCAGAATAAGCTACTTCATAGCAGTCAATTTGGATTTACCAAGGGACGATCAACTACTGATGCCGGTTCCACTTTAATAAAACATATCTTTGATGCCTGGGAAAAATCACTAGATGTAATTGGAGTTTTTTGTGATCTGTCCAAGGCATTTGATTGTGTTGATCATGTTACGTTAGTGCGGAAGTTAAGCCACTATGGCATCAAAAACAGTGCACTTGATCTTATTGCTTCCTACCTCGCGCACAGAACTCAGCGGGTAGACATTAACAGAACACAATCCTCTGGGTCATCTGTAGCTATGGGAGTGCCTCAAGGATCTATTCTAGGTCCGTTTTTATTTTTGATCTATATTAACGATCTCCCGTATGTAGTGCGCGATAAACATGAAATAGTCTTGTTTGCTGACGATACCTCACTAATATTCAAAGCGGATAGGAAACAGGATAATTTTAATGGCATCAATGTTGCGTTGTCTACAATTGTTGACTGGTTTACAGCCAACAACTTACTTTTAAATGCCAAAAAAACCAAGTGCATTAAATTTTCTTTGTCCAACGTTAGGAGTATGAATGCGGATAGAATAAGACTGAAGGATGAGACACTGGAATTTGAAGATAGAACAGTATTTTTAGGTGTAACTCTAGACTCGAAACTGCAGTGGAGTGCGCATATATCCACACTTGCAAGTAAACTAAGTTCAGCGGCTTATGCGGTAAAGCGAATCCGACAACTTACTGACGTCGAGACGGCGAGACTTGTCTACTATAGTTATTTCCATAGTGTTATGAGTTACGGAATTTTACTGTGGGGAAGAGCGGCTGACATCCAAACCATATTTGTATTACAGAAGCGGGCTGTACGTGCTATTTACCAATTGGGGTCTCGTGTTTCGCTGAGGGATAAATTTAAAGATATTAATATTCTTACAGTCGCGTCTCAATATATCTTTGAGAATATCATGTATGTACGCAAAAACATACATGAGTTTAGGCATAACCGCGACGTTCATAATTTAAATACTAGAAATAGGGATAAGCTCGCACTTCCAGGTCACCGTCTCCGTAAGGTGAGCACTTCGTTTGCGGGGAACTGTATACGTTTTTACAACAAGATACCATCTGATATCGTCAATATGCCGTTCAATAAATTTAAGTCTCACATCAAGCGCTGCTTGTTGGGTAGGGCATATTACACTGTAAATGACTTCATTGGTGACCAAGATGTATTTTAGTAGTGTCAATGTGACATAGCCTTCAAGCCAATTGTGCATTCAAGCACTGACTCAGTCAGTCGACTGTGATTTACTATTTGTATTTTGTATCTTTTCTAGTCTTGTGTGTACAAGAAGTTTTTAAATGAGGACACACTGTGATGTTTCTCGCCGGACAGCTGTTTCCCACAATATTACTCTTACTTATTGTCCGGCAGCTTGAGCATGTCATGCTCGCTCAAAGGTCTTTGCTTACGGCGGCGTCGTTGATCGGGTCGCCACTTTCCCGATCACATGGTTGAGAGAGGCGATGGCTGAGATACGCGTCATACTCGTGAACGGGTGCTGTTTGTGGGGTCCGGTCTGTTCACGTTTGCAAGGACTTTTTGTTCAATTTATTATCCTAGTTATATGGCTTTTGACGTAGAGACCTCGTCGTGTTGTTCTCATAGTAATTATTTTATTTTATGTTAATGTTTATTGACCTTACATTTAGTAATAATTTTATTTTTGCTAGTTTTAAGAATTTATTGTTTATTACCTTATTACCTTATTATTACTTAATGTAACTTACTTTTAAGTATAATTATGTTTTTATGATTGAAAAAATGACCTTCTGCTGGAGTTTCTTGCGGCGCTTCTTCTCCGCAATGATGGTCTTGTCCGAAGCGCTGGTAGATTCACTCACTGTACATTGCCGACGTGTAAAAGAGCCCGCATGTGGCCAATTTACTGAATAAATTATTTGAATTTGAATTGAATTTGAATTTGTAGGTGCACAATTTTAATAACATAGGTACTACAATGAAAAGTTAAAACTAAACTTATTTAAATTAAAATTAAACTAAGCTACTCAAATATTTAAGTATGTAAATAATAATCACCACTATAAAAAGAACATCCCCTCTAGCAGGTCCGCTCGCGGCATGGTCCCTATGACACTGGCTGCATTACCTCTCTGGATAGCTAGCCCAATCCTTTGGGAGAGGTAAGCACCAGCTCTAGGATCTCCGGAGGTGTCTATGTATCTATCTATGATGTTAGGGTCCATCCCGTGTGGTTGCCGGGTTAGAATAGTGCCACTCCCTGTCTTCCCGTGTAAGTCGTAAGAGGCGACTAAGGGAATAAAGGCTTGTAGTACTGTTAGGCGATGGGCATGCTACCTGTCACTAGAGGTCTCCTCAAAGGGGGCTTCACTTCAAAAAACGCGCACACCCACACGCACACACACACGCACACACTCACTTTTTATTTTTGCTTCGTTTTTTTGATATTTTCATCATATTTTATTTTTAAAGGTATTTGGTAAATGTTTTACGCCTACATGATAGCTTTACTCCTGGGACGCCCAAGATACAGGCTCGTTTAGGATCCGCTGTAAATTAGACATAAGTAACATGTCGTGATACATTAAAACCGCATAACTAACAAATTTATGATAGAGCAAAATAAACCTTACCATCTTACTAAAAAGGTGCAGTTTGCTCCTTATATGAAATGTTACTTACGCGGTTTTGCAGTTTCACCGACGATGTACTTTTTGGTTAATAAATTATTCTTATTCTTAATACACTGGGAAACATCTTAGCCTATTTGTGCAAAATGTGGTTTCAGAATTATCATCAAGTTTTTAGAGTTGTAGGTAATTTACCCCACTCTGGGATTACAGGCGTGAATGTATGTATGTGTATGTATGTAGTTATGTTGTTATGGTAGAGCGTCGTAATATAAAATTGGCCAAGTGCGAGTGGTACTTTAATACGAAAGGTTCCGTACTAAATATTCTGTGAATATTTCAAGCGTCTACCAGTTTCCGTTATGAATATACAGACAGGGCGCCCCACGGCTATGCCACATGGAAGGAAAGTAGATTACCTACCTTGATTATTGTAAATGGAACATTTTACTGAAAGAAGACATTATTTGATTTTAAAAAACAATTAAAACTGCATTCTTAGATATTTAAATAATTACATGGTTGAAGCGGGAATCGAACCCGTTACACGAGAAAAATAATAACCCTTTAGCTTTATCATACCGATCGAAAGGCTACACCATAAGGATCATTTTTTGCTAAATAACATAGTGTCAGAAATAAAAGAAAGACCATGAATTTAAGGTACTTTCCTTCCATGTGGCGTAGCCGTGGGATGCCCTTTAAAGCAAAAACCACAAAATAAGCACTTTTATTTTATGGGAGCCCCACTTAAATATCTATTGAATTCTGTTTTTAGTATTGTTATAGCGGCAACGGAAATACATACGAAAAAATGTACATTATTCCAGCTACGAAAAGTACCACTTTTAGAACAACTGTTTTAAAAAATATGTTCACGCTCAACCAGGTAGCCACTAGAATTGACGTCTTCTATTGTTCGTTGAATTAATTTACAAATGTTAAAAAGATAAAAAAAAGATAAAAGATGTTTATTCAGTAAGTAGGCCGCACGGGCACTTTTACACGTCAAAAATCTACCAGCGCTTCGTAAGAGACCGCTGCTGAGAAGAAACGCCGCAAGAAACTCAACAGTAAGTCGTTTTTTAAATATTGCTAATGATATTATACAATAATAAACTTAACCTAGCATTATATAAAACAATAAATCTCACATAACACCAACATTTTTCATATTCATGCGTAGTTGAGCAGGAAAATGTGTCAAAACTCAGAATTGTCACAAAACTAATAAGCAAAAGAAATATAAAAAAAATATATAGAAAGTATACAAGTTATACTTACCTGTGACGGTGCAAGACAACATGCATAAAAGTTTCGATACATTCTCCTACAGAAACCGTGTCCCCTAGACAATATACCATATTTACATATTTTTTATGACTAAGTTATTATTAAATTATTTAGGTGTTGGCCAAGCATTTTTATCTGTTATAGTAAGCTTTAGACATCAACGACTTTTTCAAGTAAGTTTTAAGTACTGGAAATGGTAACTTTAAAACAACGTCAGGTAATTTATTAAAGAAAAGGATGCATTGACCTACAAAATTAAATGATTTATAAACCTTACGGACACGAAATTTTTTAATAGCAATTTTATTTTTATTTCTTGTATTCAAATTATGTTCATCACAATTCTTAACAAAAGAGTCTTGATTTTTAATGACATAAATAATATTCTCATAAATAAATTGTGATGCTACTGTCAAAATATTAATTTCTTTAAATAGTACTCTTAAGGAATCACGGGAGTTTAGATTATAATATAGAACGAATGGCTCTTTTTTGCAACACGAATATAGTCTGTATGTCAGCAGCTTTTCCCCAAACCAGAATACCGTACGACATAACACTATGAAAATAACTATAATAAACTAAGCGAGCTGTCTCAACATTAGTAAGTTGCCTGATTTTCCTAACAGCATAAGCTGCCGAACTTAATTTACTTTATTTATATTATGTTATTATTATATTATGCTCGTAATGTTAATTTTTGACCGGTGCTAAATACTTGCTACACTATCGCATTGGGCTGACCTGTAATGATAGATGTATATGTGAAATAAATAAATAAAATAAAATAAAATAAATGTTACAGCTCTTGTACGGAACTCTTGGTGCGCTAGACCGACTCACCCTTGACCGGATTTGAAATAAAACAAAGGGCTCAGCTATTATTAGAAGTTATTGAGTTTATGTGTGAGCAAAAGCTATAAGCATTATTAAAAGTAATTCGTTGAAAGATATAAAACTATCAAGAGTAATAAAACGACTTATCTGTAACAGAAATAAGCTATTAACAACCTTAGCTATTAAGGCATAACTCTCAGATTGCGGTGAGTAGAATGTTAGCTAGGGCGTTTTTATTACAGTACGCTTGAATATTTTTTATATCGGAGTTTTTTATCTATAGACATTTTATCTTTGATGATTTTTTGGTTATAATTATAAATACTGTTGAATGGCGATTGACTTCAATATTACTCGATGGTTTAGGGCGGATTCAACCAAACTCGAATTATTACGCGAATAACTAGGTATATAGGGTGCCTTTGACCTTTTTATATTTTTAAGTTTTTAAAAATATATCCTACTTGGGTCAATCAACTTTTCTTTGTAGCTCGTTCCCATGGTGACGTCTCCTGGGTCACTCTTTAAAACTATGATTTCAAGGGATATAAGTCCACTAAAAAACTGTTTTATTGGCAATTACACACCCGTTATTTTATGGCCTTTCTGCTGAGTGTGCTGGAAGTATATATTATAATTTTTTTTCTAAGAAACTCTATCACTGTTGTCTCCTGGCTTGCGGGACAGAATAACAACAACAAAAAGTTGATCCACCCACTTAATTATTTTTTTCATACAAGTTAAACGTATTTTTCAATGTACGCGATCCAATTCTCCATTTTCCCGTAGCCCTCGTACCAAGGAAATATCGACCCTGTACCATGAGATAGTGATTATATGGCCATGACATTAACATCAATTGGTTTTTTAAAGTTGCAGAATCAATTGTGCATTTAAAGCCCCAAGGTCAAAGGCACCCTTTGTTATATCTATTATCTATTCGACAATTTATCTCTAATAAATTAGAGGAATTTTTTGTCAAAAAAAATGGAATGTCGAAGGCAAACGAGCACACAAAACTTATGGTAAGCTCAAATGAAAACAAAAAGAGGAAGATACCTACTTGACGCCTGTGTTTAGCTGGTATATTTTGACGTTAAAAATATGGAAAAAAGGGTGACAGTTGTTGTGACAAAGACTTATTATTATTTATTTATTTATTGGCAACCGGTCGAAATATCGAGTAACCATTTCTGCCAATGTCAAGTTTATATTTTACAATTACAAAGTTGTACGGTGATCCTCTAGCCTCCGTGAAGCGATGTAGGTAGAACTTTACGAATACCAGATGGGATTTTCTTAGAGCAATCCTTCCAAAGGCGATACGTATTTTAACTTGAATTCTTCATTATACTGCACATTTGAATGTTAATTTACTGCATATTAATACATCATTTAATATCCATTAAACAACAAAATATGCAAAAAAAAAAGCGACGCCGTGTTGTCAAACACATACATCATTTACTATCCATTAACCAACAAAATATGAAAAAAATATATATAAGAAAGCGACGCCATCTTGTCAAAAACCAGAGTCACGGAACAATTATAAAGGTAATTTTTGTTATTTTGACTGTTGCAAATGTTGCTATGAATAAAATTAAATACCATCCATTTTACTTGATTAATAATTGATTTGAATTAAAATCATAATTATTGTACAGAATGCTTATATAAAAGAAGAATTGGTGGTTTAAGAAATACCTTTTCTTTCCTTTCTTTTCCCGCGTAAAACATTTTTATTACGCTGCATAATAAATACTTCATAACTGTTAATTTCAGCTCGATAAACACTCGACAGCTTTTACCTTCCGTCGTTTTCAAATTACTTATATAAAAGAAGGAAATTGAGCTTTTAGCAGAGCAACCTTGAAAGTTTCTCTGAAATCTGTAGCAAGTTATGAGAAATGATTTTGCGTGTATATTGAAAGACGGTATGAAGTTTGTTTTAAGGAACGAAATTACGTTTGAAAACCGGTGAAGTGCCAGTTGAACTCGCAGGGAGAGGGTTCCGTCCAATTGTTTTTTCTTTTAGGTTTTCCTGTATTTAAGAAGGCTCAGTTTTCGTCTTCTTTCATGATTAAAATCAAAACTATTTATTTTACAATAATAACAAAAATATATTTGAGATTCATATAACGAGGCATTTCATTTGATATATGACACCGTAAGGTCGGCATTTTTTTTAAATTTCCTAATTTGTCCCCCAAAAATGACCCTTATTTAAAAAAAAACTTTGCATATCAGTGTTTGAATCATAGGTCATATAACACCATCCTTCCAAATTTTATCTGGGTAGATTCGAAGCAAATTGGCTGTGACAGACGAACGGACATCGAGAGGTTTTTTTTCATTTTTGTAGGGAAGTGTACTTACTTAAGTAAATATTTGATATATTATTTGAACTAACCTAAGGCTCTATTGTATGTACTCGGTAAAACTACACTGCTTTTGACATTCAATTGCATTGTTATTAACTCGACTACCATGACGGTTAAGTTAAAAAGAGCTATAATTATAACAATACAATAACATGGCAATAGCAAGAAGCCCTTAGAAGTGCTAAATTGTTGATAACATGTACCATCAAGGACTTTTATGATGTTGATGCACCATAGAACGAGACAAAGCTCTATATGGTCTAAGATCTGAATGGGAGACGACCTTTCCCCGGCTGTTTAATCGATGAAAAGTATTTTATATGAAATTTAATATGTTGAAAAAATCAGTTTAGTACTTAAATAATAAATCTTTTTTTTTATTGCTATTGTTTCTTTAATAGACGTTCGAAATCGAAATAATAAAGACTATAGAATATGCAAACGTTACGTTTGGTGCATATTATTAGAACCGACTTACCTATTTATATACCTGCTTACCCTATCGTTAAGTTATGAGTGTTATGACTTATGACGGGAAATAAATTGTCAACCTAACGTTTGCATATTCTAAATGCCTTTTTTATTTTTTTATGGCATGTGAAGGCAAACGAGCACACAGGCCGGCTGATGGTAAGTGGAAACTCTGACCGATAGACATTTGCATTCACAAGAACGCAATCCTAAGACGACCAAGAGAGGACCAAGTTGGAATGCCTCTATGCTAGTCGATTCACCAGCTGTCTTATCCCCAAACCGGAACACAACAATGCGAACACTGCTGTTTGGACCCTGCACAAGGTCCTCCCACCCATACTTTTGATTGGTATGTAATTTGTCTATTAAACAAGCAATTGCATTTTGTAAGTTAATGTTTAAGTTTTTAATGGGTAAGTAATACGAGATATAAGAACTGATAATATAACACTCATAATTATATACGCTCACTTTGTATAAACACGTTTAGTATAACGTTCACTGGATATAATGAACGGAAGATATAATTTCAAAATATCTATTTCTATACAGTATAACGTTATTAATATATAATATCAATTTATATAACTATTATAAAATGAATAACGTTCATAACACCTAAGATTTAAAAGATATATTAATCAAATTATCTAACATCAAAAAACATAATACACGTATAATATAAATACACGCATATGTTATTTGAAATTAAATTCTATTTTCAGTATTAAGTGGCCTTCTTTATTATCAATCAACCTTACCTTACTAACTTTACTGGCAGCAGTCTGAATTTTGGAGCTTTGCTCCCGCCTAGGCCTTCTAACCTAACCTAACCGAGTCGGTTCTGCCCAGAGAAGTCTTGCTCGCTCGCTTCGCTCGTTCACATTTATATCATACGATATTATATCTTGTAACACTTATACTAAAAGATAATATGTATTATGATCGCTATATGTCATGTATGTTATACGAACTGAAATTAATCATTGTGAGTGTTATATTAAAAAGTATTATATAAAACGAATATTATATGACATGACCGTTATTCCTTATAAAAATATTGATTTTGTTATTATAGCTAACGTTCATTATATCTCGTAAACGTTAGTAACATGAAAATAGTTATTATGTAGTTATATCTCGTGGGACGCACCCGTTTTTAATTAATTATATACTGCACTGATATTTTTCAACCTACCTATTTGCCATATATTACTTGGACGTAGTTAAACGAAAAGGCATCTCACAGTGACATGAACTCGAGTGCTTTGCGGTTTAAATTACACGGAGACTTACAGTGATAGATTGATTGTACAAAGTACTATACTATAGCCTTGTAAGGTCCGCCAACCTGAAAAATGGGAGTTTTTTGTAACTGGGACTTTGAATCCACAATCAAGGGAATAAAGTTCAATTGCGATTGTTCGAAAATACCATTTTCAGTTAATGAACATAGAAAAATAAACCTTATTGTTATTGTTACAGAGTTCAAAGTAAATTGCCATGATTATGTAACATCCTGTTGCATACAGCGCCTTACGAGGATAGAGAAAATGAGCGAAAATGTTTTCCTTTATGTATTTATAAAAATAATTCCCAGTTTTTCATAACTTTTCGAGATATTGGGACTAAAGTGGATTGGGTCTGTTTTTAGAAATAATAATTTGTATGACTCTGGTTCTAGATTGTTTTCAGCAGTAACGATCCAATTATATAAATTGGATCTTCCTTTTTTATTTAACTTTTTATCATTAAATATCATTTAATTGCTGTAATTTATTAGAAAACTACAATCCAAAAATTAAATAAACATGTCATCCATAAAATGTCTGCTAAATAAATAAAAACATTGAAACAAAACTTTTGGGTAAATTTATACAAAATTAATGAAATAGGTCTCTTAAAATAACCTTTGCTTTCGAATTAGAATGCAAAAACCGTGGGTTATTTCTTTTGATCTATGCCAATTGAGTCCTTTTTGTATAACTACGTTTACTTAACATAAAAAAGAAGAAAAAATAGCCCGGTGAAGGTCGTCTTATATTCGGATCCTCTATTAATTACTGGTCCATATAAGTCCGTGACGGTAGATTCCTAATGATTGTATAACAGCTATCTACTGATATATCGTTTGATGTAATAATGTTTTTTTTTTTTAATATCCTTTTACACCTAGAAGCATTTCTTTCATTTCCAGACTGTGGAGCACAATATACGTATTTCTATCGAGTAATCTTCAGAATGGAGCGTAGTCAACTGGAACACTGCGTCCAGTAAATAGCCTGATCGGAAATAAGAAAATAGCAGTGTCAAAGTACTTGGAACTTTATTAGCTGGAGTGGAAAATACTTTTGAACGGAACGGGGAAAAATACTTGGCTTTGCTTGGTGTTTCATTAAAGGTCTGCTTGAGAAGTGTTTTTTTTTCTTACCTAGTTGTTTTTAGGGTTCCGTAACTCAAAAATAATGAACGAAATCCTTGTAGGATCACTTTGTTGTCGTTCGTCCGTCCGTCCGTAACGCGAAAAGGTATCGAGTTTAAATTAAAATTTTATACTCAGGTCTACAGTCTCTTGAGGCTGTGAAAAAATCAAGGTCAAAGTTAATGTGAAAAAAAGATACGACCGTTATTGTCGCAAACAACATAGATTTCGCCACTCTTGGAAAAAATGTGAAATCTGAATATTATACAATACAGATGTACCGTAAAATGTGCCTACTTTGCTCCCCCACGGGTAATCTTGCTCCATCGTTATATTGAGGTATTCTGTATTGTAAATCATTCTAGTGCTTTCATTTACTGGGCAGCTGGATACCCAAGCAGCACATTAGTGAATTTTGCAGCTTATCTTATAGCTTTATGTTCTAAATGAGTGGTTTAACAGTGTTTGACTACACTTATAGCTTTAAACACAACTCAAACTTGTATACGAGTTCATCCTGTCACTTATAGTTGCTTAGGAACGTTTTTTGTTTCTACTTTATTACTTATAGTTGGGTAAAGTCGATTTTGCTACTTAAAGTTGCATGCAGGTTGTAATTGTCACTGAATAAGAAGCAATAGTGATATATAAGGCCCTAAAGTAACTTATAAGCCACTTTTATATATAAGTGGCAACATACCCTTATTTGGAACTTTTAATTCCAAATGACTAGTATAATAGAGTAGTGTATCACCAATAGTGGCTAAAGAGATAATTTTACGGCCCTTTTGGAAACTAAAGTGATTGCAACTTTAAGGCCTAGAAGGGTCGTAATATTATCTCTTTAGCCACTATTGGTGATATACTAATCTATTATACTAGTCATTTGGAATTAAAAGTTCCAAATAAGGGTATGTTGCCACTTATATATAAAAGTGGCTTATAAGTTACTTTAGGGCCTTATATATCACTATTGCTTCTTATTCAGTGACAATTACAACCTGCATGCAACTTTAAGTAGCAAAATCGACTTTACCCAACTATAAGTAATAAAGTAGAAACAAAAAACGTTCCTAAGCAACTATAAGTGACAGGATGAACTCGTATACAAGTTTGAGTTGTGTTTAAAGCTATAAGTGTTGTCAAACAATGTTAACACGTTCACGGACAGTACGTCGAGAGACGTAAACTAAGACCCTCGTGATATGGCATTACGGCTGTGGCCGGTGTTTTTAATTACACCAAAAACGGAACTCCGTCCACGGCCGGCTGTTTCCCATAGCATTTATAGGAAGCACGAACTCTGTGCCGTTTTAGGCTTTAACGCAAGCCGCTAGTGTTACAGCACAAAAGCTCTAGGGCATAGCATTCACTGCTGTGCCACTCGCAAGATACAAATAAGTGATTTTCAGACCTGATAGTTTCAAATAGAAAACAAATAAGTGAAAATAAACACTGTAAGATCTTTTTTGTTTCGCCATGTTTACAAATTGGAGTCCTTGAAAATGATTTATTTTAAACAGAATTTTATCACACTGACGCATAATCATAGACTTTTGATAGTTGTGACGATGTTACTTTAACATTGTACGTAACCTACAATCATTAGGTCAGGTTTTTACAGTTTTAGTTCTTATCAGTATCAATTCCTTATATGATTTAACACTCTCTTTTTAAATATTCCTGATCTAATCAAAGGCGCATCGAAATTTACAAAGAAACCATACTATAGTTTCACGGTAAAAAAGCATTCGCAAGAATTTCGTGCTTATTTCAATGCCTGAACGTGAATTTTAATAAATTACCAAACAGATGTATAAATCCAAAATTAAAATGGCAGATCACATTCACTTTAAAAAACTTACCGACTTAATTGTTGTCACTCAAAGGAACTTTGGCGTCACATTTATCACTCATTGACCGAACTGAAATATTATTATTCATTCGTTCAATAATCGTCGTTCACTGCGCATAACTTTCACCCATAGTTCTAATTGCCACTTAAGGTAATCGTGAGATCTCTTATGGATTCAATATAGAACCAAAAATAAGCTGCAATTTTTCTCCCCGTGGTTCTATATTGGTTGCCTAAGGGTTCTTTCCACCTATATAGAACTTAGTCATGGCTATATATTTCACTTAAGTATCTAAATAGATATGATATACGAGCTATTTCCCACCCAGTGTGCTACTTGGGTATATACATCAATTATTTTTAGAAAATTTGTCATCGGCCTTGTCTTATAAGTAACATAAAAAAAAGTCACTATGGAGCATAGTTACCCATGGGGTAGCAAAGTAGGCACATTTTACGGTAGTGCATAATTGTTTTCCTTCGTATTTTCTCGGAAACATTACTTTCAGTACTTTTGTTCTGTGACCAACTGAAATAGCAAGACACGTTCGTACGTTTCCGTGAAAATACGAAGGAAAACAATTATGCACTACATCTGTACATACAATCATTTTCTCTTTGATGCGTGCTTGTCAGCGGCCGCGGCGAAACTAAATAGTAGTAAGGTAAATTACCTTCCTTTTTAAAATATCATTGATCGGAAGGCATTTTTCCGAATGAGCTAATTTTCTCGCAATTAACAAGTCTAACTTACGTAGCTAATTAATGCTTACGATATCCTGGAAACATGATTTCAATAGAAAATAGCGTTTGAAGAAACGACATTCAATGAAATAATACAAGATATGAATTGTAATTCAATAGAATACTACCATTTCTGATTTAAACGGACAAAATAGTTGTAAATTAATACGCGATTTCGTCACCCGTTTATAGCTATTTCGTAGGGTAGTGTGATTTACCGGGAACAGTAGGTACCCAACTGCTTTATGACAAAGTAAGGCCACTTCCTGACTTGGCGGTATACATACACACACACACAATCAGATCTTGTATGCCTCCTTTTATTTGTATTTGTATTTTTACAGATCCTAGAGCTGGTGCTTACCTCTCCCAAAGGATTGAGCTAGCTATTTAGTGAGGTAATGCAGCCAGTGTCATAGGGACCATGCCGCGAGCTGACCTGCTAGAGGGATGTTCTTTTTACAGTGGTGATTATTATTTACATCTTTAACATTTGAGTGGCTAAGTTTTATTTTAATTTAAATAACTTTAGTTTTAACTTTTAATTGTTAACATTATAATTTTTTTGTTACTCATCTATCTGTTGCGCTGATACAATAAGTTAAAGTTTGTTTCTATGTGTCAAAAGTACATTAAATATGTACTTTAGTTCATCCAAATCTAATCATGTGCTAAACTTCACTCACTGGACAGCAAAATATGCAAAAAAAATAAAACAATTAAGAAAGCGACCCCATCTTGTCAAAAACCCCAAGAGAATCCACTTACTTACTTGCAGTAAAACACGGAATCGGTAAGGGTTGGTAGGTAACTAGTGGCACACACCAATCAACGCGCAGCATTTATGATTTATGTTTTACTGCAAGCATACCGCCAAGTCAGAAATTGGCCTAAATAAACGCTTAACTCTGTAGCTCTGCCTACCTTACTGGGAATGAAGGCGTGTCATCATCATCATCATCATCATGTCAGCCGAAAGACGTCCACTGCTGGACATAGGCCTCCCCCAAGGCTCTCCACTCAGACCGGTCTTGTGCTTTTCGCATCCACCGCGTTCCCGCGATCCTTACAAGGTCGTCACTCCATCTTGATGGGGGCCTACCTACAGCTCGTCTCCCGGTCCGCGGACGCCACTCAAGAACCTTCTGACCCCATCGGCCATCAGTCCTGCGTGCGATGTTCCCCGCCCACTGCCACTTCAGTTTAGCTATTCTTCGGGCTATGTCGGTAACCTTAGTTCTCCTGCGGATATCATCATTTCTGATTCTATCACGCAGAGAAAGCCCTCTCCATAGCCCTCTGAGTGACCTTGAGCTTTCTTATGAGGCCCATTGTTAGCGCCCACGTCTCGGATTCGTAGGTCATCACTGGCAACACACACTGGTCAAAGACTTTTGACTTCAAACACTGCGGTAATTTGGACGAAAAGGTGCTGCGAAGATGAAGGCGTGTATGTATGTTGAAAATAAGCGTAAGTAAACCTCTTTCCCTTGAAACATCAAGCGATATTGCCGAAGTCTAATAAAAAATACAGATTTAAACCACATTAAGCAAAAAATCTCCTGTAAGGGGTTCTTTGGTACTTAGAAAATTGCCGACGAATCTTCAAAGGATGAATGGCAAAGCTCTGAGAGCTATTAAACCAATTTAATGTTTTTCATGGAAATACAGAAAATGTATTTTTTTTACAATTACAATAACAAAGTGGAATAACCGGCCAAGTGCGAGCCGGGATTGTTACGAAGGGTTCTTTGTCAATATCTATAAATAATCACGTATGTTGTATGAGAGCTTTAAAAAAAAAAAACTGTTTTTTGTATTTATTATTATAGCGGCAACAGAAATCGTCTCTGAAAATTTCAACTGTCTAGCTATCACGGTTTGTGAGATACAGCCTGGTGGCGAACAGACGGACACACTGACAGACGGACAGAGGAGTCTTAATAATAGGGTCCCGTTTTTACCCTTTTGGCACGGAACCCTAAAAACAATTCGTTAAAAAAAACGGTCGAGTGCGAGGCGGACTCGCCCAACTCACTCCCCATTATTATTTGTTGTTTTTGTTTTTTTTTTATGGCATAAGAAGGCAAGGGCTGATGGTAAGAGGAAACTGTGACCCATGGACAATCGCATTCACAAGACTGCAAATGCACTGCCAACCCTGAGGACTAAGATGGAATGCCTCTATGCTAGTCATTTCACCGGCTGTCTTGTCCCCAAGCCGGAACAAAACGATACGAACACTGCTGCTTGGCGGTAGGTTAATGGATAATATCGTGGTACCAACCCGGACGGACCCTGCACAAGGTCCTCCCACAAGTGGTTTCCGTAGTCAAACTAGGAACCCTTATAGTTTCGCCATGTCCGTCCGTCCGTCCGTCCGCAGCCTAGCTCAGAGACTCTTAGTACTAGAAAGCTGTAATTTGGCATACATACATATACATTTTAGTCACGAGAATATTTTTTTGTGCACGTAGGTAACTTGGTGATGTTTTTTTTACACCTTTATTTTAACCCCTCTGCCGAAGGAGGAGGGTTATGTGTTTATTACCCTATTATAATTATGTTTGTATGTATGTTTGTTCCTTTGGACTAAACGACAGTAACAAGAGTTAAATATGGCGGCAACTATACGCCATATTGTAAAAAAAAGCCGACGAATTATGTCAAGTTGGGTATTATTGAATAGGTATTTAAAAATGACCTTTTGGTTTCTTTTATCATTATTTATATTGAACAATAATTGAGAATATAAAGCGATTTAAAGTTGTTTAGCAACAGTCGTCTTTTAAAGCTTGCTTTTTGTTATTACGCAAGAGGTTTTAAACAAAACGCTAGAGGTTTTAAACAAAACGCTAGAGGTTTTAAACAAAACGCTAGAGGTTTTAAACAAAACGCTAGAGGTTTTAAACAAAACGGTAGAGGTTTTAAACAAAACGCAAGAGGTTTTAAACAAAACGCAAGAGGTTTTGACGACGCGCTGGCCTAGTTGGTAGTGACCCTGCCTACGAAGCAGGTTCAAATCCTGGGAAGGGCAGATATTTGTGTGATGAGCGCATTTTTTTTTTTTTTGTGGCATAGAGAAGACAGACGACCACACAGGCCACCTGATGGTAAGTGGAAACTGTGACCCATAGACATTCGCAATCACAAGACTAAAAATGCACTGCCAACCCTGAGGACTAAGCTGGAATGCCTCTATGCTAGTCATTTCACCGGCTGTCTTATCCCCAAACCGGAACACAACAATGCGAACACTGCTGTTTGGCGGTAGGCTAATGGATAAGATGGTGGTAGCGATCCGGACGGACCCTGCACAAGGTCCTACCACCCGCATATTTGTTCCCGAGTCAAGGGTGTATTCTATGTATTGAAGTATATATTTCTCTATATAAGTATGTTTATCGTCTAATACCCATAGTACAAGGCTAGAGCTTAGTTTGGGACTAGGTCGATTTATTATTTAGTAAGTACTGTTAGGCGATGGGCTCTCACTAATACGCTGGTAAACATCTTAGCCTAGTTGTGCAAAGTGTGGTTATAGACTTATCAACAAGTTTTAAAAGTTGTTGGTAATAGGGAATATGCATGGATTTTAAAAATCGCATTTCTCATCAAAATATGAAAATACCGTAAAAGAGATCACCAAAACGGAAATTAAAATTAAAATCAGTCAAGAAATACGGAAGTTATAAGCATTTCAAACTTCTAATTAGACAGAGAGATCTGATGTGCACCGTGACGTCATTGTGCACTGCGGCCATAAAAACTCCATGTAAAATTCCGTTTTTCTAGAAAGAGATAGGAACAAATCTTTGTTAGCTTATATCTTGGTTATTTTTTTAGTTATTCAAAAAATGATTTTTGTGATCTGTTTGTTACATGAATCAGCTTCAATTGAAGCTGTAAAAAAAAACATGCATATTCCCTATTCTTTAGCTCTGCTTACCCCACTTTGGGAATGAAGGCGTGAGTTTATGTATGTATGTATGTTTCCTGATATTTATTATTTAAAACATTATAGAACAAGGCCATTGTACGATGGCTCTAACTTATTAACTTATTCCTTTCACAACCATAACAAAGCTTTCTCAAAGGTACTTTTTTACGCCGGCTGGTAATCCGCCGGAAAGTTGCGAGTTGCTGGCTAAGCCGCGTCACAACGGAAAAAGTTGCCAACAAATATTACTCAAAATGTCCTTTACGAGGTAAGCTTGTTTAGTATTGTTTTAACGGCGCTTTCCCGTTGACTAGTTATTTCACAACTAGATACACAAAACGAACGCTATAATTATGTCTCTTTCTTTCACAGCAAATACTTCTTAAACAGCTCAACTGATTCATGAAACTTAGCACATAAGTAAAAACAATATCGTAGTTATCTTCTTCTTCTTCTTTCTTTGCCCCCGCGGCGACTTGAAAAGCTACTACCGCGGGGATATGGCGTTTCCACGTGAAGTGATTTCGCCAGTGTCAAGTATATATAAGTATAAATCAATATAGCAATAAAACAATCCAATCTTCTCTAGGAAGAGTGGGGGCAACGTTGTACGGTGATTTGTAGGTCAGAGGTCAAGATAGTTTTAACCTCTGCACCACTGCGAGTCCACTTGAAACGAGAAGAAAGATGCCAGATACACGAAATAAGTCCAAGTCTTCAATCCTTGTGCGACACAAAGGCATAAAAAGTACAAATCACTATCAGAAAAGAACTTTGAACACCTAATTACCCAAAAATTAAAGTCTAAAACAAATTACACGTCCGCCATATTTTAACGTTGCAAATGGCCCTCCTAGTTATCGTATGGTATTGTTATGACGTCAGCCGCCATTACAGTCAAGTAAATAAGAGCTATCGAAACGGTGACAATACGATAGCAGCTCAAACACGATATGGTTTTTAATAGAGGCCCTATTGATGTGTCTGACGTCTTGTTGGACTCAAATAGAATCTAGACGCTTGAGCTCTTGCTTGATCTATCGGACTAGACAACAAGAAACATACTTATCCAATAAATGCTTGGCCTAAACCCGAAACGTAATCGATAATATTTTTTATCTGCTTTCATATCGTAAAGTTCGAATTATAAACTTCAAAACGAATTTATATTAGCATACTTTATAAACAAAATACCGAAATAAAAAAAAAAAAACACTAACATTATTTCTCTAACAAAATAATGTTATAAAGTAATTTTTTTACCATTACGATACAAGTTAACCCAAAAAGTTAATGTCACCAACGAGGTTCCATATGATTTTTTTTTTTATAATGGAACGCACATGCTGTTCGCGTTATTTTTACAGCATTACAAAAAGTTTTCATTCCAATTTTTACTTGTCTGTGATAGCGCCCGCTTTAACGCATGCGCAGTGATGTGCTAGGTTTTGGCGCCATTCATTGAATACGTTTTGCTGTAGTTACTTTATTAACTTTGATCTTTTATTTAGTAGGTTGAACCGCAATGTATGAGAGTAGATAAAGTAGTGTATAAAACTGCACATTACTAGGTATTAAAACATTCGTGTGATACTATTAAAAACCTCGCCTGGCGGCTCGGTTCTTAAACAGACACGAGTGTCTTAATACCCCTCTTTATGCAACAATTTCATAAATTACTATTTTCTAATTCAAAATCTTTATCTTGTCTAGGGGACACCGTTGATGTAGGAAAACATATCAATCTTATGTGGTCATATTGCACCGTCTCATAAACACATACGTAGGTGTTCTTTTTTCCTTTTCTCCCTCTATCTCTCTCTTTAGATTTTGGTGTGTTTTTCTGCGGAAACTACGCAGGCTTTTATCATTTATTTTAATTTAATATTAATAGATTTATATAGTGCTAGACAAACTTGTATCATTGTAATATTAAATACTTTTTATAAATGACTGACTGCTGAGTTTTTTGCGGCGTTTCTTCTCAGCAGTGGTCTCCTCGTGTGAAGTAATGGAAAAGTTTCATAAATAATAATGCATGAATATTCTCTATTATACTTCTGAATTGCCCTTTTAATAATAATACTTGCCACACTTATGCTTCTAATAACATATATAATACTTTGCCAAACGACCTATCAGCCTCCACACAAGAACCATATCATACGGGTAAAAAACATTATTTTTCTAAAATATATTTATTCCATTTAATTTGCATACAAAATAAAAACTGGGAGAAACAGCATTATAACATAAATTACAAGGAGGAAAAAGATAAAAGTTTGTAATATAAACATGAAATGGAGATCCTAAACTGCATGCTGGCTTTGAGAGCTGCAACATACTATTAAAAAAATACGTTTTAATGAAGCAAGCGTAGACTTTTAGTTACGAAGTTAAGCCAATTTATTATGATAGAGGGATATTCCCACTCAATTTATTATAATAAATTAAAATGAAGCTGCTAGAGGGGTTGTTCTTATTATAGAGGTGATTATTATTTACATCTTTAATATTTGAGTAGCTTAGTTTTATTTTAATTTAAATAGGTTTACTTTTAATGCCGTGTGGTTGCCGGGTTAGAATAGTGCCACTCCATGTCTTCCCGTGGATGTCGTGAGAGGCGACGAAGGGAATAAAGGCTTGCAGTACTATTAGGCGATGGGCTTGCCACCTGTCACTAATACACTGGGAAACATCTTAGCCTACTTGTGCAAAATGTGGTTGCGGAATTATTAAGAAGTTTTAAGACTTGTTGGTAGTTCTGTAGCTCTGCCTACCCCACTCTGGGAATGAAGGCGTGAGTTTATGTGTGTGTAGCTTTAACGTTTAATTTTAGTACCTATGTTAATAAATTAACCTTGTGAAGGAAAACATCGTGAGGAGACCAGCACATTCGGACAGCTGAGTGTGTAGAGGGTAATTGACAACATAAAAAAAGCATTATTGTTTTTTCGCGTTTATAATAGCTGGTTAAAAATTAGACTACCCGTATTTCTTGGTTTTTCTTTATTTAACTTAAATTCGTCGTTAATATTTTTTTAAAGCAATAGTCATTAAAAAGACCGTATATACAAAGTTAGGAATACTGATGTCGTGATCTTAGCATGATATAAAATAAAAACAAGTAACTTTAAACTGAAACAGAACTGACTGTCATGTTCGCTGCCGTTCGTTCACAAATTTGTTATTTTGCGTAATTTAATTAATTACGTAATTTGTAGACGCCATAAAAATAAATAAACTATTTTGCGTAGAATCGAAAGCGTGTCGTTAGAATCAAGTAATCCGAAAGACAGATAAAAAAATGAACATGACAGTTGTATATTTTTTTGAATTCCATATTGTATTTTATTTTACTACCTTAGCACATAATGAATTGTTGTCAATTGCACAAAAGATCTTTGACAACGTTAAACATACCTTTTCATATAAATAAACCAGCTTTTGAAGTAGTAGAAGTCGTTTATCGCAATTCCCTAGGGTACTGTCTAATTTTCCGGAAGAAAATGTGACCTTTGTGCTACATTAGATTATAATCAATCTCTGTGTTAAATTTCATCAATATCTGTTAAGCCGTTCTAGTGATTATGTAACAAACATTCAAGCTTAAATACAAGGATATTATAAATAACCATTTAACAATCAAACTATTGCTAACGACATGCTAAATATCAATAACCAAGAGTTTTAAACGGCTTGCAAAATATTAGCGTTTTGGTTAGCAGGAAATAATATTCCGTCAGCAAACGTTAATTAGCTGAAATATTAAAACTTGATCAGCAATTTAATATTATGTTGGGCAGCTCTGAATTCGGTTAATAATCTAATTAAACATTTATCAAATTATTAGTTATAATTCAGCTCAGTTTGTTTTGGTCCTAGGCAGTAATAAAGGTACCGTAAAATGTGCCTACTTTGCTCCCCCACGGGTAATCTTGCTCCATCGTTATATTGAGGTATTCTGTATTGTAAATCATTCTAGTGCTTTCATTTATATCGTTGTCTAGTACCCATAGTACAAGCCTAGAGCTTAGTTTGGGACTAGGTCAATTGGTGTGAGATTGTCCCCTGATATTTATTGATTTATTTTATTTATTCACTGCGCAGCTGGATGTATACATCAATTATTTTTAGAAAATTTGCCATCGGCCTTGTCTTATAATATAAGTAACATACAAAAAAAGTCACTATGGAGCATAGTTACCCGTGGGGGAGCAAAGTAGGCACATTTTACGGTAGCTAAAGTTTTTATACCTCAAATCACAGGTGTTGGTAATTCTGTAACTCTGAGAATGGGCGTGAAGATATGCATGTATGTATGTATCACAGAAAAAAGGTTTATACCTAAAGTCAGGGTCAATAGAAATGGCAAAAGATGTAAACAAAGCAGGACATATTGTTTGAGACATAACCTGAATATTTCTGCAAACGAGTTTTGATTTAAAACAAAAACCGGGCAAGAGCATGTCGGACCATGCTCAGTGTAGGGTTGCGAAGCCGTTAAATTTATTATACTCGTATGTGCTTGCCGTGTGGTTGCCGGGTTAGAATAGTGCCACTCCATGTCTTCCCGTGGATGTCGTAAGAGGCGACTAAGGGAATAAAGGCTTGTAGTACTGTTAGGCGATGGGCTTGCAACCTGTCACTGTTACACTGGGAAACATCTTAGCCTAGGTACTTGTGCAAAATGTGGTTACAGAATTATCAAGAAGTTTTAAGACTTGTTGGTAATTCTTTAGCTCTGCCTACCCCACTCTGGGAATGAAGGCGTGAGTTTATGTTTTGTATGTTTGTTCATATAAGATAGTTTTCTGATTTTTGGCTTTTGTAGTTTTGGCTGTGTTACACTTGACTCTAACAAAAATTAGAGCTTTAAAGCGTAATATTTCATAAACCGATACCTTAATCGAAAATTTGTTGTCACGAACCCGCAATATTTTTAAAAGACCTATATATCCAACGACACCCTCATGGGGTAGATGAGAAAAAAAAATTGATGAACATATTTTTTTCAATATTTTATTACTACTTTGTTGTCGTGGCTAATATGTATATTCATGCCAAATTACAGCTTTCTAGTACTAAGAGTATCTGAGCTAGGCTGCGGACGGACGGACGGACGGACGGACTTGGTGAAACTATACAAACGTATAGGTACTCGTAATAGTTATTTAATCTTAAACAGATTATAAAAGTAACAATCAAGCGTGTATATCATTAAATAAACACGCGATGCCCAAAAGTACGTGATTATCGTGTAATAATGGTAAGGTCCGTTTGGTTTTGTTTACATATTTTGCATGTTGAATTGACCCGGACTATACTAAAATTTTACGTGTGGGAGGACCTTGTGCAGGATCCGTCCGGGTTGGTACCACCATCTTATCCACTAACCTACCGCAAAGCAGCAGTGTTTGCATTGTTGTCCGGTTTGGGGATAAGACAGCCGGTGAAATGACTAGCATAGAGGCATTCCATCTTAGTCCTCAGGGTTGGCAGTGCATTTGCAGTCTTAAGATTGCAGTCTTGTGAATGCGTATGTCTATGGGTCACAGATTCACTTACCATCAGGTGGTCTGTATGCTCGTTTGCCTTCTCTATGATATATAAAAAAAAAAACTATGACAGCGCCAAATAACTTTAAATTGTCAATTAGTTCATACTTGATGTTTATACTCTTGCCCAGTTATTTCCAGAATAAAACAACCATTTTTTTTATTTTTTTTTATGTCATTGAGAAGACAAACGAGCACACAGGCCACCTTATGGTAAGTGGAAACTGTGACCCATAGACATTCGCAATCACAAGACTGCAAATACGTTGCCAACCCTGAGGACTAAGATGGAATGCCTCTATGCTAGTCATTTCACCGGCTGTCTTATCCCCAAACCGGAACACAACAATGCGAACACTGCTGTTTGGCGGTAGGTTAATGGATAAGATGGTGGTAGCGATCCGGACGGACCCTGAACAAGGTCCTACCACCCGCACCATACCAAGAGAAACACTAGCAAAACGCTTCAGTGAGCCCACACCTCGAATATCCTAAAGCAATCTCCTTCCAACGCCCTTCTCTGATTAAAAGAAACATCCCGAACATTAGCCCGACGTTTCCAATTACTGACTATTTGCCTGTGGCCGTGTTAACTCCGATTGGAAGCTGTTTTCTTAGGCGCTGTACACACAAAAACACTCATTACGTCTTGAAAGGCTATAATTGAAAGAACTGAAAGGATTAACCATTGTATTAAGAAGCCGTAGTTATCAGGCATGGGAATATTGGAGGTAATTGTAGCTTTCAAGAGATTATGTAACAATGGGAGAAAGGATATCGTACAAAATTACGAGTAGTCCAATTTGTGATGGCCTATTTTGCTTCAAAGAAAATATTTTGTTAGTAACATTGCTCGGAAACCTAGTTATTTTTTCAAACAAATAGTAATTGTTGTGTTCCGGTTTGGGGATAAGACAGCCGGTGAAATGACTAGCATAGAGGCATTCCATCTTTAGTCCTCAGGGTTGGCAACGCATTTGCAGTCTTATGAATGCGAATGTCTATGGGTCACAGTTTCCACTTACCATCAGGTGGCCTGTGTGCTCGTTTGTCTTCTCTATGCCATAAAAAAAACACCCTTTTTTTTAATAGGACATTTTTATTTTTATAGTCGATATTATTTCGGCTCTGGCCAAAGAGCAAAATCAAACAGTTCCTGCTTAAGGTTAATTTCGCTAGTCGGTAGAGTCACTGCCGACTAGGCTACCGCGTAGGGTAAAACACCTAGTAACTGGCCTCTAAAATATCAGCTACTGGCACCTAGTGATTGTTGAATTATCGTCTCTATTACATTATTTTAAAGTTCATGGGGCCAGTAATTGGTAGGTGGCTAATTAAAGGTCAGTTTACCCTATATGGCTATGAAGTGTAAGTGTGCCTTTTGTTTTTGTTTTTTTGTAAAAATACTTCACGTAACGTACCTATACACTATAACGATCAAAAGTTAAATTTCACACTGTGATTTCGGTTGAGTTAAGATATAACACACACAAAACAAACAACACACGTAAAAACACGAAAAAAAAAGGGGTTAAAGTGAACCATTTCTGAGAAAATATAAATTTAAGTTTTTTTGCTAAAAAAGTCAGGAACGCACCTTCAAAAATATAAAAAAAAAATTGCACTTTAAATCATTTTTATAAAAAGCTTTTGTACAAGGTAAAATTTCTGTTCTTATGCAATATTAAAAGTAGAATTATCTGTACACGTTTAAGAATGAGGGACCAAAAAGAAGAAAAAAAACATTTTTTTTTATCATTCTATCCAACATAAACGACACAAAAACAGAAAAAATTACTAATTTTTGCGTAAGGTATTATGGGTTTCCCTAGAGGGGAACAGGTCGACTTACCAATAACCCTGTGTATCAGCTTTTCCTAACATTAGACTCTTCAAAACCTTAACCTTATTCTTTTAACAGTGGCGCATATACTTTCAGCATTGTTGCTATTAATTTTGGCTGTGTTACTCTATTTCATCTGCAGGTATTCCCACAGCTGTTTTTGATTTGTTTGTCGCATTTTTCGCCCACTCCTGCCCAATTCATCCCATAACAGCTCAATAGGGTTGAGGTCAGGCGCGGTTATCGTAACTAATGGTAAGGGTGTGATCTAATTGATGAGATCGAAAAACAATCACATCTAATCCATATGTTTTTTTAGAATAAAAGATTTTTCAAAGTGACCCAATTTTCAGTTTCACTTTGATCGCAGTGTTTTTTATTCATCAGGAACTACTACGTTTAAAGGTTTACGATTACTTGTGGGAGGACCTTGTGCAGGGTCCGTCCGGGTTGGTACCACCATCTTATCCATTAACCTACCGCCAAGCAGCAGTGTTTGCATTGTTGTGTTCCGTTTTGGGGATAAGACAGCCGGTGAAATGACTAGCATAGAGGCATTCCATCATAGTCCTCAGGGTTGGCAGTGTATTTGCAGTCTTGTGAATGCGAATGTCTATGGGTCACAGTTTCCACTTACCATAAGGTGGCCTGTGTGCTCGTTTGCCTTCCTATGCCATATTTTTTTTTAAATATATATATAAGAATACTGAAGAAAATTGTTTCTTTATGTTCTTATTCTAATAGATTTTACCACCCGCTTACCGGAAAGAAAAACTTGACAAAGGTTACCCCGGCAGAGGGGAAATGTCAGGGAAACTGAGTTAGGCCGGTTAGTTCGAGATTGAAGACGATAAACAAATTCCTGGAACTGTTTGCGGCCGTAATTTGTGAAATGGTGTTAGTGTGGAGCAATAATATAAAACTGTTATAGATATTTAGAATTTAATAGAGACAGTACGCGACGTTATGTTCCTGTGTAAAGTCTTTGCGGTGCGTAATATTGGGATATTCCGTAAATGACACAAGTTTTAAAAGTGGTTGGTAATTCTTTAACTCTGCCTACCCCACTTTGGGAATGAAGGCGTGAGTTTATGTATGTATGTATGTATGACACAACTGTCTCTTATTTAACTTTATTTAAACACTTTCAAAGTATCACCCCTTAATTATTTCTTTAAAAAAAACTAGTTAGCACAATTACCAAGTATTTTATTTTAAGTTTTTAGAGTTGTTGGTAATTCTGTAGCTCTGCCTCCCCCACTCTGGGAATGAAGGCGTGAAGGTATGTATATAAGTATGTTTATCTGAACCCCCGCTTTCTAGCTCGTCGTGCAGAACATGGCTGTCCCTTCTTACTTCGACATGAAGTTACTTTTTTCCGCGCTACAGTGACGCCACCCTTGTAAGAGTCAAATTAAAGACTGCATTCATAAATTAAACAAGATTAAACTACATACATACATACCTTCATGCCTGTAATCCCAGAGTGAGCTAGGCAGAGCTACAGAATTACAACTTAAAAAATTGTTGATAATTCAGTAACCACAATTTGCACAAATAGGCTAAGATGTTTACCAGCATATTAGTGATAGGTTGCAAGCCTATCCCCTAACAGTACTACAAGCCTATATTCCCGTAGTCGCCTCTTACGACATCCACGGGAAGACATGGAGTGGCACTATTCTAACCCGGCAACCACACGGTATAAGGGAAGATTAAACTACATTATAATAATTAACTACTACTATTTAATGCTAATGCTAACAGTAAACTGAAGAGGCTTATTGTAAATGATGAATTAAAACAGGGGTACTCTGCACATTTTCACTCTCTGATGTCGTACGGATGCCTAGGATAATGCTTATGCAAAGCCTGCCTTACGCACGTTAGCCGGGGTGAAACCTAGGCACTTACAGGGGCCTTTTTGTAACGCACCGCATATTGATTCACTACTCGGTTTACGTATTTTGAATAATAATGTTCGTTAGGAATAATATTTCCTTCTTCGCACGCGTCAATATTCCTGGCAAGGAGCTCCGCCACACCGGGCGTCTGAGAACAGTTCCCCGTCGCTTGGCACTTGCGGGTAAGAACCCGCGTGTCATCTGTCCCACGTACTATGAGCGTCTACCCGCTAAACTTAAAAATGTACAATCCGACGAAACATTTAAACATCAGCTAAGAAACCTTTTATTGGATAATCTATTATACACCGTCGATGAATATATCGCACTGCTAGATCAAGACAGCATCAACTCAAGTTTCAAGCTCACAGACGTTGTATGAAAGTTGATTTTAGAATACAGTTGTATTTTGAGTTAACACTGTTTTGATCTGGCAGTGCGATATGCAACTTGAATTATAAAATTATTATTGTTTGTTTTACCTTTATTACTATTTGTATATTGACATCGGAAACTGACCACTTATTAGTTCTTTTTTTAATTCTTTTTTTATTAATGTTGACGTCATCAAAACTACTAATTGGTGTGAAATAGTTCTAAGATATTTATTACAAAAAAAAACTGGATCCTGGAAGGTCCTTATGGTTTGTGCGGTCACTAACATTATTTTGGGACCCTTCTTTTTAGGGTTCCGTAGTCAAACTAGGAAACTTTATAATTTCGCTTTGTCCATCAGTCCGCAGCCTAGCTAAGAGACTCTTCGTACTAGAAAGTGGATAAATAAAATCTTGTAAAAAACATTTTTTCTCATCTACCCCACTGTGAGCGTGTCGTTGGATAGGTCTTTAAAATATTGCGGGGTTGGGGAAACAATTATTCGATTAAATTATCCGTTTTATGAAATATTAAGCTTTAAAGCGCTAATTTTTGTTAGAGTCAAGTGTCCCCCCCCCATCTCTCTCTCTCTACAGCCAACAAAAAATACTAAAAATCTGAAAAATATTTTTTCACTTAATCGAGAAAAAAAATGGTTCCTGAGGAATCTATTAAACGGACGAAGCCGCGGGAAAAATAAAATTGAATAATATCAACAAACCCGCTGTTCAACTAAATGCTGTCTGATCCAACATTATTCCCGATTTTATATCCAACAATCCCTACTTTATCCCGTAATGTGACGCGCTGTCAATATGTCACTGGAGAAAATAGATTTGTCGGATTTCTCCGATGTTGACAAATAACTTTGAGCTCTGGGATATAATAACGCTTTTTCATTCCGTATCGGCGGTTGTAGGAGCTTTTATTTTTTCTTTTTACCCTACTGCACGATGCAAAGGTGAGTAATGTGTTTATCAGTTTATATTAACTTAAACTACCTTTTGAAAATCGTGTCACTTCGAACGCAATCCAAATAGGAATATCACAAAATGGCGGCCTTAATATTGACACCTTCTATACTGACAGCTTTCCTGTGCCACAAATCACGCCACGATAGCCGTCATAGACCAACTGAAGATATTATTGCGTACGAGAAATAAGGTCTGCCTACTCCACTCTGGGAATGAAGGCGTGAAGGTATGTATGTATGTATGAGAAATAAGGTTTATGTCATTGGTAGGTCAATGCATCCTTTTATATAATAAGGACAGATATAATAATCACTCGCTATCCCAGTCGGATGAGCATAGTACTTGGGATGGATGTTTGGGACACTGTATTCCCTCGGAATAAGACTGTCATAACAAATATGTTAATTACATGAACACTAGGCTTATTATAACAAGGTTTATAATAAAATAGAATAGAATAGAATAGAAAGAATAGAAAATATTTATTCAACGCACACAAAAATACAGTAGAAAAAATATAAAGTAAAAAGAAGACATTAATTAGGTACGTTGAACAGGATCTCTCTCAGCATTGTGCCGCAGGAAAACTGCGGCGCTGATTCTCAGAGGGACCCTGACTTAAAAACTAAACTACGTTAAACAAAAAGACGGGTAACAGTAAACAGGTAACATGACAAATACTAGCGACAATTTGTTTCATATAGTGAAATAAAAATTAATATAAAAAAACAATATAAGAAAAAACTTAACAAAGACTAATGGGTCATACGCAGAGTTAGGTTCGCGTCTTTCCTGTGGACATACACGAAGTTAACGTTTTTAAGGCCTAATTTTCTAGCTGGACCCATATCCGCATATACGGCGTCAGGTCTACTTTGGCCCGATCAGATAAAAACATATCTTTATATGCACACAAACCTTTAACTATTGACCACAGGCTATGCCACAGGAGAGTAAACTTTTGTTTTTTGTGTGCGTTTGACCCTACATACATACATACACAAACTCACGCCTTCATTCCCAGAGTGGGGTAGGCAGAGCTAAAGAATTACCAACAAGTCCCAAAACTTGTTGATAATTCTGTAACCACACTTTGCACAAGTAGGCTAAGACGTTTCCCAGTGTATTAGTGACAGGTGGCAAGCCCATCGCCTAACAGTACCGCAAGCCTCTACTCCCCCAGTCGCCTCTCACGACATCCACGGGAAGACATTTGACATTTTGACATTTTGAAGAAGAAGGCGTTTGACCCTAATGCGTAATAATAAATGGTGGAGGTGCTGGGGTTACTATCCCAACGAACTATGACAAGTAGGGTGTCATTGAATAGCTTCTGTAAATTATCTTTTGGTTTCATCATTTTTCATGAATCATTCAGGATTTTTATCCGTGTATCTGCTAATAGCATTGTAGCTTTTAAACAGAAAACTAATTTTGACGCAGTGTTTTGTAATAGAAAGCTGTTTTAATTGGGGTGGTTCTGGACTGAATATAATGATAATAGGTTGGGCCGTATTAGAAATATAAGCTATGAAAAAAAGGAATCGAGATTAATTTTGAATAGTATTTTTTTTTCTTTTTTTTGACCACACGGACCATGTGGAAACTGTGACCCATTCGCATTCACAAGACTGCAATGCAATCCTAAGACTGCAAATGCGTTGCCAACCCTGAGCACTAAGAATGCCTCTATGCTAGTCATTTCATCGGCTGTCTTATCCCCAAACGGGAAGACAACAATGCGAACACTGCTGCTTGGCGGTAGGTTAATGGATAAGATGGTGTTTGCGACCGGACGGACCCTGCACAAGGTCCTACCACCCGCATTTTTTGGATCATATTCTCAATCTTGTCTTTTTAAATTTATATCTTTGCCCTTTTCCTTCTGTTATAAAGTCTTCAAGTTGTTTAGTGCATTAACAAATCTCGGTCGTTTTTTTTAAAGTTGAGTAAAACAACAAAGTCTCAATAACAAAACCAACATTCTTTGTAATTGCCCGAATCTGAACTCGAGGAGGGAGAAACGCCATTACAAAAATGGCTGTGTCACGATGAGTTATAAGCTATTTTTGAGTGACATGCGTGGATCAATCACAAATCTGTGAGTTACTGGGGGTGAGCACGACTGGCTCTTACCCCTTAAAGCACAAAGAGGGGTGATACTTATTACTTAAACGTATGATACTGTGTGTCTTTGTGTCTGTTAGTAGGATTGTAGCTCTCAAACTGGTGAACCAATAAGAACACTAGTTATTAGGCTTCCGTACAAAAAAAACGAAAACGGAACTCTTATCATTCGTGCGTTGGTCTGTTCGTTCGTGTGTCACAGCCCAATATGCTCTGAATCTACTGGACCAATTCAGGTGAAAATCGGTAGGATGGTGTTATTCTATGACCCAACTAGTGATCGTTATCAACGTGCTGTATTGGTATCAAAGCATGGTTGACAAAAAAACAAATAAACATTATATATTTTTACAAATTATGAGATTTATGTACATATTTATAATCACTTATCCAAATTATACTGAATAAACGACTAAAATCTGTTCAACAGAATTGGCTGTCAGTCGTTCACGTCGATTAGAAAAAATGCATTTTAAATAACTCAATGACCTTTCTACATTAACAGAAGTCACAGGAACATAAATTAGGTCTTTAAAATATTTTCAAATACGTTGTATTTTTATGACATAAATTAATGTCATTTTGACTTTGATTGTTTTAAAAATATATTAGGGCGAAAAGGTTTTGTACCGTAAAGCGTTATATCTAGAGGTGTAATTCTAAGAAGGTAAGTATTTATTTTATTTATAGTTAAGAATACAAGTGAATATTCAAATGTATTTGATTTTTCTGCCCACCATACCCTTTGATACGAAAAGTGCACGTTGATAACGATCACTAGACCCAACACACAGATGTGCAAAGTTTTTTTTTTAATAAGGGTCATTTTCGGGGGACAAGCAAGCCTTTTTGTGTCATGTATATTTCAACTCTAATACTGTTAACGAGAAGTTTATATTCCGCATTTCTGAGATCAAGCTTCTGAGTACTTCGAGACGTTTCTCCTTTTTCCATAGAAACAAAAACGTTCATTTGTTCAACCCTCGAGCTGCTTATGACATCCCTATTGTCTATTCTTGCAGCGCCTCGGTCGATCTTATTCAAAGGGGATAAAGGTAAGAAATTGAATGGCGCGCAAAAATCAATCTAGGGGGAACAAAAGCTGCAGATGTATGAAAGAAATTGTAATATTTCTGTTAATAGCTATGTGTACGGCGTCTTTAAATCTGTAGCCATCTTGATTAATTGATTCACTCGACAGATTTTGAGACATAAAAAAATTCTCAGACTCAGTAATAAAGTCGCAAATCTCTCGACGTTTCGAGCTCGTCCGGAGTCCCTAGTCATGAGCAGTTTTATAGTTTATTTTTTGAATAGTCATGTCCGGTCTGTAACAGTTTCATAATATTATTATAGCACTCACAGAAAACAATGGTTCCACATTTAAATTAATTAGACAAAGTGGAATAACACGCTTATAAAATTCGGTCCCGTGTTCAAACGAAACCATATTTTTTTAATACTCCGCTGCTCGTGTAGTGCAAAATTAACCAGTGATATGCAACATGAATTTTAATGAAATGTTTCACTGTTTTAACAGGCTTCGTTACATTTCTCGGTTTACTTTAATATTTACTCATTCACAAATGTTCTCTTTGAATATTCATTCGTTTCAGTGATATTGTTTTTTTAAATTTTGTGTCCATCAGTGAGGAGAATTTATAAATTCAATTTGAGGACGCAATAATTGTTGAGCCATTATGGAACCATGTTTTAATAAATAAATATCGGGGGACTATATCACACCAATTGACCTAGTCCCAAACTACCTATAAGCTCTAGGCTTGCACTAATATTGCCCTTATTAATAAACGTGGAGTAACCGTCGAGTAGCTAAACCATGCTTTGTCCTTATCTGTCATATTCAAATGTCACAATGACAGATAAGGATAAAACATGGTTTAGCTACCCCACAGTTACTCCACGTTTATTAATAAGGGCATTTGGGTACTAGACAACAATATAAATACTAATATAGAGAAATATACAGGGTGTCCCAGAAACCGACGTCAACCCGCCTAGGGCTGATAGAGCAGCTCATAAGCTATCGATTTAACCCATGTATGTGATTGCATAGCAATTGTTATTAGTTTCCGAGATATCCATCATTTAAATCGGAATTTTTGCCATTTTTAATTTTTCCTTTCCCACAGGTAAAGCCACTTGTGCAGGTACCGCCAAGCAGCAGTGTTCGCATTGTTGTTTGGTTTATAAAATTACCAAACACTATGTTGGTGAAGATAATGATGTAGTGAAATCTTTTTCTCGATTAAAGTAAAAATGAAGGTGAAAAAAGTTATTGCGGAGAAGGTTTTTGGAGGTGGGAGGACCTTGTGCAGGGTCCGTCCGAGTTGGTACCACCATCTTATCCATTAACCTACCGCCAAGCAGCAGTGTTCGCATTGTTGTGTTCCGGTTTGGGGATAAGACAGCCGGTGAAATGACTAGCATAGAGGCATTCCATCTTCGGCCTCAGGGTTGGCAACGCATTTGCAGTCTTAGGATTGCGGTCTTATGAATGCGAATGTCTATGGGTCACAGTTTCCACTTACCATCAGGTGGCCTGTGTGCTCGTTTGCCTTCCTATTATATAAAAAAAAAAAAAAAAAAAAAAAAAAGAAACTTTATTAGAGGTCATTATTACAACCTTAAAACGAAATAATATCTAAAAGTAGGTTAGTTAAATTACATGGTAGATAAGTAATAAATACTAATAAATTAATAATTTAACGAGCATAAATAACATTATGACGACGCGCTGGCCTAGTTGGTAGTGACCCTGCCTATGAAGCTAGCGGTCCTGGGTTCAAATCCCGGTAAGTGCAGATATTTGTGTGATGAGCGCAAATATTTGTTTCCTGAGTCATGGATGTTTTCTATGTATTTAAGTATACATTTCTCTATTTAAGTATTTATATCGTTGTCTAGTACCCATAGTACAAGCCTAGAGCTTAGTTTGGGATTAGGTCAATCGGTGTGACATTGTCCCCTGATATTTATTTATTTATTTATTTATTATTTATAAAAGGTCAAAATAATGACCAGCAGAATAATTAACTGAACAACAAGTCCTTGAAGACGTGAACAGACCGGACCCCACAGACAGCACCCGTTCACGAGTATGACGCATATCTCAACCAGAGAGGATATTTCGTTATCTGAGCCATCGCCTACCTCAACCAAGGGCCCGGGAAAGTGGCGACTCGAAATAAATAACACCCACATAGCTTAATAAATAGCACCCAAGTAGCTCTTCTTTGTACACGTTTGCTTTTGTTTGTGAAGCTCTTTGACCGCAATGACGCACACATTTTTTTTGTAAAATATGCGTCAAATCTAGCGCCATTTTACACATAACAACAACTCCCGATCTATTGGGGAGGGGGCGCATGGAATGCGTTCAAATTGGATTCGATTTACGGCGGACCTATTTTGGGCCGGTGCGTTGAACATTCCGCAAACCGTGCACTGTTGTTCATGCTACAGGGTTAAAGACAATAGAAAAGGTATTAATCACGGCTTTGGCTTTTTTTTTTCGAAAATATCCGACGCGTATTTGGGGTTCAGGAGTGGCCAGTGTTTTTTTGTATTTCTTTTATTTTAGACTTGCGCTAAAGCTGTTATATAAAAGGAATGAGTAACGCATTCAATGGACCCAATTCTACAGTGGCCTCTATACTTAATTATTTTATCTAGGTGCCGCTAAAACACTTTGCTATTCTATGAGCAGCTGTCATAATCAAATGACAGCACCATGACAGCGCTAATTTGAATCTGACGCTACTTATTTTAGGCGGTCATATAAATTGTCAGCTTGACATTCTGGAATAGCACTGATTAAATCTGCCGTCTAAACTATGTCTTAACATTAGACAGTTTAGTTTTAGTTAGTTTTAGGCTATTTAAGTGATGTGCATATAGAATCGGGTCCAATGCCAGTACTGTTTTTCGAAACTTCTAGATTAGTTGGCGTTAAATTTTGTCGTAAATATGAAAACGATCACTCTACTTCTACGGATGTTATTGGTAAATAACAAAATTAACGCAATGCAGAAAATACATTGCAAACATTGTCACATAAATTAAAACTAAATTATGAAAACTTAAACTAATTATAACTATAGTAAATACGATTAAATTAAAACTAAAAAAGAGAGGACCCCCGTGGCAAAGTACCACAGATGCTGGCAGCATTTCCTCGTTGAATAGCAATGCTAATGCGCTGCCCGCGGAAGCTGCCAGCTCCGTGGTCTCCGGTTAATACATTTTGTTATTTCAGTTTATGTTTATTTATGTAGCATTGGAAGGTAAACGAGCACACAGGCCACCTGATGGTAAGTGGAAACTGTGACCCATAGACATTCGCATTCACAAGACTGCAAATGCGTTGCCAACCCTGAGGACTAAGATGGAATGCCTCTATGCTAGTCATTTCACCGGCTGTCTTATCCCCAAACCGGAATACAACGATGCGAACACTGCTGCTTGACGGTAGGTTAATGGATAAGATGGTGGTACCAACCCGGACGGACCCTGCACAAGGTCCTCCCACAAGTAAAAAAATAAGTAATTTTAAAACTACTCTCACGGTTGTTTTAACTGTATAAACACAATTTTATTTGCTTCAATTTTTTTTGAAGTTTTAACATGGACATCTGTCTAATCACACACACGATTAACAATGCTCATAGCTTCTCCTAAACTTAGCTCGGATTTCCGTATTTCATTAAATTCATAATTTTAACTAGATAAGAATCAAACGAATTGTTAAAACGACTTGCATCAAATTATATATATACAGTGCCAACCCTAGCATTTTCAATGATTCTACAACACTGCAAGGGACATGCAAGAGGGCCTTTACTTTAGTTTTTTAACGAACGCCGAATGCATCTTAGTCTAGGGCATCGGTTTTCTGTAAAAAAAACTATTCCATTTCATAACTCCTAGTCTAAATAACTCCTTCAAACTGGTTTCAACCTGTTCCGCTTAACAATAAACGGAAATGTCTATCACTAAAAGGTTAACGACATTTACTCGCTTCAGCGTCTCTGCATTGAAGTTTGATAGGTTAATTTAAACATTAATTACCTGCAGGCAAAGCTGGCCATTCACGGCCGCTCCAACAAGCCGAATAGAGCAGCGTCGCGCCAAAATGGCTCCGTAAATGTCAAAAGCGTTTAAAATTCGAGGTCCGTTGGATTTCAAAATGGACGCAAAGCCAGCGCGACGTGCCAACGCGCAATCCGAATGGAACTATTTTTCGAATATTGAATTTCAAAATTGGAACACGCCATGTGCTTAGGCACTCAAGATACGAACTCCTGCAATTAATAATGATGGGCAAAGAAGAGCTGTCGGGCGCAGAAAGACATCGTGGCTGCGAAACATTCGAGAATGGACTGGAGTCACAAGTGACCGTGAGAAATATGTGGAGCTGACTGCCAACCTTCACTGGTTGGAGAGGCACTATAAGAAGAAGAACACGCGACGCCAGAAGGTTCTTGAGTGGCGTCCGCGCACCAGAAGACGAGCTGTAGGTAGGCCTCCAACATGATGGAGTGCCGACCTTGTAAGGATCGCGGGAACACGGTGGATGCGAAAAGCACAAGACCGGTCTGAGTGGAGAGCCTTGGGGGAGGCCTATGTCCAGCAGTGGACGTCTTTCGGCTGACATGAAGCCAAATAGAATCGTCGTGAATGCGTTCTCGGGCTGCCATTTTCTAATCTGTCTGCGTGATATCGCACCGTTGAAGCGGGAATTAAATGGCATGACGCGCCCGTAAATGTGGTCGAAATAATACGTCCATCCAATTGTTTACACTCCATCTGTCGCCAAGGCAAACAGCGTGTCTGTGCATGCCCAGCTTAACTGATTCCCATGAGAGAATCTAGTGACACGATCCCAAACTCAGTGTTACAGTCATTAAAAAGTCTCCATGGCAACCTTTGGTATCCATTATAACAGCTTGATATTAAAGTCTGCCTTATTACATCCGTCCTAATTGAAAACGACGAAGCTCAGGTAAATGTGAGCCAACTAAAAAAGATTTTCGTAGAGAATTTAAAACAAGAGATATTAGGTATAGCAGCCGTAGATCATAGTAAAAACGGAGAGTTCTTTAGTAATATAACTACCAGCTTAGTTGATGTGTCTGACGTCTTGTTAGGCTCAAATATAATCTTGATGCTTCAACACAACAATCTTTTCTGATATGAAAAGCTTTATGAAGGCTCTGTCATCCTGGCTCATAGACACCTCCGGAGATCCTAGAGCTGGTGCTTACCTCACCCAAAGAATTGGGCTAGCTATCCAGAGAGGTAATGCTGCTAGGACCTGCTAGAGGGGGTGTTCTTTTTGGTAATTATTATTTACATCTTTAATATTTGAGTAGCTTAGTTTAATTTTAATTTAAATAAGTTTAGTTATAATTTAAATAAAGAATAACTATTATGTAACAAACCAATAAATTACATTTTTCAGTGTACATGATGACCTAGTCCGAAACTAAGCTCTCTTCTTGTATAGTAATGGTAAGAAAATGTTCGTCCTTAATGGTTAGGTTAGGTTAGGTAAGTGAAAATTTTCACAGATAACGTATTTATGTTGCTAATAACAAATACTAAATCCAGAAAAAACAAATGTTTAAGTGGGACTCAAAATACGTGACTTTTTTTGCCGTTTTTAACGTGGTTTTTTTATAGATGGTACAGAACCCTTCGTTTGCAAGTTCAACGCGCACTTGACAATTTTTTTTTTTTTTCATCCCAAGAAATATTTTCTCGGAAAAGAAAACGTAAGGACAAACTTTTTCATAACATCTACAACATCAAAAATAGTATCTAAAAAATTTGAAACTTCCTCCACAATCCTCTGAACATGTAAAAGCAATACGGTTTACCAAATAGACCGAAACCCTTCACGTAATAAATGTCGTGTTAAATATTAAAACGGTGACAACCCTGGTGAGCCAGCGCGGCCGGCTGGTGTGTCCCAAGCGGACACTCTGCCCTCCAGAGCCAATACGCAGTATCTCAGATAAAACTTGTAGCAATATCAACCTTATTACTAAGGTAATAGAATTCAAATTGCTTTGCTAATTGAATTTGGGATACGGCTTAATGTTTTAGGATGGCAGTTTTGGTCTAATAGTGGACGCGTGTTTGGATGCTGTAAGCTACTAGCTTGGGGATTAGGCGTTTTTTTATTAGAATAATTCTAAGGCGTTTTAGAGCGAATTGAGTTGCTATTGACGCGCTGGCCTAGTTGGTAGTGACCCTGCCTATGAAGCTAGAGGTCCTGGGTTCAAATCCCGGTAAGGGCAGATATTTGTGTGATGAGCGCGTATATTTGTTCCTGAGTAGTACTGTACGGAAAAGTAACTTCTCAAATTGTGAAAGTTTCTTATGAGAAATTCTCGGAAATTTCTAAGAATATTCTTAAATTTTGTATGGAAAGAGTATATTCTCAATGCTCTTAAAGGTTTCCGATAATATTCTCAGTAATTTCTTGAGAAGATTTCTTAACTTCTGAGAAAGTTCTGCAACTTGTACATTGCTATTCCTGAGTCATGGATGTTTTCTATGTATTTAAGTATATATTTCTCTATAAAAGTATTTATATCGTTGTCTAGTACCCATAGTACAAGCCTAGAGCTTAGTTTGGGACTAGGTTAATTGGTGTGACATTGTCCCCTGATATTTATTTATTTATTGGGCCCGATTCTACGTGCACATAGTTTAAATAGCCTAAAACTAAATCGTCTAATTTTAAGACATAGTTTAGACGGTAGACTCAACCAGTGCTATTCCAGAATGTCAAGCTGACAATGTATAAGATCGGCTAAAATAAGAAGCGTCAGATTCAAATTAGCGCTGTCATGGCGCTGTTATTTGATTATGACAGCTGCTCATAGAATAGCAGTGTTTTAGCGACACCTAAATAAAATAAGACAGTTTAGAGGCCACTGTAGAATCGGGTCCATTATTATTTTATTGTTCTTTCCTTAGTTGAAATAATAACAGTAAAGCCAATTAAAAGTTATCATCAGAGGCCGGGATTTTCATGGCACTTTAGGGCTGTCCTAGTGACTTCTCATGTTTAGACTTTCAATGTATCGATATACCAAACTACTAAATAGATTGTTTACAACTCAAAACAGTGCGCAGTGACTAGGATCCTAACTGGCCACTGCAAACTGAACAGACATCCGTTTCTAATGGAACAAGACGCGACATGCAGGTTCTGTCAGGAGACATAGGAGACAGCAATGCACATCCTCTGTTCCTGCGGACGACTAATGTGCAACAGAAGTAGATATCCACCTAGGGCGACATATAATGGACCCACAAGAGATACAACTCCTCACTGCCCAAAGCATCTGGAAATTCCTGGACGCAACGGGCCTTTGCGGTGAGCTCTAAAACAAAGGGCTGCTACAAAAGATCAGCAATGGTCGAAGTGGCTCACAAGGTCCATCTCAACCATCCAATAATAAATAAATAAATAGATTGTTAGCAACTTATCGTGTCATGCGGGTAAAATATAAAAAACCGGGCAAGAGCATGTCGGACCATGCTCAGTGTAGGGTACCGAAGCCGTTACTACAAACAAATTAGAGCTCGCGACAAACTTAACTTTGCCTTTGGAGAACTGTTATCCCCATACGTCGACATAGGTCGCGGTCAGTTTACCAACACCGCAAATAAGTTGTCGGTAGGCATACATATTTAAACCGTTTGTAACTCAACAACCACTGACGTCTACTTAGTAGTGATAGTTTTCCTATTAAATTCATTATATGTGCTTTCATTTAAGATATTTTTTGATTTTTAGTATTTGTAGTTTTGCCTGGCATACCCAAGCTTCGTGTAGAGGAGGTACACAAAAAAATTGTAGATTTGGTTTTACCACTTTGTTGGCGTGACTAATATGTATAATTATGACAAATAACAGCTTTCTGTACTAAGAGTCTCTGAGCTAGGCTGCGGACGGACGGACGGACGGACACGGCGAAACTGTAAGGGTTCCTAGTGAGACTACGGAACCCTGAAAAAGGACAATCTATTTACTCGTATTTATGAAGAAACTAAAGTAACATTAGTTACCACTTGCAAGTACTTAGTAATAGATATTGTCAGCTGTATTTGAAACTGATTTTATAAGTTGTTTTCCAAGTAACTTTTATATTTAATTCCATATCATCATGATCAATATCATCATCATGTCAGCCGAAAGACGTTCACTGCTGGACATAAGTCTCCCCCAAGGCTCTCCACTCAGACCGGTCTTGTGCTTTTCGCATCCACCACGTTCGAGCGATCCTTACAAGGTCGTCACTCCATCTTGTTGGAGGCCTACCTACAGCTCGTAATTCAAATTAATTCGTTTTAATTCCATATGTCAATTTCAAAGGTTATAAAGGCTAACTGGAAGAGAGCTCTTTAGCGATAAAAACGCCTGTTGTTTACCCTCTACCTTTCTTCTTTTGAAATTTGTGTTCTGTATTGTATTGTTACGAAATATACATACTTATGTATTCCAGGAGTTGACAAATGATAACTCACTAGCGTTGTTGAATGTGCCACGAAAATTACGGTCTCTGGTTAACTTTAAGAGAGCTCTTAGGATATTTTGGGGTTTTTATGTAATAGTTTTAATGGTTTCGTTGTAAACTCTAACAGAATTTGATATTTTTTTAATCCAAAGGATGTAAGTCATTGTCGTCAATAATCAGAGCGCAACCTACTAGCTCGCGGTAAACTGGATTGAACAAAAGACAGGTGCAGTGGGTCAAGAACATTTGCGTACAAGTTAAAAGGAACGCACTCGTTTTGAGGATTCCGGAGTCAAACTAAGAACATCGTATCCCATTTGTCTGTCTGTATGTAACACACACACACACACACTGTAACACTTCTGGAGTTTCTTGCGGCGCTTCTTCTCCGCAATGATGGTCTTGTCCGAAGCGCTAGTAGATTCACTCCATGTTACCGACGTGTAAAAGAGCCCTCATGTGGCCAATTTACTGAATAAATATTTTGAATTTTGAATTTTGAATTTTTTGACTCACTTTTCTCAGAAATTATCACAGTTACAAACTGTTTTTTTTTTGCATTTATAGTAATTATACCAAATAAAATTGATAATATTGATATGATTTGATAAGTATACTTAAGTGTAAAAAAAAATCCTCCCATAGTTCCCTCTTCCTTCTCCCCCACTTTTCTCCCTCTACCTCTCTCGTAAGATGTCGGTGTGATTTCCTGCGGAAACTACGCAGGTTATTTGATATATTATTTTTAATTTAATATTTATAGATTTGTATAATGCCAATTAAGTAGTACCATTGTAATTTTAACTTTATTTTAAAAATTACTGATTGCTGAGTTTCTTGCGGCGTTTCTTCTCAGCAGTGGTCTCCTCTTGTGAAGCGCTGGTAGATCCTTGAAGTGTAAAAGTGCCCGTGCGGCCTACTTACTGAATAAATGTCTTTATTTTTATCTTTGAAATTAGGGCACTGTCAGCGTTATATAAAAGGTAAAATTCAATGTACTCAAATTAATCCGGGGCATTGTAATATCTCTTGTATAGACAAGAGAGTAATATTAAATTGTATCTTGCGAAAAGTTCACCACTTACGTTTTTATGGAACCAATTACGTTTATCAATTTACCTCGCTACCCTTCTTTATTATTTTGCCATATTCGACCAGTTCGATCCCGGTTAAGGCAGACGAATGATTTCAAAAATAAAAGTTAGTCTCCTTTGCGTAGAAATTGCTATTTCCAATATTTAAGTTAGTTGCCGTCCATGAGGCCTTCTTTTCTTCCACCCTGTATACAGGGTACTTCTGACCTTGTGGCTATAAACGAGTGGATCGTGTCTACTCCTCAAACTGAACTTCTTTTGTTCTGTAAGTTGTCAAAAATATGTCAAACTTAAATTTTAATTATTAATTCATACAAGTTAAATGTTATTTTCCTTTAGCCCTCGTACCAAGAAAATGTCGCCCCCGTACCATGAGATAGAGATTATAATAGCCATGATTGAATACACTGGTTTTACAATTAGACTTTAACATCAATTAGTTGTGCTTGTTGCAGAACAAAAATAGTTCAGTTTAGTGAGTAGAATCGATCGTTGTATTAAAACCCTAAGGTCAGAGGCACGTGTATATCGTAGTTTTCAAATATGCACGTATTCGTAACACCACTATTATTAATTGTACACATATTCACATACGACGCAACAACGCGTGGTGTGCGCCGGCGCGGTTTTAATAGTCACTTTATGATCGTACAATTAACTCCATCGTTAAAACGTTTTCATTTTAACTGCCCCGGCAACTCGGCGGTGAATGAGACGTGTTTACTTCTTACCGCCATCTTGTAATGAACTGGCCTCTATTGTAGCGGTAAAAACTATATCGTCTTTGACCTGCTATTGTATTGTTTTGAACACGGTCATTACTATCAAAAGTCTTTGATCAGTGTGTTGCCAGTGATGACCTACGGATCCGAGACGTGACCGCTAACAATGGGCCTTATAAGTAAGCTCAAGGTCACTCAGAGGGCTATGGAGAGGGCTATGCTCGGGGTTTCTCTCCGTGATAGAATCAGATATGATGATATTCGCAGTAGAACTAAGGTTACCGACATTGCCCGAAGAATAGCTAAACTGAAGTGGCAGTGGGCGGGGCACATCGCACGCAGGACTGATGGCCGATGCGGTCAGAAGGTTCTTGAGTGGCGTCCGCGCGAGAGACGAGCTGTAGGTAGGCCTACAACAAGATGGAGTGACGACCTTGTAAGGATCGCGGGAACGCGGTGGATGCGAAAAGCACAAGACCGGTCTGAGTGGAGAGCCTTGGGGGAGGCCTATGTCCAGCAGTGGACGTCTTTCGGCTGACATGATGATGATGATGATTACTATCAAGTAAATAATAGCTATCAAAACGTCGACAATACGACAACAGAGTCAAAGACGATATGGTTTTTTCCTACTCCTGTACTTTTATCTGTCATTTATATAGTCACGAACACTAATATAAGAATATAGATAATATGTCCGCAGAACATTCCGTAGAAAAGTCTATCTGGTCTATTCCCCTTAACAGCACTTGTGCTTTTTTGAGCCAAAACGATATGCCTAGCTGCCAAAGCTTACACCTAGGTTAATTTGACCAATCAAAATACTTCACCAAATTAAACCACCAATCACAATACACATTAACTGTCAATCGGAACGTTAGGTTCTTTTTGGTATGTAAACTCTTTTACTAATTTAACTCTTTAAAAAAAAACATTTTATTTGGTATCAACCAACCAGAACGCAGCTATATTAAAATCGACCAATCTGGTAAAAGAATTCATTTCTCAAATCATTAGGTGTTTTTTAGTCCCTATTTCACAAGTTAAATCGATTGTGCAACTTTTTTTAAAAATATGAAACCTGGCAAGTGCACATTAATTTAAAAACAAAGTTAACCATAGACACATAATATTTGTTGTTTTCGAATGTTTCTCGCTCGTTTGTTGTTCTGTGCTTCGTTCGTTCTATTCTAACCTAGGTATATTAATTTAATTTTGCATTTTATTTGAAACCTAGTCGTAGAAAAAGTATTGTATGCAACGGTGTATAACTAAGTCAAAAAATACTCGTGGCGTCTTGCTTTACGATGTTCGCTTGCGGCTCACATCGTAACCACACCACTCGTCTTTATTGACATCTCTTATACAACTGTTGCATAAACTACTATAACCGTCTAGATTCTCTGATGTAGTCAATTCACGACACGGTAAACATGTGCAAAAAAATGTTGTACCCATAGTACAAGCCTAGAGTTTCGTTTGGGGCTAGGTCAATTTGTATGAGGGTGTCCCCTGATATTTATTTATTTATAAGAAGTACCTACCTAGCGTACAGTCATCCGCGCTGCGCCGCACCGTGCTACCTCCTAGTTACCTCTGCGCTCCTGGTACTTTATTTAAACATGCAAACTCTTTGGTTGGATTACGGCTTAGTATATTTAAAAAAAAAAAGAGTTAAACGCACTATTGTAGGGACATTAGTCAGTGGCCATTACCAACTGAGCGTTGGGGCAGTAAAATCATTTTTATCGGACTCTCTCGCTCGTACTCGTGGGGCTTATGGCGAGCATAAGGGATACGATAACGCTGATACTACTTACGCTCGCCATAAGCTCCACGAGTACGAGCGAGAGACTCCGATAAAATTATTTATTGCCCTGATGCTCAGTTGGTAATGGCTCTACAATAGTGCGAAATAGAATAAATTCTCTGTTATTAACTTGAATCAATATTTTAAAATCGTACCTGAGTGGCAGATTGTTATAACCCTCTTCAGTTATTCTACCCTCCTAATAGGCAGTATCTCGGATAAAACTCCTGTGGCAATATCAACCTCATTACTAACGGAATAGAATTCAAACTGCATTGGTTATTGAATTTGAGTTACTGTTTTTTTTGCTTAGGATAAAGGGGGAACTAAGGGCGTTCTAACAGTGACCGCCGGGCCTCGGGCAACTCCTTGAGCATCCGAGGGCTTTGCTCAATTGATTTAGCACTATTACTTACCGCGATAATCAGACGTGTTCTCTTAAAAACGGTGATCGGTCGGTCGAATGAGTGAACGAGTGATGGTAGCGCAGCTTACATAAACCGGCCAGTTTAAGTAGTCCAGTCAGAGCGTACAAAACACATTTAAGTGTGTGCGTTCTCAATTAAGCAGCCTTATAATAAAATATGGTAAGCCTATTTGTGCAAAATGTGGTTACAGAATTATCAACAAGTTTTTAAAGTTGTAGGTAATTCTGTAGCTCTGCCTACCCCACTCTGGGATTACAGGCGTGAAGGTATAATGTATGTATAATAAAATAAACACAATTCTTAACATATATTACTTAATTTACCATGAATGCAAGATAAAAATAACTAAATGGATAAAGAGTCTAGATTATGATGACACAGAAAAGCTACTTACATTTATTTCATAATTGTACCGGTGTAAACACACACACACACGCACATTTGTTTTCTTTTTAATTAATTAAGAGTGTTGTTACTTGCTTTGGAACAAAGTTTTAATTCTAAAATGTACTTATGCTCTTCATGAGAGAGCGGGGTCTCCTGGCACAGGCATTCTTATACTTAAAAGGAGATCTCAACCTTGTCTGTAGCTTGGTAAGAAAAAAAAACATTAAATCATTTACCATTTATACATTCGATCGTTCAACAGAAGCCCTGCTGCCTAATTGAGAATGCATAATAAAATGTTTTTTGTACGCTCTGACGGACATTTGGTGCCAATAACTAACCTCCTGAGGCCCACTATACAACGTTTACCAATGGAATATGAATCTAACTATTGTGAAGTCAATTTTATTATTTTGATCATTAGTCATAAAACAAAAAGAATTCCACTTTACTTCCTTTGGACTAGATCTGAATATAAAAATATTATTTGAATGGCCGTATTACGTACTATTTTTATTACAAGTCCTATTTTAGTTTTTTTAATCAGTTTTTTTTATGTCATAGGGAAGGCAAACGAGCACACAGGCCACCTGATGGTAAGTGGAAACTGTGACCCATAGACATTCGCATTCACAAGACCGCAATCCTAAGACTGCAAATGCACTGCAATCCCTGAGGACTAAGATGGAATGCCTCTATGCTAGTCATTTCACCGGCTGTCTTATCCCCAAACCGGAACAACAATGCGGACACTGCTGCTTGGCGGTAGGTTAATGGGTGAGATGGTGGTACCAACCTTTCTTACAGAGATAGTTTTCTATCTCATGTGATGGTAAGTTTTGCCCATAGCGCTAGTTTCACTCCGTATTACCAACGTGTAAAAGAGCTTTGATGTCTGTATTTTTTATTTATTAAGATGAAGACCAAGATAAAGCTCCCTGAGTCAGAAGCTGATTCCCTATTGAAGTTTGTCTTGTTGTTTGTTTGTATGCGTAAAAAAAGGTTTCGACTAATAGAGTTCCAACATTTTCGAAGTCGATTTTCGATATCGATAATAACCCAGAACATGTCCAAATACAAACCGGCAGAAATGGAGCAATTAGATCGAAGAGAACATTGCCGCAATTTCAAAGGTAACCTTGACAGCTCTGGTTGAATTTCTCAATGTTATTAATGGCGTGTTGTACATACATTCATACATAAACTTATTACCATTATTCCCAGAGTGGGGTAGGCAGAGCTACAGAATTACCAACAACTCAACTCAACAACATTGATAATTCAGAAATCACATTCTGACGTGATATGATATCGTATTGCTAACGTTTTGGTAGCTCTTATTAACTTAACAGTAATGGCGATTGACTTAAAAACAAGACGACTCAAAAGCAATATGATTTTACCGAGTTCAATAGAGGCCGTGGTGATATTCCTTTTGGAGTTCGATCCCGGGTAAGAGTAAATATTTGAGGCATCAATCTGGTGCCGCGACCAGGATACCTAGGTTGATTTTTTAGAATTTATTTTGTGTGTACTTACATTAACGACGCGGTAAGCTTATTAAGATAAAAAATGATAAAATTTACATACATACATAAAATCACGCCTTCATTCCCAGAGTGGGGTAGGCAGAGCTAAAGAATTACCAACAAGTCTTAAAACTTCTTGATCATTCAGTAACAACATTTTGCAATAAATAAAATTCGGTGTCAAATAATCTCATTTGTCATTAAAATAAAAAAAAGATAACCGTTGAAACAAGTTAACCGAATGAAAATACAACGCAGTCGTCGACAGAATTGAGTATACAATAAATTCGTGGTAATTCTAACAAACAGTTGCTAAAAAGAAGCCGCAGAGCGCCAAATTGCTAAAGTTATTGTTTGTACTGAACCCGCAGTCCTGCGGATGACAGGCTGCCTTAAATTAATTTCAACATTATAAGCTACAAACGAAATGAAGGGCGGATTTTAATGAAACGTAGTCTTATTCTAAGTTTAATAAAAAAACTTAAAATGATTGCTAATATAACTGTTTCAAGATGGTATCCTTTAACTTAAAAGCCTTCAAATAGACTCAGTAAAATTAACTAAATATTAAAAAACAACTCCTAGTCAGAACAACATAGTTCGTATTGCTTTCTTATTATGAGCTTAGTTCTGTAATCTTGTCAATAGAGCTATACGATTCATATTTCTCTGTCTTTTTAATATTCTGGAATTTGTCAAAGATCGAGCGCTCATATAAAGTACCTTTCACCTACCGCGATTTGTATTTCATTATCTTTAATTACGTTTTATGTTTCTACTATTTATGTTTTGCTAGAGGTATTACTTTTATTGTTGATTTGTGTAATTGTGCTGATAAGTTAAGAAACCAATGTTACCTGCTCCCTCTTCCACTCCACATTCCCACCGAGGGAAAGACCTCGTTCACCGCACCACTAGTTGCGCCCCCACCTTATGCAATATTAACGGCGCCTTTCTGTGCGACTTAGAAAGGTCCACCCGACCAGTCTACAATAAGTCTCCGATCTCTCAACACCTCACCTTCCAACCTCACGCATCATTTTACAAAGTCCAAGAAGTGTTTTTTATTAACCTAAGGAATTATTAAGCACACAGTCCACCCTCGATAGCCGGCAGCCGCAAACGCGCCGAAATATTACACCCCTCGGCCAGAATTCCTCCTTTAAAAACGTCGACAGATATTTGGTCGGTACTCTCACCACAAATGATTTTATATTAGCCTTGTGGCGGTGCTGTAACCACTTGACCCTAGGGGTAGCTCCGGTCTAAGCTCGTACACACTCTGCGAACTTCTTCGCCTCCGTAGAGTAATGCAATAACGTCAAATATAAGATAGATAGATAAAACGTTTATTTGCGTACTACAAAACACACACAATTGACAAAAATAAAAGATAAAAATAATAAGCAAAGTGATACTAACATTGATATTCAAATCAAATCAAATATATTTATTGCGTGGTCATGAGTTATACAGGTCTTATAGCGTTTATATTTGGTGTCCCCTTATTTTACAGACAGAAATTTCTCAGAATATTATTTCATAGAAAATGTTTCATATACTATTTGGTTCTTGTATTTTTGCTTCGAATATTTTTTTTCTAAAACTATTTACTTGAATGAAACATATTCCACAGAAAATCAATTCTATGAATTTTATAATTTATTTTTTTCATTTATCAAACTTATCAAATAATATAATTATTTTTTAAAGAATATTGCTTGGACAATGTATTTTTTTTCAATAAAAGTAGTATAAAAACACGTGGGAAACTATATGTTCCGTGATTATTTTTTGTGAAACAAACCGAAATTACTGTCTGCATAATAAGGGTACACCAATAATAACAAAATCAATACAATATAATACATTATTATCTTTTAGTATAAGGGTAATATGATAAATAATATAGCATTATTTGTCCGTTCGACCGACGTTGTTGAGAGAATCACTACCCTAAACCGACTCGAATAGGTTAGGTTAGAAGGCTATGGCGGGGTAACTACCTACTGTATTACATGATTTTATTGTTATTAAGTCATATATGAACTAAATAACATGAGAACTAATAATATTTGATTTGAAATTATATGATAAGAAAAAATTAACATTGAAATTCATTTAATGTTAAAATCGATGATTTAAATGTCTTCAACGTAATTCTTCTACAAATTGAATTTTATGAAATTAGTTGAAAGAATTAATTGAAAATTCTATGAAATGATAATACGAGAAAAAAATTCTTAACAACTTCTGTCTGTAAAATAACGTACAACCTTTATGCGCCTTTATGGCTCAGCGTATAACTTTGCTCAACGTGAGCAAAACACTGGTATTCTGCCACAACCCCGAGGAACGACAGAACAATAAGAAAAAAAAAAGAACGAGACGATATGGCTTTTAGAGCCTACTATCACGGCCCTTTTTTTTTCTTGACTAACTTTAAGTGAGTCACGGACTTTAATTGGTTACCTATTAAACAAAACTGAAGCGATTATATCATAGACACCAATTATATTATCCAAAGTATCTTCAATGGAAATATTCCAGTGTTTTATTACCAAATGAACGTTCAAAATCTGCGACGGGACGGCGTCACAAAATTCGCAATCAAGACACTTCATTCCTATCTCACTTCCTGAAACAAATTCAATTTTCATTCGTGGAAAATCTGCTCGAGTTTCGGCGTTGCCCAAGGCTCGTTATTACGCCCTGTATTGTACCTCCACTACATTTCACTATCTTCGTGTTGCGTTCCTCAACTATCATCCGTTTGATATCTGAGTCCGTCGAGTGAACTCAGGTACAGTCAGCTGGCAAATAAATGGATGGAAACTCAATATTCTTGGTGAATTGACGGTCGGTAATTGTAGGCGTCGAGTTCAAGTTTCGAGTGAAAATAATAATGGGAAGGGTATCCATTGTACGGTCAGTGAAATTAATGGATAAACCACTATGGAACCTTTACCCCCCCCCTATTATGAAAAGGTTCTAGGGTGGGTCAACATGTAAAGTCCGTGATGGTGGTTAAACGTTAGGATAAGTTTTTTATTTTTATTTAATTGTTACAGAATAAATCTTACAAATCATTACTAAACTATGCAAAAACTCCTAACATTTTTCTTTTTTATCACTCAAAATGTATGGAATGTCAGTCTCGTGCGTTGCGGTAAACCACGTGGTCCCATACATTTGGCAAAGAAGGCCAATTAGCAGAATAGCAAAGTGGGATTAAAGACCCAATTAAGTCGAAATGCCTCTACACTCGTAATATTTCACTGGTTGTCTCATCCACACACCGAGCCACAATTGTTTGAATTGATTGACCATTTAAATTTTTATTAAATTTGGTTCCCGCCTTAGGTCCAAAGTCAATCTGATATTCTACAAAACCATAAGGTTGAATTTCCTATAAGTAACAAATGACTTGACATCTATAATGACATTGACGACTTTAAGCCTATTTTTGACACCGAACAAAGCTCTTCCACTACTACGTAAAGTTCTAAAAAAAATATTATTTTAATAGTTAAGTAGTATGCAACTGTGTTTTAAGGCCTAATTATGTACAGTTGCTTACACTACTTTATCTACACACATATCATATGTTTAGAATTATCCTACTTTCGTAACATAACAGCAAAAAAACAACAAACAAATATGACAACAATTTGATCCTCCGTCAAGACTTATGTTTTTTTTTTAATTATAGACAAATGAGTGAAGTCCCTATTGTCATGTCACTCAAGATCTTTCGTGCGGTTTATACTTAAAAAACCTACTGAATTGACGTTTCGAGACGATAACGGTTTTAATATCTACGAATACTAGAATAGAGACCCTCTTGAGTTTGGACAGCTGTTCCAAATTGAAACTCATAACGGTTCTCATAGTAAAATTGGTTGTATTATTGCTGGTCATTTCGTCCGGTTTCTAAACGCATTTTAGAGAACTGATGATAATGTGCGTAGATAATATCTATTATTGAACCTCTTCAGTTATGTCCTCCGTAGGAACGGTTTTTTGTACATTAAAACACTCTTACTAGATTTAAGTCAATTTATTAACTAACTTTAGATAAATGGTTACAGCAAAGGTTTACAGAACAATCCTAGTATCACTTCTCAACCACCGAAAACCGAATGACCGAGTACTTGTCGATCTTTTACCGCCACCACTTTATCTACTAGTCTGTGATTGGTTGTTGATAACGGAACTGTCAAATATTATCAACCAATCACAGACGATCAATGGAACTACTTTTAATTGGTACATTGGAATTACTTTTAGATAAAATATGTTAATTAATAATAAAGGGATTGCCATATTTATAACACCTATTCACAAAACAAGATCAAAGATTACGTTATGTGATACTGTTCCCTTACCATGAGTTAAAATTACCTTACTCAGCGGCGAGTCGAATGCTCTGTCCCTCGCAGGCCTCGCAGTATTGTTATAGAGTAACAAGGACACAGAGTTTGAATCGCTAGCGAGTATGGTAATTTTAACTCATGGTAAGGGTACTGAGGTTTGATGTCCCGCTTCGATATTGAGTGATTTAATTCAATACTGAACTCAGGGGAGTATGATTTCTGTAATGAATATAATTTGATCCTATTTGTTCCTTTACGGGAAAAGCGATTCGCTTTTTCTTTGATTGTTGAGAGGTTACCATAGCAACGTTACCATGGTAACGCTGTAAATCACATCAGTCATTTGTTATACAATTGGTATTTAGTTATCTGTAGGGGTTCCTTTTGAGAGTTTTATTTGCAGCATCTTCATGAAAAGACACTTTTGACTACATTTTGTTACTTGAGGAGGTACACGGGCTAGTGAGTGTAGTTTATCTTCAGGAGAAGAGATGCAGGTGCATTGCCTTAAAACTGACCAAGTGCAAGTTGAACTTGCACACAAAAAGTTTCAAAGTAATAGTCAAAGAGTTTATTTGTAAACAGGTAAAACTAAAATAGTGGTGGAAAAAATATGGTGGAACAATATGTTTTGCCGTGTGGCGTACAAATACATGATGAGTATTTCTCAAACTATACCTACGCTAAGCTATGATATTAAATTATGAAAAATTAAAAATTAAATTACATATTTTGCATGGAAATTTTTACATTACATTTCGAAAATTACAAGTGACTATTAGCTTCTTCCCGCGACTTCGACCGCGTTCATTTCAATTATCGTTATGGCCTCAAGAACGTTTAGATTTTCAGGGATAATGTTGCCTATGTGTTAATACAGGGTTAAGCCATCTCAACGTAAAATTTCAAAAACGGTTTTGTTTTTATATTATATTAATATTATGACTAAATAATTGTATGACATTCTACATTATGGTTAAACCAATTATGACTTCTTATAATTATGACAGGGATCAATTATGCCATAATACAAATTATGCCAAAAAAAATGAGCATCAACTTTATGCGTAATGTTTTATGACAAACGTTGTTATGCGACCAGACGGCAACCCGTATAGTTTTTATGGTTATAAAGATAAAACCCTGTGAGAGACTCCATATTACTGACGTGTAAAAGAGCCATGTGGCCTTGATATTTTTGGAAAAGTATTCGAACGGACAAAATCTTAATAGGGTCATTTGGTAACGGAATCCTAAAACATGTGTCTTGAGTCAAGTCTCTTGACTGTTGAAGGTACCTATTTCACTACGTAATTGGGTTTTTTTTTACCCGGTTTCATAAAACCCCCCGTGTGGTAGTCGGGTTAGAATAGTACCACTCCATGTCTTCCCGTGGATGTCGTAAGAGGCGACTAAGGGAATAAAGGCTTGCAGTACTGTTAGGCGATAGGCTTGCAATCTGTCACTAATACACTGGTAAACATCTGAGCCTACTTGTGCAAAATGTGGTTACAGAATTATCAAATATTTTTAGAGTGCCTCTGCCTACCCCACTCTGGGAATGAAGGCGTGAGTTTATGTATGTTATAAAACTATCGTTTTCAGTAAAAAAACATTTTGAATCGAAGTGGTATGGAAATGCCTTATGCGAGGTCCAACTTTGGATTATTACAATGCAAGATAATTAAGTGGATACATCACTTTGTAGCGAACTGTTGAAACAACTAGAGAATAGCTGCAGGCAGGATTAAAACACTCCAAAACAGTTCAGGTTTCTAACTTCAACTGTTTTAGTTGTGCACTGATCCGTGAAGTTGCGCATTAAATTAGTTATTTTAGGCAGTATCCCAAAATCAATGACCAAAGCAGTTTTAGTTCTCTTCTCTTAGTAATAAGGTTGATATTGCTAGAGGAGTTTTATCCGAGTTACGGCATATTAGGTTAGGAGGGCAGATTTGTTGGGTAGTATTTTTATACCTCGTTCACAAGTATTTTGTAGTTAGTATTTCAAATGAGTTTGCACATAAATACTGGTGTTTTTATTATCCTTTGTGTACGGTTAGACAAATAAAACAATTACCTAAGTCGGCTTTTGGATGGGAGTGTTTAATCACACTCTATAAATATATATGGTTGCCGGCTTAGAATTGTGCCACTCCATATCCTCCCGTGGAAGTCGTAAGAGGCGACTAAGGGAATAAAGGCTTGTATAACTGTTAGGCGATGGGCCTGCAACCTGTCACTAATATTACACTGTTAAACATCTTAGCCTAATTGTGCAAATTGTGGTTACAGAGTTATCAACAAGTTTTTGGAGTTGTTGGTAATTCTGTAGCTCTGTCTACCCCACTTCGGGAATGAAGGCGTGAATGTTGTATGTATGTATGTATAAATAAGAAGTCAGGACTTGGAAAGGATCTGTTCGGGCTATATAATGAAGTGGGTAGGTATTTATTTAGGATTATGTTTAACAAAAAAAAAAAAGCAGGTATAGTGAATAAAATGTTTCCATCGGTAAATCTCGGACCTCAATCGGAAGATGGACCCGAAGTGTCAAATAATCATTGTATTAAATAAGTGACATGTTTGTATTCATTAATATAAAACTTTATTATTGTAGTGTCATATCAAAATTATGGCGTTCTAGAAACTAAACGCGTGGACAGATTTTGATAATTCTTATGTCAAACGATTTGTCTTAATCTTGTGAGTGTCACTAAAGAAATGACAGTAATCAATATTCAATATGGCGGCAAATGGACGTCATATTGTAAATAAGAAAAAAATTAAGTTGACGAACTGTGACAGGTGGGATATCATTGAATAGGTATTTAAAAAATCTTTAGGTTTCTTTAATAATTTTTTCATTTTGAACGATCATTTAAGATTTATAACGATTTAAAGTTTGTTAGCAAACAGGCGGGTTTTTAAAATTTGCTATTTACTGTTATTATCTATATAATATAAATAAAAATGAATCGCTAAATGTGTTGGTAAGCGCAAAACTCGAGAACGGCTGAACCGATTGGGCTGATTTCTTTATTGTTGTGTTTGTCAATGTCAGGGCAAGGTTTGTATGAAAAAAAATAGTTGAAAAATCCACCGGGAAAGTCAAAAATTTGCAGCGGGGCGAAGCCGCTGGCGGGCCGCTAGTTAATTATAAGTATGTTTATTTATTGTACATACATAAACTCACGCCATTGTTCCCAGAGAGGGGTAGGCAGGGCTACAGAATTACCTACAACTCTACAAACTTGATGATAATTCTGTAACCACATTTTGCACAAGTAGGCTAAGATGTATTTTATTTATTTTATTTATTTATTTATTTCAAAAACAACTTAGGTGGTAGGTATACAAAATAAATTCGCCAAACTGAAGGCAGTTTGTTGGCGAAGAGTGCGCTCACAGTCAAATCAACCATTTGTGTTATACCTACTTATAAACTAAAAAACTTAATAATAATAAATATAAGTAACTAATCTACTTGGATCTAACTCGGTTGTACAAGACTAAGTGTAAATATTAATTATCCAAGCGTATTAGTGACCGGTTGCAAGCCCATCGCCTAACATTACTACAAGCCTTTATTCCCTTAGTCACCTCTTACGACTTCCACGGGAAGACATGGAGTGGCACAATTCTAAGCCGGCTACCACACGGCAAAATTTACATTTTTCGTTATTGTTGTCTAGTAAAATGCTAAAGAAAGCTAAAGAAAGGTATTTCAGCGCAACTTTATTTCACACAAATATGATAAAGCCGGGATTTACTCGTTCCATTCGAACTTTCTGTTCATCCATCATTTAATCGCGTCAATGTTGCAGCCCCAACTTTCGGAGTAATGCTGGCGCCATCGATCAAACTTAAAAACATATTCACTTCCTAAAGAGTTGGTTTGTAGATAATAGACAGTGATTCAGAGGGTATATTCTGTTTGGCGAAACCATTTCGCTATTGCCATGTTATCGTTTTGATAGCTCCGATATAGTTATTTACTTGATAGCAATGGGGGCGGAGTTACAAACAATACCATTATCATCATCATCATCATCACGTCAGCCGAAAGACGTCCACTGCTGGACATAGGCCTCCCCCAAGGCTCTCCACTCAGACCGGTCTTGTGCTTTTCGCATCCACCGCTTTCCCGCGATCCTTACAAGGTCGTCACTCCATCTTGTTGGAGGCCTACCCACAGCTCGTGTCCCGGTCCGCGGACGCCACTCAAGAACCTTCTGACCCCATCGGCCATCAGTCATGCGTGCGATGTGCCCCGCCCACTGCCACTTCAGTTTAGCTATTCTTCGGGCTATGTCGGTAACCTTAGTTCTCCTGCGGATATCATCATTTCTGATTCTATCACGCAGAGAAACCCCGAGCACCATTATATGACGAGTGAAAAGGAAAAAGGAAAAATATAGACATAGACACCTCCGGAGATCCTAGAGCTGGTGCTTACCTCTCCCAAAGGACTGGGCTAGCTATCCAGAGAGGTAAGGCAGCCAGTGTCATAGGGACCACGCCGCGAGCGTACCTGCTAGAGGGGGTGTTATTTTTATTTCGGTGATTATTATTTACATCATTAATATTTGAGTAGATTAGTTTTATTTTAATTAAAATAAGATTAGTTTTAACTTTTAATATATTTATAATTATGAAATAGTCACTAATAAATATTTCGATTGTACGAGTCGAAAGGATAACAGTTAGTCTGCGTTGTGTGTTAATATTAACATAATTATATATGGTTTCGTACCCCAATGGTTATAAACGGGACCCTATTACTAAGGGTCTCCCCAAACCAGTCGACGCGGAGTCGGCTTTCACCGAGTGTTTTACACCACACTAATCGCATTTAGCCGATGGGCCGTCTCCGCGGTTGGACACCTGCGTTCAGCAGTCTCATCCTCCTTGCGGCCGTCGAGACGCCCGATCGCCTGCGATTTGCTATCGCAACAGTTGTAAAGCAACGGTCGGCTCTCCCGTGCTCCGTACTGCCGTCGAGACGTCAGACAGCACGCGTACAGCCGTTGAGTCGGATGAACAGATGTAGGCAACAGCGGGTGATCGGCAATCGTAAATCTCATTTTTGGAGACTGGTTGTTAGTAACAACGTGAGTTGGGAATCGGACAGACGTGTTAGATTATTTTCCTTCATAAAAATCGAACGAACGAACGAAAAAAAAATAAAATAAAAAATTAAATAATTGTGAAATAAAAATTATTTTGAGAAATATTTGAATTTAAAGTCGCATTAATTTATTTATTTAATCGTATGGCATGATGTAAATAATATACAGACAATTGTGAAGCTACAAATTTAAGAGAATTAAGCCTTTTGAGTGGCTACGTCGTTCAGGCTGATCAGGTCTTCAGGGGGGGGGGGGAAACTGCATTCCTGAATTATGTGGTGGTTTTCTTGTAAATGGGAATAGTAGGAATATTTTGAATGTTGCAAATGTGTTTCAGCACCCAAGTTAAATTGTAAGTCACAACATGTAGAAGAGCGGTGTTCTCTTAGCACAAGTATCCTGTATACTTAAAAAGAGGCTCCAGCACAGATAATGTAACCTAACTTAAGTTACCGAAAAACTTTTTTTTTTTCGTTAACGGCTATAGCGATTTAAAGTATAAATTAATTTCAAAATTATGACAACAATATAGGTCAAAATCTAGTTGGTATCTATAAAATAAATAGGAAATAGCGACTCCATGGATTCTAAGAACACGAACACCAAACCGCGTAAGTAACAAAATGATAGAGCAAAATAAACCTTAACATAACTTAACAAACATAACCCTTATCTATCAGTATAAATGTAAAGTAATACTCACGGCGGTTGGACTTTTCTTAGCCTTGGGAGAGTAATGTTCGATCACCTCCCAGTTGGACTTCTTCGGGGTGGTGGTGTCCGCGGGGGACGGGGACGCCTGGGCAGGCGCGGGGGTGGAAGGGCCGGCCGAGGCGTCGCGGGGGGCGCCGCGCAGGGACGCGCTCCTGCGTCCGCGCAGCGCGTCCTGTAGGAAAAGTAGACTTTATAGCGGTGTATATAAATAAGACAATCAAACATATGAACATTGTATCAAACACACATACACGGTTGTATACGGTTTCTGTAGGAGAATGTATTGAAACTTTTTTATGTGGGTTGTCTTGCACCGTCATAGGTAGGTAAGTATAACTTTTTATTTATTATTACTTATTAGTTCTTGTGAAAATTTAACGCATGAATTTGTATTTTTTGTTTTATGTGAGATTCATTGTTTTATATAATGCTATTATAGTAGTTTATGCAACAGTTGTATAAGAGAGGTCAAAAAAGACGAGTGGTGTGGTTACGATGTGAGCCGCAGGCGAACATCGTAAAGCAAGACGCCACGAGTATTTTTTGACTTAGTTATACACCGTTGCATACAATACTTTTTCTACGACTAGGTTTCAAATAAAATGCAAAATTAAATTAATATACCTAGGTTAGAATACGAACGAACGAAGCACAGAACAACAAACGAGCGAGAAACATTCGAAAACAACAAAATATGTGTCTATGGTTAACTTTGTTTTTAAATTGATGTGCACTTGCCAGGTTTCATTTTTTTTTAAAGTTGCACAATCGATTTAACTTGTGAAATAGGGACTAAAAAACACCTAATGATTTGAGGAATGAATTCTTTTACCTGATTGGTCGATTTTAATATAGCTGCGTTCTGGTTGGTTGATACCAAATAAAATGTTTTTTTTAAAGAGTTAAATTAGTAAAAGAGTTTACATACCAAAAAGAACCTAACGTTCCGATTGAGAGTCAATGTGTATTGTGATTGGTGGTTTAATTTGGTGAAGTATTTTGATTGGTCAAATTAACCTAGGTGTAAGCTTTGGCAGCTAGGCATATCGTTTTGGCTCAAAAAAGCACAAGTGCTGTTAAGGGGAATAGACTAGATAGACTTTTCTACGGAATGTTCTGCGGACATATTATCTATATTCTTATATTAGTGTTCGTGACTATATAAATGACAGATAAAAGTACAGGAGTAGGAAAAGGTAATTATTATATAATGTCTTAAGCAATATTTAAAAAACGACTGACTGTTGAGTTTCTTGCGGCGTTTCTTCTCAGCACTAAAGTGAACATTTAGTATTTATTGACTTACGATGAAATGTTAATAAAGAATCGATGATTGTAATAATCAGGGCTCGGATTTTTCATCGCACGGTAAGATGAAAGATAACTATGGAGTCGATATTAAAATAAAATCTTAAGTCATATTTATACTCATCCTCATTCATTTAAATAGCTAACCTAACCTATTCAAGTCGGTTCTGCCCAGAGAGGTCTTGCTCGCTCACTCATATTTATAGGTTGTACGTTAATGAGTTTTGAGTGAGTATGAAAAAATACACTGACCAAATAATATTCGTTGAAAAATAATTATATTGTTTGATAAGTTTGTGTAATGAAAAAATAAAATTACAAAATTCATTGAATTGATTTTCTGTCGAATTTGTTTCTTTCAAGTAAATAGTTAAAAAATAATAATATACGAAGCAAAAATACAAGGACCAAATAGTATATGAAACATTTTCTGTGAAACAAAATTCTGTAATTTTTCAGTCTGTAAAACAAGGGGACACCCCTAGTTAGTAATATCCATAGAGCATGTAGCTACAGGAATTAGTGTTTCCAAATCTTGACAAGGTATGACGTGTGTATTGTCCATTTCAAAATCACAAATTGTAAAATGAATAAAATGTTCGCTTAATTATTCACGCCGTGTGCACCGATTGCAAATATAAATAAATGACATGTCAAAGTCGTTAACGATTGACACGACACATGACGCACACGCTTAAATTTGATAAAGCGGCCAGTTTGATAAACGTCTATCGCAACAAAATAGTCTGTATGTAAAACTAGGTACGTAATTAAGTTTAAATAGTTACAGCGTGAATGTGAGTGAGTATGAGTATGAATATGAATAAAGTTTTTATTTTAATATCGACTCCATAGTTGTCTTTCATCTTACCGTGCGATCAAAAATCCGAGCCCTGGTAATAATTAATAATACATTTACAAGTGATGAGATTGTGCAAATAGAATGAATGACCTTTCAAATAACCAAAAAACCGGCCAAGAGCAAGTTTAATTCGCATGGAGAGGGTTCCGTCCATACGTAATTGTTTTTTTTTATAGAATCCTCGCAGGTTTTTCTGTAATTTACAAGCAATGAACTTTTTAGTAAATTTTAGGTCCATTAGTTTCAGAGATCAGGTGCCGAATGGTCAACTTTCGCCTGCTTTCATGAATACAATTTAAACTATTTATTTTATAATAATATACTCAGGGGCAAAAAAAAACAATTATTTACAATAATAGCCTCGTTTGTATGAAAAACGCACTCTGACCCGTTATTTTTGCCGCTGAGTGTAGTATAAATATTTTTGAGTTCCTCATAACGAGCCCTTTCATATGATATCTGGCACATTAAGGATTGCAAAACTTCTTTTTTAATTTCCTAATTTGTCCCCAGCCATTAAATAAAAAAAAAAACTTTGCACATCTGTGTTTGGGTTATCAATTTACATATATGTACCAAATTACAACTCAATCAGTTCAGTAGTTTTGGAGCAAATTGGTTGTGACAGACGGATAGATAGACAAACGCACGAGTGATCTTTTAAGGGTTCCGCTATTTCATGTTTTGGACGGAACCCTAAAAACTATATTTAAAGTTCAAAGTTTTAAAACAATTTTAATCTTACTCATAATTCAATTTAAATCCAAAATAAACAAGCATTAACTGGTGCACGGCTCTGCGCCTGTGCGCGAAATTTGACCTGTAATCACAGACGCGAGATGCCATTCCATCTTTGTAGAAGATGCACCGATCAATAATTGACGTCACCAAATAACTAAACACGTGTACTTGCATAATTAAATTATGCACAAATCATTGCATTTTGGTAGTGACATTATCTGTAAAACTAATTGTAAATAATAAAAAAAACAACGACCAATAAGTCGCATTTAATTACGAATCAATAACACAACTTAACCTTAAATAACATAATTATGCATAAAAACCCAATTGATTTTAAGTGATAAATAATTAATTTGTTGTGATTTTTTTCACAGGCCACCTGATGGTAAGTGGAAACTGACATTCGCATTCACAAGACTGCAAATGCACTGCCAACCCTGAGTACTAAGATGGAATGCCTCTATGCTAGTCATTTCACCGGCTGTCTTATCCCCAAACCGAAACACAACAATGTGAACACTGCTGCTTGGCGGTAGGTTAATGGATAAGATGGTGGTACCAACCCGGACGGACCCCGCACAAGGTCCTCCCACAAGTCAAAAATTTGTCTTTGTGTAAATGTTTTTTAACCTAACCCCTTCACTACACTAATGCTCACAGAAAGTTTTGGGCGTCATTGAGAATCCCCAGTCCTGCCCCATCACAACTCCCAGCTCCGAACAAAACAAAAGCACGTTATCCCCTCCCGGCTCCCCGGCAGCGACCATTAAGTTTCTTAACTCAATTTTCTTATTTACCTCACTTCCTCGGCCAATGTTTAATGTCAACTGTTACGTTGTTAAAATTACGTTCACTTTACAACTAAAATAGGTATGCATACACGTGTGAATATAGTCCCCATAACGAATTATTAAGCACAGTAACGAAAATTGTCTTTGTGAATTCCACTTTACGTATTATTTTTTTCCTAATTGAGTTCTTATCTACGGTAATACTAAATAACTTGCGCGTCGGGTAGATAGTTTTGTTATTTGCTTCTTCTTCGTAAAGGATAAGTTAGTGTTAGTATGGAGTGAACTGTTTAATATTTTCCTTACCAACATGCAATTGTTATATGCGTATAATTGTTCATTTTTTTTCTTAAGAGCTATTTCGAATACCATTTTAAGATACGAGGTTTTGAAAAAGATTCAGACATTTACTTCGAAAAAATTATCAATGATTCAAGATATTTTCATAAATATACATATGACCTTTAATTAACCTTCCTCACAGGCTGAATCTATTAAAGTCTTAGACTTTAGTTATGAAAAAAAAAGTTCGTCTGTCACTGTCGCTAACTTAAATGAATGTTAGGTTGGGCCATTTGCAACGTTAAAAGATGGTGGACGTGTAATTTGTTTTAGACTTTAATTTTTGGGTAATTAGATGTTCAAAGTTCTTTTCTGATAGTGATTTGTCCTTTTTATGCCTTTGTGTCGCACAGTGATTGAAGACTTGGACTTATTTCGTGTATCTGGCATCTTTCTTCTCGTTTCAAGTGGACTCGCAGTGGTGCAGAGGTTAAAACTATCTTGACCTCTGACCTACAAATCATCGTACAACGTTGCCCCCAATCTTCCTAGAGAAGATTGGATTGTTTTATTGCTATATTGATTTATACAATATATATATACTTGACACTGGCGAAATCACTCAACGTGGAAACGCCACTATCCCCGCGGTAGTAGCTGTTCAAGTCGCCGCGGGGGCAAAAGAAGAAGAAGAATGTTAGGTTAGGTTGTTTTCGATTTGTTGAATATCACAAAATCCTTTAAAAATGGAAGAATACAGGAAATGTTTGGTTCCTGCGTGTAAAACCGATTCAAAGAATAGTTCGCATCCGGGAAGACGTGAAAGGTGGTGTCATGAACTCATGAAGTTAATGTGGAGTATTTCCAGTGTTATAGTGTATTGGTTGGAGTTGGAGGCAATATATTCCATTAAAGCACCGTTATCCAACTTGGGAAGGTTTTTTGAACCAGCTTTCACTAATTTGTCGGTCATTATTGAACATATTTGGTTTCAAATGTTGTGACGATATCAATGAAAATGTGCAAGCAAGTTAGGTTATAATATAAAAGGCACAGAGCATGTACGGTGACATTGACAGTTGACAGTTTGTCTTTCTTGTGTCTCTGATTTATAGATTCAGCCGCGACATGTAATTTATATTCAATTTAGTTTCTTAAAATAATTAAATTTTCGATTAAAAAAAAACCTAATTGTTTCAAGTTCATTAGTTTAGTTTCTTTAGTTAGTTTAGTAGGTGTTAAAAGATGGTAGTTAAATAGTATGTTTATGATTTGATTTTGCATTCTTTGAAGTTCGGCTAGTTTTATTTTATATTTATATTAGATAAATGGGATGAGGATTAACAAGTGTATAGTGTAGCGTATCCGATGTTAACTTAAACTAACACAAATAAAATCAATTAAAATAGAATCTCTTTAATATTAAATTAAAAATAATGACTAGGAGATCAACATGACAAAGTCTCTACGTCAGGAACTATAGTTAAAAACTAACTAGAAAACAGGTCCTCGCAAGCGTGAACAGACCGGACCCCACAGACAGCACCCGTTCACGAGTATAACGCGTATCAGCCATCGCCTCCCTTAATCACGTGTTCGGGAAATTATAAAACAACACTCACCAGATCCATTATTACAACCTATTTCAACGCGTAATTAAAATTCAAACATAAATGTTTATTTAATTCCATTATGTCCATTTCCAAAAGTTTCCGTGAGATTTTCCCGTTACGTTACTTCCTGTCGTGTTTTTCCCTTTCCATTAGCGTTCATTAGGTGAGCCGGGAGCGAAAAATAAAATAATTACCAGACGACCGAAACGGCTCCTTTATCGTTAGAACAATCAAATGTACGGGAGATTAATAAATCCGGACCAAGTTAGATAATTAGGGTTGATGTTGCCGATGGAAATTATTACCGTATAATTATGCTATCATTTAGGCACACAGTAACGATAATTTTGAGTTGAGTAAATTGTCAATAACCAACTGGTAACGTATCAAAGACATAAAAGATACACATACATACATAAACTCACGCCTTCATTCCTAGAGTAGGGTAGGCAGAGCTACCGAATTACCAACAAGTCTTAAAACTTGTTGATAACTCTGTAACCACAATTTGTACAAGTAGGCTAAGATGTTTCCCAGTGTATTAGTGACAGGTGGCAAGCCCATCGCCTAACAGTACTCCAAGCCTTTATTCCCTTAGTCGCCTCTTACGACATCCACGGGAAGACATGGAGTGGCACTATTCTAACCTGCTTCTATTCTGTTTATTCAGTAAGTAGGCCGCACGGGCACTTTTACACGCCAAAAATCTACCAGCAGCGCTTTGCAAGAGACTACTGCTGAGAAGAAACGCCGCAAGAAACTCAACAGTCAGTCGTTTTATAAATATTGTTCATGATATTATACAATTATAAACTTAATAGTAGTATATAAAACGATGAATCTCACATAAAACAAAAAATAAATATATTTATCCGTAGTTGAGCAGGAAAATGTGACAAAACTGAGCATTTTCACAAGAACTAATAAGTAATAGTATTAAAAAAATAGAAATTATACAAGTTATACTTACCTGTGACGGTGCAAGACAACCTGCATAAAAAGTTTCGAAACATTCTCCTACAGAAACCGTGTCCCCTAGACAATATACAATGTTTACTTTTTTTATGACTAAGTTATTATTAAGTTATTTAGGCCAAACATTTTTATCTGTTAGATAGTCCTCGACCCTATAGTAAGCTTTAGACATCAACGACTTTTTCAAATAGGTTTTAATTACTAGAAAGGGTAACATTAAAACAACGTCAGGTAGTTTATTATAGAAAAGGATGCATTGACCTACAAATGATTTATAAATCTTACGGACTCGAATTTTTTTAATTGCAATTTTATTTTTATTTCAAATTATGTATATCACAATTGACAACAATTCATTTTGTGCTAAGGTAGTAAAATAAAATACCGTTTCTAGATTTTACACTGCTGATTACAGTAAAAATATCTTTGGATTTTTTTTTGCAGAAGTTTTTTTATATATTTAGGAAAAACAGTAAAAAAAGTTGGATTGTGAATGTTAGGAATACACTTAATAGTGCCCTTAGTCCATTTATTACCAAAGGAATTGAAAAAAATATACAACTGTCATGTTCATTTTTTATCTGTCTGACGGATTACTTGATTCTAACGACACGCTTTCGGTTGTACGCAAAATAGTTTATTTATTTTAATGGCGTCTACAATTTATATAATTAATTAAATTACGCAAAATAACAAATTTGTGAACGAACCGCAGCGAATGATTGACAAGTGAGTGACATGACATGACAGTCAGTTCTGTTTCTGTTTAAAGTAACTTTTTTATTTTATATCAGGCTAAGATCACGACATCAGTATTCCTAACTTTGTATATATGGTATTTTTAATTACTATTTCTTTAATAAATTATTAACGACGAATTTAAGTTAAATAAAGAAAAACCAAGAAATACGGGTAGTCTAATTTTTAACCAGCTATTATAAACGCGAAAAAACAATAAGTAATGCTTTTTTTTTGAAATGTTGTCAATTGTGCAAATTGTGGTTACAGAGTTATCAACAAGTTTTTGGAGTTGTTGGTAATTCTGTAGCTCTGCCTACCCCACTCTGGGATAAAAGCGTGATGGTATGTATGTATGTAAAGTCAAATTAAGAACTGACTTCCTCACTTTTTTAGCAAAAAACTGAAATCTTAATTATCTCAGAAATGGTTCACTTTAGCATAGGGTGTTATGGGACCAAAATGATTGCAAATGACCGCTCCCATAACCCCTAGAGGGGAATAGGTCTTACCAATAACCCTGTATAATAGCACCGGCGGAATATATTTTACCTCGTCTGAACTTCACTTCAAAGATGGCTTCCACCATAATACGGATATATTTGCTGCTTCGCGGGACAAAATAACGACATCCTTACGTGTATCCAATCAAGGATATAATAATTATTAGCTTTAGCTGTAATACGATTTCCTTTTCTGTGCGACACACGAAATTCTTAATTAAGAAACAATAACGCATCAACGAAGTTAAACCTTTAGGTACGAGATTATCCCGGCACAAAGTGGTCATATAAAAGGCAGATTAACGTTTTTATACAGCTTTTTTTTCTCATGCCCTATAATGATGCTGTAAATTTTGTTAGTTGGTAGTGACCCTGTCTACGAAGCTAGCGGTCTTAAGTTCAAATCCCGGTAAGAGCAGAGAGAGAGACTTGTGGGAGGACCTTGTGCAGGGTCCGTCCGGGTTGGTACCACTATCTTATCCATTAACCCACCGCCAAACAGCAGTGTTCGCATTGTTGTGTTCCGGTTTGGGGATAAGACAGTTTGTGAAATGACTCGCATATAGGCATTCCATCTTAGTTCTCAGGGTTGGCAGTGCATTTGCAGGCTTAGGATTGCACTCTTGTGAATGCGGATGTCAATGGGTCACAGTTTCCACTTACAATCAGGTGGCCTGTGTGCTCGTTTGCATTGATATGCCTTTTTTTTTGGGTGGTGATCGGGAATATTTGTTCCTGAGTCATGGATGTTTTCTATGTATTTCTTTAAGTATATAATTCTCTATGTAAGAATTTATATCGTTGTCTAGTACAAGCCTAGAGTTTAGTTTGGGACTAGGTAATTTTTTTGCGAAAGAGCAGCTGTTAAATGTCAGAGAAGCTGTGTAAGCTTTTAAGACATTTTATATCCCACTTTACATTATTCGGCGTCTGGTTGCCGCCATAATTTTGATTACTGTCATATCTTTAGTGACACATACGATTTAGCCAAATCGATTGACATAATCATCAAAATCTGTCTTCGGGTTTAGTGTCTAGATCTCCACAAAGGTACAATTAAACATACCTACATGTTGATGAACACAATACATATTCTCCTTTGCGGCGCGAAGTTTGTGGAACGTGTCGAAACACAAGTTAGGCACCTCTTAAAGTTGGTATAAACACCTGTTTAGGACTACAACTTAATGTTGTTGCAAAGTTGTCAAGTTAATGGAACGTTTAGTAACTTGCAAACGTGGAATAAGTTAGCGTTGCATGCTTGCCACGGACCATTCTCAACTTGCACTTTATTGAACATTTTAACAAGTCTTGCAAATTACTTTAGTCACTAGCTTCCTCCTTGCCTTGAGGACCTCAGTGCAATGCTCGCTGACCTCAGTAGAGTTTCCGACCGAGTTGGCTTGAGAATGAACATGGACAAGACGAAAGTCATGTCCAACGTCCATGTCGCGCCAACTCCCGTGATAGTCGGAGGCTCTGCGCTCGAAGTTGTTGACGACTATATTTACCTGGGACAAACGGTCCAGTTAGGTAGGTCCAACTTTGAGAAAGAGGTCACTCGTCAAATCCGACTCGGCTGGGTAGCGTTCGGGAAGCTTCGCAGCACCTTTTCGACCAAATTACCGCAGTGTTTGAAGTCAAAAGTATTTGACCAGTGTGTGTTGCCAGTGATGACTTACGGATCCGAGACGTGGGCGCTAACGATGGGCCTCATAAGAAAGCTCAAGGTCACTCAGAGGGCTATGGAGAGGGCTATGCTCGGGGTTTCTCTGCGTGATAGAATCAGAAATGATGATATCCGCAGGAGAACTAAGGTTACCGACATAGCCCGAAGAATAGCTAAACTGATGTGGCAGTGGGCAGGGCACATCGCACGCAGGACTGATGGCCGATGGGGTCAGAAGGTTCTTGAGTGGCGTCCGCGGACCGGGACACGAGCTGTGGGTAGGCCTCCAACAAGATGGAGTGACGACCTTGTAAGGATCGCGGGAAAGCGGTGGATGCGAAAAGCACAAGACCGGTCTGAGTGGAGAGCCTTGGGGGAGGCCTATGTCCAGCAGTGGACGTCTTTCGGCTGACATGATGACTAGCTTCCCACGACTTCGTTATTCGCTCGGAATTTTTTGAATTTTGCGGGATGAAATGTAGCCTATGCGTTAATCCAGGGAATAAACTATCTTCATTTTAATCCGGCCAGCCGTTACAGTATGAAGGAGTATCAAAGTAACACACACACTAACTTTCGAATTTATGATATTATAGTAGGACAGTAGGATTTGGAACACAAATTAATAATCATTAGCATTGACAAGTAAAGTAATGGTTCGACATGGCCTCCCAACTCGAACAACGTATAATTATTACTTTAATAAACTCATAGATGGCGCCACAGGTATCGAGCGAAACATTTGAATCAGTAATCGTGAAGATTGAATGATTTTTGCACCTTAATAAATTCAACGCACCTTAATTACATCAAAAACATCCTTCTCTACATAAAGTAGGGTATATTTTACAAGTTTAATAAATGCAATAAATTTTATATTAACTCCATCTAACTCATAAAAAACTTATAAGCTTTCAAGCTTGCTACGCCTTATTAGGTACTGTCACTAGATGGTGCCATCACGGATCGCGAAACTACTATCACAGTATATAAATAAACCAGTAAAGAAACTAGGCCTACTTATCAAGATAAATACCTACGCTCCAATTGAGCGTAAGGGTTGTCCACTGACATTTTGTAAAATTGAAAAAAAAACTTGTTTATTGTATCTCAGCTAGTTAGTGCAAAATCGATACGTGTGATCTGCGACAACAAATCCGTTGCAGATTGAGAAAAAGTAGCCGCCATCTTGAACTTTTTAGTTATTCAACCGATTGCTTCCAAAATCGATATCTGGGGATGTGCGTGGTCTCCGACAACGAATTTGTTGGCAGAATGAGAAAAAGTAGCCGCCATCTTGAACTTTTTTATTATTCGACAGGCTAAATGAAGTGTCGATTTCGAGAGTTAGGACCACACAGATCTCCAGATATCGATTTTGGAAGCAGCCTGTCGAATAATAAAAAAAATCAAGATGGCGGCTACTTTTTCTCATTCCGCCAACAGATTAGTGGTCGGAGACCATACACATCCCCAGATATCGATTTTGGAAGCAATCGGTTGATTAACTAAAGAGTTCAAGATGGCGGCATTGGCGGCTACTTTTTCTCATGCTGCCAACGAAATCACTTTCAGAGACCACACAGATCCCCAGATTTCGATTTTGGAAGGAATAGGTAGAACAACACAAAGTGTAACATGGCGGCGGTTTCTTCTTTTTCTAAATTCGAGAGGAAGTATGCTTATTTGACATATTTCATAACCTAATAAACAAAATGTCAGACGTGTTGCAAAAGTTCCCGATTCATCGGGAGATCTACCGATTTCGGCTCTTCCCTCCCGATATCACGATTTAGCGACCCCGTTTCCCGAATTTCTACATTTCGAACCAAAGTAACAAATTAAAACAGTATTTTTAAGACGACAACACCAAAGGTAGACACTCAAAGAAGGACCTATCCACGGTCGAGAAAAATATTTAAAAAAAACACTCAATGTTCAAATATTGCAGAGATGTTTATTATTTTATATCGTTTAATAATTTAATAGTTTGTAAATTAAAGTAATTAGTGTAAAATAGAGTTGTTTTATTTCGACTAAAATCTCCCGAGTTCTCTCGAATTTTCGCTGGGAAATTAAACGATTTTTATATTTTTACTTTTGCAACACGTCATCGTATTATAAAAAGCATTTTATTTAAAAATATTTTATTTATTCTTACCTTTCAACACCAGCAGAGAGTTTAAAAAATGACAGTTCCGGGTTTGAAGAAGCCGAATTCAAACAACCGTATATACCACGCAATACTTTTGTGGCATCTTTCTCAAGAACGAACGTAAAATGCGAAGGAGCCCATTCGTCTAGACGCGACACACGCGGCTGACAGCACCGCCAAATCCTCTTAGCGGTCTCGTAGAGGCGTGCGTCTGTGTGAGTGCGTCGTTTCGAGCATTTTTTCGTAGCTTCTTTACTGTTTTATTTATATACTGTGCTACTATGCACTCACAGACCCCAAGCGTTTCGTTTTTACAAACTCTTGTTTGATGCGTAAAATCAATACTCAAAATACTTCTTTTATATTAAAAACAAAAAACAATAGAGAAAATAATCTCTTGACGAATATAAATGAATATTACAAAATACTGTTTTGGCGGTTTCGGTGTATTATTAAATGTTAGTACAAACACGGAACGAGCAACGTGCTATCTTTAACCATTGAAGTATCAAAACGCGCTGACAGTTTGTGTACAAACATGTAAACTACACTCGGCGTCAAAAAAATCGCACCTTTTGAAATTTTGACTTAAAGCGAATAAAGCTCTTAACTTATTTATTGTACCCTACCAATGTTAGTATCATTTGAAAGCACAGTTAATAAGCTTTAAAATCGGGCAAAACCGACCTTGTGTGCGTCTCCCGCACTGGAGGTGGACGTGGCCAGGGGTCCCTGACTGCTCATCGGTACATCACAGAGATTCTGGAGGACCACGCGGTCCCGTATGCTGGTTTTGTCGGGCCTGAATTCACATTCATGCACGACAACGCCCGCTCTCATACGGCGTTGATTGTTCGGGACTATCTGGATCAGGTTGGGATCCCCGTGATGCAGTGGCCAGCGAGAAGTCCTGACCTGAACCCCATAGAGCACATTTGGGATGATCTGAAACGCCGGGTGCGGTCTCGTGATACTGCCCCTGCCACCCTTGAACAGCTTCGGGACGCCGTCGTCGAGGAGTGGAGTGACATTTCTCAAGAACGCATCGTGACGTTGGTGAGGTCAATGAAGGATCGCATGGAGGCTGTAATTAGGGCTAGGGGAGGTAACCCTAGGTTGTAAGTTTAGTTTTAAGAATTTGTTTTACTGTATTTTTTAATTTTGTTATGTTTTTAAATTGTGTAATTTTGGCGTGAATAAATGTTTTCCTCTTTTCATGAAAAACGATTTTTTTTAAGCTTAGTAATCATTATCACATTTTTATTAATTAAAGGATTCAATAATCTTTAAAATGAGGCCCACACTCATACCTTATCTTAGATTAAATAGGGTTTATAGCTGCTTGAAGTCAACATACCAAAAGGTGCGATTTTTTTGAGGCCGAGTGTATAACTTTGTTTCGTTGGATTCGGATAAAGTTGAAGTTGAAGGCGATATTTCCTTTTTATGTAAATACGCACGCTTAAATACGCTTACCAAACTATTTTTAACTTATTCTTAATTCTCATTGTAAGTGAATTGTAAAATTCCAGTTATTTTTACCTATTGCTTTTATTTATTGTCAGCAAAAAACTTCCCAAACATGTCATTAAAACATTCCTATTTGTCCTGGACATCATTAATCAGGGCAGATGTTCCTATGAATTAATAAAAGCTAACACAATGTCACCGGTAGGATTATAGAAATTACATATTAATTTTAAGTCAACAATTTTCTTGACGTCTCATTCTTGAAGTCAATGCCATCTGGTGATACGTTACTAAAACTATTAGGTAGGCTGCCAGCATCCAGTAGTGGTGGCTCAGATACGGCATCTACTGGTGTAACTACGGGACTAAAATTGCCTACCGAATTGTCTACGTTAGGACGGCACGCTTTTGCTGTATGAGATTGGGTATCTGTACTTGTATTCTGTTATCTGTGGTTCGACGAACACACTCAAAAAAAATGACAGCCGACTAAGAGAAATTTTTGCTTAGTTGACAAAAAAAATATACAATAGTTAAGATATTAGTTATATCAAGCAAAGCTGATAGTAACTAGTGATGGGCGGCTTGCAAGTTTCAAAAGTGAAACTTTCACTTAAATTTCTGCAATATTCTGAAAGTTTCATAAGTGAAACTTTCACCTAAAATTTCATGTAATATTCTGAAAGTTACCAAAGTGAAATCGTTTAATTTCTGATAATTACTAAAGTTTTGTAATGCAACGTAAGTAACGGAAACTTTTCATGAAGTTTAAATGAAATTTACTTGTGTCAGAATAATTTCCATCTAATTATGTAACTTTCAGAAGCTGTAATTTTCGCAGTTAAGGAAAGTTTTGTAATGTTTCAGAAATCGCCCATCACTAATAGTAACACATGTACTTGGTGAAAAACAAAAGCAAAAGGGTTCTCCTAGTATGGTGAAAGTAACTCTGTGCGTTTGCTCAAAAAGTTATGAAAAATAAATTGGCATGTAGCTATAAACTTCCTTATTTCATAGTGATTCTAAACATGCAAGAAAACACAGCTTTTTTTAAATTGATACATGAATTTAGAGGTTTTTCGTATCAAGATACATAAGGAAAAATTACAAAAATTCCGATTAAAATGATCAATATCTCGGAAACTAACAACAATTGCTGAACATACATGGGGGTTAAATCGATAGCTTATGAGCTGCTCTATCAGCCCTAGGCGGGTTGACGTCGGTTTCTGGTATATGGTGTCGTCAGGCTCGTATGGAATCAAGACACTTATGCACAACAATCACAATCTTGTAGAAGCGGCCATTTTTTTTCTTCAGTGCAGTGTTCACAAATGAGTTGATAAATATCAAACTCCAATACGTCCTTGAAATTTGATATTTATCAACTGAAACAGTCTTGTGGAATAAATAACATTTAATAATCTTTGGCTCCAGACAAGAGGCATTCGGCGTTCGTTGTCGTTATTTAAAATGTATAGGATTGACGCAAGCTGTCAGACGGTCGCGTCGAGAGTCTATCAAAACCTTAAATTTTTCGAAATTCATTAGCGTAAACGATAGGCAACTTTTTTAGCCTCACTGGCTTCTTTAAGGTCGGGTTTTTATTCCCACAGAAATAATGTAATTAAAGGTGTTGCCGATAAAGAAAAACCTTTGCACTTACGCGCAAACTATATATTGAAATTAAATTTGAATAATTTAATTAGTTGATGGTGAACTTTAGTTCGTTATAAACTATTTGTTGTACACATACATACCTTCGCGCCTTCATTCCCAGAGTGGGGTAGGCAGAGCTACAGAATTACCAACAACTCTAAAAACTTGTTGATAACTCTGTAACCACAATTTGCACAATTAGGCTAAGATGTTTAACAGTGTAATATTAGTGACAGGCAGCAAGCCCATCGCCTAACACACACGCCTTTATTCCCTTATATTAGTCGCCTCTTACGACTTCCACGGGAAGACATGGAGTGGCACAATTCTAAGCCGGTTTGTTTTAATTTAAAACTAGATAACTGTTTTTGTATACAGTATTTATTTATTGCACTGGTATCATTGACTCGATACACCCGTGTCAACAAGTTGAGGGTCGCTTGATTGATGTGAGACGTCACTTCACTCGCTTCGCTTCACAATTTGTGCTCCCGTCGTAATCGCTATCCAGTGACTTATTTGAGCGATTTTAATTTCAATTATGTCTCAAATTTATTGAGCAAAATGATAATTTAATATTATATTTCTTGCTGGTCCAAACATTGAGATCCCCTGAAATGTCACTTTGACAGTGACGTAACATTGCTTACATTTTTCCAGTGGGAATAAAAAAAAATTGACCATAGACAGCACCGGGCGTCCATTGACGCCCTCATTACTATATTAATACAAATAATTCTACATTACTAAGGGCCGAGTTCACCAACCAATTTAACAGACGGTTAAGTCTTAATCAACCGTTAGTCAATACATTTGACAACCGTCAAACCGCTAACCGTCCGTTTAATTGTTGGTGAACACTGCACTAAAGATATGACAATAATTAAAACTCAATATGGCGGCAAGTAGACGTCATTATTGTAAATAAGAAAAAGTTGACGAATTATGTCAAGTAGGGTGTCATTGAAAAGGTATTTAAAAATCATCTTTCGTTTTTTCAAATCATTTTTCATTTTGAACGATCATTTAGGATTTATAACGATTTAAAGTTGGTTAGCAACAACAGTTGGGTTTTAAAGCTTGCTTTTTGTTGTTTTTATGATAAATTGACCGAACTGTTTTAGTAGGTAACTATTGAATACATACATACATAAACTCACGCCTTCATTCCCAGGGTGGGGTAGGCAGAGCTACAGAACTACCAACAACTCTAAAAACTTGTTGGTAATTCTGTAACCACATTTTGCATAAACAGGCTAAGATGTTTATCAGCGTATTAGTGACAGGTTGCAAGCCCATCGCCTAACAGTACTCCAAGCCTTTATGCCCTTAGTCGCCTCTTACGACATCCACGGGAAGACATGGAGTGGCACTATTCTAACCCGGCAACCACAATTAAACATTGAATTTTGCATGAAATTAATAATCGGCATGGTCCCTATGACACGGGCTGCATTACCTCCCTGGATAGCTAGCCCAACCCTTTGGGAGAGGTAAGCACCAGCTCTAGGATCTCCGGAGGTGTCTATGAGCCGGGATGACAGAGCGTTAATAAAGCTTTTCATATCGGCTGACTAAGGTCCCATGGTCTCCACTGCAAGTGCCACAAATTCGTAATTATTTAATAATGATGAATATTTGCGGCGCTTGATGGTTTGGGCCCGATCAGCTGCTGCACCGGCCCGATTACGGGTTGACTGGACGTGGGAAAGGGCGAATGTGTCAACACACGTCGCGTCCCATACCAGTGCTTTACCCAGTTTCCGAGGCAAGGTAGTTGTTTATGACTAGTATATACATACCTTCACGCCTGTCATCCCAGAGTGAGCTAGGCAGAGCTACAGAATTACAACTTTTAAAAGTTGTTGATAATTCAGTGACAGGTTGCAAGCCCATCGCCTAACAGTACTGCAAGCCTTTATTCCCTTAGTCGCCTCTTACGACATCCACGGGAAGACATGGAGTGGCGCTATTCTAACCCGGCAACCACACTAGTAGGTGTCAACAATTATAAGTTTATGTGTAGTTAAAGCCTGAATGGACTTATTATCCAGGGAAATTTATCAATTTCCCACAGAGCTACAACTTATACAAGCGGAAAAGTGACAAATGAAACACATCCTATCCCGCCATTTTGTACCGGAAGGCGATAGTTAATCAGAGATTGTGGAGCTTCTTGCGTCGGGATGCAAGGGTGAGATCGTTTTAGAGCTTTAAGCTCGAAGTTAATTAATTCTGAGTAATAGTGAATGGCGCGAGCTTCCACCAGCTATTGACGATTGCTTTAATTAAAATAAAACGAGGTCGGGCTGCGTTCTCTTATTAACCAAGTTCAGAAAGGAGGTTCTCAATTTGACGGGATCTTTTTAGGGTTCCGTGCCAGAAAGGGACAGAAGGAACCCATATGGTGAGGCTTCGGCGTCTGTTTGTATGTCACAGCAGTTTTTCATCAGTTCAGTGAAACTACGCAGGTTATTTGATATATTTTTTAATTTAATATTTATAATAATAATAACCTGTGTGGTTGCCGGGTTAGAATAGTGCCACTCCATGTCTTCCCGTGGATGTCGTAAGAGGCGACTAAGGGAATAAAGGCTTGTAGTACTGTTAGGCGATGGGTTTGCAACCTGTCACTAATACACTGGTAAACATCTTAGCCTAATTGTGCAAAATGTGGTTACAGAATTATCTACAAGTTTTTAGAGTTATTGGTAATTCTGTAGCTCTGCCTACCCCTCTCTGGGAATGAAGGCGTGAGTTTATGTATGTAATAATAATAAGATAATAAATACCAGGGAACAATATCACACCAATTGACCTAGTCGCAAACTAAGCTCTAGGCTCAAACTATGGGTACTAGACAACGATATAAATACTTACACTTATAGAGAAATATAAACTTAGAAAAGATCCATGACTCTGATCACACAAATATCTGCCCTTACCGGGATTCGAACCCAGGACCGCTAGCTTCGTATAATGCTAGACTAAGTATACCATTGTAACATTAAATATATTTAAAAATTGACTGACTGCCGACTTTCTTGCGGCGTTTCTTCTCAGCAGTGGTCTCCTCTTGTGAAGCGCTGGTAGATTCTTGACGTGTAAAAGTGCCCGTGTGGCCTACTTACTGAATAAATGTCTTTATCTTTATCTTTTTTTTAAACTATTGAAGCAACTTGCTTGTCTGCTTTTGTCCTTTAGTATTAAAATAAAACCCAAATACATTTGAAACATGAAAAAACGTTACAGGTAAAGTTAAATACCGCCCTCCCTTTTGTTCAAGCAACACATTAGTCAACCAGAGCGGAGAATCAAAGGTAGAAACGGCAATTACGTTCGGCTCGACATTGGTAAAGTTTTGAACGTTTTAGAAAATCGTACAGTCTTTCGTATAAGTAGATGTACAGTCAGCTGCAGAGAAAAGGATACCCCCCCTCCTGGTAAGGATCGATTTGTTTCAAAAACCTGTAGTTAAATTTATATGATTTTTAGGTGAATTGAAGATTTTACTATTGTCTACACATAAACTCAAAATCACTTAAATCTAACCACGGGTTTTCGAAAAAAAAACAATCCTTACCAGGAGGGGGGGTATCCTTTTCTCTGCAGCTGACTGTACACTTGTGTACCATGTCGCTTTAACACCTTTGATAGACAAAAGCGGCAGTTCAAATACGACGTTAACATGGTAAAGTACCAAAGTGTTCAGTTAATAAAGTCGACCGTAACGCTACCGCAGTACAGTCAGCTGCAAAGAAAAGGATACCCCCCCTCCTGGTAAGGATTGTTTTTTTTCGAAAACCTTTGGTTAGATTTAAATGATTTGAGTTTATGTGTAGACAATTGACAACAATTCATTTTGTGCTAAGGTAGTAAAATAAAATACCGTTTCTAGATTTTACACTGCTGATTACAGTAAAAATATCTTTGGATTTTTTTATGCAGTAGTTTTTTTTATATTTAGGAAAAACAGTAAAAAAAGTTGGATTGCGAATGTTAGGAATACACTTCTGCCGTCCGCTAACTAAAAAGTCGCTAACCCTCAGGGGGTCAAATTTTATGTTTTAATGGCATCTTATGTAAAAAAAAATACTCTTTCGATCTGTATAGGAATCATATTTGTAAGGTTTATAGTTTTTGAAATAGTTTTTGCATAAAGGTCGTTAATCACGAAGATATTAATACTTTACACTACTAAAAGTACGTTAAACATCAATATTTAACTAGAAGGACACAATCAGCCCTTAACGCCATAATGTTTCGAAAATATTTCTAATATTCACTTAGCAAAAAAGACGCTCTTCCACACTACTACACAAGAAAGTCGTGAAGGTACTTTAGTTACTTTCAAGCCAAGATTTATTGGGGTAGTTTACATTAATATCCTAGGCTAAAAGGGCGTTTTATGAAAATACCACACTAAAAGGACATTAACATCAGTTAACGTCTTTTTAACGTAGGATTCATAAGATTTAAATTAAGAAATACTTATCACAAATATCAAACCGCCTTGAGTAACTCAGATTATGGTAGAAATCCTCCGCTAGAAGTACGTTAAGCCACAATACTTAGCTAAAAAGACGCAATCTGCTCTCGCCCCTCACCCCCGCGTAGTCAACGGTTTTGGTGGGGTCACCAGATTCAGATTCAGATTTTATTACTCAATATAACACAGTATAAATTACATGGCATGTCAAATTATATGCAGTTACATTGAGGTCGTCAGAAATAGAATTAAATGATAATAGTAGAAAGTCAACACAAATACAGAGTACATAAAAAAAAAAAAAAGTCAGTCTATTTATTCAAAGTCAGTCAAGTTCCATATACTCATTCACCGAATAGACTGGGTTATCCAACAAAAGATTCTTAGGCGCCTAAACATATCGTCAGATAGTTCGCGTTTGAGTTCGGCGGGTAGACGCTCGTAGTAGGTGGGACCGATGACGCGCGGGTTCTTACCTGCAAGTGCCATGCGACGAGGAAGAGTTCTCAAAGGCCCTGTGTGGCGGAGTTGTTTGCCGATGACGTTTACTGTTGCAAACGAAGATATATTTGGTCGGACAAACATAATAATTTCGAATATGTAAAGTGAATAGTGCGTCATTATGCGTTGCGTTGTGAAAATGCCCCGACAAGTATGTCTTGGCTTCGCCCCGACCAGCGTACGTACGGCACGGTTCTGCATCAGCATTACCCTGTTGGCATCCGTAGAGTTTTCCCATAAGAGTGTGCCGTACGACATCAGTGAGTGAAAATGTGCATAATAGACCCGTCTTAGAGCATCGTCAGATATAAGCAATTTCAGCTTACGCAACGCAAACACCGCACTACTCAATCTTCCACACAACAGGTCAACATGGCACTTCCAATTAAGATTCGACTCCAGAGAATCCGAGAAACCTACACTGATCGCACACAGGCATCGGACTATTTGCAACGCACGGAGGAACAGGAACACTACGCCCCGAGAAAATCATGACGCTTGATTTTGTAATATTTAGGAGCAAACCGTTACACTTACACCACTTCTGCAGTTGATCACATGCGTCATGAATTTTCCCAGCGAGCTGTTCATACGTGCGCGCGCCAACTATGACCGTCGTATCGTCTGCGAACTGCACAGAAACGCCGGCTCTGATGCTGGTCGGCAGATCATTGACGTAAGCCAGAAATAGGGTGTTTCCTAAGGCGGATCCTTGGGGGATCCCTATTCTCACGGTCCCAACATCAGATTCGAGTCTCTTGCCGCCCGCAGACAATTTGACTAATTGTTTTCGGTCGCACATAAATGACGTAAGTAGACGGTGGGAGGTGTCCTGTATACCGTAATAGTGCAACTTATCCAAAAGCAGTTCGTGGTTTATTACGTCAAAGGCTTTGGATAAGTCGCAAAATATACCTGCCATCTTATTTTTATCGTCAAGACCGGAAACGATACAGTCGAATACTTGGCGCGCCGCTGCAGTCGTGGACATCTTTTGCCTATATGCGAATTGGTAGTCCGTCAGCAAGTCATTGCATTCAAGGTGGCCCATTATATGAGACGATAGGATGGATTCAACTATTTTGGAAACTGTGGGAACTATTGTTATTGGCCTGTAATAATTAACGTCAAATTTGTCACCCTTCCCCTTGAAGACAGGACACATCCTAGTACTCTTAAGCACGTCAGGGTAAACACCGGTGTCGAAAATAATATTGATTAAAACAATTAATATATCAGAGATTACTGGCCATATAAAAAGAAGTATGTTTGGCGATAAGGTGGAGTCTTGTAATTGCAACTGTCTGGTTATTGCAACTAATTTGAATAACTTCCTCTATGATCACTGTTTTTAACAAACACAGGCGTGATATTGTTCATCTATACTAAGAAATGCAATATCAAGCATGTTGTTGTTCAAAACAGTGATGCTACAGGGAGTTATTTAAGTCAGTCGCAATTACCAGATAGTTGCAATTACAAGACTCCACCTTATGTCATATATGTCAGCAGTGGTGCGTGATTTCATGATGGAATGAAACACTTCGTTACTTTGTTAATGCAACCATAACTAGTTAGTACGTCGTCGACCCGCCGTCTCAGACTGTTGTCTGATAAATAATCCACGTTTTGGTCACCAACTATAAGAAATCTTTTGTTTTCGTCAGTTAATTTACGCAGTAACAATTCCAATTTATCTAAATAAGGTGTGAAATGTACTATTTCCGGTTTTATAAACTGTAACAATAATCAATTTACTTTTCATAATTTCAATTGCTGTGCATTCGAAGTGATACTGAACGGAGAAATTCTGCAGGTCGTTTCGCTTTTTATACCCAATTTATATATTAGTCAGCGCGCACCCACATAACCTCACTCGTTCAATTTCACTTTTCTTGCACCAAATTTCACTCAAACCAAGTACATCCGGGTTTTCTGTGCTACATAATATCTCTAATAGTGATGTTTTACCGCATAGTGATCTTACATTTTGGTGAATAACTATAAATTTTGTGATTGCCTTAGTTTTGATGTTACTCGTTTCGCTTCTAAGTTTTTTGCCTGCACAACATTGAATGGATAATCTTCAGCTGTGCGGCCGGGACGTCCAGGCGAAACGACCACCACACCACACACACAGGCGCCGCGACGACCCACCCACCCATCGCCGCCCATCTGAGTCTGCACGTGATGAACAACATCCTCAGCAGTGGTGTCGGCGCTCAGGTTGAAGACGTGCAGGCTGATGACTCGCGGGGCAGCCGCGTGGAGTCCCACGGGGCCGGGGGCTCGTGGTAGAAATGTCCCTGGAAGAGGCGGCGGCGACGGTGCCGCGGCATTGTTGTCAGCTGCAGACACGACCGTCGTAGTGTTGTCTCCTCCATGGTACCCATCCCTGGTGGCCCCGGCTGTCTCCACACAGCGCAAACGAGACGGATGCCTTCTGGGTGCCACACAATTCTCCGTCTCTGCTAGTACCGGCGGTGCAGGAGTCGACAACGGTGCGGCAGGGCTGGCTACCGGCAAGGATGCTCCCTGCACATCACTTATGAAGACCATTCCGTGAGGGCCGGACTCGTTGAGTGACAAGTTTTGTGGCTTTTGTGGCGCTAGGATTGTGTCTATGCACCTATTTTGATATCTAAGTAGCCTCTTTTGTTCACGTATAACATCATGACAGCTTTTAATATCGTCTCTCATCTCCGATATCACAGTTTTTAAATTTGAAAAGACGTCCACCGACCTGGTAAACGCCGCTGCATTTGTTGTAGTCGATTTCGCCTTTGATGGTGCCATTGTAATTCGATGAATTTATCCCACTATGTACCTACGGTTTTCTTAATATATCAATATTTACTAACTTTCGCAATTTAGGGTCCTTATGTTTTGTTATGTTAATGTTTCAAGAAAGGTTTTTGTTGCATTTTTGGTTCCTTACTTTCAAGTTATTAATAAAAAACTTTGATGCAATTCGTTTTTTCTTTTGAAATATTCCATCCCGAATACATAACTAAAACACCATTATACTTAAAGGTTTAACGTTTAACGGCTGTTAAGTGTAGTAAAGGTTAGATAAAACACTCCTTTACAAAAACACAATAAGACGCTACATTCAAAAAGCTTACCTAAAAAGACATTAAAATACTATTATGTTGATATAGTTAAGAATTAATGTTAAATGCAAAGCTGCAATACATAACTAAATAGCCGTTGAGTAACTTAACGTCATTTTAGTTAAGTAATTTCTAATAGTTTTTATTTTATTTTAAATATCTACGTTTTTACGTAGGAATCCTAAACTATAAGGTCGCTAAGGTGTTCTTAGTGACTATCTAGTCAAGTATTTTTTATTAATTCACCAAAATTATGCGCAGCTAAAAGGAAAAAAACAGTTTTTTTTAACTTAGGACTAGTCACTACATAGTATAAAACAAAGTCGCTTGCGCTGTCTGTCCCTATGTATGCTTAAATCTTTAAAACTACGCAACGTATTTAAATGCGGTTTTTTTTAATAGATAGAGTGATTCTTAAGGAAGGTTTATATGTATAATACATTCCACGCGGGCGAAGCCGCGGGCGGGTCGCTATTATTTATAAACCAGATTATCGCTATTTGATAGTAAATTTGACATGCAATCTTTGGTCATTAATATTTTTTTTGTAAAACATACGGTTATCAAGTAGCATATTTTTAAAATATTTCCCACGTTTTTCGCTCATATCCACAAAATTAGATTTGTGGCTTAGCGTCATTTTAGTTACCGGACGGCAGACTTATAGTGCCCTTAGTCCATTTATTACCAATGGAATTCAAAAAAATATACAACTGTCATGTTTATTGTTTATCTGTCTGACGGATTACTTGATTCTAACGACACGCTTTCAATTCTACGCAAAATAGTTTATTTATTTTTATGGCGTCTACAAATTACGTAATTACCTAATTAAATTACGCAACATAACAAATTAGTGAACGAACGGCAGCGAAGGATTGACAAGTGAGTGAATGACATGACAGTCATCAGTCAGTTCTGTTTCTGTTTAAAGTTACTTTATTTTTATTTTATTTCAGGCTAAGATCACGACATCAGTATTCCTAACTTTGTATAAACGGTCTTTTTAATGTATATTACTTTAATAAATTATTACCGACGAATTTAAGTTAAATAAAGAAAAACCAAGAAATACGGGTAGTCTAATTTTTAACCAGCTATTATGAACGCGAAAAAACCATAATGCTTATTTTTTTGAAATGTTGTCAATAGTAAAATCTTCAATTCACCGAAAAAAAATAGCATGAATGCCGGTGAAATGACTAGCATAGAGGCTTTCCATCTTAGTCCTCAGGGTTTGCAACGCTTTTGCAGACTTGTGAATGCGAATGTCTATGGGTCATAGTTTCCACTTACCATCAGGTGGCCTGTGTGCTCGTTTACCTTCCCATGCTATAAAAAAAAAAAAAAATGTAAGTGTAAATTTAAACAGGTTTTTGAAAAAAATTCGATCCTTACCAGGAGCCTTTATCCTTTTTCCTGCAGCTGACTGTACTAGGAGTATTTTTTTCGAAAAAAACAATATTTTGTATGGATTTTTTCATAATAATTTGGTTGTTAAACACTTAAGAGGAATGTGAAGCGCTGCTAAAACTGCGTAAGTAAGTAAGTAAGTAAAATATTTATTCACAACAATAACACAACAAAAAATAAAAATAGCAATAAAAAAGAAGAAAAAGAGACAAGAGAACAGATGTGCTAATGTTGCGAAACGGTCCCAACTCAGCACGTGCTGGCTGTGAAGCCAACTGTCAAGAATAGCTACCTGGGCCTCTGACAATAGTTTATTACTGAGCCCTACCAAAACTAAGTATCTGATTATAGGCAGTAAACAACAGCTAGCATCTCTTAGACCTATGGTGGATGTCAAACTGCTTTATGAACCTATTGATAGTGTTTATGAGGCACGCAATTTAGGTCTGCAAATGGACTCAGAATTGAGATTTGAGAAGCACATAGCGGGCTCGGTTAGGAATTGCTTCTACAAACTCAAGGTTGTTTACAGGGCAAGGCGATTTATAAATGAAAGTTTGCGTGTGAGGCTGGCAGAGTCACTTGTGTTATCGCAACTCAACTATATAGATGCAGTATTTGGCCCTCGTCTACTTGCGAAAACGAAGTGACATTTTAAATAAGGAGCAATATGCACCTTTTCAATAAGACGGTAAGGTTTATTTTACTCTATCATAAATTTGGTAGTTACGCGGATTTGCAGTTACACCGACGAAATATCCATACAATTTTAGCTCCGTCCGTTAACGTTTCTCGTCCTCTAAATCAAGTCCGATTTGCACGATTTTGAAACGTCTTAACACGTTCACGGACACAGCATCATACTCGAAATTGCGTGATATGGCACCAATGAAGGGTATAGCCGGGTAAGCATGGAGAAACTGCCCTTAGCGAAAAAAATAATTTCCTTTTACTGGGTTATTAACCTTTACATAAGTAGTGCTTTCACCAAAATTTAAGCCTCAAATCCTTCAGGTTTAAAAAAAACCGCATAAAAAGAAATAACATTTTTATTGACGACGCGCTGGCCTAGTTGGTGGTGACCCTGCCTGCGAAGCTAGAGGTCCTGGGTTCAAATCCCGGTAAGGGCAGATATTTGTGTGATGAACGCGAATATTTGTTCCTGAGTCATGGATGTTTTCTATGTATTTAAGCATATATTTCTCTATATAAGTATTTATATCGTTTTCTAGTACCCATAGTACAAGCCTATAGCTTAGTTTGGGACTAGGTCAATTGGTGTGACATTGTCCCCTGATATTTATTTATTTATTTATTTACTAGCGACCCGCCCGCGGCTTCGCCCGCGTGGAATGTATTATACATATAAACCTTCCTTAAGAATCACTCTATCTATTAAAAAAAACCGCATCAAAATCCGTTGCGTAGTTTTAAAGATTTAAGCATACATAGGGACAGACAGCGCACGCGACTTTGTTTTATACTATGTAGTGATTTATTTTATTTTAGCCAAAGTACTAATCTGATTTCTTTGTAATTTGGATATGTTGTACATACAATTAAGGTCGCTTTCTAAAAAAAAATTAATGAATTATCTCTTGAAAAAAACCAAAAAAAAACGAGTTAATAATTTAAAAAAAAAAAAAAAATACGTGCGAGATTGCGACAATTTCCAAATTTACATATTTTATGTAGAATTTAATGGTGTTTAACATATATTTTTTTCAAAAGCTAAAATCGGGATTAACAGTGTGAAAAACTTGAATTTGTAACATCCAATACATTCTTTTCAAACAAAATAACTTCTACGTACACTATGAAGTTATATTTCCAACGCATTTTGAATTTGGAACGCGACTTATTTTACTGAGTGCGAACTCATGCGAACCTTAAAATCCGTGGCTGTATGCGGCTAGGGCTTACGGCATTCAGACAATTAAAAAAAAAACAAAAAGGCAAATGGTATGGTACATAGAATATATCCAGTATTTAAACTGACACTCACTAAGTACACGAGTGCATACTTAGTGTGTGTCAGTTTATACTGGACAAAATTCAATATACGAGGTTGAGTCACAGAACCGTGTCGATATATGTATGGGATATTAACAAATTCCTATAAATGCTATGGGAAAGAGCCGGCCGTGGACGGAGTTCCGTTCTTGGTGAGATTAAACACACCGGCCACAGCCGTAGTGCCATATTACGAGGGTCTCAGTTTACGTCTCTCGACGTACTGTCCGTGAACGTGTTAAAAAAAAGAGGAGGTTCTCAAATCGACTGTTTTTTTTTTTTTTTTTTATATTTGTTACCTCAGAACTGTCGACTGGATGAACCGATTTTGATGATTCTTTTTTTATTCAAAAGCTGGTGCTTCTTATCAACATGAAGATCTGATGATGGTCTATGGGGAATCGACGTAACTCTTCAAAATTTATAGGCACACCTATAGCGATTTTGGTATTTTTCATTGTAACCCGCGTCTTTGCTCTTGGAAAGCACTCTTTGATGAAGTGGAACTGATAAAGACCACAGATGGCCACCAGAACTCCTTAACGGTCTATATTTCAAGACTATGAACAAGCATATTTATGTTTAAATATATGATTCTGAGTTTCCCACGGCGTTGCATGCGACGAGTTTAAAATTTGCTATAATTTCTTATTAATTGAGAAGTTAGACTACATAACAACATAATTATGATCACTAATAAGTATAAAATAAAATAAATGTTAAAAAATTACTCATTCATTACCTACTACATATTTAAAAAGAAGTCATTTCTTTCTTTTTATAGGCGGTTTTTTGTTTTTTTTGTAATATATTGCAGTTATCATAATAACCTAGGTCTTTTCAATTTGTTTCATTCTAAAGACCTAGGTTTTCATGATATGTACAACATATTCAAAACTTGTGAAAATTGAACTAAATTTAAGAGGAGAGAAATGTTATCGAATACGTATGGAATCCACATCCAATTTTAGCTATTACGGTTCAAAACTAGCTTTCACAGGCTGTATGCCTGTGACGGAAGGATGAAGGGGGCTTAGTAATGGGTAGCTTGGCACCCCTTCCTGCGGAACCCCTTAGAACTAGGGGCGTCATTTAAAAAAATAAGCAGTCAGGTGTAAGTCCCGTTCCGTTCTTATATAGTTGAAGACTTTGTACTAAAATAAAGTATTTAATCACAAAATGTCGCTTTAGGAGTTTTGTTATTTAACCACTAATAATAAGCCGGTGTGAAATACACAAATATCTATAGTTTGAATTAATTGCAAAACATCATAACAACCTGTAAACAAAAGCGCAATAATTGCTTTATTGTATTTCAAAGTGATTGGTTTATATTTTGGGTCTATTCCGTTTGGCCAAAATGAATTTTGATAAATGTATAATTTCCTTTTTTACATTTCATATACATATTTTACATTTCACAGGTATTAATATTTTATCGTTCTATTTTTAGAATGCGACAAATTCCTCACCCTTATTTTGTATGATATTTTTGTATTTATGATTATCTACGCTAGGTAGAAAACTGTAAGGATTTATTTCATAATTAAAATTGTACAATTCAAAGTAATAATCACAACGAACAATTAAATGTTTGTAGAAAATAGTTTTTTTTTTATTCATAATAGGTATGCGTTTGACATCAGTCTCACCTGATGTTAAGCTACGACTAGGTCGAAGGTGGTACACGCTTACCCAGAAAATGCCTATTCTCTCTTGCCTTGAAAACACCAAGGTTATATGATTCCGGGATTACAGACGCAGGGAGAGCGATCCACTCCCTAGCAGTGCGAATAAGAAACGACGCAGCTAACTGCTGCGTGCGAACCATTGGGTATTCTACTACATGTGGCCAGTTCATGATTTGTTTTGTATTGTAACATTACGATTGAAATAATATATAGTATATTAATGATGACGCCTTCGTTCAGATCTTATATCTCCTAAACAGCTGAACCGATATTCATGAAACCTAGCTTTCGAATAAAAACATACATACATACATACATAAACTCACGCCTTCATTCCCAGAGTGGGGTAGGCAGAGCTAAAGAATTACCAACAAGTCTTAAAACTTCTTGATAATTCTGTAACCACATTTTGCACAAGTAGGCTAAGATGTTTCCCAGTGTATTAGTGACAGGTGGCAAGCCCATCGCCTAACAGTACTACAAGCCTTTATTCCCTTAGTCGCCTCTTACGACATCCAGGGAAGACATGGAGTGGCACTATTCTAACCCGGCAACCACACGGGGGAATAAAAACAATTGCACCTAAATTGGATCAACCGTTTAAGACTTACTCATAGCGCTTAAACTATAACACCCCTCTTTCGGCGTCGGGGGTTGAAATACAATTAAAACCACAATACACTTCCCAAAGACAGTTCCCATAATGTAAACATCCTTTGTATAACGACTATACGGACTGCCTTTTAAAGTATCACCGAACACGACATTTACGTAATAAAATTAAATATTAAAGGAATCCTGGAGTGCTTTTGCATCCATTTTGCTAAGTAAATGTAAGCTGTATGTCTATCCTCATTAAAGTCACAGTCCTAAGACGGATATGATTTAATATCTCGACAGGATAATTTGCTTTGTAGGTATGCATACATTATTTTTCACGGCAACGACGCCAAATTCGTCCGTATTTTAACGCTATGATTGTTCAAATTTACGTGTAATGTTCTTATTCAGCTGTAAGATTTATGACATTTTTATATTAAAACGAAAGCACACCGCTTTAAAAGATAATCGAAATGAGTAGGTACATTACATCATTTCGAAGATCATTCCAAAATTCCGAAATTTCATTATTACTAACGCAATGTTTTTTTTTAAACCTTACATTCGGATATTAGTTAAAGTGTAAGTATTGTAACCTACGTATAGCTATAAAACAATATGCATTTAATTTAAAACAAACGCCATCTTAGTTCAGAAAAAAAAACCGTCATTTTTTACATAGAACAGTGCTCAAATCTAACAACAAACCTTCAATGTTCACTACGCTCCCAAAAACCTCATTCCTCTCCCCAAAAATCTAACCTCAAAAACCCAACAATCGTCATTACCGTGTGAAATCAGTCGTTTCTATAAATGACACTCAAAGCGAGGCTCCGCGTACAATAAGAACCAGGTAACGTGTCAGTGTTATGGAGCCTCTTACGCCATTACGTTATTGTCGCCATTGAGTTATTGTGAGAGGGCTCGAAAATGCGGCTTTTATGTACGTTTTACTTGCGTAGCCTACTTTTATTCGCGTGTCGTCATCTACTACAATACGAGTATGAACCGTGACGCGACGTGTTTGGGCTCACGCGGAAGTAATAATGGTTTGGGGAAAAGGGCGATATTGCCAAATATTTTACACGGATATCAAGCTTTTGCAACCATAACTTTAATTCTACATGAGCTACGGACTAAGTAATTTGGTCCTGTAAAAGGTTTACTTGGTGTAGCGGATAAACTATTTGGGGTACTACTGGGTTTTTGGATGTGAATGACTTTTATACTTATGAAACTTGGGAAACTGCCTACTCTGGGAAGCAGGAGTGGTTTAATGTATGAATGTATGTATGTAAACTTGTGAAGGTTAAACTAAATAATCTTACCGTTTAATCGATGAAGTCCGTCTAATATATCTATTTTGATGAAGTCCATCAAAATTTAAAAAAATCAAAGTATTTATTCAGTAATTTGGCCACATGAGGGCTCTCTTACACGTCGGTAACATGGAGTGAATCTACTAGCGCTTCGGACAAGACCATCATTGCGGAGAAGAAGCGCCGCAAGAAACTCCATCAAATGAAAAAATAAAACAACTAAATAAATTAAATCACACCAAACGCAGAGGATTAAAGTGCTTTAAAGAAAAAAAAAGAATTTAGTTCGAAGTAAATAACCTTACTCTTCATTCAACATTCGAATACAAATTAGAAAACCAAAGATTCTTAAAAATGAGAGTACAAAGGATTGACCTAATTTTAAGCCACTGGGGCAAGTCTCCCGACTTCCAAAGATGTTCATTCAATCTTAAATTTAACCTTTTAATACTATAATGCTGTCTAAGTGAAAAAAGGGTACAAGTTGACTTAACTCGTTATAAAAAGGAGTATATTAATACGGAGTATACTAGACTTAACCCATTTTAACTTGATCTTTAGAAGACTTATACCCTTTTTTACTAGACCGCAGAGTTTTTGTGATCTACGCCGCAGTTTTCAACTTGAACCTCCTATTGAAAACTTTTACAACTGAAGTAAGTTCGCTGATGAAGATTGCTCTGAGCCTTGTTGAAGTCCAGAGCTCCAAGGCGAACTATTCTATATTGCACTCCCGCCTTAGCTCGGCAACAGTTCAGCAATTCTGTCTCAAGTTACACACCAACAACGTGCAAGTTGTTTGTTGTTTAATATTTTGTTCGCAAATTATTGAGTTGTACAGTCAGCGTCAAAGGAAACTGATCACTTAAATACCTTGTCGCTTTACTGTCACATAAATAAATAAATAAATATCAGGGGACAATGTCACACCAATTGACCTAGTCCCAAACTAAGCTCTAGGCTTGTACTATGGGTACTAGACAACGATATAAATACTTATATGGAGAAATATATACTTAAATACATAGAAAACATCCATGACTCAGGAACAAATATTCGCGCTCATCACACAAATATCTGCCCTTACCGGGATTTGAACCCAGGACCGCTAGCTTTGTAGGCAGGGTCACTACCAACTAGGCCAGCGCGTCGTACATAAGCAATGTCAAACAAGATTGTCTAATGTGTTAATGCGATAAAGTACAAAAGTAGCTTGAAGTGACCTGTTACTTTTGACGCTGACTGTACGTCAGAATCCCTGGTAAATTTAAGTTTGAATAGAATAGGCGCTTTCTTATAAAGCTAAGTACATATATCTAAGGGGACCTAATGAAAACTGGGCAATTTGACCACGCGAACTTAACTTTGCCGTTGGAAAACTGATATCCCCATACATCGACATAGGTCGCGGTCAGTTTACCAACACGGCAAATAAGTTTTCGGTAGGTATTAGTTATTTGTTATACAAGTGGGGAAAGTTGTATTTTACCTGCGAGTGTTCATTTGAAACACGAGCTAGCGAAAGGATTCTATGATTGACCACGAGCGAAGAGAGTGGTTCAAACATAGAATCCTGAGCGTAGCAAGTGTTTCAAGACACGAGACGTAAAATAACTTTTCACCCGTGTATAACACAAAACTTTTCACCTCACTACAGCGAGGAAACTAAGAAAAGGGTTTGTACTGAGAGCTCAGTTCCGCATTTTGCACGGTTTTCTGTAATTCCACAGGTGTTAATACGTCTTTATCACTCGAATCACTCATTTATAATAACAAAACAAACAAGAAAAACATGAGAATATTTAACGTTGACTACAGCGAGGAAACTAAGAAAATGGTTTGTACTGTAAGCTCAATTCCGCATTTTGCACGGTTTCCTGTAATTCCACGGGTGTTAATACGTCTTTATCACTCGAATCACTCATTTTTAATAACAAAACCAACTAGAAAAACATGCGAATATTTTCTTCTTCTTCTTCTTTTGCCCCCGCGGCGACTTGAACAGCTACTACCGCGGGGATATGGCGTTTCCACGTTAAGTGATTTCGCCAGTGTCAAGTATATATAAGTATATATCAATATAGCAATAAAACAATCCAATCTTCTCTAGGAAGATTGGGGGCAACGTTGTACGGTGATTTGTAGGTCAAAGGTCAAGATAGTTTTAACCTCTGCACCACTGCGAGTCCACTTGAAACGAGAAGAAAGATGCCAGATACACGAAATAAGTCCAAGTCTTCAATCACTGTGCGACACAAAGGCATAAAAAGAACAAATCACTATCAGAAAAGAACTTTGAACACCTAATTACCCAAAAATTAAAGTCTAAAACAAATTACACGTCCGCCATCTTTTAACGTTGCAAATGCCCCCCCATGCGAATATTTTAACGTTGACGGCTTAATAGAAACGTTTTGACGTAAGTTTTTTTTTTATTATTTCGGATGCGTTTTGTTTGCACATCGACTTATTTGGACTGTCAGAACATTTTATCCGTTTTTAAAACAAGAATGAAGGTTAATTTTGAATGCTGATATTTATGAATTAAAATAAAGTAGTAAGACTTGTAGCGTTACCGCTACAAAATCGCTTCAAATTCGCGCGTTTATTTTGTTTATTTTTTAGGTGTCGAACTCCTTTGTGTGTTAGAGTTGCTGGCCTGCGTTGTTGATGGTTTCGATTATTATTTTAAAATTTTGAATGTGTTGTCAGATTGTTCGGCATGGATGTAAGATGTTTCTTTTTGACATTGGTGCTTCAGTCTCGTAACCGAAGGGATATATTTTTTTGTTCTCGACTTCGTACATTTGCATTGCAGTTTTAACAGTGACCTAGTTCGCATAGTTGGGTGCACGGTCACTCTATCTGCTGAGCGAAAGGAAGGAACTTCCTAGTGGTATTCGCACCAAATAATACCGGCTTGATCCGGGTAAGTTGATATTTATTGAGATCTTTCCCCGCTACGCCCCGTTCTGTTTGTCTTGTCGTTCGTTACTCATTAGATCCTTTTATTCTAGTCCACCTACCCCCTGAAGAAGTAGTCCACTAAACGCGAACTGCGGACGATTATTGTGCAATCACACGCGTATAGCGAGACACATATACTTACACGCGTTGTGTACAACGCACGCGTGTGACTCCGGAGACTTCGGCTACGAGACCTTTTTTTCAAGATAAGCTTAGAATAATTTCTATTTTTTTTTGTAATTTAAAAAAAAAAAAGAAACTGTTTTCTATATTTTTTATATTTGCGTACATGTTAAATTTCTTAATGATTTAAGAATTAAAAATTCCCATCTCCGAACTTCAATACAAAAAATATGCGCATATTTTTTAGGGCCCCTTTGATTATTATTGCTATCGTGCATTGTTTCTCCAAATTCTAAAAGAGCCCGCGCGCTCCATGAACGTTTGTTCTTTTTCGGCCTATATTCGGAAACGCCACTTAAATCATTCTTGAAATACCTTTTAATCTCAATTTTTTTTGTGTTAATCCTTAATTTTTCGTCTTTACTAACCTCTAAATTTTTTTGTTATTATATTATCGTCACCTCACCTAAACTAGTTACTATTTATTTTTTATACCAATCTTTGTCGCAATTGTCTATTATTCGACACCTTTAATTAATCTTAATAAACTATCTTTAGGTTACAATTTATTTTTTATTTGTAATAAATTTCTACGTTTATCCTAGGCACAGTCCTAGGATCAGTTAATGCTCCTTTTTCCCAATGGAGCGTAACAGACTGTATATTTAGTGTTTTTTACTAGATGCAATTCATTAATTATGATGTTAAAAATTCAGCACTTGTAAGCTTTTGTATAGTGCTTTTCTCAAACATGTGCAATGAAATAAAAAAAAAACATCACTCAAAAAACATTTGTGTAATAGGCATTAACGCGGATATTTTTGGTCCGAACCACAGATACAAAAAAAAAAACGTTTTTCAGCTATTCAGCCCGTTCATAAAACCAGCTGTCATGGCCATATTAAAATTAAAAAAAAAAATACTTCCCGGCCTAGGCCTTCAATTTTGTATGAAATTCCTTTACAGTTCTCTCGAGTTGTTCCGTCGGGAACGTGGCACTTTGAAGCCTAAAATAACTAACATATAACGCCGACATTACATAGCATGTTTGAGAAAAAGTATTTTATAAAAGAAATGTCGAAAAACTATGAACGAATTTTTACAAGGAAATAGAAATGCGATCGAAAAAAAAAAAATATGCTCCTATTACAACTGCCGACTTAGAGATATCGTTCAGTTCATTGAAATGGATAATATTTACAGCAAGACGTCGCAGATGAACTGTTCCAAATATTGAAAAAACATTAATAGTTTATTTTGAAAATCGTGTCAACTACTAAATTTACCTACTGCAGGTAATTAATTAACGTTAATTTTATTATTATCTCATATCATTAATAGCCTTGGTAGTAAAGCTAAAGTACTACATGAGTTAAAATAAACTTGTATCATAGTGTAAGCAATTCGCAGAGAGGTAGTTAGTCATTAGGCATAATATGATATTTTCTTAGATTACCTATCTGTTGATATTATCTACTCTTTCTTAAATCATTCCCGCACCGAAAACCCCGATGTATGATAACGTCACCCCCGCAGAATAAACCCATAAAGTGCTATTATAGGTTTTTTAATGTTCATGCATTTTTGAAATGTACAAGTTCAAATACATATCCTCATTTTTTTTTAGATTTTTATGTGGATTATTAACGAAGATACGGATTTATAAGGAATTATTCTATGAAATAAAAGTATTTACCAAAAAACGATAATATTATCTTAAAAAACGAAATTTTAGTTATTTTTTTTGTGATATATTGTTATGATGTTATTCAAATTCATTAGAACAGGACGTTTGACAGCAAACGCCTTTATAGGTTTGTTCGTGTGCAAGCTTATAAGAAAATATTTTGCATTCCCCGGTTACATTAAACTACATTTCTGATAATATTTTACGCACACCAGAATAAACCAATAACGCTACAGTAGCGAATTTGGATACAAGATTAATATACCTTTAATACCCATGTAATATATTATAGCATGATGTAATTATTTGTGAAACCAACTTGAATAAGCCTTTAAAAGTGTATTACCAAACACTATTAAGATGTAATTATCCGTAAAGTACATTTTTGTCTATATCTTCAAGGCGGCGTTACATAAATTAACAGGAAATCCACAACAGTAAGAACTAAAAATTGGCTTTCGGATGTAATTTAAATATTATGTGTTTTTTCTTTAATAGTGAAGTTATTTCAAAATTACAGTTCCCGGGTTCCGTGTGGTTGCCGGGTTAGAATAGTGCCACTCCATGTCTTCCCGTGGATGTCGTAAGAGGCGACTAAGGAAATAAAGGCTTGCAGTACTGTTAGGCGATGGGCTTGCAACCTGTCACTAATACGCTGGTAAACATCTTAGCCTACTTGTGCAAAATGTGGTTACAGAATTATCAACAGGTTTTTGGAGTTGTAGGTAATTCTGTAGCTCTGCCTACCCCTCTCCGGGAACGAAGGCGTGAGTTTATGTATGTATGTATGTATGTACAGTTTTTTATTTCTCCTGTAAAATTGACATTTTGAAGTTATGGGTTTATTCTGCGGGGGTGGCGATTAAGATAATAAATCACGTCTGTTGTATGGGAGCCCTCCTTAAATATTTATTTTATTCTGTTTTTAGTATTTATTGTTATAGCGGCAACAGAAATATGTCATGTGTCGGTTCGTGAGATACAGCCTGGTGACAGATAAACAGACGGACAGAGGAGTCTTAGTAATAGGGTCCCGTTTGTACCCTTTGGGTAGGGACCCGTAAAATGGGGTGACTTTAGAATTTTACTTGTGGGAGGACCTTGTGCAGGGTCCGTCCGGGTTGGTACCACCATCTTATCCACTAACCTACCGCCAAGCAGCAGTGTTCGCATCGTTGTGTTCCGGTTTGGGGATAAGACAGCCGGTGAAATGACTAGCATAGCATAGAGGCATTCCATGTTAGTCCTCAGGGTTGGCAACGCATTTGCAGTCTTGTGAATGCGAATGTCTATGGGTCACAGTCACCTACCATCGGGTGGCCAGTGTGCTCGCTTGCCTACCCATGATATAAAAAAAAAAATCGCGAGGCGACCTTGATAAGTTTTTGAATCATCGGTTTTGTGCAATGTCAGAGTGATTATTTAGGTCTTTCGCGACATTACTTTCACATGTTTCATATGCGAGCGGAAAATATTAATGGTTGAAGTATTTTCAGACAAATTGGATTTGAAAACTACGAAACAAAAAACCTCTAATTTTTGACATGCTTCAGGGGTTACTTTGATATTGCGATATAAACACAGATAATCAAAGTAGCCCCATTTTAAGAAACGAGATTTTAAACCACGTATTAATTTACTCCAAATGAGTAGTCGCCAACATAATAGTTTATTTTACAATTAAATGCGGGAGTTATAGAAGACTTATTTTTAAATTTGAAATAATTTATTTTACAATTAAATGCGGGAGTTATAGAAGATTTATTTTTAAATTTTAAATAATTTATTTTACAATTAAATGCGGGAGTTACAGAAGATTTATTTTTAAATTTTAAATAATTTATTTTACAATTAAATGCGGGAGTTATAGAAGATTAATTTTTAATCAAACTAACCCCATTTTGCGGAACCTTAAAAACAAAAAACATTCGATAAAGATGTGAAAGAGACTAAACATGCCGAGCATTACTTCTAATTTTACCCCAAACCCAGAAAAATATTTTTTTGTACTCGTCGATTAAAATGTTTGTATTACGATTTCATAGAGAATACTGTAACGTCACTCTTTTCATCGTTGAATAGTCTATGTTACTTCCGAAACAACCGAAATAACTATTTCGATACGCTCTAGACAACCGAAAAAAAATTGAAAATAGAACTTCGTATTTAAATAATATGTGCCCTTGTTTAAGGAGACTCGATGCGGTACAAAATTTGCCAATATTGTATGGCGTTTTGGAACGTAGCAGCATCGCGTCATCTGTCAAAAATCTACTTAAACTTGCTGCTGTATCCAGGACATTAAAAAAAACCGGTGGTGTGATAACTTTTCTTTTAAAAGCCAAGAAGTTTACGTTTTCTCTGTGGAAATAAAAATCATCATTCATAAAGATTTCATAGAGAATACTGCAACGTCACTCTTTTCATCGTTGTTACTTCAGAAACAACCGAAATAACTATTTCGATACGCTCTAGACAACCGAAAAAAATTTGAAAATAGATCTTCGGATTTCCATATGTGTCCTTGTTTAAGGAGCCTCGATCCGATACAAAATTGCCAATCTGTGGCGTTTCGGAACGTAGCAGCGTCGCATCATCTGTCAAAAATCTACTTTTAGTTTTCTTATATACTCGTATTAATGACTTACATTATTAATTTTAATGAACTCGTACAAAAAGTATTGTTCACAATAGTGTCATAATTAGCTCTCTATTATAACACGATTACGAAAAATACTATTTTTCCCTCGTACGGCGAGAATTTTATCAATATGTTTTTCCGCGAAGTATTTCCTATAGAGTTATTATATTACTAAGACGGTACTACTTGACATGTGCTTGACATGTCTGTGAATGAACTTTGACAGTTTATTTGACAGGTGACAGTTTTTTAAACGACTTCGAAAAAGGAGGAGGATGATAATTCACCTGTTTTTTTTAAATGTTTGTTTCATCAGAACTTTCGCTTGGATGAACCGATTTTGATAATTCTTTTTTTATTTGATATTTCAAAATCAAAATCTGATGATGGAATCCATGGGGAATCGACGGCATTCTTCAAATTTTAGGGGCACACCTATAGTAATTTTAGTATTTTTCATTGTAACTCGCGTATTTGCTCTTGGAAAGCGATATTTGGTGAAGTGGAACTGATGATGAAGACCATAGATGGCCACTGGAACTCCTAAACGGTATATATGTCAAAGGTGGCAACGAGATATTTTAGGTTTAAATATATGACTGTGAGTTTCCCACGGCGTTGCTTGCGGCGAGATTGAAATTTTCTATAGTTTCTTATTGATTGAGAAACCTCCCCGTGTGGTTGCCGGGTTAGAATAGTGCCACTCCATGTCTTCCCGTGGATGTCGTAAGAGGCGACTAAGGGAATAAAGGCTTGTAGTACTGTTAGGCGATGGGCTTGCCACCTGTCACTAATACACTGGGAAACATCTTAGCCTACTTGTGCAAAATGTGGTTACAGAATTATCAAGAAGTTTTAAGACTTGTTGGTAATTCTTTAGCTCTGCCTACCCCACTCTGGGAATGAAGGCGTGAGTTTATGTATGGGTTTATGTATTAATTACCATTTACCACCATAATTCCTTTTGATTAAGGGTAATTAATAGCGTTAATTCACAAGAGGATAAATCAAACATTTCTCCAATGTCAATATCAACACGAAACGTGATGAAATGTTTCACCGTTTGCGTAACGATATATTAATTGTTGACTTTGTTATTTGATGTACTTTGAAAAATTGGCACGTGTATAATTGGGATTGTTCATACTTTTACATTTGCTCTGATTCGTAAGCCATTTCGAGGAATATTGTTTTAAAACCGCTCTGCATTATTGAGTTCTTGAAATATTTATTTCGGATATTTCGACTTTGACTTTCGTTTTCGGCTTGAAACCCTCCCAGGGCATCTTACGGGTTCGGCGAAAACCGCTTGAAATTGTTTGTTTTAATACACATTAAAATCACTTTTTTTATCGATATCATTTTAATTGTTGTAATTTATTATAAAATGACAATCCAAATTAAAAATAATCATGTCATCCATAAAATGTCTGCTAAATAAATAAAGAATATTAAAACAAAACGATTGGGTCAAACACAAAATTAATGAAAGTCTCTTAAAATTACCTGAGAAGAAACGCCGCAAGAAACTCAGCAGTCAGTCATGTTTTAAATATATTTAATATTACAATGGTACTACTTAGTCTAGCATCATATAAACCTATAAATAGTAAATTAAAAAATATGTCAAATAACTTGCGTAGTTTCCGCAGGAAAACACACCAAAATCTTAAGAGAGAAAGAGAGAAAAGGAAAAAAGAACTCCTACGTATGTGTATACCAACGTGTCCCAAAACTCAACGATAAGCCGGCACCAGAGGATGGAGCTGCTTATGATTAGTCGAGAAAAAATAAGGAAAAAAATATATCTCAATTATTTTAGAAATTACAGAAAAAAAATGAAATTCATCGAAAATCGACATCCCTAATGGTATTTTTAACGACCATGTCTACAAATATTCAAATATTACTGTTTTTTTTTTTGTTTTTGGAAACTTAAGTAGCCCTGCTATCTAACACAGTTCTTAAAAATACCATAATACATGTAGTTTTTACACAAAAAATAATCAAAATTCATTTTGTCCCTACAATTTTGAAAGATTTTTTCTTACAGTCCACTTTCAATCATCATGGTGTAAAAAAATAGTATTGACACCACTATGGCAATTATTTTCAAAAGTTGACGCAATTAACCAAGATTCCAAAATGGTATAATACTTTAGGAAACCTAGTCACAAAAAAAAACAACGAATTTTTAAACAAGAATCGACATTATTTAATGTTGGCGGTAATCACTTTTACTGTACCCAAAAAAGGATTTTTGTTGTTGAAAAATGTTGAATAAATGCAAAGAAATCGTACAATTTTTTTTTCATTTTATTAAATTCATTTACTACATTATTAATACTACAGTAAATGTTCAAATTGCCTGCCACCGGCATTAATACAGACATGACATCGCCTTAGAAATGATCGTTTTATCCGTCGTGCATATCTTCTACCATTGATATGATCCGCAGCTTGTGTGATTTTTTGGCGAAGATCGTCCAATGTCGCTATGGGTTTTGAGTAGACTTTGTCTTTAAGACAGCCCCAGTAGAAGAAGTCCAGGGGGTTCAGGTCGGGCGAACGGGGTGGCCACAAGATAGGACCAAGTCGCCCGATCCAACGCCCTGGATACTCTTGGTTTAAGTATTCTCGCACTGCACGGGCATAGTGAGCTGGGCAACCATCATTTTGAAACCACATGTTTTGTAAATCACGTAAAGGCACGTCTTCTAACAATTCAGGCAAGTCGTTTTGTAAAAAGTTCAAATATCCATCACCATTAAGGTTTCCTTGTAACTCAAAGGGTCCAATTACATTTCCATTTAAGATGCCCGTCCATAAGTTAACCTTGAATTGATACTGAGATTTGTCTTCTCTCATCAGGTGCGGATTTTCATTGCTCCAACTATGTAAGTTGTGTAGATTTGAATAGCCATCTTTCTTGCAGGTTGATTCATCCGACCATAGAACTTTGTCTAAGAATTGGGGATCTTCCCTGAGCTTTTGCAGCATTGCACTGCAAAATGCGACCCGATGTGGATAGTCCCGCGGTTCTAACGTCTGCACATGCCTGTAGTGATATGGGTGAAGTCTGTGACGTTTTAGAACTCGATGTGCAGAACTTTTTGGTATTCCCGTAGCTAGTTCTATGGCACGTACCGAGGTAGTTGAATCGTTTTCTATTTCATTGAGAACTTCTTCATCGCGTTCCAATCTAGGTCTTCCAGTATGTCTCCTGTCAAATGGTAAACGACCTTCCGCAAAGGCTAGATGTACATTAATAAACACTCGATAATCCGGATGTCTTTGAATATTTGGGTACCTTTCTCGATACAATCTGCTAGCAGCGTTAGCATTGCATCGGCATTCTCCGTAAATGAGATGCATATTAGCGTATTCCAACGGTGTGTACGGTAGCGGCATGATAAACGCTAAACAATCCAGAATACGGAAAAAGTCCAATACACAAAACACAATCACATTCCAAAATAATGCCAGGTCAGTACAGTTTGCAGATCACCAGTCCAAAAAGCAAAGCCAAGAGTTGTTAGTATGAGAGCCACATCAATTAATACGGAACGGTGCACAGCGAACAAAGGATCAGAGTGTACTGACTTGAAAATTGTATTAACTACCCACATTTTCCATTGAAATTTTTAAACTTGCAACAACAACCCTTTTCAAAAGTGATTAATATTAACATTTAAAAATTATAACAATAGTGACCTAACTCAAAATTTCAGCCTTCAAATTTCAAGTCATAAACATACCTGGGATAACTCGGGGCAAGTTCTAGGGATTTGATATCGATAAAAAAGATGTCGACATAATATTTATATATTTAACGGGACGCGTGACATTGTATTTTTTCTGGAGAAAACTGTCATTACATTTAGAGCACAATCATTTTGACTCACGTAGTTGTATTTCAGGATATTCACTTATCCACGAGTTAAAATAATTATCGAGTGGTAGTAACAAACGTAGCGGAATATTACCTCGTATATTATTCTTACTCTAAGATATGAATGGCACTGACAGTAAATTGTCATTTTGATTGAAATGACATTCGCATACTTTTATTCTCTTAAGAGGCTCGATATCAGATATGACATCGAACCTCTTTACAGTAATCGAGAATGTTCAATGTGCATTGTGTGTGCACATATATTAATTTAATTATATCGACATCTTTTTTATCGATATCAAATCCCTAGAACTTGCCCCGAGTTATCCCAGGTATGGTCATAAATTTATTATAATAGAGACCTAACTTGAAATTTAAAATGTTTGAATTAGGTCACTATTGTTCTATAGGTGCGATTTAAGCCAACAAAGATTTGTTCCTATCTCTTTCTAGGAAAACAGAATTTAACATGGAGGTTTTATGGCCGACCATGACGTCACAGTGGATATCGGATCTCTGTTCGATCGCTGTGTAATTAAAAGTTTAAAATGCTTGTATAATTTTCGAGCTAGCTTTGTTTTTAATGCCAGCAATACACTGATTTTTGCATATTCTTCTTCTCTTCTTCAAGTGCCTCTCCAAATAGTGAAGGTTGGTTACCAACTTCTGGAATTGTGGTTTGTCCTTAGCGACCCACGACTTCTGTCTTCTACCAACTCGCCGTTTACCGGCAACCTTGCCCATCATTATAAGTTGTAAAAGGTCATATCTATCATGCCTAAGCACGTGACCGAGATATGTAGTTTTTCGCCTCTTAATGGCAGACAAAAGTTCCCGTTTCTGCTCAGCTCGCCGCAGAACCTCCACATTAGTGACTTTGTGCGTCCAGCTTATTCTCAACATATGCCTGTATGCCCACATTTCAAAGGTTTCGATACGTTTCCTGAGGTCTTATTTAATTGTCCAAGACATACAGACACATATTCCACATCTTCAATTGTTCAGCACCTATAAAACCCTGTCATAGTAACAGCGTCAAGTCTTAAAAATTAAAAACTTCTGCGAGATTTCTATTGGTGCTTAACAAATAAAAATGGTTGACCTGAGGAGAAAAGGACAGAGCTATACGCTATAGCTGTACGTATCTCTGTCATGATTAAGATTTTTTTTCTCGCTTTCTAAGTCGCCAAAGCACGCGTAGTAAACCATGCATCACATCATCAAACAGCCTTTTTTTTCCTATCGGACGAGCCTCTCGCAAACATTCCGAAATGCACACGGGGACAGCTAATTGGGCAAAGAGATGGATAGGAATGATCCGTCACGTAACGAAGCCGATATGACGGGGATGTCGTTCTGCTTCGGAACTATTCATCACGTCCGCGGGAAAATGCAGTATTTCCTCGGTTTTTTTAAAGAAATTGATTGATCACTAGGTTGTCTGATACCGAGATATTGTTACGTGCCTAGTTAATGAATAAATTAATCAACAATCACATAGCAGTAGATATTTTAAAGTGACAGAGATTACTCGAAAAAATATCAAACAGATAAAATCCCAAAAAAAACACTTACACGGCTTGACTAATTTTCATCAAATCAAAATAGTAGTTAAAAATAATTCTAACTTAAAACCTACACATTAAATTAAAAAAAAAAACATAATACAATGTCACACCAATTGACCTAGTTCCAAAATAAGCTCTAGGCTTGTACAAGACAACGATAATAAATACTTATATAGAGAAATATATACTTAAATACATAGAAAATCTCCATGATTCAGAAACAAATATATCTGCCCTTACTGGGATTTGAACCCAGAATCAGTAGCTTCGTAGGCAGGGTCACTACCACGCGTCGTAAACGTCACTTATAACTCATCGATAAAAAAAAATAAAAAAAATGAATATCTTTACCAATCACGGGACTTTATTGGTAGTTCCGGACCTTTGGATGGCGTACATGGGGCCGAAGCCAACACGCAGAGGCCCTTTAGACAAGTTTAATTTTGTAAAGTGATGGGACACCAACCGGCGATTGTCCCTGAGTTCAAACTATAGAAGTATGCTCCCACGGACAACGAACGGTTAGTGTAGGACTATTTAAGAAGGATGGAAGTATTAAAATAGGCTCTATGAATGAACAGATATGGATTGGTGAACTAGGCTATTGATGAAACTACGGCGCCTGCCTGGCCAATGCTAATTACTTTGGTTGAAATGGCAGGCGGTGACTCGCCAACTCAAACTTATTATTATTATTATTTCATTTATTCATGAAAGACACATTTATATTTACATATGATAGTATACTGCCAAACTGCATAACGGTTTGTTGGCAGTGCATTAATTGCTCTTGCTTACAGTTGTGTCAAAAACATATGGCTAATTCATGCTATTATATTAAGTGACCTATAAATACCCACCACCTTGCAAGCTTTACATTCTAATATGTTAATGTTATGTAATGCGATGTAATGCGATCAGGACCAAAAAGAACGGGCAGGCATATTCTCACTGATCCTGATATTCTGTTATATTATTATATCCAGCTCACGCAAGTTTTCATGACACACACGCGTCAACGGTGCGTGAACGCCCATGTGACCTTCGAAGCGGCTGCGGCGTTAGCAAAATTATTGGATAACGTCGCCGGTGTACACAGCCTCTACCGATAGCCTTAATTGGGATAGACCAACCAAAAACTCACGGTTTTTACATTCTGATACGAAAGATTATGTAATTTTAAGAGACCAATTTCATTAATGTTGTATTTGACCCAATAGTTTACTTTTATTATTTTCATTTATTAAGCAGACATTATATGGATGACATGATTATTTTAAATTTGGGTTGGCATTTTCTAATTTTGATTACGTCATTTCGTAGTTATAATAAGTAAATTAATCAGATTTGACAGATCAATTCCCAATGACCCCGGAATTTATCTTTAGCAAATAATTGAAAAGAATGGGACAATCCTCTTAATTCATGTTATTAATCCGTGTGGTTGCCGGGTTAGAATAGTACCACTCCATGTCTTCCCGTGGATGTCGTAAGAGGCGACTAAGGGAATAAAGGCTTGCAGTACTCTTAGGCGATGGGCTTGCCACCTGTCACTAATACACTGGGAAACATCTTGGCCTGCTTGTGCAAAGTGTGGTTACAGAGTTGTCAAGAAATTTTAGGACTTGTTGGTAATTCTTTAGCTCTGCCTACCCCACTCTGGGAATGAAGGCGTGAGTTTATGTATGTATGTATGAAATTTTCGAAATAGATCAATATTTTAAAAACTTGATAATGCAGAACTGCTTTAAAACCCTATTCCTTGAAATGGTTTTCGAATTAGAGTCAATTTAAAAATATGAACAATCCCAATTATTCCAAGGATCATCCTTGTATAGCAATCTTTAAGATCGCTTTATGTTGATGAATGCATCGACAACATCATTAGTCGTCAGTGGCGGTTGGCTTGAAGACTTGTGACCACATTAGGCGTTGTTGGCGCTCAAAGGGTCCATTTGATAAAACCTTGGAAAACCAAAAGTGCAAAGTAAAAAACCGGGCGCAAAGTTAAAAAATGTCGGACCATGCTCAGTGTTATCCGAGGCCGTTACTACAAACAAATTAGACCTCGCGACAAGGTTAACTTTGCCGTACCGCAAATAAGTTTTCGGTAGATATTAACATTTAAACCGTTTGTAACTCAAGAACCACTGAAGTCTACTTAGTAGTGATAGTTTTCCTATTGAATTCATTATTATGTGCTTTCATTTAAGATATTTTTCAGATTTTATTTTTATGTAGGGGGGGGGGGGGGGGGGGGGACACATCATTAATTTCACAAACGGATACCTTAATCGTAAAAGTTAGTATTTGGTCCAAACATGTCAATCTCCTTTATAATTTCTAGCAAAGTACTGAAACCCTAAATAACTTTTAAAGGGCATTGAAACTGTCTCCTTTCTATGAACAAAAATAAAATAAACCGAGCCCACTGTCAATTTGCAACAAGAAAGTTTCTCAATTTGATAAGTTTCCCGACTTGTTACAATGCTAATCAGCTTCCCAACTTCTTTTTTGCCTTAAACGGTTACAAAATAACGCCCCAGACGAAGCCTATGTAGAAATAGTCGTTTTAAAATTAGAAACCACTTTGCAAATTTCGTGTCCGTAAGGTTTATAAATCATTTGTAGGTCAATGCATCCTTTTCTTTAATAAATTACCTGACGTTGTTTTAAAGTTACCATTTCCAATACTTAAAACTTACTTGAAAAATTCGTTGATGTCTAAAGCTTACTATAGGGTCGAAGACTATCTAACAGATAAAAATGCTTGGCCAACACCTAAATAATTTAATAATTTAAATTAGTCTTAAAAAATATGTAAATATTGTATTATTGTCTAGGGGACACGGTTTCTGTAGGAGAATGTATCGAAACTTTAATGCATGTGGTCTTGCACCCTCACAGGTAAGTATAACTTGTATACTTTCTATATATATATATTTTTTATATTACTGTTGCTTATTAGTTTTGTGACAATTCTGAGTTTTGACACGTTTTCCTGCTCAACTACGCATGAATACATTTTTGGTGTTATGTGAGATTCATTGTTTTATATAATGCTAGGTTAAGTTTATTATTGTATAATATCATTAGCAATATTTAAAAAACGACTTACTGTTGAGTTTCTTGCGGCGTTTCTTCTCAGCAGTGGTCTCTTCCGAAGCGCTGGTAGATTTTTGACGTGTAAAAGTGCCCGTGCGGCCTACTTACTGAATAAACATCTTTTATCTTTTATCTTTTTTATCATCTGAAATCGGCTGGTGTCATATTCGATAAATGGCAGATGAAACCGATTCTCTGAATCTATTTCTATTTGAGTCGCGTCCGATAGCCATGAGCGTATTAAATCAAATCGGGAGAAATCTGACCTTTATTGTGAGATGAGTTAAAAGGCGATAATTCGGTAACAGTATGTTTACATACATACATACATACATAAACTCACGCCTTCATTCCCAGAGTGGGGTAGGCAGAGCTAAAGAATTACCAACAAGTCTCAAACCTTCATGATAATTCTGTAGCCGCATTTTGCACAAGTAGGCTAAGATGTTTCCCAGTGTATTAGTGACAGGTGGCAAGCCCATCGCCTAACAGTACTACAAGCCTTATTCCCTTAGTCGCCTCTTACGACATCCACAGGAAGACATGGAGTGGCGCTATTCTAACCCGGCAACCACACGGTCAATCGTGTTTATCACAGTAATAGGGTCGCCACCTTCCCGACACGTGTTTGAGGCAGGCAATTAGTGACATACGCGACATACCCGTGCACGGGTCCTGTCTGTTGGGTCCGGTCGGTGACGCTTGCAAGGACCGGATTTTCAGTCATCTATCCTGATGTAGAGACCTTGTCGTGTTGCTCTCATAGTTGGGTCATACGCAGAGTTAGGTTCGCGTCTTTCCTGTGGACATACCCGAAGTTAACGTTCTTAACGCCTAATTTTCTAGCTGAACCCATATCCGCATATACGGCGTCTATTTTGACCCGATCAGATAAAAACATATCTTATTTGCACACAAGCCTTTAACTATTGACCACAGGAGAGACAACTTTGTTTTTTCTGTGTGTTTGACCCAGTTATTATAATTACGTTTTTGTTTCGGTGAAATATGTTTGCCAAATGAATCTTTTCCCAACTTTTCATTAGCCAACCCGCTTTGTTTTCTGTAACCGTCGATACTTTTGGATTTTTTTAAAAACAACGTAATCTATAAGGCTTCTACACGATGGTACTGAAATAATTTTCAATCTGATGCTAAATAATTTACATTTGTAATGATCTTATACACATACGTACATACCTTCACGCCTGTAATCCCAGAGTGGGCTAGGCAGAGCTAAAGAATTACAACTTCAAAAAGTTGTTGACAATTCAGTAACCACATTTTGCACAAATAGGCTAAGATGTTTACCAGCGTATTAGTGACAGGTTGCAAGCCCATCGCCTAACAGTACTACAAGCCAGTCCCTTAGTCGCCTCTTACGACATCCAAGGGAAGACATGGAGTGGCACTATTTTAACCCGGCAACCACACGGGGTTGTAAAGATCTTATTTGTTCTTATATTGATTATTTGTTACTGTTGTACATTTTTCAATGCTTTCGATTCGTCGGAAACTTTCATCCATGTTTTCGCATGTTTTTCTTATTGTTTGCGAGATATAATGTTTATAGTAACTTAAATAGCTGTAGGACTTAGCTGATTAATATTAGGTGTGTAACATTTTTAGAAGAGAGTGTTTATCATTACATTTGTAGTATGAATCAAAATCGCTATCCGCCGTCTGTCCATCTGTAAGCTCGCATCTTTAAAATTACGCAACGGAGTTTAATGCAGTTTTCATCTGTTAGATTTCACGGGAGTTTTCATCTATAAATTCTTAATTATGTACATTGGTGTAACAGTTAAGATACCGAATAATTTAATTAATATTTCGTAGCTAGCTTTCTGATATATTTGTTTTTAAAACGACATTTTTTTTAAATTGATTTTTTGGTTATTGATTGCGGACGTATTGAGAAAGGGCCAAATCAGGAGACTCTTAACCAACGCACGTGTATAAATATACTTATAAGTGTGGAAGCGAAAGATGTTTCTCTGGATCGTACCCAGTGGAAGGAAGTGGTCTCTGCCTACCACAACGGGAAAGAGGCGTGATCGTATGTATGTATTTGTTAACTTATAATAATGGACATTTAATTCTTATAAAGTAAGTATTTATAAGTTATAGTAGCGTTGACGATACTAAGGTCGGATTTTTAATCCCACAGTAGAAATGTAAAAAAAGGTGTTGCCGTTAGCGAAAAAAAATTGCAGTATTCAAAATATTTAAACTTTCCACATTTAAAAAAATCTAGTTTCTATTTAAAAAAAAAATGTAATCATGATAGAAGAATTTAATTTGTTGATGGCAAACTTCTCTCTCTGGATAGAAAAGTGTTTTTGTATGCATAATTCATTTATTTCACTGGTATCATAGACTCGATACACCTTTACCAACAAGAGGAGGGCACACATTGATGTGAAACTGTGAGACGTCACTTCACTTCACAATTCTTGCTCGCGTGTCGTAACCGCTTTCCAGTGATTCATTTGTGTAATTTTAGTTTCAATTATATGTCGATTTTTTTTTTATATCACGGTTCGAGCTAAATGTTAACTTCATAATTATATTTCTTGCTGGGCCAAACTTTCAGATGCCCTGAAATGTCACTGTGACAGTGACGTAACTTTGTTTACATTTTTTCTGTGGCAATAAAAATCCGACCTTATAACATGTCAAAGGGCTCTGTTTTCCCGCGTAATGTATGCCCTGTCCAACTGCAACCATTCGTCCATGGTTCATGTCAGACCTCAGTTTACAGTTGACTAATAATAAATATGTGTACGTCGTTAACAGCTGAGGTTGACGGCTCGTTACGGCACCGCAAATAGCACCAGTTTACTAACACCATCTGGAATTAGGTTTCCGATCCGAAATGTCTTGCTAAGTATAAATACGCTCGATTCCAACGGGAACTCTATTCGACTAAGTAAAATTATATTGCTTTTGACACCTGACATTAACCGTCGCGTAAATACAAGTCGTAACGTTGAGAATATGATTACATGTCGAAAGCGTTATCGTTTTAACGGGTGGAATATTGCTTTAGTAATTCAAAGCGAGAGGGATTGGGGTTGTTCATATTTTTACAATTACTCTTATTCGAAAACCATTTTGAGAGAGGACAATTTAAAGCCGTTCTGCGTCATTAATTTTATGAAATATTTATCTTTTTCGGATATTCCAACAAAAATATATTTAACCTTTGTTTGACTTTCGTTTTCGGCTTGAAGCCCTCCTAGGTATATCTTACGGATTAGGTGAAAAATCCGACGACTACGACGACCGACATCTAAGCAGAAACAGATGTGATGTATGACGAGACGATTTATGCCTGGTTCCTATATTCAAGAAACGAATCGTTTCCCTTACGGGCAGTAGCGTTATTCAATGACATTAGCTATGTACAAAATGTGTCAAATTTTAACGAGACGTCACTACTGTACCAACGGTTTTGAATATAGGAACGCACCATTAGACTCGTTCTGGAATATTCTAGAAGTGGAAAAGATAGGGGAGCTTGGAGGCCACTGCCATTAGGTCTAAAAGTAATATCGACAGATTTGGCTGTTCAATGTAATTAAATATGAATTAAATAAAGAAATACTGTGACTAATAATTTAAATTCAAGTTAATTTTCGTTTAAAAATTATCAAGAATAAAGTGAATAATAAATTCACTCCATTTTATCAATATTTAAAAAAGCGATCATGTGGCCAATTTAATAAATAAATATTCTGAATTTTGAATGAGCCACAATGAAATAATCTTTTCGAAATATTTAAATTTTCATTTGGCAACGAGGACATGTAAATATGAAAATATTCAACTTTATTTACTACCAACACCACTGAGTGTACATAAACACAATAACATATATTATCTGTGGTGAATCTTTGGTACTAAATAAATGTCAGTTTCTATGCAACTACTATCGTGTTTTGAGGTTATAATTATAATATTAGAAATGCGTTCACTATACAGAGTATCCCGCAATGGGTTTCCTGTAAGGATCACTTTGACAGCCTTCAGATACATACAGTAGGTACCTAGTTTGTATATTTTAATTCTGGTCACTGATTTTATTAAACATCGCGAAAAATATGAAACTGAGGAAAAAAGACTGAAACAACTAGCAACAAAAACAAAAAATATTTTTTTCCCTTTTCCCCAAAACTAAGACTGGCAAATAACTGTGCAAGTTTCCAATAAGTAAAGGTTTTTAAATTTGCCGGTGGAGCTTAAGGCCATTACTAATCCAAATGTGTTCAAAAACCGAGCAAGACATTAAATTTTTTGCTGTCAAAGCGCTACTTACTATAGTATTTGTGAATTCTTTAATTAGTTAATATTGATATGAAAAGCTTTAATAAGGCTCTGTCATCCCGGCTCATAGACACCTCCGGAGATCCTAGAGCTGGTGCTTACCTCTCGGGCTAGCTATCCAGAGAGGTAATGCAGCGAGTGTCATAGGGACCATGCCGCGAGCGGACCTGCCAGAGGGGGTGTTCTTTTTATAGTGGTGATTATTATTTACATCTTTAATATTTGAGTAGCTTAGTTTAATTTTAATTTAAATAAGTTTAGTTTTAACTTTTAATTGTACTATATTAATTTATTATAACTGACATTATTAATACTGTAATGTGATAGCTAGGAATCTAAGGTTATTTTTGAAATTTATGCTAGCTTGTAAGAGTCGTTTTCCAACACAATTTGTATTGTTCCTAAAATAAACTTGAATTTAATTGAATTGAATATGGGAATAGCTCGCTTCCACTGCGCAGACCCTCGATCCGAGGGTTTCTACCACTTAGCCATGTTTTACGGTGTCCCCTTGTTTTACAGACTGAAAAATTACAGAATTTTGTTTCACAGAAAATGTTTCATATACTATTTGGTCCTTGTATTTTTGCTTCGTATATTATTATTTTTTAACTATTTACTTGAAAGAAACAAATTCGACAGAAAATCAATTCAATGAATTTTGTAATTTTATTTTTTCGGTACACAAACTTATCAAACAATATAATTATTTTTCAACGAATATTGTTTGGTCAGTGTATTTTTTCATACTCACTCAAAACTCATTAGAAACTCATTTCATAGAATGTATCACTTCGCAGAATTTTCATTTCTTAGAAAGCTAATTTCTGCTGAAACCTTAATGTTTTCAGATTATCTTAAGCATGAGTTACGTAGGTTAGGTTAGACCTGTGACCAAGGTTACAGCAGAAATTCGCTGTCTAAGAAATGAAAATTCTACGAATAATACATTTTATAAAACTTCTGTCTGTAAAACAACGTATGTACAACCTATAAATATGAGTGAGCGAGCAAGACCTCTCTGGGCAGAACCGACTTGAATAGGTTAGGTTAGAAGGCTATGGCGGGAGCGAAGCGAAGCAAGCTCCCGCCTTAGCCTTCGAGGTTATTTTTTTTTTATATTTGAATAAGCTATGCGGTATAATTTGATTGTAAATTAAAATCGTTGTATGCGTTTATATTATACGTAAGATGAACTTACTGTCTGCAAAATAAGCGTACACCAATAAAAATTAGGAGGATATGCTTTTTTTCAAACGTTTCATTTCACATCTTCACAAACTGCACCCTACTCTATAAGTTGATTTTATTGTTATTAAGTTATATTTTAAACAAATAATATGAGAACAAAGAATATTTAATTTGCTATTCTATGATATGAAAAAAGAAACATTGAATTTTATTTGAAATAAAAAACGATGATTTAAATGTCTTCAAAGTAATTATTCTACATATTGATTATTCTATGAAATGATAATACGAGAAAAAATTTCCATGAAGTGAAATTCTAAACAACTTCAGTCTGTAAAATAACGTACAACCATGTTTTACACATCGTAGGTACGTTTCGTTTTAATTCTCGTTACTTAAATAACGAATGAATAAGGAAGTGTATGTTGCTTTGATATTTATGAGCTCCTTTATATGTGTTTCTTCTGCAAATATGCTTTAATACGTTACAGCAAGGCTGTGCTAATGATAAAATATGTTTCTAGGTTCCACCATATCATTTGTAAAGAAACAAAAGCTTTTGGGTGAACGAATTCCATAACCATGGCTGATATTCAGTATGCTAAGCTGATATGTAGTTATATGTTACTTTTTTTAAATATGGAAAACCTATTTCAGAGGCGTAAAACATCTGCAAATTTACTTATACACATTATTTGACCTTGAAAAGCATTTTTTTTAAGTAATTTAATTCTAGCTTCTGGCTTCTTAGTGGCTCAAAAAGTGGTACTTTTTGTAGCTGCATATTGTAGGGAATGTTTGGGATTTTGCATCAGTGTTTTTTATTTTTCCCTTATTTTTTCACTTAATTATTATTTTTCAAATTGCATTGTAATTTTTTATCAGGATGTTTTAAAGCATAATTGTCTATTTTAATTACCGTTTTATTTTTGTTTCATTTTTTTTTTTCTTAAAAGTATTAAAATACACACGTGTGAAATGACATACTTTCACACTTGCATCAAAGTGTTACAATAATATTAAAATCACAAAAAGTTCACCTTAAGTAATGGATAGCATAGAAACTATTCAAAATAACTTTTGTAAATGTATTTTTTTTTAGTTACTCAACATTTTTCACCCATAAAAGACATATTTCATAGACAATACTATTTTAGACATTATTCACATTGATTTTTTTTTTAAATCTTTGCGTAATCAGAAACAAAATGTAAAAAAAAAACTTACCAAGCTACGGCCACTGCGACTGCGCAGGCTCAGGCGCATCTTCCAGTCCCGCTTCGTCGCCCCTCCTTCAGAACTTAAGCTTCTCAACAAAGGAAGGGGGGTGTTGACCCCCCTCCTCTCACGCCCCCTCTCCTTCCCCTGCATTATTGCGTCTCTATCGCACTTTTCACTCATAACACCAAATTCACATTACACAGTGACAAGAGTTGAAACAGTATTTGTAACACTTTCAAATTGACTCGCGTTTCCGTAGCAAGCGTAGCACAAAGATCTGAAACAAGGAAATATAATATAAATATAAATAATACGAGTAAATTACAAAATCTGTAACCACATTTGCATAATTAGGCTAAGATGTTTCCCAGTGTATTAGTGACAGGTTGCAAGCCCATCGCCTAACAGTACTCCAAGCCTTTATTCCCTTAGTCGCCTCTTACTACATCCACGGGAAGACATGGAGTGGCACTATTCTAACTCGGCTACCACACGGAGTAAATTAATTAAAAAAAACCGGCCAAATGCAACTTGAACTCGCGAGTAAGGGGTTCCGTACATAGGTTTTTTTTTGTTTTTTTTTTGCTAAATGTTTTATAGGTTTTCTTGTAATCTACAAGCAATGATCTACACACATTTTGTAATTTTTTCAAAATTGTAGCTTCAGTAGTTTTGGAGATTAGGGTGGGAATGGTCAATTTTGGTATTCTTTCTTAAATAAAATCAAAACTATTCATTTTACAATAATAATAAAAATATGTTTGCGATTTTCTTAACGAGCCCTTTCATTTGATATGTGACACATTAAGGTCTGCAAAACATTGTTTTTAAATTTCCTAATTCGTCCACCAAAATGTACCTCAATTCAATCGGTCCAGTTTTAAGCCAATTTCGTCTAACTAGGTTAGGTTAGAACTGTGACCACATTAATAGTAATGAAAGCCGTTACAAAAAAACATTTTTAATTTATATACATTATAGTTTTTTAAATTATGCAATCCGTGTTATTTCAAATGATCACTAGACCATTTGTTTTTATGTAAATATTACACACCCCATACTAATATAAAAAGCCTTGTTTTCGTTTTAGTATGATAACTAATGATAAGTGTCAGTTTTTCTATCCATGTACTATCAGCCCATTGGAACCTTCACTTACCATAGAACCGTCTCACAGAGACGTTATGATTTAAGCTGTAAGAAGTGTCGAACAAATTGTTTTCTCTAAAATGACCGGAAAAGTTGACATTACTCGTACTAACTCCATGCTGAGTCGCGAAGTACACAGATTACAGACAGTTCTCAATTTAAAAAATAAATACATTGCGTGCTCGCTACACAAGCCCGCAATGTTGCATACAAATTTCATTGTTATCTACTTTGTAATTTTTTTAAAAGTGAAAACGGCCATAATAAAATTAGGGCACAAGTCTTATTAGCCATATTGTATTCGAAACATAACTTTTTTATCTGTGTCTGGAATAGCTTGAGTTTATTTTTCTAAAAAAGCTTGCGTTTCTCCTTGTCATAAACATAAAGGCGGTAAAGAGTGATGGTTTTTTCACGTGAAGTTTCTGCTTGTATACAATTTGAAAAATTAATGATGAAGATTTTACTCCAACACAATTTTTTTCTTGCGATTTTTGAGAAATGCACTATATATGCCTCGGCACGAACGGCAATTGCCTGCTTCACTGCCTTGGCAATAATGTTATATTAAATGTCACTGTGACACATAGTTCCGTTGGGCGGATAGTACCTAAATTGAGTACGTAGTAAAGTGTCACATACGTCATCACACCAAACTCATACCAAATGTCTGAGTCATACAGGTTCTTGGCTAAGTTTAAAACCTGTACCGAAAAAAAACTGTAAATTTCAAATAACTGTAATTTTTATTCCAAACAAGATAGCTATTATTTTCTTGCTGTCATAAATAAGTGTCATTCTTACCTTAGCCATTGCTATATAAATTACTCGGATATCTGGAAAAACTTACTTTCGACAATGAATAGAAAACAACGCCGCGAAATGGTCGTTTCCAAATGGCGTGAAAATCCGCAACGTCCTACGAGTCTTATCGCCAAAGACCTAAAGTTACCGCGAAGTTCTGTGTATTTTATTTTGAAGAACTATTTTAATACATTGTCTCTTGAACAGAAGCCCGGAAGTGGTAAACTTCAAGGGCCAAGTGACCCTAGGCTTGACAAAAAGATAATCAATTGCATAAAGCGGAATCAAAGTATGTCCGTCAGAGATATTGCCAAAAAATGTGGCACAAATGCATCTATGGTGCAACGAGCTAAGAAAAAAGCAGGTATGCAGACCCGGAAGAAAGTTAAGACGGCAAAAGTGACCGAAAAGCAGCGTTTAATTCGAAAACTATACGATTTCCTTGGCACAACAAAATCACATTTAATAATTGATGACGAAACTTATACCAAAACTGATTTTACAACGCTTCCTGGTCCACAATACTACACGGCGGGTAAAGGAGAAACTCTTCTCGAGTCTGAAACAACTGTTAAGATTGGGAAATTCGACGAAAAACTTCTCGTATGGCAAGCTATCTGTGAATGTGGCGACAAAAGCTCCATTTTTGTCACGAAAGGTACCGTCAACAGAGAAATATACATAAAAGAATGCCTTAAAAAGCGTTTGCTGCCATTTGTGAAGAAGCATAACGTCCCTACGTTATTCTGGCCTGATCTAGCCCCAGCCCACAACGCTAAGGACACGATAAATTTCCTCAAGGAAAATCATATCCCTTTTGTATCCAAGGAACTGAACCCACCAAACGTCCCACAGTGCCGCCCAACCGAGCATTATTGGGCTCAAATTAAGGGAATTTTAAGAAAGACGGGTAAAGTGGCCAAAAATATAGACGACTTCCGCAAAAAATGGAATGCTGCAGCCAGAAAAGTTACAAAATGCTCCGTAAAGGCTGATATGGATAGCGTTCGAAAGAAGCTGTACCACGAGTACAAAAATAATTCAAATTAAAAAAAATACTTACAATTAACTTAGCTGAAGATAGGTTTTTAATTTTGCTATACTAATATATATTGATATCTACCAAAAATATCGTTATTTTTTCATTTGAAATTTACAGTTTTATTTCGTTACACCCTTTATTCATCGTCTTGTTGTTATACCTCGAGTTGGGATAAACTTAGAACTAGCACCGTCTAAGTTTGAACTTTACCTGAATGACACCTATTTGCACGGTGACATTGCTGTAATATTTCCTGTATAAAACTGTCTGCTTTAATATGAATAGAATATAAAAGTTTAACGTAAACTAATGGGAAATAGAGTTTATACGTTTATATCGTGGTCAAGCAGTTAGTTAAAAAAAAGATTAATTATAATGTAATATGTTATGATAGGTATGTAGTTTATTATTGATTAGACCATATTATATGTATACAGGGTTGTTGGTAAGTCGACCTATTCCCCTCTAGGGGTTATGGGAGAGGTCATTTGCAATCATTTTGGTTTCAAATTAGAGTAATTTAAAAAATATGAACCTTCCTAATCGGACAACATCTATTTTTCATCCCCCTAAATGTTAAGGGTGGTCCACCCCTAAATTTTACATACATGACAAAACAACGTTTGCCGGGTCAGCTAGTATTTTATAAAATAATGATTGAAAACAACATTTCCAAGTATTCTATTACCGTGGCAATATGGGCAGGCTGTAATTCTATTACCACTATTCAGCTTCCATTACCGGCGGCATAAAAAACAGCAATTTTTCTGAACCCGACTCATGATTCGAAACTTATTACCGGGGGTTGAAAAAATAATAATGGCTTTGGTTCTGAACATTATTTTTGTGTAAGAAGTTTATAAGGTTTTTTTTTTTATGGCATAGGAAGGCAAACGAGCGCACAGGCCACCTGATGGTAAGTGAAAACTGTTACCCATAGACATTCGCATTCACAAGACTGCAGCACTGCCAGCCCTGAGGACTAAGATGGAATGCCTCTATGCTAGTCATTTCACCGGCTGTCTTATCCCCAAACTGGAACACAACAATGCAAACACTGCTGCTTGGCGGTAGGTTAATGGATAAGATGGTGGTACCAACCCGGACGGACCCTACACAAGATCCTCCGACAAGTAATAAAACTGATAAAACTTTCAAATATGATTATATTTGGGATTTATATTTCGTTTCTCGAAGCTGTCACAATTAATTACAAATAATTAAATTACGTAGCTACTCTACTGGATAGCAAAACAAATTATAAAATATTTTAAACTTTAAGTCTATACGTTACGTTACACGCAATATAACTAAATAATAAGTTTGCAGTTCCTAGAGTGTCCAATTTCTACGGAGACAGGACACTTAAAAAACGTCTACCTTATCTCCTGAACAGATTACCAGCCGATATTGTTCTCGAAACAAACAAACATAGATTTAAAGCTAGGTTACATAGGCATCTGCTGAAGTCATTGTAAATGCGATGCTCACCTTTGTATGTATGTATATCTAATTATTAATTAAGTACTTTTTATTTAGTGATCAGCAAGCTGGACCGAAGATTCCGCAGTCAAACTGTGCAAACAGTTTTGTGGAACAATTAATAATATATTAACTTTGTGTTTGTTATAATAAATAAATAAAAATATATATATATATATATCTTTCACATAGCAAAAATGAAAACTTTCAAAATTATGAAAACTTGACTATATGTATGCCTATCATAGTCTTGTCCAACAGGTTTTAGTTTGTCCCTTGATATTAAGATTCCATTTAATTTTCAATTAATTATTTAAAGTCACGTACAAAACATCCGTTTCCAGAGAATCCCTAAGTGAGTACAGATTAATCAACACACATGTAGACTAACCAACAATTTTTAAAGCTAATAAAACCCTAGCATACTGCAAAAAAAATGCAAACTAAAAAGCGAAAAGTCAAATCGTTGATTGGGGAACAGCACAGATTTGATATCGGAAAAGCAAAAAGTGCAAAACGATGTCCAGTGTAAACTCTACGGACAAAGGCTTGGATAGAAATGAGAAATGAATTCCCGTTCAAAGGACACCGCTACCGGCTCGATTTCACGCAGAAACTGAGCCAATCGAGAATTGGAAATACGATCTGAGTTTGATAGACATTTCGTAATCTGCTCATTTATGCAAAGCAAGTAGGATTTATTCATGAAAATTACACGTGTTTGAAATTAAACAGGAAACATATCCAAATTAAACCAACGTCAATATTCGAACACAGCAGTGTTGCAGGCAAACCGAGTTCATTGTGTATAATATTGTACCCTATAATTTTCTGCTAGATCAATGGTGTTTTAAGGATATATTAAAAACATGTTACGTAAGGGGTGGTTAGGTTATAGTCAAATACCTTTCCATGAAACGAAAACATTGCGTAATATGTTAATAAAAAAGTGTTTTGATAAAAGTTATTGGTACCCGTATAAGATATACACTGCAGTTTCAGTATATCGAACCCATTTTGGGTCTATTTTGTACCCTTACACAAAACTAAAACCATATCAAGTGTGACTCTAGGTTCACTTTTATACGTATCGCAAACGGTAGATATTTTTAGAAAACTGTCAAATTAGGGCTCAAAATGCATTTAGTGACCAAATAACAAAAAACAAAATATTAATTCAGTAAATTGGCAACATGAGGGCTCTTTTACACGTCGGTTATGAGTGAATCTACTAGCGCTTCGGACAAGACCATCATTGCGGAGAAGCGCCGCAAGGAACTCCAGCAGTACATTTTTCAAACAAAAAAAAAAAAGATAATACATTGCATCAAAAATCTATTACCAAACTTAACAAAAGTTTAGGTGACTTTAGAACTTGGCCTGTTTTTGCATTTATGTTTTTCGCTCCATATTAATCAACAGTAATTAAAGTTTCAGTGTCATTGAATATTACTAACATTTAAATATGCTCTGATGTTATGATTCCAACCAATACACGCTTTATATCGTTACACGACAAAAATATGAATCGTAAGTCACAAGAAAACAAAAGCTATAGTAACGTTGATAATTCCATTACAAGTCATTAGGATTGGGCTAGCTATCCAGAGGGGTAACGCAGCCAGGTGTCATAGGGACCATGCCGCGAGCGGACCTGCTAGAGGGGTGTTCTTTTTATAGTGGTGATTATTATTTACATCTTTAATATTTGAGTAGCTTAGTTTTATTTTTATTTGAGTAGGTTAGTTTAAATTTTAATTTAAATAAGTTTAGTTTTAACTTTTCATTGCAGTCAACGGCCATTTTTACACAATATAATACTGGGATCCTAGTTAAAAAAACCGGACAAGTGCGAATTGGACCGCCCACCAAAGGGTTCTTACACATGACACGGTTAACTCAATTCACTATTTGGATTGCCGTTCCTTGCCCGGAAGGTCCAGAAGACCCTGTTTCTTTGGGAATTAATTAAAAAAAAATCGTTTTCAGATTTTTCCCTTTACTGTCGAGTGTTGAAATGTACGTTTTTTGCGGCATAAGCGGCCGTATCTTTTTTTACGTTAATTTTGGAGTTTGATTTTTTCACAGCTTCATGGGACTGTAGACTTGAGTATATTCCGGAGATAAACTGCCTTGAAAGACAGAAAGACGGACAACAAAGTGATCCTATAACGAGGTACGAAACCCTAAAAAGGGTTTAAATCGTCCGAAGATCAAGTTAAAAAGAGTTTAAGTATGTTCTTGTTTATACCCCTTATTTATAACGAGTTAAGTGCTCTTATTCCCTGAGATTCTAAGCTTAAATTGACGGAATATGAATCGTACGTTTAAATAACATTCGAAACGAACACTGAATATGATCGTTTGATATTGTAATTAAACGTCCATATATCAGTTAATTAAGTCGTTTCAATAGAGCCACGATGAAAGGGGATGACGCTAATATCCCCTATGAATACGAGAGCCGTCCCTTGACGCGCAGGCGAGGCTAGAATTTCAATCGAAAACCTGTATTTTTAATACTCATTCTGGGGACCAATTTTTGACTTTCGAGCGCTCGATTTCAAAACCGAGCGGTAGAAAATATTCGAATGCGAAAAATTTTCACGATTTATTTTCGAATGGTCCCGAATTCCATATTTTTGAGATTTTTACTAGAAACTGAGGGATTGACTTAATAGTGTTGCTAAGTTGGACCTTGTTTCATTATACGCAGAAAGTTGATGTTTTACCGGTATTTTATTCATATTTTAATTGCGAATTAATGTGTGAAGCTAACAAAAGATGAAATCATAACAAGCAATTTAATATTTCAGTGCTAATAAGATTTTTTTACGCTTATTTTACAAATTCTTGACTGGTTATAAATGTAGGAAAAATGAAACGCTTTCTCGTCTGTGGATGTCTATGGCATTGTTGATCTAATTAATAGTCCAAAACTAGAGACGATAACCTCTTTCCCATTGTATTTATTTGTAAAAAAAAACATTTTTTTCAGCATTAGATTTTTAACTTAGCTCGAAATATTGCCAAGTCATACGTTGATTTTGTCAGGTTTTAAATAGTTTTAAATTTCTTTTTCGATAGATGCAACATAGAAGGCTGATAAATTAAGTCTGGCTGAAGGGCACTAGTGCATAAAATGCGATTTTGTGCAGCCCAGCATAATGAAGGGCTCTACAAGCTTGAGAAGTGAAAAATCTATAATTTATTTGTTACTATAGCAACTCGCTCCCGCTTTGCTTGGGTAAAAATGAGTTTTCTGTAACATGATATACGAGTATAATCCAGAATTATACTTAAAAAAAATATATCTTTAATTCTTCCCTCCTAAGCAAATAAATAGTATCCCAAAATCCATAACCAAAGAGAACTAACTCTTCTCTTAGTAATAAGGTTGATATTGCTACAGGAATTTTATCTGACATTCTGCGAGGGTAGGATTCCTCTATTAAACTATCAATGAGATCCGCATCAAAATCAGTTGAGGAGTTTCAAAGATAAGCATACAGAAGGACAGACAGCAGCAGGTGACTGTTTTGATACTTGTAAAGATTTCGAATTTACAATGTCTAATAATGATCCCAATTATGTATTCCTACATGACGAGCAAATAAATACCATTAAATAACTCCGAGATTATATCGTTACTACTGTAGAAAAAACTCGTATCAGTTTTTTTTTTTTTTTTTTTTTATTGCATGGGAAGGCAAACTCGCACACAGACCACCTGATGTTAAGTGGAAACTGTGACCCATAGACATTTGCAATAACAAGACTGCAAATGCGTTGCCTACCCTGAGGACTAAGATGGAATGCCTCTATGCTAGTCATTTCACCGGCTGTCTTATCCCCAAACCGGAACACAGCAATGCGAACACTGCTGCTTGGCGGTAGGTTAATGGATAAGATGGTGGTACCAACCCGGACGGACCCTGCACAAGGTCCTCCCACAAGTAAATCAAAGTAAAGTAGGTTTCGAGATGCATGAGTTTGAACTTAATACTCTAGAGTGTTAAGTTTAAAATCGTACGTCACGAAATATGAGATACGAGGTCCACTGCTGGACTTAGGCCTCCCCCAAGGCTCTCCACTCAGACCGGTCTTGTGCTTCTCGCATCCACCGCGTTCCCGCGATCCTTACAAGGTGGAGACTCCATCTTGTTGGAGGCCTACCTACAGCTCGTCTCCCGGTCCGCAGACGCCACTCAAGAACCTTCTGACCCCATCGGCCATCAGTCCTGCGAGCGATGTGCCCCACCCACTGCCATCACGATATACATTTACGAAAAGGGTGTCCTTAAAATGCTTTCAAATTCATTTGTGAATGTATTTTTTTAGCAAGTACCTAGTTTTTAGCCGCTGACGCAAAAAAAGGGGTGTTATAATTTTGACCGCTATGTATGTGTGTTTGTCTATGGCATCGGTCGCTTGCTCCTAGTAAGGTTTCATAATTATCGGTTGAATTGTTTAAGACATATAGCTGTGACAGAAGGGGTGACTATGTCGGGGGATTCAAGCTACCTATCTAATAGTTATTTATAGGTGTATTCCAATGCTATCATTACTTTGATCAATCAATTCTGCCATAACACAAGTGGTTCAATAGAAATGACACGATCCAACTTTGTAATTAATAATTCATCAACTCAATCGGACATGTTTTGGACGCGCCGAGCCAGCCCACTGTCCATCGTTATCTGTTGGTATAGCCTCCTAAGACCTACCATACAACGAAATTTGCCAGTGGAAAATAAACTTATTGCGATTGCAATAAAGTATATTTTCTAATTTAATTGCCAGTCATAAAAACAAGAGAAATTCTACTTTATCTTCTTTACAATAGATGTTTTATTGCAATGGCCGTATTATGTACATTTTTTTGTACGCGGAGACTTATCCTCAAAAGGTCCAGTGTGCAATACGATGTAAATAATCAAGAAAATTTACTTTGAACTCTGTTACAATGAGAATAAGGTTTATTTTCCTGTGTTCATAAATTGAAAATGACATTTTCGGACTATCGCAATTGAACTTTATTCCCTCCCATTTTTCAGTATGGGGGGCGTTACTAGGTTAACTGTTATGTCATAGTTTACTGATGAAAGTGAAAAAAAAATTTGACATACCAAGTTTTAAAAATCAAATCAAATCAAATCAATAGTACATTACTACAGACGCCAGGAAGTAGGTGGTTGCAGGCCGAGTTCATATAGACGGCCGAGCGAAGCGAGGTCGGATAGTTACGAGGCTGGCAACCCCTTTTCACGGCGAGGTATGTATAGTGCTTTTCTCAAACATATGCAATGAAATAAAAATAAAAAAACCACTCAAAAAACATTTGTGTAATAGGCATTAACGCGGATATTTTTGGTCCGAACCACACAGATACAAAAAAAAAACTATTTTCAGCTATTCAGCCTGTTCATAAAACCAGCTGTCATGGTCATATTAAAATTTAAAAAAAATTACTTCCCGGCCTAGGCCTTCAATTTTGTATGAAATTCCTTTACAGTTCTCTCGAGTTGTTCCGTCGGGAACGTGGCACTTTGAAGCCTAAAATAACTAACATTACGCCGACATTACATAGCATGTTTGAGAAAAATAATTTACATACATACATACATATCGTCACGCCTGTAATCCCAGAGTGGGGAAGGCAGAGCTACAGAATTACCTAAAACTTCAAAAAGTTGTTGATAAATCAGTAACCACTTTTTGCAAAATTAGGATAAGATGTTTACAAGCTTATTAGTGACAGGTGGCAAGCCCATCGCCTAACAGCACTGCAAGCCTATATTCCCTTAGTCGCCTCTTACGACAAAATAATTTATTTGTCAGAATACAGTATTATAAGGTGTTATAATTATTTTTGCACTTGTATTCAGCATGCAAGCAGGCGTACAAATGTCGTAGGTATATTCAATTTCTATTTTATTATTTACATTACTAATTTATAAACAAATTATTATTATGGTCAATATCATCATTTAAAGTATTTGATTTAATATTTGCTTACAATTTACATAATCCTTGACACTGTAAAAACATTTCTCCATCAACCATTTCGTCAACCGGCACTTAAATCTATTAAGGCTATTTTAAGTATTTTTATAACGTCATGACTTTCGGTTACGGCTTGAAGCCCTCCTAGATGTATCTTACGGGTTAGGCAAAAACCGCTTGAAATGGTATGTCTTAAGACACTATTACAATCATTTTTTATTATTAAATAATAAATATCTGCTAAATAAAAAAATAAAAAAAAACAAAACTATTCGGTCAAATAGAAAATTAATGAAATCGGTCTCTTAAAATTACCTTTCGAATTAGAACGTAAAAAAGGTGAGTTACTTCATTATCTATCCCAATTCACTTGCAACCCTTCGATAGAATACTTCTGTGCAAATTATTTCACCGGTTGTCTTATTCCCACACCGAAACACAACAATCTGAACACTACTGAACATGGCTTGAGACGGTCCCGTGATTTTCAATTACTGACATCTGAAGCCAGTCTTAAACAAACATTTAACTCACGTCTATTTATAAACCAGCTCAGCCGACTAACAATGACTTTAATCTGTCTCGATTCAAACCAGCGAATTGGGCTCGTAATCCTTTAATCCTATCTTCCGATCGTCATTTCTGTTTGAGCTCGGTGGAGCCGTTGAAATGAAAAAATCCTCGTCATTTCGAGGACTGGAGTCAAACACTTACGAGTAAGCGTACTTAACTTCTTATAGTACAGAAACCAGCAATATATTAATTATCTGATATTGGCCGCAAAAATATCCGACACGTCTTTATTACTAGGTCAGATATTTTTGATAATATATTAGTGCCGGTGACTGTACCACAGGGTTTTTTTTTAAAGTAATTTGGACCTAGCCTCAAAATAAGCTCTAGACTTGTACTATAGGTACTAGGCTACAATGTTGCAACGTTACACTTCCCTAATTGGGATAGACCAAAAAAATATCTCACGGTTTTTACATTTTAATTCGAAATAATGAGTAATTTTCAGAAATAAATTTTGAATTTTACTCAATTTTTTTTAAATATCTTTATTTATTTAACAGACATTTTATGGATGACATGATCATTTTAAATTTGGGTTGGCATTTTCTAATAAATTACAACAATTCAATGATATTTAATGATAAAAAGTGATTGTAATAGTGTGTAACCCGTAAGATACACCTAAGAGAGCTTCAAGTCGAAAACGAAAGTCAAACAATGATTAAATATGCTTTTGTTGAAATATCCGAAATAGATAAATGTTTCAATAACTTAAAAATGCTGAACGGCTTTAAAACCCAATATCCTAATGGCCGATGGAATCAGAAGGTTCTTGAGTGGCGTCCGCGGACCGGGAGACGAGCTGTAGGTAGGCCTCCAACAAGATGTAGTGACGAGCTTGTGAAGATCGCGGTAACGCGGTGGATGCGAAAACACAAGACCGGTCTGAGTGGAGAGCCTTGGGGGAGGCCTATGTCCAGCAGTAGACGTCTTTCAGCTGACATGATGATGATGATGAACAATCCCAAGTATAGATAAATACAAACTTACATAAAAAAACATCCAAGGCTCAGAACAAATACTCGCGCTCACACAAATATTTGCCCATAAGCTAACGCATCGTCATCTTTAGCTATCTATGTTGCATAGAAATCGTCCTCACGCATGCCTTCACGCCCTCATTCCCAGAGTGGGGTAGGCAGAGCCACAGAATTACCAGCAAGTCTTGAAAACTTCTTGATAATTCTGTAACCACATTTTGCACAAGTAGGCTAAGATGTTTCCCAGGGTATTAGTGACAGGTGGCTAGCCCATCGCCTAACAGTACTACAAGCCTTTACTCCCTTAGCCGCCTCTTACGACATCCACGGGAAGACATGGAGTGGCACTATTCTAACCCGGCAACCACACGGCAATAATTAACTACAATATCGTCTTTAACTTGTTATGGTATTGTTATGACGTCAGCCGACCCGCCATTACTGTCATGTAAATAAGAGCTGTTAAAACGGTGACAATCCTATAACAGATCAAAGACTATACGGTTTTTACCGAACATCGACCCAGATTTTCGAAAATTAACCGAAAGCATCAGATTTTCAAAAATTGCTAACTTAGCGATAGCATCTTGACTTGGCTTGAAGATTCGATTTATTCCTGTTAATAAAGTGGTTGCGTGTCTTGCATGCTTCGTATAGGTCGCTGTTACTTTAGTTTGGCTGTTCTGTCACTAGTAGTGTTTGGCCGAAGTTTCGGTTTCAGCATTAAAAAAACAGGTTTCGGTCAAAGGTTCGGTTTCGGTCAAAAAGTGCCGAAATTTTCCGTCGCGCTGAAGCTTACCCACTTCATAATTGGTTTTAACTTTTGGATTTATCTTTTTTTTTAATGTGGGTTTTTTTATTACTATTACTTATTACTTCTTGTGAAAATTCTGAGTTTTGACACATTTTCCTGCTCAACTACGCATAAATATATTTATATTTTGTTTTATGTGAGATTCATTGTTTTATAATGCTACTAGCTTTCCGCCCGCGACTTCGTCCGCGGAGAATCATTATTTTGGTTATACGTAAAAAAAAGACAGTTCTTTTCAAGTTTCAAATATTTTTTCGCACGGCTATTGAAGATCACTACCATCTAACGATATCTACTATCGACTATTGATTGAGCACTTCTTTGTATACCACGTTGGTGGTAGTACTGTTGGGCGCTAAAATAACCAGGCTGCTGCATGAACTAACTCTGGAACAGGCCACGTAAAACTGCCCGTGTGAGAAGCAATCCTCCCTTAAGTCGATGCCCGCCACCTTTAATGACTGACCCTGAGATTTGTTTATGGTTATAGCAAAGCAGACTTTAAGGGGGAATTGCAGTCGCTTAAATTCAAATGCGTAATCAGAGGGTATAAGTGGTATTCGTAGTATGAATACCGATTCACCAATCCGGTAAATACAGTAGCCTCAATAACATTTTTGTGAAGTGCTTTTACTCGCAGTCTTGTTCCGTTGCAAAGCTTAGGGGGGTTAAGGTTACGCAATAGCATGACATGGGTACCAACTTTAAGGAGGAGTTTGTGAGAAGGGAGACCAGGTGGGTTGACACTATTAAGGAACTCAACAGGATAGTGAACAGCCTCATCGGTTGGTAAGACTGAATCTACCGACTTGTATTCCATTTCTGACCCTTCAAAGGACTTGAGGAGGATATCATTAATGGTGGCAGCAACATTGTTCTTGGGAGTCAGTATAGCGCGTTCACACAGCCAATCCATCCCCAGCCAACAACACAATAACTCCACCCATCACTCCATCATTACCTCTGATATCTTTAAGGGTCCTACTTAGTGCTTCAACTCCGCTCTTATGTGCCATACTGCTCTCATCCCATACAATAAGTGTACACTCCCGAAGAACTTTGGCCATTTCACTCTGTTTAGAGATATTGCATAGAGGGGTTTCAACTCGGGTGAGATTGAGCGGGAGTTTAAAAGCAGCGTGAGCTGTTTTACCACCTTCCAGTAGGGTAGCAGCGATGCCAGACGATGCAACAGCTAAGGCAATTGAGAAGCGCATTTCTACCAAGTTTCAAGTAAAGACCATAAGAGTTTTTTTCCCATACATTCTTTGCAGCCCCCTTTCATCCCTCTAGGGGTTGACTTTTAGTAATCACTGAAATAAGTGTCTCATTATTTGCATTGAAGAGCATTTCTACCAAGTTTCAAGTAAATTTGATCATAGAAATATTTTATCTAGACAAACTTTGCAACTTCCTTTCATCCCTCTAGGGGTTGAATTTTAATAATTGCTGAAATAACAGCCTCATTATTTGCATTGAAGAGCATTTTTACCAAGTTTCAAGTAAATTTGACCATAAAATATTTGTTTCCTATACAAACTTTGCAACCCCCTTTCATCCCTTTAGGGGTTGAATTTTAGTAATCGCTGAAATACGTGTCTCATTATTTGCAATGAAAAGCATTTGTACTAAGTTTCAAGTAAATTGGACAATAAAAATATTTTTTCCCATACAAACTTTGCAACCCCCTTTCATCCCTTTGGGGGTTGAATTCCGAAAAACCCCTTCTAAGTGGATCTCTACATCATAAAAAAAAAGTACTGTCCAAGTTTCATATTTATAGCATTAGTAGTTTTGGCTGGGCGATGATGAGTCACCGGGACATTGCCTTTTATATATATAGATTAAGTTTATTATTGTATAACATACATACATACATACCTTCACGCCTGTAATCCCAGAGAGGGGTAGGCAGAGCTACAGAATTACCTAGAACTTTGTTGATAATTCTGTAATTATTGTATAATATGAGCAATATTTAAAAAACGACTGACTGCCGAGTTTCTTGCGGCGTTTCTTCTCAGCAGTGGTCTCTTGCGAAGCGCTGGTAGATTTTTGACGTGTAAAAGTGCCCGTGCCTACTTACTGAATAAACATAATTTATCTTTTTTTTAATACATGATAATATGAAAGATACATCGTATTATTCATGTACACATCTTCATGTACGATTCAACTATTCTAACACATCTTTAAGTCAGTTCCGGCTGAAACTAGAACCAAAACCGAACCTTTGGTATCGGTTTCAGTTTCGGCACCAAAACATGTTTAGGTCTGACACTAGCAACATGTTTTATGGCTAGTAGGGTAATGGCTAAATAAATACAATTACTTGGTCAAGGCACTACAAATTAAATAAACTTTGATACCAGCTAATGTGTTGTGTCGTTTGCCTAGATCGATCAAAATATCCATAAATGTCAGGTCAATTGGCTTAGGGGCGGATCGAGACGTCTTTCAAACGTGCTCAAATGATGATTTAATGCATTTTCGCCACTCATAAAGTTTTATGACTTATGACAGGCGCGGTGCCACAGAATTTATTATAAGTATAAATAAAGAAAACACTTTTTGGAACAGCGGCAATACTGAACGTGCCCTGATGAAGGGACTCGTGAGGTATTGAGGGAACTCCTCAAAAATTATACATACATAAATACATAAAGTCACGCCTTCATTGCCAGAGTGGGGTAGGCAGAGCTAAAGAATTCTGTAACCATATTTTGTACAAGTAGGCTAAAATGTTTCCCAGTGTATTAGTGACAGGTGGCAAGCCCATCGCCTAACAGTACTACAAGCCTTTATTCCCTTAGTCGCCTCATACGACATCCACGGGAAGACATGGAGTGGCACTATTCTAACCCGGCAACCACACGGTAAATATTATAGGCATAGCAATTTTACTATTTTTATCAACTAATTCACCTTTTGCATTCAGAAAGTATCATTTGGTGAAGTGGACCTGATGATGAAGACCTCAGGTGGCCAACGGAACTCCGCAACGGTACCTATTTCAAGGGTGGCGATAGGATATCTCGATTAAGATAGTTGAGCGACTGTCTGTACCGTCCTTTCTACGCACAATTAATTTGCAGTCAACCGAGCCCATACAAAGCCACTACAAGATGCAAGACGGTGTTATATTTGAGAATTTAAATGCATAGTCCGTTAGACCTCATACAAAAATAGTTCTCGTCTTGTTCCTAGAGGAGTAGGCAGAGCTACAGAATCACCAACAACTCTAAAAACTTGTTGATAATTCTGTAACCACATTTTGCATAAGACCGGTCTTGTGCTTTTCGCATCCACCGCTTTCCCGCGATCCTTACAAGGTCGTCACTCCATCTTGTCGGAGGCCTACCCACAGCTCGTGTCCCGGTCCGCGGACGCCACTCAAGAACCTTCTGACCCCATCGGCCATCAGTCCTGCGTGTGATGTGTGTGTTGAGCCTTGGGGGAGGCCTATGTCCAGCAGTGGACGTCTTTCGGCTGACATGATGATGATGATGATTTTGCATAAGGCTAAGACGTTTACCAGCGTATTAGTGACAGGTTGCAAGCCCATCGCCTAACAATACAAGCCTCTTACGATATTAACGGGAATGAAGACATTAGTAGTGCCTTGTTGGGAAATGTATGACTCGTCTAATTTGCGTGTTATGCCAAACTGCTTGACGTCCAGAAGCCCTGGACAAGATGCGTTCGGCGTTTGTTATCGACGATTGACGTAAAGCCGCTGTCAGACGGCCGCGTCGAGCGTCTAAGACAATTCGATGCATTTTGTCGGTTTTCGAAATTTGGTTACGTTAGCGTTAAGCAACTTGTCTAGATTCACCGATTCGTTGATAGTGATAACTTCATGCCTAATAAAGGCAATTGAGGCTTTAAGGGTATTAATGTATTTATAAAGACGACTAGAACTGTATGGAAGAGTCGGAATTAAGAGATAAGGTCTCTTTTTCAATGAAACACATCATGCTTCAATATTGATACTATATTAGTTGGTATGGAATTAAATAAAATGTAATAATTTGCCGTATGACCAGAGTTTAGTACCAATCCATAAACGTCTTGCCGTGGATGTCGTAAGAGGCGACTAAGGGAATAATGGCTTGTAGTACTGTTAGGCGATGGGCTTGCCACCTGTCACTAATGACAAACATCATAGCCTGATTTTGCAAAATGAGGTTACAGAATCAACAAAAAGTTTTTAGAGTGGTTGGTAATTCTGTAGCTCTGCCTACCCCACTCTGGGAATTACGGTGTGAAGGTATGTGTGGCTGTTAATAATTAATTCTGTTAATTGGCAACATGAGTCCTCTTTTACACGTCGGTTATATGGAGTGAATCTACTAGCGCTTTGGACTAGACCATCATTGCGGAGAAGCGCTGCAAGAAATTTCAGCAGACTGACATTTCCTATAAGAGTGAAAAAAAAATCCTAAGATCTTAAATTATTGCGTTGCGTTGAAATAAAGAGTTATTAAGAAACAAAGAAATATACCTTTACTGTCCACGTAAAAACAAAAGACTTAAGTTATTTAAAACTGCTATAATATACACAACCATATCTATTGAAATATAGGGTTGATTTTTATGTGTAGTGATTCGGCGATGCGTCGTTTCGGCGTGATGTATGCAAAACGTGAGTTACGCAAGACAAATTTAAAAGCTCTATTGATTTCGGGCCGCGAGATGGAGAGAGGTATCGTTTTAGATATCTTCCCCTTGCTTTTTGGCAATTTATTTAGGCATATTGAAATGAAAATGGCGACTATAAATAAGAGACACACTTCCTACATGGTCAAAATTTTTCACAGATGATACTTATGTCCAGATATAGGAATATTTGGGGCAAAATTAAATGACAGCTAGGGATTGACTATATCGATAAACTAAATTATCGATGCTTTTCCCATATACGTGGTCGCTCCAAGTTTTGTTTGTATTTTTTTTTCATTAAAAGTATGAATATAAAACAAAATAGAAACCAAAATTCTGGTTATATTTTATGTTTTTGGATCTTCATTCATAATCATCATACTTTTTTCCTCATTGTGTATTTCAGAATTACTGTCCCATTGACTATTGTTAAAGTAAACAATTAGAATTTGTTCCAAATTTTCGAGAGTTAATTTTCTCCGTCTCGATTGATAAATCCATTTCAGGTAGCTAAAAGCCTTTTGAATGTCTGTGGAAGTGGTAGGGGTAAAACCTAATTGAAAAATACACACTTACAAACAAAACTTGGAGCGACCACTAGTATAATGGGAAAAGCATCGATAATTATTTTATCGATATAGGCAATCTCTAGCTGTCATTTAATTTTGCCCCAAATATTCCTATGTCTGCTTATGTCTGTTGACGCTATAACAACAATTACTAAAAACAGAATAAAATCAATATTTAAAGGGACCCATACAACAAACGTGTTTTTTTATAGATAATGGTACCTACGGCACCCTTCTTCGTGCAGGAGCACGACTCACGCTTGGCCGGTTTTTTTCTTTGTTAACTAATTCCATTTTGAGTTATTGTTTTATGTTTTTTTTTGGTTTTCTGGTCTTGTGACCTGCCGTGGTGTCACCAAATGGTTTCAATCATGGTGGTCAATCTTCTTTCATCCATCCTGTCCAAATGACCGAACCATCGAAGCATGCCCTTTTCAATCTTAGTCACTACATCTTTTGTTTTCCACATTTCTCTCTGCTTTTTTCATTTCTAACTCTATCAATCATACGCAAAGAGCGCATTTTAACTGCATTTACACGACTTACATGCTTACTGTCATACTTTCTTTTATTTGTATCATTAAATTGCATGCTTGATACATACCAGACATCGAACCCGAGATCACTAGCTTCGAAGGCAGGGTCACTAGCAACTAGACTGATCACGCCATCACAACGGTCGATATATTACTCTGCTATTTAATATTTCTTATTTTATTCAATGTCGTCAAGAATATGATTACAATTTAGCAGCAATATGGGTTTAGACAAAGTGGAAAAAGTCAAGTGGCATGTGAGTTTGACGTTAAATAAAAACACACATTGTACGACTCCCTAACACTTAAACCATAGATAACATCGCTATCGATCGTTATCACGTCGCTATCGTCTCGTTATCGTGTTACTGTGGGTTGTTACAATTTTAAAATGTACCGTTTAATAGATAACCAATGATAAAACATTGTTCATTAAGAAGAGATTAAACTTTGAAACAGGATTTTCAAGTGGCTGTGTATTGGAATTGGAATTCTGTTTGTATCCAACGCTCGATTTGGATATGGTTTTTTAGTTTCCGTCCGTCCGTCCGTCCGCAGCCTTGCTAATACACACTTAGCATTGTACCGAAAAGTAATTTCTCAAATTGGGAAAGTTTCTTATGACAAAATCTCGGGAATTTCTAAGAATATTCTTAAACTTTGAGCAGAAAGAGAACATTGTCAATGCTCTCAAATGTTTCCGATAATATTCTCAATAATTTCTTGAGAAGATTTCTTAAATTCTGATAATGTTCTGCAACTTGTACATTGCTATACACACTTAGTTCTAGAAAGCTGTAATTTGGCATGAATATACATATTAGTCACGCCAACAAAGTGGTCAAATAAAATCTTGTTTTTTTTTAGTGTATCTACCTCCCCTAACACGTAACGTGTGGATGTATTTTTTTTCTCGTCTACCCCATAGTCTGGGGTGTGTTTGAGTGTCTTTCAAAAATATTGCGGGTTTGTGGAATCATTTTTCCATTAAAGTATTCGTTCATGAAATATTAAGCCTTAAAGCGATAATTTTTGTTAGAGTCAAGTATATCCCCCCCACTTCTAAATAGTTCAGTGGTTATTGAGTTACAAACGGTTTAAATGTTTATACCTACTGAAAACTTATTTGCGGTGTTGGTAAACTGACCGCGAGCTATGTCGATGTATGGGGATATCTATGGGGTTCACTTTTGCGTAGGGTATTATAAGACCAAAATGATTGCAAATGATCTCCCCCATAACCCCTAGAGGGGAATAGGTCGACTTACCAATAACCCTGTATATCAACTCACAGCCTAAACGACTGAACCTAGAAACTTTAAATTTGGTACCTACTGGGGTTCCAATCATGATGTAAGTGAGCACTATGAAAGGATTTTTTGAAAATCGACCCCCACCGGGAAGAAGGAGGGGGAGTAGCGGGAAACTAATTCTGTGTGAACAAAGCCGCGGGCGTAGGGGAGACCGGGGACAATTGAAACACGTCATGACTGAAACAAGTCAAATTTCTCAAAAACTATAATACCTACGAGTATGACGCAACACTCAGGACTCCGCCGGCCATATCTTAATATATGGGTCAGTAGCGCGCGAGCGACCGAGCAACGCAGCGGTGTCACGGAGCGATTTAATTTTTTCGCGGTCAAAAGTAAGTATTTCTCATCTTGTATATTTGTTAATAACTTTGTTTGTTCTTGTATTTTAACTGATTTAACTATTTTAGCGTGATTGTGATAAATTAACGAATGTTTATTATTGCCAATTATCAGTGTTCGAGTTGTTTTTGCGTTTAATATTTGACCTTGAATTAAAAACTGTGATTTGGGGATGGTAGGAACAACTTGCGTGTGGACGATTGAAACGTTTCATTCGTCCTGGCGTTTTAATCGTCCCCAAATGTAGTAGCCTTTAAATATGAGGAGGTTCTGTATTTGACGCATGTTTTTATTTAATAAATGTGAAAATGAATTTGCGCAAATGGCTTCTCTTTTATAATGATTTCTTTCATGGTCAATAATTATTATACCTACACTAACTTTTGCCCGTGATTTGGATAAATAAACCAATAGACAGAGTTACTTTATTCATATTAATATTATAGAAGTATAGATATAGGTGCCACTTTTGGTATTAGTCCGATATGTGCACCTACTACTTAGTATCATTCTGACGAATAGGTGAAAAACTTAAGTAACGCTCCTCTTGCATGAAGTTGTGTACAAAACTAGAATGGAATTTATGTCAAATTTCAAATATAGAATGTCGAACACTCTATACAGCTGATGTGTTACAACTACATGCAAGAGGAATTACGTTTTTGATTTTATTTTAATTCGGCATATAAGTAGCCGTGGTATTATTTTTATTGTAACTGTTTTTGTTTTATAATAAAACGATCTTAACCGATTATATTTTGTATATTATTTAAAATCCCGACGTTTCAAGTTTATCCATTCATTAAGTTATGATTGAAACACTGTTATGATTGAAACAAGCATTTTTGTATGTAGTATAATTATGCATTTTTAACACAATTCCATATCATTATAGCTTATTATAACATTAAAACTATTTTCTATTAAGCTTTATGTATAAGGTAGCCAGCAACAAAGAAAGCTACAAGTCATATATTTTTTTTTATCTGCGTTTGATGATCGAGATTTTCTGATGCTTATAAATGACGATATGTTTATGTTATGCTTGTGAACTTTTGATGGTCGTATTATATACCAATATAGCGATGAAAACGAGTAGGACTGATAACATTACTTTCATTGTGTCAAAGATATTACGGTGTTTCAATTGACCTTACATAGTGTTTCAATTAACAACGGTGTGAGGTCAATTGAACCACATTCCCCCATTCTCTTTATTACATTATTGTAAAATAACTATTAGTGATAGACTTACCAAATATACTTTATTTAGGAACCAGATAACTAACCTTGAAATAATTATGGCAAACATCTTTCTAACTTTAAAAATAAAACGGCAACAGGCAGTCAAAGTCAAATCGTTTCAATTGTCCCCGGTCTCCCCTATTCTAGTTTTTTTTTTTTATGGCATAGGAAGGCAATTGAGCACACAGGCCACCTGATGGTAAGTGGAAACTGTGACCCATAGACATTCGCATTCACAAGAGTGCAAATGCACTGCCAACCCTGAGGACTAAGATGGAATGCCTCTATGCTAGTCATTTCACCGGCTGTCTTATCCCCAAACCGTAACAACAATGCGAACACTGCTGCTTGGCGGTAGGTTAATGGATAAGATGGTGGTACCAACCCGGACGGACCCTGCACAAGGTCCTCCCACAAGTAGTATCTTATAAAGCTGCCATTACTGTCAGGTAAATAAGAGCTATGTGTAAACAATACAATGAAACGTCAAAAGCAATGAGGTTTAACAAAGTAAAATAAGGCGGTCTTTTTTATTATTAGCAAAATCAACTTGTCAAGATGCCGACAAGATATTTGTTAATGTAGATATAAGCGATAAAGCTTGTTATTCGATTATTATAGTTATCAGATATTACTTGATAGCGATAATGCTAAACCAATTTAAAAAAAACGGTGGAGTCGGTCTCGCCCACCAAGAGTTCCGTGCTTTGTACTGACTTTTTTTATTCTTCATCGTAAATTTAAAATCTGTTTATCTACTCACATATTAACCCCGTGTGGTTGCCGGGTTAGAATAGTGCCACTCCATGTCACCCCGTGGATGTCGTACGAGGCAACTAAGGGAATAAAGGCTTGTAGTACTGTTAGGCGATGGGCTTGCAACCTGTCACTAATACGCTGGTAAACATCTTTTTATACTCGTCGATTAAAATCTGTGTATTAAGATTTCATAGAGAATACTGCAACGTCACTCTTTTCATCGTTGTTACTTCCGAAACAATCGAAATAACTATTTCGATACGCTCTAGACAACCGAAAAAAATTTGAAAATAGAACTTCGGATATCCATATATGTGTCCTTGTAGACTTGGAGACTCGATCCGATACAAAATTGCCAATCTGTGGCGTTTCGCAACGTAGCAGCGTCGCGGCATCTGTCAAAAATCTACTATTCAATTATCTTGTGTCAAAGAAGTCGGATAGTAGAACACTTACGATATTTAGATTTCTTGTATACTCGTATTAATGACTTAAATTATTAATTTTAATGAACTCGTACAAAAAGTATTGTTCACAATAGTGTCATAATTAAGCTTTTTAATCTCGTACCTTACTTAGGCCACTCAGCAAGCTTCGTGGCCTAAACACGGTACTCGACTAAAAAGCTCTCTATTATAACACGATTGTGAAAAATACTATAGCCTATTTGTGCAAAATGTGGTTACAGAATTATCACCAAGTTTTTAAAGTTGTAGGTAATTCTGTAGCTCTTCCTACCCCACTCTGGGATTACAGGCGTGAAGGCATGTATGTATGTATGTATATTATAAGTCCTCTATTATGCGTTCAAAACCTTTGGGAAATGACCTGAAATATTAGAACCAATTTTACTATGAGATCTTTCTTGTCTGTGGTAGTAGGTAAAATCTGTACTGTAATGTTATTACAGTATCGATTTTGGTAATGTTATGAGTTTGAGTTTGAAGCTGTCAAAACTCAAGACAGTCTCTGTTCTCTTTTTTAATATAAGCCGCACGACGTTCAATTTCGAGTAACTTGAAAATAGGGACTTCATTCGTTTTTCTATGATTTAAAAAAGGAGGATTCAATTGCCGCCATAACTGTTCTCATTTGTTTGTTGGTCTTTTGCTGTTACGAAAGTAGGATAATTCTAAACTTATGATATGTGTGTAGATAATAGTATTTTATGTAACTGGTACATAAAGAGGGTCCTTAAAATACGAGTGTGGTTTCGGCCTTCGGCTCGTTTCATAATAACATCACACGAGTCTTTTAAGGCCTAATTATGTACAGTTGCATACATTACTTTATCTACACACATATTATAAGTACTCTTTCCGGATTTTAAAAACAGGCGGCAGAACAAACAAATGGCGGCAAAGCTAACCTGTGTCACGAATATGAATGTTTTTTTTTAATCATAGACTAACTAACAAAGTCCCTATTCTAATGTCACTCGACATCAAAACGGCGTACGACATTTTACTTAAAATATACCAAGTCGACGTTTAATAGATACTAGAATTGACCCCCTGTTTGAATTGTGTTGGTTTTGGAAGATGTTCCAAATTTAAACAACATTACTTTATCAACAGTTGTATCGTAATTTTAACTTTACAGTACAGCTACAGATAAGAAAAAATATCATAGTAAAATTGTATCTTGTAATGATGGTCATTGTCTACGGATTCTGAACGCATTATAGAGGACTTATGATATGAGTGTAGATAAAGTAGTGTATGCAACTGTACATAATTAAGCCTTAAATTACGAGTGTGTTTTTATGAAACGAGCGTTACCCTCCCATTATGCATCAGTTGCATAATCTACAATTAAGATTGCGCCAATGAAGCCCTTTCATACAATACCCCACACGACACCGTTTAAAATTTGGACCACCGTTCCTTACATTACGACTCTTTTACGAGTACGATGTTATTTTTATTTTGTGATTTTATTAAAAATGTATAGTTTAAAAAAAACCTATTCTTTTAGTATAGATATAGACGGTATTGCTTGCGTTTTATAATTTTAAGTCAACAGAAAATACCCTAATAATTTCAACGTTAACTTGAAAATCTGTTTTTTTCACAGCTTCAGGGGACGGTAGCTACGCGTTACCAAGATAAGGGGTCTTGACAGCCAGACGGACGGACAGACAATAAAGTGATGCAATAAAGGTTTCGTGTTTTCCTTTTGAGAACCCTAAAAAATCGCATATTTAACAGAGCATTGCATATTTTTAAACTCTTCTCACAAAAAAAGGAATGCGTGGTGTTTTTTTTAAAGGCATCGTCAGGGTCAATGATCCCACAGGCCAGCTGATGGTAAATAAAATCTGTGACATACAGACATTAAGAGCGTCGTTTCGGGGTACATGTATGTATGTATGTAAACACTTTATTGTACAAAAGAAAAAACAGAACAATACAATTAATATAAAAATATGTACAAAGGTGAACTTATCCCTTTAACGGATCTCTTCCAGCTAACCCTCACATGTAAATGTGAACTTGAATGAGATAGGTCTTTAAATGATTGTGCATCCGGTAGGGACTTGCTAGAAACCGCGTTTAATGCAAAATTTGTAAAATTTTGTTTTTAAGACTTACTAGGTTTTGAAATAGGGCAGCTGGATATTTGGGAGGACTTTATTGCCCAGCAGTTGGGACAAAATATAGGTTATAATTATACATAGAATAATAATAATTTCTTGACGACGCGTTTGTTAAGTTGGGAGTGACACTACCTACGGAGCTAGTAGACCCGGGTTCGATCCCGGTATGTCTTGGATGTATTTATATCGTTGTCTGGTATCCATAGTAAATAAAACAGCTTTCAAACTAGGTGAGTTGGTGTAACGAATAAATGATTTTCTTTCTTTCTTTCTTTCTTTTCTTTCTAGATTATTTATTCCCCTGATATTCATTCTTAAATTAATATGTTCAAGTTTCAAGAAGTTTTTAGAGTTGTTGGCAATTTTGTAGCTGTGCCTACCCCACTCGGGGAACGAAGACGTGACTTTATGTATGTATCGTTTTGTAATACATCATACAGCCGACGTCATAAATTATGTTTAAACTGGCATATGAAATTGTCATAGCAGATACAGTGACAAGGTAATAAAGTGTAAACATATATTTGACGTCAGCTCCACACGCTTAGACCTTGTTTGGGGCATTGTCAATTATGTGAGATTGTCCGCTGGTTTTTGATGTATTTTAGAAGTCATGAGGGAACATATACACATACAAGCCCACACACGTACATGTTAAAACTCAAGATTCAAAACTCAAATATTTATTCAGTAAATTGGCCACATGAGGGCTCTTTTACACGTCGGTAACATGGAGTGTATCTACTAGCGCTTCGGACAAGACCATCATTGCGGAGAAGAAGCGCCGCAAGAAACTCCAGCAGAAGGTCATTTTTTCAATTATTAAATACAATATTATTATACTTAAAAGTAAGTTACATTAGAAGGTAATAAAGTAATAAATAATTATTTTTAAAACTAACACAAATTAAAATGATATCCCTCCTTTTTGCTTCACCGTAGTCGGGTAAAAATAAAAACTCAGCAGTTATAAAGTGTATTTTTTAATTCCCACTGAACAAATCATGAACTTTCCCGCTATTTCCAGCTAAGGTCCCGGGATTCTCGTCTTATTCCCGGGAAAATCCCGTGGGAAATTGGAACTGTCAGAACTGTAACTAATGATTTTCCCGCCAGTTTGAAAGCATACACTATTTTAATGCCATATTCCAATATTACTATGAAGTAATCAGGCTTCATAAACAAATGAAGTGGAACTTGTTTTTTCTTTTTGGCCAGTGTCAACACACAGTCAGTATATTGACCTATTAACCCAAAAAAAGGGTCAGAAGATCTATTATCAGTAAAACCATATTATTCATGACGTGTCGTATTATTAACATCTTGATAGTAATATACCAGGGGATATATCGGAACTTCTTATTTAACTGGATAACACGATATGACGTGTTTATAGTATTGTCAAGTAGAAAAGAGCTATCAAAACTTTGATAACAGTAAAAAACTTAAGTAAATTACCTCTTGCATGTAGTTGTGTGCAAAACTAATATGGAATGAACGTTAAATTTCAAATATAGAATGTCGAACGGTCTATACAGGGCCTCTATCCCTCTACGACTGACGTGACGTGTATCAGACGTCGCCAATAAAAAATCGCCGTATACCGTGCGTGATATAGCTCTGTATCGCTCAGTACCTTCTTCTAACGACTCGCGGCATTGTAAGTTACTGTTAATATTTGTGAAAAATACCATTTTTTTTACCATATTCAAGTAAATTACATTTAAAAATTTAAAAGGTCATATACATGTTTATTACAAATTCCGCATTAAAATCAAATAATCATGCTATGCACTAAATAAACAATACTTACCATTGAACCATAAGTTTTTTTTCTATAGTTTATCAAAAATGACGTCTGACAGACTCCATCTCAGTAGAATGTTTCTAAAAAAGTCACCACAGTTGCAGAGGGCTATTCAACACGGTAAAAACCATACCGTGTTTGAGCTGTTATCGAATTGTCACCGATTTGATAGCTCTTACTTACTTGACAGTAATCGCGGCTGACGTCATAGCAATACCATAACAGGGCCGGTATTATAGGCGGTAAAAAAGATATCGTAGTTAACCTGTTATGGTATTGTTATGACGTCAGTCGCCATTACTGTCATGTAAATAAGAGCTATCGAAACGGTGACAAATCCAATAACAGCTCAAACACGATAATAATATGGTTTTTAATGTTTTTTACCGTTTTTACGGCCTACAACTACATGCAAAAGGTTATTTACTTGAGTTTTTCATCTACAATACCCTGACCGTGGGAATAGTCTCACACAAAAATTACCCCAGTCCCAAACTAAGCAATAGGCTTGTACAGTCAACAGCATAAATAAGTGATCATTTATGTACCTTGTCACTTTAACGTTGTGTTAGGAATGTTATACGAAATGGTGAAACGATTGATAGCGACAAGGTACATAAATGATCACTTATTTATGCTGTTGACTGTACTAGGGGTATTAAACAATAATTTAAAAACTTATACATAAAGATACTTTTTCGAATCAAATCGGAGACATACTGGAAAAGGGCCGAATCTTAAGTACTTACCCGAAACCGATGTGCGTGCATGACTCGATGTATGGATGTTGAAGAAGCGAAAGGAATTTGTCAAGATCGTAGCAAGTGGAAAGAAGTGGTCTCTGCCTACCCCTCTGGGAAACAGGCGTGATTAATAAGTTTAGTTAAGTTAATACATAAAGAGGAATAAGGCTTGTAGTACTGTTAGGCGATGGGCTTGCCACCAGTCACTAATACACTGGGAAACATCTTACCCTACTTGTGCAAAATGTGGTTACAGAATTATCAACAAGTTTTTAGAGTTGTTGGTAATTCTGTAGCTCTGCCTACCCCACTCTGGGAATGAAGGCGTGAGTTTATGTATGTATGTATGTAATACATAAAGAGAAATAAATACTGAAATACATAGAAAAAATCCATGACTCAGAAACAAGTACTTTTTCACTTGTGGGAGGACCTGGTGCAGGGTCCGTCCGGGTCGGTACTACCATCTTATCCATTTACCTACCGCCAAGCAGCAGTGTTTGCATTGTTGTGTTCCGGTTCGGAGATAAGACAGCCGGTGAAATGACTAGCATAGAGGCATTCCATCTTACGCATCCAACGCATTTGCAGTCTTGTGAATGCGAATGTCTATTGGTTGCAGTTTTTTTTTTTATGGCATAGGGAAGGCAACCGAGCACACAGGCCACCTGATGGTAAGTGGAAACTGTGACCCATAGACATTCGCATTCACAAGACTGCAAATGCACTGCCAACCCTGAGGACAAAGATGGAATGGCTCTATGCTAGTCATTTCACCGGCTGTCTTATCCCCAAACCGGAACACAACAATGCGAACACTGCTGCTTGGCGGTAGGTTAATGGATAAGATGGTGGTACCAACCCGGACGGACCCTGCACAAGGTCCTCCCACAAGTTTCCACTTACCATTCAATAAAAAAAAAAAAAAAAAAAAAAAAAAAAAAAAAAAAAAAAAAAAAAAAAAACAAATACTCGCTCTCATCACTAACGTCGTAATAGCGCCCTAGTGAAAAACAGATAATCAGATGCAATATGGTTTAGGGCGCGGCTATTCCTCGAGAAGATGAACAAGGAAGAGCGCAAGAACAAGGCAGAGCTGGTGGCCGAGCCGCCCGGCAAGGAGCATAGAATAGAGCCTCATTTATCTCTGTTTATTGGGAATGTCTCGCCCCTAAACCGAACCCCGGTTTAGCCCCGGTTTGAGTTATTCGACCGCGCCACAGCCGCATTGCGTCGCCGAGGGGACCGGACCGGACCGTGACCCGCAGTGTATTAACATTTCGAGAACATCTCGCCTCGCAAATCCGTGGAGCGGAATTGGTGGGTTGACGGATATGGTGTCAAGTCTGGGTAATAGGTCGTTTGGTTTATTGGTATCTAATCTTAGTTATCAACACTATTATATATTACATAATAATACTTTTATTATAAATAGGTAGGATAAGTACTACTGGACCGATTTCAAAAATTATTTCACCATTAAAATCCTGTATTATCCCTGAGTAACATAGGCTATGATTTATTTTTCCTCGTGGACAGAGTCGCGGAAAACAGTAATATTACTAATGAGGAAATTTGTATGTTTGAATGTTTGTCACTAAGTCACGCTGGCACAGATACTCGTATAGGTTAGGTCCTGGAATAGGACGTGTTAATAGTTTTTGTGCCGGGAAAGTTAACAGTTCCAGGGGGGTTAACAATAATCGTGGACAGAAGCTAGTTAATATAAAAATACATATTTCACACGACCACTTTTCTAAATAACCACTTATTAATAGCTTTTTAAAAGCATCATAGTCAAAACTCTTTTTTAAACATGTCTGGAATATTATTAAATATCTTAATTGCCATAACATAAACTTTTTTTTAATTGCCTGTGAACGGAACATAACAAGCAATCTAGACTTATTTCGCAATCTGTTATATCCACTTTTTTTTTAAATAGATCTATATTTTATCTGTATTCCACTTTATCACGCTTTATGTTGCAATTTAAACCTAGTTAAGTTGTGCCGGCGCGCGGCTGTGCCAAAACTGATAGGCCGCTAATTTATGGAACCGTAGCTGCCGGCCATTACATGCATCAGTAGCTACAAGTATACTATACTCGTAGAAATACACTGAAAATAACAGGAATATGATTACCCGAAAAAAAAAAACACTGTTTTTAGGGTTCCTACCCTTATAGTTTCGCCATGTCCGTCCGTCCGTCCGCAGCCTAGCTCAGAGACTCTTAGTACTGGAAAGCTGTAATTTGGCATGAATATATGTACATATTATGTATATATATATATATTTTTTTTTTTATTTTTTATTTTTTTAGTTTTCATATGTATTATTAAATTTATTCATAAGGATAATATTGTGCTGGCTTCATAAAATGTACCTACTCGTACCTTATTTACTTACTCCAGTTCTATTTTTGTATTTCTTGTGGTCATCTGTTATTGGCTTACTCAAATGTATCCATATCTTGGTATCTGATTTAATGTATCGCTGTTGATGTCCCAAATAAAATAAATAAATAAATAAATAAATATTAGTCACGCCAAAAATGTGATAAAACAAAATATTTAAATTTCTCGTCAACCCCCATGTAAAGGGTGTCGTTGGATAGCTCTTTCAAAAATATTGCGGGTTTGTAAAATCAATTTGTTTATGAAATATTTAGCTTTAAAGCGCTAATTTTTGTTAGAGTCAAGTGTCCCCCACTACAGCCAAAACTACTCATACTAAAATTTTGAAAAATATCATAAATTAAAGCACATATACAACACAATACAATAATATAGTACCATCGAGCTGGTCTGGTGATGGAGACTCAGGGTGGCCATAGGAACTCCTAAATTACACATGATAAACCCGTCGTGTTAGGGCTCGTTAGAATTGTCTTGACGAGTAGATGACGACTGTGCAAAAAAAAGTACAGTCAGCAACAGAAAAAATTGACTGGAACTTATTTATTTAAGACAATCAAACAGTTTCCGAAGGCATAGCCATTAAAAAGTTCTAAACTATAGTGATATTTTTTGAACAAAACAAGTGAACCAGCAGTAGGTTGTTCTTCATTAACCGTATATAAGTCCATCATGAACAAAAACATGTCCAGATGTAACATATACTAATGTGATGAAAGCAAGGGCATCCAGTTAAATAATGTGTTTTGGACACGACATCTTGTTTTCATTCAATCTTTAATATTACTCAAAGCAATACCAATCATAGGTATGTTATTCTTTATCACGGTCATTCCTAGGTCTATTCCGACTAGTTACATTGTTAGTTCCATTGATGGAACTAGATGGACTTTTTATTCCTAGTAGTTACATTCAACGAAGATGGATTCCGTAATGGAACAACATGGACTTTTTTTTCCAAGTAGTTACATTAATAATACTTATAATAAATATTATTAGATCAAATGATCATTATTTAACTGCGTTTTTTTTTAATTTCCTGCTATAAGGGACTCGACTCGCTTTATAAAAGCATTTTTTTAATATAGGCAAAGAAATTGAAAAAAGTACCTTCTATAAGGTTGCATTCGTTTTATATAAATTAATTATAAGTATAATTAATGTAACTACTTGGAAAAAAAAGTCCATGTAGTTCCATTACGGAATCCATCTTCGTTGAATGTAACTACTAGGAATAAAAAGTCCATCTAGTTCCATCAATGGAACTAACAATGTAACTAGTCGGATTAGACCCATTCCTACCTGACTGCCAGTGGAGGGTAGTGTGTTTGTCAGCCTATACGAACTCGTGGGCCGATTTTGATAATTCTCAGGTCAATCGATTTGTTTTGTGAGTAATAAAAATACAAAATGGCGGCAACCAGACGCCATAATTGTAAAATATAATAAATAAAGAATCATGACAAGTTTCTAGATTTTTTCATCATTTTTCATTACAATTAAAAAATCAGAGAGAAAAGGAGAATGAAAGAAGATGTAGTGACTAAGTTTGAAAAGGGCATGCTTCGATGGTTCGGTCATTTGGAAAGGATGGATGAAAGAAGATTGATGAAAGAGATATACAGATCGAAAGTGAGTGGAAGGGGCGGAAGGGGCCGCCCTAGGCGTACTTTTTCGAATCAAATCGGAGAAATACTGGAAAAGGGCCGAATCTTAAGTACCCGAAACCGACCTGCGTGCATGACATCGAGTCATGCACGCACGTATGAATGTTGAAGAAGCGAAAGAAATGTCAAGATCGTAGCAAGTGGAAAGAAGTGGTCTCTGCCTACCCCTCTGGGAAACAGGCGTGGTTTAATGTACAGGGCGAACGACATGAAGTGTTACCAAATTCACAAAATCGAGCCTGGCGTCAAAGTAAATGCGACTTACTATCGGGAAAATGTTTTGGAAGCTGCGTTGGAGCCTTGGGCACGCAAACATTTCGGTAGTAGACCGTGGACATTACAACAAGACTCTGCCCCGGCTCATGAAGCTCGTGTGAACCAAGAATGGCTGAACAACGCGTGCCACAATTTATTTCGTCCACACAATGTCTTTCGAATTCCCCAAACGCGAACCCGATGGACTTCTATTATCTGGTCCATTGTGGAGAGCAAGGTGAGGAGAAGAAAACATGCCAGTATGGATGCATTGAAGAAAGCGATCGTACGTAATTGCCATTGCATACCGCAGGATCACATTCGTGCAGCGTGCAACTCATTTTTCTACCGTCTGAAGGCCATAGACAGCAGAAGGTGGTCATATCGAGTTAAAATAAAGTAATCTTAAAAATGTTATATCTTTTTCTCATTTTTTTCTTAATAATGAATAATTTAAGACAACAACAAAAAAATCGTAGCCTTTTGAATTTGGTAACACTTCATATCGTTCGCCCTGTATGTATGTATGTAAATGATCATTTAGTATTTATAAAGGTTTAAAGTTTTAGATAGTCGGATTAGTAGTACCACATCATGTCTTCCCGTGGATGTCGTAAGAGGCGACTAAGGGAATAAAGGCTTGTAGTACTGTTAGGCGATGGGCTTGCAACCTATCACTAATACACTGGTAAACATCTTAGTCTATTTGTGCAAAAAGTAGTTACTGAATTATCATCAAGTTTAAGTTTTAGATAATTCTGTAGCTCTGCCTGTATGTATGCGTGTAGAAAGAATACAGAATAAAGTACTTAAGTAATACTACCTACCTCAGGGCGTCGTTACGTACATTATAATATAATTACTCCCCGAAGTGAAATCAATGAAACCTTCAGAATGTCATTGGCATTAATAAGGCGCACGTCAAATTTCGTTAGTTCGAAAAATAATCTTGTGTCACTCGATTAAAGTCTAAAATCACTTTGGCATATGTCCTTGATTTAGGTCGTTGGGCATTACGAGGTTAACGGTGGTCCGCGCCCTTGGATTTCAATACAAAATTGTCTCCTTCTCGTTTGTAAGCAAGTGGGATTGTTCATATTTTTTAAATTACTCTAATTTGAAAGTTATTTCGAGGAATAGGATTTTAAAGCAGATCTTCATTATTAAGTTTTTGAAATACCTATTTATCTATTTCGGACATTTCGACAAAAGTATATTTGACCTTTGTTTGACTTTCGTTTTTGGCTTGAAGCCCTCCTAGGTGTATCTTATGAGTTAGGCGAAAACCGTTTGAAATAGTATGTTTTAATACACTATTTAAATCACTTTTTATCATTAGATATCATTTAATTGTTGTAATTTATTATAAAATGCCTATCCAAATTTAAAATAATCATGTCATCCATAGAATATCTGCTAAATAAATAAAGATATTAAAAGAAAACTATTGAGTCACATACAAAATTAATGAAATTGGTCTCTTAAAATTACCTATTCTTTCGAATTAGATTGTAAAGTGTTTCTTATTTTGTATTGTGTGAAAAGCATAAAGTTTTGTACGAAAATATTAATGGCTAACTTATGTTTGCGTATTTTGTGATTGTTTTTATAACGCATTTGCTTGTTGGAAACGTACTTTTATGGGTCCGTAGTCAAACTAGGAACCCTTAGTTTCGCCATGTCCGTCCGTCCGTCCGTCCGCGGCCTAGCTCAGAGACTCTTAGTACTACAAAGCTGTAATTTGGCATGAATATACATACTAGTCACGCCAACAAAGTGGTAAAATACAATCGTGAAAAAAAAAACTGTGCCTCCCCTACTCGTAACGTGTTTTTTTTACTCGGTTACTCCATAGTGTGGGGTGTCGATGGATCATCATCATCATCATTATCAGCCGCAAGACGTCCCCTGCTGGACAAAGGCCTCCCCAAGGTTTTCCACAACGTCCGGTCCTCTGCTGCTGTCATCCAGCGGTTTCCCGCGACCTTTATCAGATCGTCAGTCCACCTTGTGGAAGGTCTGCCAACACTTCGTCTCCCGGTTCGCGGTCGCCACTCTAGAACCTTTCCGCTCCGAAGGCCATCAGTTCTACGAGCAATGTGCCCCGCCCACTGCCACTTAAGGTTTGCAATCCGGTGAGCTATATCAGTTACTTTAGTTCTCCTGCGAATCTCCTCATTCCTGATTCGATCTCGCAAGGAGACACCCAGCATAGCTCTTTCCATCGCCCTTTGAGTGACCTTGAGCCTTTTTATGAGGCCCATTGTAAGCGACCATGTCTCGGATCCATACTACATCACATGTCAATGGATAGGTCTCTAAAAATATACCGGGTTTGTAAAAAAAAAAAACTATTACGGTATCCGTTTATGAAATATTAAGTTTTAAAGCGCAAAGTTTTGATCGAGAAAAGTGTTCCCACCCACTTCAGCTAAAACTACAAAAGCTAACAATCTGAAAAATATCTTTAATGAAAGCACATATGAATAATTTAATAGGAAAACTATCACTACTAAGTAGACTTCAGTGGTTCTTGAGTTACAAACGGTTTAAATGTTTATACCTACCGAAAACTTATTTGCGGTGTTGGTAAACTGACCGCGACCTATGTCGATGTATGGGGATAACAGTATTCCAACGGCAAAGTTAAGTTTGTCGCGAGGTCTAATTTGTTTGCAGTAACGGCTTCGGAACCCTACACTGAGCATGGTCCGACATGCTCTTGCCCGGTTTTTTGGTAATAAAAACCAATTTTTACCATATATATTCAATGGATTATCTCTTGACCATAGAAACTAGTATAGAAACGTGTTAGATATGGTTAAGCCTCCAAGCAAGTGCCTCGTACCATTTTGTAGTCTTATAGCTCAAATTTTTATATAGATCTAGTAATTTTAATCAAAAACTTCAATGGCCTCGCTCATTGATTTATTCTCAAGCGAAAATAAACTGCCGTGTCCCGGTAATAAATGAGAATCCATCTTAATTAGGGACTAATTATCAAATTAACGATGTTTTCCTGGCTTAATTCGGAGTTTCCTTTTACGTGAAAAAACGAAAATGGTAACTATTTTCGGTGGAGGGATTTACTTAGCCGGCTACTTAGCGAAGTTATTTTAGGATATTGTTTAATTTAGGGTTGTTTATTTAATTAATTTTATATATACATACATATCGTCACGCCTGTAATCCCAGAGTGGGGTAGGCAGAGCTACAGAATTACCTACAACTTTAAAAACTTGTTGATAAATCAGTAACCACTTTTTGCAAAATTAGGATAAGATGTTTACCAGCGTATTAGTGACAGGTTGCAAGCCCATCGCCTAACAGTACTACAAGCCTTTATTCCCTTAGTCGCCTCTTACGACATCCACGGGAAGACATGGAGTGGCACTAAAGACTGTACGCGATAAAATCCGGGCATGCATGCTCTGGTGTATCTTTGCAACGAATGTATATTTTCAAGCAGTTTTTTTTTTCATAGCTTGTATAGTTATATTACTATATAATAAAATAAAATCATATCACATAATGTATGGGTATGTGTGAGTTTTCGTCAAATATATTCTATCATACCTTTCCACTTCTGTCCAGCGTTTTTTGACAATCTTCACTCGCTTCCTGCTACAATGTCACAACTGTATTTATATTTTTACAAGCTGTTTTACTCACATTAGAATGTCATCTTACCAAAAAAATACTTTTTCTAACTCATTTCTATTTGTAGTAGTCAGGAAGACTTTCTACTTCAAGCACTGAAGGTTGTTTTTGTATGGGAGGCATTTATTTGTCAAAAAGTCAAATTCGACAAAGTTAAAAAAATCAGAACTATCTCAATCTCAATACAATTAGAAAAGTTTTAACTACTGTGAAAAAATAATGTAATAAGGTATAATTTGGCTTGTATAATTAAAAATAAAAAAATGTTTTTAACACGAGAATTTAGTAAAGACTGTCAGAAGACCGTGTACAAAAAAATATTGGTACTGCGGATTATATAATGGTCTAAGTCACAGACGCTCTAACATTTTATTATGATTGTATATTTATTATGTCGTTTCATAACCACTGACTATTACAAAAAAGTGCTGCTTGAAAATTAGCATTCATTCAAAAAATACACCAGAGCATGCATGCCCGGATTTTATCGTGTACAGTCTTTATTCTAACCCGGTAACCACACGGGCAATCAATTTTATCTTGTGACAAAATTACTATTTAACGTAGTTCTAAAAAAAGCTCTAGGTTTTACAGTAGGTATTCTCCCGTAACTTATTTTTACTGCGCGGTGCCAATTTTTATCAGCTTTTATACGTATGTTTGTTCCTTTATGCGCTCTAGAAACTAAACGTATGGACCAATTATGATGATTCTTGTGGCAATCGATTTGTCTTAATCTTGTGAGTGTCATTTAAGGTATGACAGTAATTCAAATTTAATATGGCGGCAACCAGACGCCATAATGATATTGTAAAAAATAAAAAATACCCTATTTCTCATAGTTCGATGACATCTAACTATGAGAAATAGGGTATCATTGAATAGATATAATTAGAACTACAACTTAAATAAAGATGCGTGATTCAGATGTCAAAGCATAGCTTTGAAATGGCGCCGACTCAGCACGTACTGCGCGCATTGCTGCGCCAGCGCTGATATGCTGACGGGACCTGACGGAGTGAAACGCACTCAGTCACTAACTAGCCAACTCTGTTCATCTCTAGCCGTGTTTGACAATCACTTTCTCGGTCTCAAAATTAAACAAAATAATTTATTTCAGCCTATTTAAATTAAACCAAGTAAAAGATAAAGATAAAAGATGTTTATTCAGTAAGTAGGCCGCACGGGCACTTTTACACGTCAAAAATCTACCAGCGCTTCACAAGAGACCACTGCTGAGAAGAAACGCCGCAAGAAACTCAACAGTCAGTTGTTTTTTTAATATTGCTTATATAATAAATATTAAAGCAAAGTATAATTATATTTAAACTAGAGAATGCTCCTACACACACACACGCACGCATACGCACACGCCCACACACACACATACACACACACACAAACATACACACACACACACACACACATACACACACACACACACACATACACACACACACGCCTATTTTTCTTTTATATTCTTTTGTATTTTCTTTTATATTTATAACTTTTTAATTTTTAAACATAATTCTTAAGCACCTATGGAGGAGCGGGATCTCCTGACACAGGTTTTTTGTAAACTTAATAGGAGATCTCACAATGTTTTGTCATGTTATTGTGATTTATAAGAATAAACAATTTTTCGATTTTTTCAATTTTTTCAATAATAATAATCTTAACCTAGCATTATAAAAAAAGTTAAGTAGCTAAGTTAAAGCCTTGTTAGGTACTATATAGCATAGCATATGAAGTTTCTGTTTAAATGTACTCTAACGAGCATTTCTAATTGGTGCCATTCGACTGATCTAAAATTGTATGTGCTAAAAAAAAATTGTCAAAAATGTTTCCTATAATATTGAATGGCATACTTATTTATTACCATAAAGATTTTTATACATATATATTTTTTGTTCTAAAGCACTTTTGGTCGAAAATTTCAATTACTAAACGGCTCAAAATTCAAAATATTTATTCAGTAATTTGGCCACATGAGGGCTTTTTTATACGTCAGTCAGTAACATGGGAGTGAATCTACTAGCGCTTCGGACAAGACCATCATTGCGGAGAAGAAGCGCCGCAAGAAACTCCAGCAGACGGTCATTTTTTCAATTATTATAGTACATTATTGCCTAGGCAGTGAAGCAGGCAATTGCGGGCCGAGAATTGGTTTAAACGGACGAGCTTGCGAGTCCGTTTAAAAATACGAGGCCCGCAATTGCCGTTCCTGCCGAGGCATATATAGTGCTTTTCTCAAAAATCGCAAGAAAAAAATCGCATATCAACACAAACTTCACGTGAAATAACCTCACTCTTTACCGCCATTATTTTTATGACAAGGAGAAACGCAAGCTTTTTTTTAGAAAAAAAAACTCAAGCTATTCCAGACACAGATAAAAAAGTTACGTTTCGAATAAAATTTGGATGTATAACACTTGCGCCCTCATTTTATTATGGCCGTTTTCACTTTTTAAAAAGTTACAAACTAGATAACAATGAAATTTGTATGCAACATTGCGGGCTTGTGTAGCGAGCACGCAATGTAATTTTTTTTTTATTTGGGAACTGTCTGTAAACTATGTACTTCGCGTCTCAGTATGGAGTTAGTAATGTCAACTTTTCCGGTCATTTTTGAGAAAAATACATTAATACTTAAAAGTAAGTTACATTACAAGGTATAATAGTAATAAAATATTATTATTTTAAACTAACACAAATAAATCTAAATCCATAATATTCTTTTGTCAAAGCCCCCCTCAGTATAAAATACCTAGGTCTCAACTTATCTATAGGTTAGGTTAGGTTAGGTTAGAATTTTGTCAAGGCGCGCAGCGCTACAACTGCGTCGAATAGGAGCCCAGCAAAGCGGAGCTCCGTCGACTTCGCCTCACGGTCAGCGTTATACCAAAAAATCATTCGAGATTTTTTTTTATTCTACGCAAAATTAAATTAAATTCTATGAACTTAACAATTTTTCGACCAAACAATATTATACAAAACCATTTCGATCAAACAATTTTCGACATTTTAATAATAAGACGAAACGTTGGCATGCAAAAAAATATGTGGCGAAACAAAAATAGGCCAAACAAATTTAGACCAACCGATATACTGTTTGAAGTTTATTGATCAATATTTGTGCTAGAGTCGTCTAGAAAGTATTTATTGCGATGACACGCCTTGTATTCAGACGACGAGGGCCAAGTTACAAACAGTTAATCTTTCAAAGGCATTCTAAACTTCTAAACAAACTGTTGGACTCCATACAAGTTGGTATAGACTGGAACAAAAACGTCGCTTCTATTCAAGAAACTTTACGGCATTTTCGACTCAATGACCTACCAATTAACGATTCAAATGCTTCCATTGTTATTGAAGTTATAACTTTTATTTGGCAGAGTAGGAATTGATAAGAGCAGAATATCAGAATGGCGGACAGAGCTGAAGCGACGTTCTGAATTTCCTCTAGTTTTGGGTTGTCTATTGTTGAGTTTGTGATCCTTGTCGTGTCTATAGAAATATGAGATACGGTGTGTTAGTTTTTCTGGCTTTATAGGCGGCTTATTGAATAGTAATGGTATAAGAATTTTCAATTTAATGTCGTTACCGATAGAATATATAATGCTTCGAATGCTACATTGTAGGTAGTACTTTCTTTCCCACGGTAGTCCTATTTATTGTGTTTATTCAACGTTTAACAAGTTAATTAAGTCGTAAAAACTATGGGAATAAAGGCGCGAATATTTTCAAACCCATCGCGTTAAATCTAAACATATGGCAGAAACCGGACTAGTTGGAAAAATTACGTAAAAAAATACCTTGTGGCGTACTAACAGAAATTTGTTTAAGTATTTATTTTCTGAGCAGTATGTATAATAATAAAATAAAAAAAACAAGTTTCTATTAGTGTTGCATACTCCACTAAATCGACGGTGTAGTACCGTGAACTCGTAGCTGCCATTTTGACTATGGTTACATTAAATGTAATTTTTATTGGCTTAAGATACTGGTTTGGTACTATTTTAATTTCTTCTTTTTTTATGTCTAAAGTAATAATGCCAAATTGAATTTAAAGCGTATCGATATAAAAATGTAACTATCGTCTAAATGTCAGTTAGGAGTTCATGGTACTACGCCGTCGAAAAATATATTAGTGGCCTTAACAGTGCTGTAGTGTCACTAACAACGGATCCCGCGAGTGACGTGCGCTCGGTGAAACGTTGAGAATAATTTGTCACCCAGAGGGACATTTAGGGGACCGTTTAAGAAATAATTAACTAGTAATGAAAATATCTAAAACTCAGAAACTGTTCCCAATAATCACACAAATTCTTTCCCTATCCATGTATCGAACCCCAAATCAATAGCTTCGAAGGCAGTCACTAAGTAACAACTAGGCTTATCATGTCAGTAATTTCAAACCTACCCTTCACGGGACAAAATAAAACAGGATGAGCAGGTTGATAGCACATGTAAATTTGCCGGGTTATACATTTTCCGCGTGTCATTAGTCGTGTCACGTCGAGAAATGTACAACACGGCTAATTTGCGTTTTATCTCAAACTGCTCAGCATTCAAATTTCTTGATGATGCAACAGTAAACAGCAGTGCTTCTTTAAACTAAGGTATATTGAGTACGCGCTGCAAGCCACCACAAACAAACAGGCAATAATTTACTTTATTACGTTCCTATTGAATTGCATTTGACTATAGTCGCAGTTACATACAAAATAAAATATATTCACTTGTTTCACTAATGAATGATGGACAGATACGTAAACCACGAGAGTCGTAAGAGAGATAACTACGTAAGCAATTGCGCTTCGAGTGTCACCGGGAAGATATAGATAATGTTTTTTTAATGGAACAGAACGGACATGTAAGAGTAACGTAGGCAGGTAACAAATAAAAATAAAACAGCTTTTATAATAGTAAAGGTATATAGTCGGAGGACTTATTAATATCCACTTTTTAAATTATTATAATATGCCATAATATTGAATATCATGAAATAGTATCAACAATTTTATGGGACCTAACTGCGATCCACTTCTCTTTTATGACATCGTTACACATTTCGAAGATTCAAACAAAACTTGCGAAAAAGTGTCAAGTTTATAATACAATCGAGTATTTTGTTTCTAATCGTGTATTTACGTTTAACAGTCTCGAGGTTATACGACTATGTTTAATATATCCAAAGAACAGACACAAAGATAAGCGTTATGGTTATTAAGATCCAGACTCCAAATCCCGGAACGCTACCGACTTTATCATATATTACAGGGTAGGCGAACCTTTATGCATCAACGTGCCATTTTTTCTACAGAATGTTTAATGGGTTCATTGACGTGCCATCAAATAATTTTAACTTTCTGATTATTTGGAAAATAATAATAATAAATACTATCAAAACTCTTTATTAAACATTTTTTATGATCGGCGACGTGCCCAAAATATTGTGTCGCGTGTCATCAATGGCACGGGTGCCATTGGTTCGCCTACCCTGATATATTATATGCCCTCTTAATTCGCCCGGTTATAATAGATACCAACGATGTCGCATCTGTTTTTTTAGTCTATGCATCCATCTTTATCATACACGCGATTTATTTAAATTTCTATCTCTTTTCTTGTTCATTTTAAATAAACTAAAATACAAAGTAAAAATAAAAAAAATCGTACAGTTACGCTTGATATTCAAAATTCAAAATTAGTAATTTGTGCACTTCCAAAGCACACACGACGCCATTTTACTTATTTTTGCTCAACCTCAGCTCACGTCAATTTCGTCGCCATGTATGATGTGAACCGAGAGCGAGATTGGTCAATTGGGTCTTTTATTAAGCTTCAACTCGGGCGTGGAAGTGACATATCTATTTCTTTTTTATATGTAATATCATTGATCAAACTCCACAGGACGCAATAGGCCGGTTTAGTCGGGGCCTTGCCGTAGTAGCGTTTGGTTACGTGAGACAAGCGGTAAAAAAAAAGATAAAAGATGTAGGCCGCACGGGCACTTTTACACGTCAAAAATCTAGCAGCGATTCGCAAGAGACCACTGCTGAGAAGAAACGCCGCAAGAAACTCAACAGTCAGTCGTTTTAGTTAGTCGGTAGTAGTGGAAACGAATTTTACACTATGACAGTGATTAGTTGCTAAGCCTAGAACTGTACAAGTAAAATCAATAACACGACGAAGTATAATATAACAGAATATCATTAAATATTCAACAAAGAAGGCAATTGGTCAGTTTACACACAAATTTGCAAGTAAATTGACCCATTTTGATTGCTAGTGTCGTGTAGAAATACCGTTTGACGGCATCGCTATTCCGCTTATGATAGTAGAAAATAGACTCTTTGACCTTGTTTTAAGGCTCCAAAGTGAGCTTTGGTATTTTTAAATTATTCCGTTTGTGAGCTGCCGGCATTTCAAAGCAAACTCCGATATCAATATTCAATTTAATTGGACCCTTTAAGTGTTACAAACGGTTTGAAACTAGAGATCATTAAGAATTGGCAGAGAGTAATTGACTTATATTTCTTGGTCTTTAGTTTGCAAGAACTGCTACAAGTTAAGGGATCTGCAATATTTGGATTTATTTGAACGTTACTGTGTTTTATAGGATTATGCGATGGACCACACAAACGAAATTCTTCCTATTCGTGATTCCCATACAATATGGATTCCACACAACTGCAGTTTACTCCATTCGTAATTCTACACATTCTATATTTTGACGCAATCGGAATTCTTCCTATTCGCGATTCTACACAAAATGAGTTTATCGCAACTGCAGTACTCTATTCGTAATTCTACACATTCTATATTTTGACGCAATCGGAATTCTTCCTATTCGCGATTCTACACAAAATGAGTTTATCGCAACTGCAGTTTACTCCATTCGTAATTCTACACATTCTATATTTTGACGCAATCGGAATTCTTCCTATTCGCGATTCTACACAAAATGAGTTTATCGCAACTGCAGTTTGCTCCATTCGTAATTCTACACAGTCGATATTTTAACGCACTCGGGATTCTTCCTATTCGCGATTCTACACATAATGAGTTTATCGCAACTGCGGTTTACTCCATTCGTAATTCTACACAGTCGATATTTTAACGCACTCGGGATTCTTCCTATTCGCGATTCTACACATAATGAGTTTATCGCAACTGCGGTTTACTCCATTCGTAATTCTACACAGTCGATATTTTAACGCACTCGGAATTCTTCCTATTCGCGATTCTACACAAAATGAGTTTATCGCAACTGCAGTTTGCTCCATTCGTAATTCTACACAGTCGATATTTTAACGCACTCGGGATTCTTCCTATTCGCGATTCTACACATAATGAGTTTATCGCAACTGCGGTTTACTCCATTCGTAATTCTACACAGTCGATATTTTAACGCACTCGGGATTCTTCCTATTCGCGATTCTACACATAATGAGTTTATCGCAACTGCGGTTTACTCCATTCGTAATTCTACACAGTCGATATTTTAACGCACTCGGGATTCTTCCTATTCGCGATTCTACACATAATGAGTTTATCGCAACTGCGGTTTACTCCATTCGTAATTCTACACAGTCGATATTTTAACGCACTCGGGATTCTTCCTATTCGCGATTCTACACATAATGAGTTTATCGCAACTGCGGTTTACTCCATTCGTAATTCTACACAGTCGATATTTTAACGCACTCGGGATTCTTCCTATTCGCGATTCTACACATAATGAGTTTATCGCAACTGCGGTTTACTCCATTCGTAATTCTACACAGTCGATATTTTAACGCACTCGGGATTCTTCCTATTCGCGATTCTACACATAATGAGTTTATCGCAACTGCAGTACTCCATTCGTAATTCTACACAGTCGATATTTTAACGCACTCGGGATTCTTCCTATTCGCGATTCTACACATAATGAGTTTATCGCAACTGCAGTACTCCATTCGTAATTCTACACAGTCGATATTTTAACGCACTCGGGATTCTTCCTATTCGCGATTCTACACATAATGAGTTTATCGCAACTGCAGTACTCCATTCGTAATTCTACACAGTCGATATTTTAACGCACTCGGGATTCTTCCTATTCGCGATTCTACACATAATGAGTTTATCGCAACTGCAGTACTCCATTCGTAATTCTACACAGTCGATATTTTAACGCACTCGGGATTCTTCCTATTCGCGATTCTACACAAAATGAGTTTATCGCAACTGCAGTACTCCATTCGTAATTCTACACAGTCGATATTTTAACGCACTCGGGATTCTTCCTATTCGCGATTCTACACAAAATGAGTTTATCGCAACTGCAGTACTCCATTCGTAATTCTACACAGTCGATATTTTAACGCACTCGGGATTCTTCCTATTCGCGATTCTACACAAAATGAGTTTATCGCAACTGCAGTACTCCATTCGTAATTCTACACAGTCGATATTTTAACGCACTCGGGATTCTTCCTATTCGCGATTCTACACAAAATGAGTTTATCGCAACTGCAGTACTCCATTCGTAATTCTACACAGTCGATATTTTAACGCACTCGGGATTCTTCCTATTCGCGATTCTACACAAAATGAGTTTATCGCAACTGCAGTACTCCATTCGTAATTCTACACAGTCGATATTTTAACGCACTCGGGATTCTTCCTATTCGCGATTCTACACAAAATGAGTTTATCGCAACTGCAGTACTCCATTCGTAATTCTACACAGTCGATATTTTAACGCACTCGGGATTCTTCCTATTCGCGATTCTACACAAAATGAGTTTATCGCAACTGCAGTACTCCATTCGTAATTCTACACAGTCGATATTTTAACGCACTCGGGATTCTTCCTATTCGCGATTCTACACAAAATGAGTTTATCGCAACTGCAGTACTCCATTCGTAATTCTACACAGTCGATATTTTAACGCACTCGGGATTCTTCCTATTCGCGATTCTACACAAAATGAGTTTATCGCAACTGCAGTACTCCATTCGTAATTCTACACAGTCGATATTTTAACGAACTCGGGATTCTTCCTATTCGCGATTCTACACAAAATGAGTTTATCGCAACTGCAGTACTCCATTCGTAATTCTACACAGTCGATATTTTAACGCACTCGGGATTCTTCCTATGCGCGATTCTACACAAAATGAGTTTATCGCAACTGCAGTACTCCATTCGTAATTCTACACAGTCGATATTTTAACGCACTCGGGATTCTTCCTATTCGCGATTCTACACAAAATGAGTTTATCGCAACTGCAGTACTCCATTCGTAATTCTACACAGTCGATATTTTAACGCACTCGGGATTCTTCCTATTCGCGATTCTACACAAAATGAGTTTATCGCAACTGCAGTTTGCTCCATTCGTAATTAGACACAGTTATTTTCAAACAATGATAGTGTTTTATTCTGTACAATATTATTTCAATTCATTTTATTAGAAAGAGAGTTCCGCTAATATTACCTACAAGTTATAAATCATTATGAAACAGGCCCCAGGTATATACAACGTTGTATGGCCCCGGTCGTCACTTTGGTTGAGGGCTACTATAGGAAGATTGGGGGCAACGTTGTACGGTGATTTGTAGGTCAGAGGTCAAGATAGTTGTAACCACTGCGAGTCCACTTGAAACGAGAAGAAAGATGCCAGATACACGAAATAAGTCCAAGTCTTCAATCACTGTGCGACACAAAGGCATAAAAAGTACAAATAACTATCAGAAAAAAAATTTGAACACCTAATTACCCAAAAATTAAAGTCTAAAACAAATTACACGTCCACCATCTTTTAACTTTGCAAATGCCCCCCCCCCCCTTATTTTATTTACTTATTTCACAGCAAGCAAATAGCAGCAATTTGACAATGCCAATCTACGACAACACAATAACGTGACATCTTCTGTCATGTAAAATGCAAAATAGTTTCTAATAATCTTATCTAAGTGCTTCAACCAATAAGTTAGAATGTCGAGATACTTAAAATGGTAAGTACTCAATCAATTCATCGAAATATTACAATGTTTATTGTGTGTTGCTTCAAAATAAAACAAAATAAACATCTGTTACGAATTATAGACCTGGGGCCTGTTTCATAATGATTTATAACTTGTAGGTAATATTAGCGGAACTCTCTTTCTAATAAAATGAATTGAAATAATATTGTACAGAATAAAACACTATCATTGTTTGAAAATAACTGTGTCTAATTACGAATGGAGTAAACTGCGGTTGCGTTGAACCCATACAGTACCGAATCTCGAATAGGAAGAATCCCGAGTGCGTTAAAATATCGACTGTGTAGAATTACGAATGGAGTACTGCAGTTGCGATAAACTCATTATGTGTAGAATCGCGAATAGGAAGAATCCCGAGTGCGTTAAAATATCGACTGTGTAGAATTACGAATGGAGTACTGCAGTTGCGATAAACTCATTATGTGTAGAATCGCGAATAGGAAGAATCCCGAGTGCGTTAAAATATCGACTGTGTAGAATTACGAATGGAGTAAACCGCAGTTGCGATAAACTCATTATGTGTAGAATCGCGAATAGGAAGAATCCCGAGTGCGTTAAAATATCGACTGTGTAGAATTACGAATGGAGTACTGCAGTTGCGATAAACTCATTATGTGTAGAATCGCGAATAGGAAGAATCCCGAGTGCGTTAAAATATCGACTGTGTAGAATTACGAATGGAGTAAACCGCAGTTGCGATAAACTCATTATGTGTAGAATCGCGAATAGGAAGAATCCCGAGTGCGTTAAAATATCGACTGTGTAGAATTACGAATGGAGTACTGCAGTTGCGATAAACTCATTATGTGTAGAATCGCGAATAGGAAGAATCCCGAGTGCGTTAAAATATCGACTGTGTAGAATTACGAATGGAGTAAACCGCAGTTGCGATAAACTCATTATGTGTAGAATCGCGAATAGGAAGAATCCCGAGTGCGTTAAAATATCGACTGTGTAGAATTACGAATGGAGTACTGCAGTTGCGATAAACTCATTATGTGTAGAATCGCGAATAGGAAGAATCCCGAGTGCGTTAAAATATCGACTGTGTAGAATTACGAATGGAGTAAACCGCAGTTGCGATAAACTCATTATGTGTAGAATCGCGAATAGGAAGAATCCCGAGTGCGTTAAAATATCGACTGTGTAGAATTACGAATGGAGTAAACCGCAGTTGCGATAAACTCATTATGTGTAGAATCGCGAATAGGAAGAATCCCGAGTGCGTTAAAATATCGACTGTGTAGAATTACGAATGGAGTAAACCGCAGTTGCGATAAACTCATTATGTGTAGAATCGCGAATAGGAAGAATCCCGAGTGCGTTAAAATATCGACTGTGTAGAATTACGAATGGAGTAAACCGCAGTTGCGATAAACTCATTATGTGTAGAATCGCGAATAGGAAGAATCCCGAGTGCGTTAAAATATCGACTGTGTAGAATTACGAATGGAGTAAACCGCAGTTGCGATAAACTCATTATGTGTAGAATCGCGAATAGGAAGAATCCCGAGTGCGTTAAAATATCGACTGTGTAGAATTACGAATGGAGCAAACTGCAGTTGCGATAAACTCATTTTGTGTAGAATCGCGAATAGGAAGAATTCCGATTGCGTCAAAATATAGAATGTGTAGAATTACGAATGGAGTACTGCAGTTGCGATAAACTCATTTTGTGTAGAATCGCGAATAGGAAGAATTCCGATTGCGTCAAAATATAGAATGTGTAGAATTACGAATGGAGTAAACTGCAGTTGTGTGGAATCCATATTGTATGGGAATCACGAATAGGAAGAATTTCGTTTGTGTGGTCCATCGCATAATATAACAGAATATAAGTATTAATATTGAAATAAAGGGGTTATGTGATACAAATATATTATTCGCTTCTCACTCTAAAAGTGCAGTCTGTAAGGGTTTCTTTTATATATTGGGTTATATTGTAATTGTTTTAATTAATAGGTATACTAATTATATTTAAACAGATATGCAAAAAAAACGTTCAGTATCCACAGCTTTTTTATTATTTTATCATCCGTAATGTCTTTCATTTTTGATTTACGTCGTTTTTATTTCACTTTTTATGGTTTCGCCATGTCCGTCCGTCCGCAGCCTAGCTCAGAGACTCTTAGTACTAGAAAGCTGTAATTTGGCATGAATATACATATCAGTCACGCCAACAAAGTGGTAAAAAAAAAAACTTGTTTTTTTTATTGATTGTACCTACCCTACACGTAAAGTTGGGATGTATTTTTTTTCTCATCGTAAAATATTGCAGGTTTGTGGATTTTTCGATTACGGTATCCGTTTATGAAATATTAAGCTTTAAAGTTGTAGGTAATTCTGTAGCTCTGCCTACCCCACTCTGGGATTACAGGCGTAAAGTATGTATGAATCTCTTCCGCTGATTTTTGTTAAAGTCAGGTGTCCCTCCCCCCCTACAGCCAAAGCGACAAATGCTAAAAATCTGAAAAATATCGTAAATGAAAGCACATAATAATGAATTTAATAGGAAACCTATCACTACTAATTAAAGTTTAGTTGTTCTTGAGTTGCAAACGGTTTAAATGTTTATACCTAACATTAGTAAACTGACCGCGACCTATGTCGATGTATGGGGATAACAGTTCTCCAACAGCAAAGTTTAGTTTGTCGTGAGGTCTAATTTGTTTGTAGTAACGGCTTCGAACCCTACACTGAGCATGGTCCAGATTCTAAACATATAATTGTCATACCGTTATCATTGTAATAGCTCTTAAGTTGACATAAAACAATCGTTTAGTTATAATAGAACCATTAAACAGTACAATATAGTTGCTTATTACAAAGCCGAAATAGTAATTGCTTGTCAAATTCACGTGGTTTCTATTATTTACTATATATAATCGTTCCGTCTCAACTTACCTGTGGAACCTGATTACTTTTATAACTGCATATGACAGAAGCAATTAATAGTCCGCACCGCCCTTTTCAATGTCCACCATGTAACTGTTAGGTCGTCTAATTAACGCGGCAAGATTCCGTTTTCAAATTCGTAGTCTCATAATGTCGAATGTACAAAATCCTCAAGCTTATATTGACGACGCGCTGGCCTTGTTGGTAGTGACCTTGCCTACAAAGCTAGCGGTCCCGGGTTTAAAAGCGTTAAGGACAGATATTTGTGTGATGAGAGCGAATATTTGTGCCTAAGTGATAAATATTTATTTCTTTATATAACCATTTATATCGTTGTCTAGTACCCATAGGTACAAACAAGCCTATTAGTTACAGCTTAGTTTTGGACTTGGGTTGTCCAAAAAAAGAACTTCCGGTTTTTACATTCTAATTCGAAAGAATAGGTAATTTTAAGATTCCCATTTCATTAATCTTCTATTTTACCCAATAGTTTTGTTTAAATATCTTTACTTATTTAGCATGCATTTTATGTATAGCATAATAATTTAAACATGGGTTGGCCTTTTCTAAAAAATTACAACAATTAAATGATATCTAATAATGATAAAAAGTGATTGTAATAGTGTATTTAAAACATACTATTTCTTCTATAACTAGGAGGACTTCAAGCCGAAATCGAAAGTAAAACAAAGGTTAAATATACTTTTGTCGAAATATCCGAAATAGATAAATATTTCTAAAACTTAATAATGCCGAACGGCTTAAAAACCTTGTTCATCGAAATGGTTTTCGAAGTAGAGTAATTGTAAAAGTATGAACAATTCCAATTGGTGTGTACACTGTACATTCCGCCCCCTCTGTGATATTATAATTACGGACTAATAATCATATTAACATGGTGACGTGGGTGGGGACGGGGTCAATACAATATCCCCCAGCACCCTCTAACGGTGATCGAACAAGGCGAACTGTAAAGAAAAACAAATGCTTTCCCGTTTATAATATACCCTTTCTCACATCCCAGGCTAAACAACTGAATCCATATTGGACAAGGAAAGCTGAGATTAAATCTCCCAGAAGCTATAAGGATTACCTGCGCTAAGTTCTTCGCTTTATAAGACCTGCATCGGAGCTTGTTCATTGTATCGACTTACCGTTCAAGTTACTTCGTCGAGATAATTTGCTGAACATGAGAGGATTCTATAGCGTCGCTGGAAAGCAATAATGCTGTAACCCGCACCTCCTACCAAAATCGTTTTTTTGCATATATTTACTTCATAATTTTTTCTGCGTCGAATGGTCTATGTCTCGTGTTTCTACGATGAAAACTAAAAACTTTACAGCATTAGTTATTTGTGATATTTAGATTATTGGAGAACAAATAAATGTAGTAACCCGCTTAAATTCCGGTATTTTTTGTCGAAATGAGACTTACAGCAATACAAGGTAAGAAACTTAATCTCTGGAACATTGTACAGCGTTTTTGCTTTCCTAACTAATTTGGTCTTATTTTTTTAAATCAGTAAGTAATTTCGGACCAAAATTGTTGTAATGCTCATTTGGTTGTTAAATTACACCACGACATTTCCCTTTTGGGTTACAGCATTCTTTCGGGGGGAAAAAAAAGAAAAAAAATGCTGTAACTCGCAAAAATCACCCTTAACCCATTTTATATCAAATTTGAGTATTCAGTTTAACAAAACTATTTATTTTAATAATATTTGCAAAATGGGACCGAAAAGCCTCCTGCCGTTTAGAAGTTATGATTTTTTTATTTTTTTTGCGTTTGTAATTTGGCTCTAGTATAAAGTTTGGTTTTTGAGGGTTACAGCATTATTGATTTCTAGCGACGATATTCAAAATTCGAAATATTCATTCTGTTATAGTGCAGTCGTTGTCAATTGGACAATTTGACAGCTGTCAACGCAGTAAAATCACGAAGCTTATCCTCTTTGGTTGGATTGATGGCTTTTTTATCTTTAAATAATTCCTAGAGCCCAAGATGGCAAAAAAACACAAGAATGTGAACACTGCTGCTTGGTGACAGGATAAGATGGTGGTGATGTCTAAATCATATCACATACCGGAACACAAGAATGTGAACACTGCTGCGATTGGAAAACGTGACGTAGGAATTCAAGTTAGTATGTATGTACTAGGTCAACAGGAAGCGCATAGAGTTCGAACTCTCCTCACAGCACTGCAGCGGAACTAACTTCCGTCAGCTCAACAACTTGACCAGCGGAGCTGCTAGGATGTTTACTTCCATTAAAGCTTGCTCAATAGTTACTCTTCATTAACTAACAACTAACCACTCATCCTTTGCTTGGCTTCGGTTTATGTGAAAGCACATACAACCTCTTGAATTTGTCTATTTAGCTAATTTAACCTTTACATACATACATACACTCACGCCCTCATTCCCAGAGTGGGGTAGGCAGAGCTAAATAATTACCAACAAGTCATTAAACTTGTTGATAATTCTGTAACCACATTTTGCACAAGTAGGCTAAGATGTTTCCCAGTGTATTAGTGACAGGTGGCAAGCCCATCGCCTAACAGTACTACAAGCCTTTATTCCCTTAGTCGCCTCTTACGACATCCACGGGAAGACATGGAGTGGCACTATTCTAACCGGGCAACCACACGGCAAATTTAGCTCTTTAAAGCTCAATATTTCGCATTGAGATCTGTTATGTAGTTTGAAAGATCTAACCGTACAGATGGACAGACGGTGGGAAACGACCTTGTTTTATACAATATAGAAATATCACGGAATCATAAGTCAGTATTACACAATATAACTTGTGTTTACGTGACGATTTTGATAAGTTTGAAAAAGGAATGAGGCGGTATATATCCATAAACGAATACATACACACATATACATTTTAAACATACATAGCCCAAAGAATAGCTAAACTGAAGTGGCAGTGGGCGGGGCACATTGCTCGCAAGACTGATGGCCGATGGGATCAGAAGGTTCTTGAGTGGCGTCTGCGCGGGAGACGAGCTGTGGGTAGGCCTCCAACAAGATGGAGTGACGACCTTGTAAGGATCGCGGGAACGCGGTGGATGCGAAAAGCAAAAGACCGGTCTGAGTGGAGAGCCTTGGGGGAGGCCTATGTCCAGCAGTGGACGTCGTTCGGCTGACATGATGATGATGATGAAATTTGGTCTCGCGCACGCAGGGTTACACAAAGTTTAGCCATCACCTAGGGTTCTCCTAGGGGCTTTGGGCTTCAACTCTCTGGAGGTCAGGCGTAACTTTCGGCTTCTCATTCTAACCACCGAAATCATGCAGGGGGGCTAGGGTGTGCTGAATTAGCGCAACTTCTGCGCCTATCGGTTCCCTCACGGACTAGAATTGATTTTCGCCCTGGTGTTCGCTATTTGCTGGCGGTTCCGACGTCTCGTACTGTGTTTCGCAGGAATTCTCCTCTGGTTCGTGCCTTGCACCTATTTAACAGGCTTCTCGCATATGCCCCTGAGCGGGATGTATTTGCTAGCGCATGGGCTGCACTGCGAGATGAATGCAGGTACTGCGAGAGTATGGATGGTGTGTCGTCAATTCTCTAATGTGAAATTTATAGTGTATTTTATTGCAAGTTTCGGTATTTGTTAGTATCTATAATTTCACAGTGCCTTGGTTTTCTAACTGTTATACTGTGCAATTAGTTTTAGTTCACGGTTCATGAGATGAGACAGTGGACTCTTAGAAGCAGGGTCCTGTTTTTACCCTTTGTGTTCGAAACTCAAAAAATTAGACTGGGAATAGGTTTTATTGATTGTCGCTGATGTTTGTGACGTTTTAGATAAGATACTTGAGTAAAAGACCTCTTCCATGTTATAACACCCGCCCGTATTAATAAACTGATCTCGACTTTAATGCCAGTCTCAAGATGCGTCAAAAATTACAGCTTTCTATGGTTTGACGTTTACTTTGACGTTTCTTTTGACGGGCATCTCAGGCAAGATAAGATTATAAATACGGTTCGTAGACCGTTTGTTTACACCGTTCGACATTCCATATTAGTTTTGTACACTACATGCAAGCATCTACCCCTTTTTCTATTGCATGAGAAGGCAAACGAGCACACAGGCCACCTGATGGTAAGTGGAAACTGTGACCCATAGACATTTGCATTCACAAGACTGCAGCACGGCCAACCCTGAGGACTAAGATGGAATGCCTCTATGCTAGTCATTACACTGGCTGTGTTATCCCCAAACCGGAACACAACAATGCGAACACTGCTGCTTGGCGGTAGGTTAATGGATAAGATGGTGGTACCAACCCGGACGGTGCACAATGTCCTCATACAAGTTTTTTATTTAGATATTTAAGTAAGTTCTTAAGTCATCGCGGCTCTCTGTATAATGCTGAGTAGAGGCCATTTTCGACGCCATATGTTATTGTCTTGTCGTAAAATGTATTGCTGCAAGTAACCGTTGAAATTGTATTTTACACAATCGTGTTATGATCAGAACTCGGCGGGGGTGAGCCATTTATACGTCATTAATGTCAAGTGTAGATATTAATATAGATACACCTTAAAAAGAAATATAAATAAATTAAAAATATTCGGCCTACTCGAAATCGGAATAATCTTTCTTCTAATTATTTATTTTTATTCGCTTACTTTAAGTTGAGGGGCTGCTTATAAAATAACACAACAGAATAATATAATATTGATATGTCATGATATTCGACTCGGTTGAATAGGCATTCTTAAACAGTTTTATTACCTATGTAGAGAGGTTTGATATCATATCACTTGATTAACTTTTATAGTAGCATATGGATATACATATTATTTAAAGAGATTTGCTAAAAAAGCTTGCTATAAAATTCATTTGTTTTGATGGCGACGTAAAGAGAAAGGCAGCCTAAATAAAATAATTTCAATAGTTATTAAATTACGCCACGTCTACCATTGAATAACAAGGTATGTCCATGTTATGCAAACTCTGAAAACAGCTCACCCCAGCCGAGCTCTGGTTATGATAGAGAGCTATTTAGTCGAGTACCGTGTTTAGGCCACGAAGCTAGAAGAGTGGCCTAAGTAAGGTACGAGATTAAAAAGCTTAATTATGACACTATTGTGAACAATACTTTTTGTACGAGTTCATCAAAATTAATAATATAGTATATAAGAAAACGAAATATCGTAAGTGTTCTACTATCCGACTTCTTTGACACAAGATAATTGAAAAGTAGATTTTTGACAGATGACGCGACGCTGCTACGTTCCGAAACGCCACAGATTGGCAATTTTGTATCGGATCGAGTCTCCTTAAACAAGGACACATATATGGAAATCCGAAGTTCTATTTTCAAATTTTTTTCGGTTGTCTAGAGCGTATCGAAATAGTTATTTCTGTTGTTTCGGAAGTAACAACGATGAAAAGAGTGACGTTGCAGTATTCTCTATGAAATCTTAATACACAGATTTTAATCGACGAGTATAAAAAAATATTTCCATTCGCATTTTTTCTAAAAAAAATAACTGACCTTTTGTTTCCGCGTAAAGGGGCACTGAAGTTAACGAAACGCGGAAGCTGTATAAATTGAATTGTGTTAAAATTGCCAAAAAAATGACAAAGCGTTGGTGGACACGTGACCGTTCCGGAGGGCACGGGGCGTCAGGAAAACCGGAAATAAGTTTTCGGTAGGTATAAACATTTAAACCGAACATACATAAACTCACGCCTTCATTCCCAGAGTGGGGTAAGCAGAGCTAAAGAATTACCAACAAGTCTTAAAACTTCTTGATAATTCTGTAACCACATTTTGCACAAGTAGGCTAAGATGTTTCCCAGTGTATTAGTGACAGGTGGCAAGCCCATCGCCTAACAGTACTAAGTACAAGCCTTTTCTCAAACATGCTATGTAATGTCGGCGTTATGTTAGTTATTTTAGGCTTCAAAGTGCCACGTTTCCGACGGAACAACTCAAGCAAGAGAACTGTAAAGGAATTTCATACAAAATTGAAGGCCTAGGCCGGGAAGTAATTTTTTTTTAATTTTAATATGGCCATGACAGCTGGTTTTATGAACAGGCTGAATAGCTGAAAATCGTTTTTTTTTTGTATCTGTGTGGTTCGGACCAAAAATATCCGCGTTAATGCCTATTACACAAATGTTTTTTGAGTGATGTTTTTTTTATTTCATTGCATATGTTTGAGAAAAGCACTATACATACCTCGCCGTGAAAAGGGGTTGCCAGCCTCGTAACTATCCGACCTCGCTTCGCTCGGCCGTCTATATGAACTCGGCCTGCAACCACCTACTTCCCGGCCTCTGTAGTAATGTACTTTTTTTTTTTTATGGCTTGGGAAGGCAAACGAGCACACAGGCCACCTGATGGTAAGTGGAAACTGTGACCCATAGACAACTATTATTCCCATTAGTCGCCTCTTACGATATAGATAAATATTTCAAAAAATTAATAATGTGGGACGTTGTTAAAATCCTATTCCTCGAAATTAGAGTAATTATACCATACATAGTCTGATGAGACTTGAAATTTGCTAAAACTGTGCATTATTAAGGTGTTTACAAAAAACGTATTTTATCGGCGTTTTTTTACTCCTGGTAAGTGGTGATGAGAATAAGACCTTGTGCAAGCTCCGTCGGGATCGCTACCACCATCTTAGTTTAACCTAACACCAAGCAGTAGTGTTCACACTGTTGCGTTCCGGTGTTATTTATTTTATTTTATTTTTAGTATAAGGGCATGACTGATGGCCGATGGGGTCAGAAGGTTCTTGAGTGGCGTCCGCGGACCGGGAGACGAGCTGCAGGTAGGCCTCCAACAAGATGGAGTGACGACCTTGTAAGGATCGCGGGAACGCGGTGGATGCGAGAAGCACAAGACCGGTCTGAGTGGAGAGCCTTGGGGGAGGCCTATGTCCAGCAGTGGACGTCTTTCGGCTGACATGAATGAATGAATAAGGGCATACTAGTCGGTAGTGACCCTGCCTACGAAGCTAGCGGTCCCGGGTTCGATCTCTGTTTCGGGCAAATACTTGGGTGTTTTCTATGTATTTTACTTTGTATGTATCTATATAACTAAGTTTATCGTTGCCTATTACCCATAGTACAAGCCCAGAGCTTGGCTTGGGGCTAGGTCAATTTATATAAAATTGACCCCTCTGTTTTTTTATCTTGGTCCTTAAGGTTGGCAATTCTCAGTCTTTGATTTGTAGTCTTACCATTGTACTGTTGAAATGCAAATGACTACGATTGTAACCTTCGTAGGCAAATTCGGTTCGACCTTGGACGGTTTTTCCCGGTCCGCATATCAAAAGCAAATAAATATATTTAAATGGACAGAATTGTCACGGCATAGCGTTGTCCAATTAGATACCTCAGGGCGTTCTCTCCATTTGACCCGACATTGTTATCAAATGCATTGCAATATGCATGCAATGCATTCGTAAGCCAGTTGTATGCAAGTAATCAACGCGCTGGGACGAATATGGAATGTAATCTTCTACGGGATAGTGGATGTGCTAAATGTTCTAGTACCAGTATATATATACGTTAGTTAAATAATAAATATAGAGCTAGGACAATTCGAAGCTGCAAATTTTTTTTAAATCCATGGAGTCGCTATTTCCTAATAAGCTGTTTTTTTCCAAACAAAAAAACCATAGAATGTTAGTTAATTAGTTACGAATTTGTTGCACTTGCAGTGGAGACCATGGGACCTTGGTCAGCCAATATGAAAAGCTTTATTAAGGCTCTGTCATTCCGGATCATAGACACCTCCGGAGATCCTAGAGCTGGTGCTTACCTCTCCCAAAGGATTGGGCTAGCTGTCCAGAGATTCGTTTAGTGTGATTTTAATTTTAATTAGTTTAGTTTTAACTTTTAATTGTAGTACTTATATTATATTAAATAAACATATTAGATTGTAATCTGTTAAATAAATATTAATTAGTTTAACCATTATAATATATAACCATAAAATACTATATTATTAAAATCTCTTCCTCAACTACTCAATTAGTAGTTTATGCAACTGATGCATCTCTCATTATGCATCAACGAGCGTCAGCGAGTTTCATAAAAGGATCACACCAGAGTGTTTTAAGGTTTAATTATGCACAGTTGCATACACTACTTTATCTACACACATCATAAGTTTAGAATTATCCTAATTTCATAACAGCAAAAATCAAACGAACAAAAATGACATCCATAATGGCGGCATTTCTTTTTTTTAATCATAGATAACCGAATGAAGTCCCTATTCTTAAGTCACTCAATATCAAATGTCGTGCGATTTATATTAATAAACAAACTGAATGGACGCTTCGAGTCTATAACTGTCTTAATATCTATGGTTACTAGAATACTTGAGTTTTGACTGCTGTTCCAAATTTAAACTAATAACTATATAATATTTGATTTACTGTCATTAGGTACAAATGGAAAATCGTCCTCTTGAAATTATTCGTCCAATTTGAAAAATGACAATTTGAAATACATCCTTAAGGAGAGTTGTCTAACCAGAATAATGTTGAAAATAGAATTATGTCCCATAGTAAAATTGACAAATAAGATATAGGTCCAAAAATATAAATGTCCATTTGTACTCAGAAAAATTTCCAATAGTAAATTATGTCCCATTGAATCATCAATCCCCCCCCCCTGAATTATATCAGTACAATAATTTATATTTTAGGCTTAATTCATATAACTACATTCACTTGGTGCATATTTAATTTTGCTCAAAAAATATAATGGACAAAATTCCATTCGGGCTTAATTAATTTGCAACGAAAATAAATTTGGTCATATATATTTTTCAGCATAATTACATTTTGACTAAATTATCTTTGGACACTATTACTTTTGGCCCAACTTCAGAATGGTTATTTCACGTGGACGATTTTCCATTTGTACCTAATGACAGTAAATCTAATATTTCAGCATGGCATCCGTAAAAAAAATGGAGAACGATTAAAAAAATATATTTTATTATAACAATATGGTTCTCAAATGAAAGCTAGTAAATAGCCCATTGCAAATATATATGTACATTATTACGGTTTAATGCAACTATATTGACACGAAAAAAAAATAAATACGTAAATGTTAAGTAATAAACTCCTTTTGCTAGAAACAATAAACCAAAACATTATTTTATTAATAAAATCTTAAAAGAATGAAATAAACTAAATTATTAAAAAAAAAACCCAAGTGCAATTAAAAAACAACTGAAAATCAAAAAAAGCTCTGTAATCTAAATAAATTTGTAGGAGCCATATACTTAATCATACAATGTATACTGTTATACAGTGTGTCTCTGACCTTGGGGCTTTAATTTCAACGATCGATTCTACTCGCTAAACTGAACTACTTTTGTTCTGCAACATGAAAAAATAACTTAAATTTAGATAACTAATTGATGTTAAAGTCTAATTGTAAAATCAGTGTATTACATACTGGCCATGTAATCACTATCTCATGGTACGGGGGCGACATTACCTTGGTACGAGGGCTAAAAGGAAAATGGAGAATTGGATCGCGTACATTGAAAATTAGATTTAACTTGTATGATAAAAAATAAATTTAAACTGAACATATTTTTAACAACTTACAGAACAAAAGAAGTTTAGTTTCAGGAGTAGAATTGATCCATGCATTTAAAGCCCCAAGGTCAGAGGCACCCTGTATACAAATAACTTGAAATATTGGAAAAAGTATTGCAGACGGAGACGAGCACTGAATTCAAAACATTTTTCTTGAAAATAAGTGGCATATTAAGACATACAATTTATGTTAACGATACACATGTTTCTGCGTAAATTAGGATGTATATTAACCGTCGTGAAAATATTGGCTCGTATTCTATTTACATACTGTATTGTTATAGGTTTTGTAGCTCACCCTTCTGTAATATTGTGTTTAAAAAGATAACGAGTATTATATTAAAAGTTCATCTGTAATTTGATATACTCTATATAAAAAACGAGGGATCCCAACAATAGCCAAAGATGGCCGAATGTTTTTTTTTTTATGGCGTAGGAAGGCAAACGAGCACACAGGCCACCTGACGATAAGTGGAAACTGTGACCCATAGACATTCGCATTCACAAGACTGCAAATGCACTGCCAACCCTGAGGACTAAGATGGAATGCCTCTATGCTAGTCATTTCACCGGCTGTCTTATCCCCAAACCGGAACACAACAATGTAAAAACTGCTGCTTGGCGATAGGTTAATGGATAAGATGATGGTACCAACCCGGACCCTGCACAAGGTCCTCCCACAAGTAACCTTATGTTAATCGTATTGTCACCGTTTTGACAGCTCTTATTTGCTTGCCAGTAATGGCGGATGACGTCATAACAATACCATAACCGATTAACTACGATATCGTTTTACCGCCTAGAAGACAAGCCTTGAGCATGTTCCGACATGCTCTTACATGTTTTGAAAGGATTAAAAACAATGTAAGTAATACATACTTGAAGTTTATCGACAATAACTTCCAGAGAGCTGTTAAATTTAACGTGATCCGTTTGACCTAATTCGGTTTTGTTTCATCAGAAAATATGACGTTTACACAACCACGTAATCTTAGGACACGTTTTTAAAAGGATGTTTGTTTATTTAGGACATGGCTAAACTGAAGTTTGGGCGACTGCCCTGGCAATGTATAAACATTGTAACTGGTAACATGTTATGCTAATACGCTGAATATTACTATTCAGCATGAAAAAAGTTCCTGGAACTTTAATTTCGTTACAATTCTTAAAATAAATTTAACATTCAACGATGATATGATCTTTTATTGTAAAGCATTCTGACAGAGCCATCTATTGAGATACTTTGTAGATAAGAGATCGTCATAATCTTATGTTATCTGTCAGGTGTCATGGCAAAAGAAAAACATGAAAAACAAAGTAAAAACCTTTTAAATCTTTCATTATTTAACGAAAGTTCTAGGAGAATAATAGATATGTAATAATTAATTACTGAATTTTTGAATGTTACGAGTAAGTAAGACATTTCTATACATGCTTAGGGCAGTAGTATAGCCATGTCCTTTGGTCTAACTGTCATAATTTACGTTTAATAACGGTTCGTTAGTAATTTTTCGGTAACATTTTACTGCAGACGGTTACCGAGATGTCATGGATCAAACCTTCAAGGGTAAAGAGCGATTTTTCCAAATAACATTTAGGTAGGTAGCTGATAATTCTAAATCGACACATGGGATTGATTATAAAAGTTACTTGAAAAACAATACATCTGATTAAATCAATTCCAAATACGGCTAGCAATATCTTTTACTAATCTATATCTGCCTTTTCAATTTCATGTTCAAAATATTTGCAAGTGCTAAGTGTTTCTTTAGTTTCCGTTCGTCCGACCGTCCGCAACCTAGCTCAGAGACTCTTACGTAGTACTAGAAAGCTGTAACAAAGTGATAAAATAAAATCTTGAAAAAATTTTTTTAGTGTACCTCCCCTACACGTAACGTGGGGATGTATTTTTTTTGCTCATCTACCCCGTAGTGAGGGGTGTTGAAGGATAGGTTTTTTAAAATATTCCGGAGTTGTGTAAAAAAAAATACGATTAAGGTATCCGTTCATGAAATATTACGCTTTAAAGACCTAATTTTCGTTAGAGTCAAGGGTCCCCCCCCCCCACTCTACAGTTGATACTACAGATGCTAACAATCAGAAAAATATCTTTAATTAAAGCACATTTTTTTTATTTTTTTTTATATCATAGGAAGGCAAACGAGCACACAGGCCACCTGATGGTAAGTGGAAACTGAGACCCATAGACATTCGCATTCACAAGACCGCAATCCTAAGACTGCAAATGCGTTGCCAACCCTGAGGACTAAAATCGGTTTAAATGTTTATACCTACCGAAAACTTATTTGCGGGTTGGTAAACTGACCGCGACCTATGTCGATGTATGGGAATAACAGTTTTCCAACGGCAAAGTTAAGTTTGTCGTTAGGTCTTATTTGTTTGTAGTAACGACTTCGAAACCCTACATTGAGCATGGTCCGACATGCTCTTGCCCTGTTTTTTCTACTATCTCCGTTTAACACAAGTTGCTAACAATGCAGTATATCGATATTACATACACATACATAAACTCACGCCTTCATTCCTAGAGTGGGGTAGGCAGAGCTAAAGAATTACCAACAAGTCTTAAAACTTCTTGATAATTCTGTAACCACATTTTGCACAAGTAGGCTAAGATGTTTCCAAGTGTATTAGTGACAGGTGGCAAGCCCATCGCCTAACAGTACTACAAGCCTTTATTCCCTTAGTCGCCTCTTACGACATCCACGGGAAGACATGGAGTGTCACTATTCTAACCCGGCAACCACACTATATTGAAAGTCGATAAATGATAAAACAAAACGACAGCCCAAAAGTGTCACGAAAATTCCGACCTCTGCCTGATGACTAATGTGACAAAATCAGCACCTTTACTTGCCTTGGCATTGTAGAGTAAAGGAAAACGATTCCTTGATTTTGGACTATGTCAAAGTGAGGTAATCAATCAAAACGTATAACGTCTTTTGATTTTATTTGCGGTATCGCTTTGACATAGACCAAAGTGGTCTAGGAATCAATTTCCTTGATTACACAGTGGGATTGTTATTGAAGCTACGGCACAGATGCAAAATATTGTTCAATGCAAATCCGTGTAATTTTTGTGTCAATAAAATTTTTTTGTTCTTTTTTTCTTGGTAGGATTCCTTGGTCATTTAGTAGGTACCCTATCCTAAAACTTATATTTACCGTGAAGATGAAATACAATTTCCGTCAAAATTTCATTTTTGGGACAAGCTTTCGTTGCCGACGGTACTTTTTTTTACACAGTCGTCATCTACTCGTCAAGACGATTCTAACGAGTTCTAACATGACGGGTTTATTCAGGAGTTCCTATGGCCACCCTGAGTCTCCATCATCATTCATCAGACTAAAGAGAGAGGACTAAAGGTGTATGCAAATTTTCAGCTTTATCGGAAATAGGGAAGTGGGTCCAATTAAACTCGCCAGATTTGGCCCTTACATACATACATGTCTACATCTCGTTCATTGAATACAAAACGGACACATTCGAAAATCATTCAGTGTTGAATTTTGAAATTAGAAGCTGTTCGTATAAGATTTTCAATGCAACAGAAAATTATTTTTTTCCTGCTAATAAACATAAAACTAATTGTATAAAATGATACAAAATAATTAAAAGTTAAACTTTTTTTTGGGGTTAGATAAAATAAAATACGGAACAGTTTATTTTAATAGGCGGTCTTAACGCTAAATAGCGATGTGTTCCAGACAACCCTAGACATAGCTTTTTTTTAATAGCCTGATTATGTAGGCTTGAACTCATTACATATTTAAGACATCTATTTTTTCAGCAGTTCCCAAGGGAACGTTTAACTGGCGCGGACTGTTTCGCGGGCTGAAGCTAGTCACCTTTCCGGATTTACGGATTCCGGCAATCAAAAACAATTCGTTGTAATCTTTTCCCTTTGGCATATTTGGTCAATTAGCTTCTATTCATGCTAATAACACAAAAATGATTCAAAGGAATAAAATCATTTCTGTTTTTCTTTGGTTACAGCAGGTTTCCTTATTGATCACGTCTGTATACGACCATTTCGTCGAGTAATTGAAAACATTTCAAAAAAAAAGCATTATTGTTTTTTCGCGTTTATAATAGCTGGTTAAAAATTAGACTACCCGTATTTCTTGGTTTTTCTTTATTTAACTTAAATTCGTCGTTAATAATTTATTAAAGTAATAGTCATTAAAAAGACCGTATATACAAAGTTAGGAATACTGATAAACTAACTAACTTGTGGTTACAGAGTTATCAACAAGTTTTTTAGAGTTGTTGGTAATTCTGTAGCTCTGCCTACCCCACTCTGGAAATGAAGGCGTGAAGGTATGTATGTATGTATGTATGTAGGAATACTGATGTCGTGTTTTTAGCCTGATATAAAATAAAAATAAAGTAACTTTAAACATAAACAGAACTGATCAATGGTCAATCATTCGCTGCCGTTCGTTCACAAATTTGTTATTTTGCGTACCTAATTTAATTAATTACGTAATTTGTAGACGCCATTATAATAAATAAACTGTTTTGCGTAGAATTGAAAGCGTGTCGTTAGAATCAAGTAATCCGTCAGCCAACATGACAGTTGTATATTTTTTTGAATTCCTTTGGTAATAAATGGACTAAGGGCACTATAAGTGTATTCCTAACATTCACAATCCAACTTTTTTACTGTTTTTCCTAAATATAAAAAAAAACTACTGCATAAAAAAATCCAAAGATATTTTTACTGTAATCAGCAGTGTAAAATCTAGAAACGGTATTTTATTTTACTACCTTAGCACAAAATGAATTGTTGTCAATTGAGAAAGGGCACAATTGGCAATTTACTTGCGTTATAGGCACTGTATGTAATATACATAAGTATTTTCAAGTCTTAAACAGGTAAACTTTTAATAATCTGGGGGAGGTGGTACTTTCGACTTCAGCTGCCAGGGATTAAATCATGGATTTCCATCGTACTAAACAAGAATTAAACGAAAATTTCTATAGTTAGTAAAGTAATTAATTTATAGTTATTTACAAAATGACAACACAAGTCCATTTTTTATAATTATTGGGAAGAAATAAAAAAACAATTAAAATCAGAATCAAAATCTACATTACAACCTGGATCAAAATTAGAATTAGATTCAAAATCAGACTCAGAATCAAAATCATAGTCAGAATCAGAATCAGAATCAAAATCGAAATTGGAAACGAAATCGATATCGGAATTGAAATCGAAATTGGAATCGAAATCGAAATCGATATCGGAATCAAACTCAAAATAAAAATACAATCATAACCAACTCGTAATTAATCTTTTAATTGAACGTTTCTTAACACATTGTCTAGTTTGCATTGCCACTTTCCGGGAAAATTATTTATAACGCTTTTTTTATTTTCTAACATTACTTTCTTTTTATAATTTTTTAGCTCATGATTACCGGTTTATTCTTATTTTAAATTTGTCATTGTTTTACTCAGACGATTAGAAAAAGAAAAAAAAAAGTATAAAAAAAACTTGTCAAAGACAAGACATGTGTAACGGAGATGACAAGTATATAACAAGTAAGTATAAGTGTATATGTTGCAATTATTTTTGTAAGAGTTTTTAAGAATTCATGAGTTTTAGATCAATATAAACCATTAACCACCGTGACGCTAGAAGAATCGAAAGACGTTTATGGAAGTTCGTATCAAAAAGCGGTACTGCATTGAAAATGAAGCTTGTTATACAGAATGGTTTTTTTTTTTTTTGATATATTCATGGAATAAGATAGAAAAAAATCACTCCGTGATCTGTTTTTTGAACATTTTTTACTCGTAGTAATCTTTTAGAAGTTTGACCTACCTATTTATTATTACATCAAAACACCTTTCAACGAACGTATTATACGTATCTTGCCGCATTTTTTTTGGTAGTACTTATTTTAACTTAACAGAACCTTAATTAATGTTCAGCAGAAAAAGGCGTTGGATAAAATGAAATTCGATGAAATTATACAATCTATCATCATCGTCATCATGTCAGCAGAAAGACGTCCACTGCTGGACATAGGCCTCCCCCAAGGCTGTCACAAAGACCGGTACAATCGATGAAGTTAAATTAAAGACTCTTCTAGAATATCAACAATAAGTAAACACCTCAAAAAGTGTTAAACATTTAAAGTACATACAAATTTCAATTAAAATGGAGAGTATTAGTTGATAATGGGACATTAATGTAATTAACCCGTGGCGGAGTCGGCGGGGCGTACAACAGATGTGTGTGGGACCGCAGGGCGGGGCAGTTTGGAAGCTTCACCCCAGTTCAGTTGCGTGACGACGGCAGTATTCAAATTGATCTTGAGATGTGTTTCAAGATACGACGAAGTGAATCTCAAGTCATGGATGCTGACGTGACTTGAGAGCGATTGTGATGTTAGTTTTATGAATAGTTATTTCTATGGTCAGTGTTGAAATTTTGGCAATTTAAAAAAAACTTCATACAATACCTGTTAAAAAGGATTTTTTATTGAAAGATTTAATTATACCATTTTTCTATGCATCGGCGAAAGATACCGAAAATTTTCAATATGTTGATTTGTAATAGTAATCGACACAAAGCCGTGTTATATAAAAAACCATATAAAATGAAACATTGTTATTTTTCAAAAGTCTACACCATGAGTCAATTGACGGGAGACAAACTTAAATATATATATATTTTTTTTATAGCGTGGGAAGGCAAACGAGCACACAGGCCACCTGATGGTAGGTAAGTGGAAACTGTGACCCATAGACATTCGCATTCACAAGACTGCAAATGCGTTGCCAACCCTGAGGACTAAGATGGAATGCCTCTATGCTAGTCATTTCACCGGCTGTCTTATCCCCAAACCGGAACACAACAATGCGAACACTGCTGTTTGGCGGTAGGTTAATGGACAAGATGGTGGTACCAACCCGGACGGACTGCATTGTGTAAAAACGATAGCTCATACTATTTAATGATTAAAAATCATACGCTTGTTTTTTAAATAACTTGTAAATTCATAAAAAAAGCCGTCCTAATATTTTCATACAAAGGATGTTTTTAATTTGAGCTTGGTGTAAAATAATTAATCTGTACATGTCAGCGCAAATATCACCCTGTAGCTGTAAAAATTAACATTAGCATTGCTAATTTTAGTAAGGATTTGTTAAATGCTAAATGAGCATTTCCCAAAATACTCATCTTCTCCGAAAACCCCGAAAATTAACCCAACAATACCTTTTAAAGTTCTCAATCCTTCACAAATTAGTTTCTCGCCCCGAGATTTGGAATTCAATCCAGTTGGAAGTGAAAACCGTTCTGAAAATTGGTCAGATCCTACCTTTTCTTTCGGGGAATATTCGATAGAAATTCAATTAAGTGTTTCTTTTATTACTATAAAATTCCTTTTTTTAAATGAACTCTATGATGCCAAGTTATGAGCATAAAATGCTCTTTACTAATAGTAAAAATGTGAACATTTTGTTAAACACATCAACGCGGCATACGATCGGCGTAAAATTATTGTTACAGGATGATTTATTATACATCGGTCATTGGGTGTTTTTTTTTTCCGGACACTAAAAGACTGGACAGTTCCCGATTGAACTGCGGATAAAAGTTAGTTAGTTAGGCCATAATTTGGATAGTCCATTGAAACGAACGAATTTGTCCATTATTAATTATCATTAAAGAGTAAAACTAGAGGGCGTAGAAAATAATAGTCGTAGTACGAGATGAAGCACGTATATTGTTACAAGTTTATCTATCATAATGATTATACTTATTTAAAAACGCATTTGGATTGAAAACAGATGGACGCCGGTAGATACCGCGCGGCTCTTAGGCTGATTATGGTATGAGATTAAATATTGTGACATTGTTTGATAAGTAATATTATTGCATATGAAAAGGTTATTTCATGGAATAAGTGATTGGTCACCGATGAAATGAGTTGTCAGAATCTAAATTAGAGCCGTGAATAGAATCTTTGTGTATATGAAATTGTTTTTTTTTTAGGAACTAGATATATTTCATTAATTCATGTACAGATTTAGAGGTCATCATAAAATAATTTATAAGTGCGTTTCACGCAATATAATTACACGCTGTAGCGTCGTGTTAGTAAAATATACAGGCTGATCCATATCGGGAGTCAAGTAATAGTGAATGGGGAACACGTGTTTCAAGTGTACTTGGTGCTATTTGTAACTTTATTGGCCGGAACTGGTTATAAATGATCTAAAAGAAGAAATACGGGCTTTTTTGGGCAAAAAATTGTTAACTCGTAAAAAGAACGTTGTACGTTTTTAAAAGATAAAGTCTGGCGACTACGAACAATTTTCGTTAACTTTGAAAAATAATTTTATTGAGTTTTTCGTCTTTATTTTTGTTAAATTTCTGTAAGTGTTCAATAAAAGTAACATCTATTTTAGCTATTAAAAGTAAAAGCATTTTAATGTTGTTTTGATGTTGTAAAGATTTTACGATTGCGTTGTTCACTTTGATTATCTTTTATCTGTTTTAAATAATCCCCTAATTACATCGTGTTTCCAGCCATTGTAATGGGGAAACGGTCGATCGGGCAATGATGGAGTTTCGTCGCGCGAGAATTGATTTCAAGTTATTGAATTTGATGCTACTTGTAACATTATTCCTTACCCCGTAAAAAAGATTCAAAAGGATGAATTTCGGGAATGTTTCAAGCATTTTTATGTAATTTTCTCCATTAAATATGAATAGAATGGATATCTGCACAAGATCAACCATATCACCTAATAATAATATATCCTCCCTTTTTCGATGCAAAGATATAAAAATCCTAGCACAGACAAAAGAGCATTTTATAAAAGAATTTTAGTTTTTAACGTTCAATTTGCAGATTTAATGTAATTTTCGGGCGTAAAAAAATTAACTCGCTGGAAATGACAAACGCAAAAATACAGCGTGATCAACTTTAAGAACCTATATTTTTAATTTAAATATCGGCCGCACCGTCAATTTCATCCGATACAAAATATAACGGTATTAGCGAAGAAATAGTGACTAGTCAACATTTTTATTATAATAATATTATAATGAATTATGAATTCTAAATTTGGCTTCATAATATATTTTCTATATTTAAATTTAATTACACGGTGTACCTGAATTTTACGTATTAGTTTATCACGGGCGAGCCGTCTTCCACGAATTTCGTGAAATACCTATTTGGGATAAACGTAATGTTCGTGTAACAAGCGCACAAAAGAAAAATTTAAATGGGGAGCTAAAAATATCTTTAAAAGTCCGTGTGAGTAAAAACTTTGTAATTACATTACCTACTGTTACTCGTTTTGGAATAAAGATCAAGTATTTTTCGTTTTTTGTTTAATCATTTGGAAAATCAATTGATCAGTCGTTAGACTAATGCCGACGGATAAGCAATATTGAAATAACGTTCGGAATATATTTTTATTTTTTTTATTTAGCGCGATTGGATTTTAAACATAAAATAAAATACATTGAATAAATTTTAACACTTTCCAAAAATTACAAATCATTTAAAATTTTCATTTAAACCATCTACCCGGAAATAGACAACGAAAACAATTTTGGTAATTTTCTATAATTTTAATAAAAAAACCAATAAAATTTTGCCAAATTTAAGTCAACGCGTATATAAATTAAAAGCCGAATTTTTGAAACATAAAAAAAAAACGCCACCCCGTATTAAGACTCGAGTTTATTTAAATCGCACCCCTTATAAAGTCCGTCGGCGTTCCCGCGTACTTACCAGGGATCCCTGCCAGGCGAGCGGACGGGCAGCCAGGTGGGCGCGCGCGACGCGAGTGACGCTGCCGGCGGCGCGGCGCCCGTTTATCTGTTGCTGCACGCATGCGTATTACACCGCGTAGACCGGGAGCTGGCGCTCAATTTGTCGTTCGCGAGAAAATACAGGGTGCTCACAATTTAGAAACGCAATTATCATTGCATTGGTTAAATTTAATGTTTTTAAATAAAAAAATTTTTTTTAATGATGAATGGTTTGATTAATTAATAAAAACACAATTTAAAAAAATAAAATCATGTTTTTGTTGAACATTGTAGTATTATGTAAGGAAAAAACGTATAGATTACTCGTAAATAGGACATTTTGATGGAAGTAAGGAAAACGCTAGGGCGAAAAATTTCCGCACGATTTGCAACTACTGAAAAACACTAGCGCAATATTGTTTTTTTTTTAATACATAAATACTATTTTTTCTGTCCATGTTATTTCAACTCCGATTCTTGGCCGCGGCAACTTCCGTCCCAGATCAACAAAACAATATGGTAATTTACAATTAAACTTGTCTCTTTGTGGCTCTTTGGGACCTAGTTAAGTCAGTTCTGAACGTTAAGTAGCAAACAATATGGTTACAACGTGATCTAAACTCTGGCTTCTGATGATGAGTTTGTTAAAATATGTTATTATTGCGTTTTCGAGATTTTTGCGTTTCAAGTGTTCGGTTTTTTTTCATCCATTTTGAAAAATAGACTTAATACTGCGTTACTTAACTCAATACATCTTAAAAAAAAACATTAAAAAATTAAAAACTACGCAGTCGTGCCAAGTTTTTTTTATTGTTTAGATTTGATGAGTTTAATTTTCCGTTACTTTGTTAATATTGTTAGTATCATATTAATACATTATTATCTTCTGAAGAAAAAGGTTAACGATACCGTTTCTTTGTTTAACGTATTTCTAATGCTAGAAAAAAACAAATATAAGTACCCTAAGCAAGTGGAATAGGTATGTCCTATCACAAAAATTGACAATGTGATCTGAAATTAGATCCATTTCCTCTTCCGGACATCTTTTTTTTTATATTCCCGGTCCTTTAGAAGTAAATTTTATTAATTATTTTAGTTGCTAAAGTCATAATGCTTTGCATGTTTAATGAAATATTAGTTTTTGCTACTTATCCTTTAATCATATGCCAAATTAAACGTAAATATATTTAAGTGCGACGTAAATCATATTTTTGTATCAGCCTTTATATGTTTGTACCTTAATGGCGCTCTGGAAACTAAACGCGTGGACCGGTTTTGATGAGACTAATACATGTCAATCGATTTGTCTAATCTTTATGTCACTATAAGATATGACAGTTATCAAAATTTAATAAGTCGGTAACCAGACGCCATATTGTTAAAAAATAAAGTCCAAGAACAAGAGGATATCATTTAATAGGTATTTAAAAATCATTTATTAGGTTTCTGTCATGGTTTTTCATTTTTAATGCTTATTTAGGATTTAAATCGTTTTAAATGTACTAGTTTTTTACGCAGTCATGATTTTTGATTTTATACTCGTATATTTTATGTGCTGATAAGTACAGTATAACATAAAATTTAAAGATACAATGCCTTTAAACACACAATACTACACACACACATTATGATATTTAAAAATAAATATCGTAACGTTAACAATTACAAGAACACGTGAAAAGCAATATTAATTTCCGGATTGGAATAGACTCTGCCATGCTACTCTCTTCAGGAAAAATTATTTAAATAAAAACAAAAAACCCGACTGCAGTAAAAAAAACAACTGTAAAGCGAGAAACAAGCTATATAATCGATAGGTAAATACTTATAATGTACCATGCAATGATTTTTTGTTTGATACCTCGTTAACAAGTAATGCAATTTATACCAATATACATACAACTTGAATAGTGAAAAAGGTTTTCCAGGCGGGGACAAGCTATTAATCCAAATGTTTTTTGTTTCAAGAAAATACTTAAGTAAGTACATTTTATAATTCATTGCTTGTCCCCGCCTGCAATACCTTTTCCACTATTCAAGTTGTATGTATATTGGTATAAATTGCATTACTTGTTAACGAGGTATCAAACAAAAAATCATTGCATGGTACATTATAAGTATTTACCTATCGATTATATAGCTTGTTTCTCGCTTTACAGTTGTTTTTTTTACTGCAGTCGGGTTTTTTGTTTTATTTAAATAATTTAGTTTATTTCACATTTTTTAGTTTTTATTAATAAAATAGTGGTTTTATTAATATAACCAAACGTTAAATGAGCTCTGGAGCTCGATTTTTTAATGTCACGAAGCTATAAGTAACAAATTACAAGCGGAACTCTCCTTTTAGCAAAAGAAGCATCGTGCATTCAAAAATCGATCCCCAGTAGTAACGTAAGATTAGTTCATTTGGTTAGATGGAGGCCGATCGAACAGATTGTAGATACCTACTTAGGCCGAGAAATTGAAGTAGGTATAAATCAACTAAACTTCTCTTAATCTCTAACAATTTAGTTCCTCAACGGTCAGTACGTCATACGTGTACCTGGGTACTAGACTAAGCACCTACATTGAGGTTACCTATTCCGTGTATCTTTACTTAAATAAACTGTCCATGCGTAGGCAGGATGGCGCATTAGGTAGGTATTAGCCAGCAATTTATACTATGACATCAATGTGCATTAATCAAGTATGTAGTAGGTATTCGTGAATTATTAATTATGACACTACTTTCTTAATGGTTTATATTGTAGGAGTTTACAGCTCAACAAGAAATATTTATTACTTAACAATTAACGTCCTTTTTGATTTCCCTGTCTAAATGGTAGCATCAAAGTATTATAATGTATATATATTTGGAATGGGCTATTTACTAGCTTTCATTTGAGACCCATATTGCTATAATAAACTTTTTTTTTTTTTTAAAACCCCCTCTTTGTTTTTGCAGACGCCATTTTGAAATATTATATACCCTATGTCACTTCGGCAATTAAGACGAATCGAATGACACCTAGTATGTTAAAATCGGTCAAGCCGTTTAGGCTGCAGAGCGTGCCCAGAAATAGACAAACATACATACATACATACATACATACATACATACGCTCGAAAAACATAACCCTCCTTCTGACGCAGTCGGGTAAAAAGGGCGTACGCCTCATAGAGCCTCGTATTTATTAGTGACATTATTTCGTAACATGGGGAGTTAAACGTCGACTATTAAATAGCTTAAGCGTCCTTGTTTTTACCCGACTGCGTCAGAAGGAGGGTTATTTAGAAGAACAGTATGGACCTTTGCAATAGCATGAATGCACATGCTAAGCCGAAGAGTATACTGAAACATCATTAAATAAGCCAATTAAAGGTAAATTAGAATGAAAAATATTTTCAGATTCGTTCTTATATTGGTAGTATAAGACGGTATCAGTTGCTAAATTTCATAGTTCTAGGTCAACGGAATACAATACTCTATAAAATTTGATTCCCTTGAGTGTCGAAGGGATAGAAGCTTTCCGCTTACATCTCGATATGGCTAGGTAGCTGATACGACCAGATCGCTTTGTGACTACATCTCGATCTGACTACATCGCTTTGTGCCTAGATCGCAATACGACCAGATCGCTTTGCGACTACATCTCTAAAAGTCCGAGTCGCTAAATTACCACATTGTTTTTTTCACCTTATGTCTGTCTTAGTAATATTGACGGAGCCCCGCATGGCGGGGCTCCTATTCCTGGGTTATTTGCCCTACGGGCGTTCTAAGTTACCTAACGAACCTAACCTACCTAGTAACGCAAACGAAGTAGTCATTTTGCAACTCGGACTTTTAGAGATGTAGTCGCAAAGCGATCTGGTCGTATTGCGATCTAGGCACAAAGCGATGTAGTCAGATCGAGATGTAGTCACAAAGCGATCTGGTCGTATCAGCTACCTAGCCATATCGAGATGTAGGCGGAAAGCTTCTATCCCATATGTTGGGTTGGGATTTTGCGGCATAAACGTTTGTATCTTTTTTTTACGCTAACTTAGAAGTTTCTTTTTTTCACAGCTTCAAGGGACTGTAGACTGTTGTTTTAATTTTAACTCGATACCTCTGTGCATTCCGGAGATACAGGGTCTTCATAGACAGACAGACGGACATAAAAGGGTTCCAATAAGGGTTCCGTTTTTCCTTTCGAGGTCCGGAACCCAAAAAATGTGATAGAGACATTTTTTTGACAAAATTAAACACATAAATTTTTGCCTAGTCAGTTCATCGGTTGAGTTACTGAAATTTATTACAATCAAAATTTCTATTTAAAACAGTTATTCATTAACCTATTAAATAGGATGAATAAAAATGAATACAATGTGGGTGGGGCACATCGCTCGCAAGACTGATGGCCGATGGGGCCAGAAGTTTCTTGAGTGCTGTCGGGAGACGAGCTGTAGGTAGTTCAAATTTGCGTTAAAATCTGATACAAATATATTCCAAGCAACTAAAGATCCGCTTGTACACCGATCAATCTTCATGTCTCATTAAATTAACTTTACAATTTCACATCAATTTGCAACAATACTTAAAACACACCAAATCTCTTGCTTTATATGATGGAATTGAGTCATGATTAGAAATATATTTTTACTATTTCAACATACAAAGAGATAGGAAGTTTTATAATATTAAACAAAAAAGGTTCCTAGCTAAAAGACTAGCTTTTAAGTGTTTTCAAAGAGTGAAATTTACAGAAAAATGTTATGAATGGGCTATGAGTTATTTTGTTGTACCAAATGTATATTAATTGAGCTTTTAAGAAAGAGAACTTATTGCCTGACTGCGTACTTTATGTTCTTGACTTTCACCAGCTTAAGTTTGCAAGGTGCTACGGACCGTAGCTGCGAGCTACGGCGTAGCGCTACGGAGTTATTATTTAATGTTACATTTTTATACGGACCACTAACTTTTGCATCCAACGTTCCTTGAGTATGATATTGTTGATTATTATAGAGATTAGTGAATTTTGGCATGGATTTTGAAAGTTTCATAAACTTCCAAAAGTTAAATGCATGGATATTTTTACATCTTACCGTAAACATCTTAGCCTATTTGTGCAGAATGTGGTTATAGAATTACCAACAAGTTTTTAAAGGTGTAGGTAATTCTGTAGCTCTGCCTACCCCACTCTGTGATTACAGGCGTGAAGGTATGTATGTATGTGTATGTATATAAGGTTTATAAATCATTTGTAGGTCAATGCATCCTTTTCTTTAATAAATTACCTGACGTTGTTTTAAAGTTACCATTTCCAGTACTTAAAACTTACTTGAAAAAGTCGTTGATGTCTAAAGCTTACTATACGGTCGAAGAGTATCTAACAGATAAAAATGCTTGGCCAACACCTAAATAATTGAATAATAACTTAGTCATAAAAAATATGTAAATATTGTATATTGTCTAGGGGACACGGATTCTGTAGGAGAATGTATCGAAACTTTTATGCAGCTGGTCTTGCACCGTCACAGGTAAATAACTTGTATACTTTATATTTTTTGTTCTTTTTACCCGACTGCGTCAGAAGGAGGGTTATGTTTTTCGAGCGTATGTATGTATGTATGTATGTATGTATGTATGTATGTATGTATGTATGTATGTATGTCTATTTCTGGGCCCGCTCTGCAGCCTAAACGGCTTGACCGATTTTAACATACTAGGTGTCATTCGATTTGTCTTAATTGCCGAAGTGACATAGGGTATATAATATTTCAAAATGGCGTCCGCAAAAAAAAGAGGGGGTTTTAAAAAAAAAATAATTGTTTATTATAGCAATATGGGTCTCAAATGAAAGCTAGTAAATAGCCCATTCCAAATATATATACATTATAATACTTTGATGCTACCATTTAGACAGGGAAATCAAAAAGGATGTTAAATGTTAAGTAATAAATATTTCTTACTACAGCCAAAAAAATGTGAAATAAACTAAATTATTTAAATAAAAACAAAAAACCCGACTGCAGTAAAAAAAACAACTGAAAAGCGAGAAACAAGCTATATTATCTTTTTTGTTTGTATAATAAAGTGTTTACATTCAAACGTACATAGGGAAATACTTATAATGTACCATGCAATGATTTTTTGTTTGATACCTCGTTAACAAGTAATGCAATTTATACCAATATACATACAACTTGAATAGTGGAAAAGGTTTTCCAGGCGGGGACAAGCTATTAATCCAAATGTTTTTTGTTTCAAGAAAATACTTACATTTTATAATTCATTGCTTGTCCCCGCCTGGAAAACCTTTTCCACTATTCAAGTTGTATGTATATTGGTATAAATTGCATTACTTGTTAACGAGGTATCAAACAAAAAATCATTGCATGGTACATTATAAGTATTTACCTATGTATGTTTGAATGTAAACACTTTATTATACAAACTAAAAAGATAATATAGCTTGTTTCTCGCTTTTTAGTTGTTTTTTTTACTGCAGTCGGGTTTTTTGTTTTTATTTAAATAATTTAGTTTATTATTACTGTTGCTTAGTTTTGTGACAATTCTGAGTTTTGACACATTTTCCTGCTCAACCGCGCATAAATGTTTTTTTTTTTTATGTATGATTCATTTAATTAAGAACGCATAGTACTAACGTAGAACTTTATTTGGGATCAGTAAAATGTGTGCCAAAAATCCCTCTACTTTCATTTTATTTTATAACCCTAAAATGGCACTTCGAACTCAGAACACCCCTTATTTTGACGACGCGCTGGCCTAGTTGGTAGTGACCTTGCCTACGAAGCTAGCGGTCCTGGGATCAAATCCCGGTAAGGGCAGATTGTATCTGAGTCATGGATTTATTGTATGTATTTAAATCAAATCAAAATCAAAATATTTATTCAGTAGGTTGGCCCTATACAGGCTCTGTTACACGTCGATATGGAGTAAATTTACTAACGCATCAGACAAGACCATCTTAGCGGAGAAAAAGCGCCGCAAGAAACTCTAGCAGAAATAAAAACATTATAAATGTAAGATAAGGTGTCGTAAGAGGCGACTAAGGGAATAATAAAGGCTTCTAATACTCTTAGGCGATGGGCTTGCAACCTGTCACTAATACACTGGTAAACATCTTAGCCTAATTGTGCAAAACGTGGTTACAGAATTATCAACAACTGAATTAAGACTGCTTGGTAATTCTGTAGCTCTGCCTACCCTACTCTGGGATTGAAGGCGTGAGTTTATGTATGCGTGTGTAAATGTAAGGTCAAATACAAACTAAAAATAGTAACCTCGTCGTGTTGATCTCCTGATCAACACGACGAGGTCTACGTCAAAAGCTATGACTGGAATAATTAACTGAACAACAAGTCGTTTCAGACGTGAACAAACCGGACCCCACGTACAGCATCCCTTCAAGAGTCTGACACGTATCTCAGCCATCGCCTCCCTCAACCATGTGTTCGGGAAGGTGGCGACCCGATCAACGACGCTTGAGTTTGAGACCTTTGAGCGAGCATGACGTGCTCATGCTGCCGGACAACCTAATAGTAATATCTTGTGAAACAGCTGTCCGGCGAGAAACATCACAGATACTAACAAAGATAAAGTACTAAAAAACACACAATTGGGATAGACCAAAAAAAGTAACTCGCCATTTTTACATTCTATTAAATTCGAAATAATAGGTAATTTTAAGAAAACGATTTCATTAATGGATGACATGATTATTTTAAATTTGGGTAGGTTTTTTCTAATAAATTACAAAAATTAAATGGTATTTAATGACAAAAAGGATTGTAATAGTGTATTAAAACATACTATTTCAAGCGGTTTTCGCCTAACCCATAAGATACATCTAGGAGGGCTTCAAGCTGAAAATGAAAGTCAATTAAAGTTATCCAAAATAAATAAATATTTAAAAAAAAAATGCTGAAAGGCTTTCAAACCCTATTCCTCGAAATGGTTTTCGAATTAGAGTAACTGTAATAGTACATTGTGTATTAAGGTCGGTAAGTAAGGAATTACGATCGAGGCTCTTATAGTAGACACAACTATTATTACGAATTACTTGAACTTTTTTTAAGCGGATGGCGGGCGGACTCCACAGATTATACAAATGTTTCGTTCAGAAACGTTAAGGGCAAATACTTACGTAGGTATACATACAGCCCTGAAGGAGTGTAAAAAAAAACGACGTTTTGATACAGAAAACTATTAAAATCGATTATTAAGAACATTAATTGAGTATTTAAGTAACATGTAGCGAGATTGCAATGAAATTCCTGTTTAAATAACATTTTAAGACAATTTTTCAATTGCGTGTAAACTCTTTGCTTGAACTTGCATGACTTGTGTGCCGTGGTATAAATTAAAAAAAAAAAATACTTACCGACCTTGGGTTTCATGGTAAAAAGAAAGGTCGAGGGTTTTATATGGGGCATTCCGGCCAAGTTAACCTGTATGTTTAGATACTGTTTACGTGCAAGTGTGATGAAAAAATATTAACAATTCCAATTTCGTGTTTGAATACACAGTTTACTTAAAGGCATTTTTATCAAGAAACAAATATCAGAAGTATCCTAGGATTAAGAAATTACCTTAAATACCTAACTTATCGCCCAGACACTACTAAAATACATTGTATGTATAGGTATATGTATTTATATAAGTATTTATATCGTTGTCTAGTATCCATAGTACAAGCCTAGAGCTTAGCGTGGAACTAGGTCAATTGGTGTGACATAGTCCCCAGATTTTAAATTTATTTATTTTAACTTTGATATAAAAATATAATTATTTAATGCAAATGTATGCGTTACTATTTCCTTATAATGATAGACGTTCATTCATGCTTATTAGTCCGTTATCAATTTGTTTATAGCAACGCTATCAGCGCATATTCGATCTGGCTGATAATAGTGATTAGAATAACCGAGCCGTTTGGAATGTATATACGTCACGTCACGTCACCAATGTTATAACAAAAAGCATTTATAACGTCGTCTGTTTAAAGTTATAATGGTAAAATATATGTCATGTTAATCCTTTTTTTTTTAATAAAGTTTTATTGAACCGGATGGTTGTTAGCAAGATTTCATGAAAATAGATTGGGCCTTTTTAAGAGTTATAAGGGAGAAAGGGGTTTTTAACCCTCAAAACATCCGAACTGATTATGATAAAAAATGTCTAAAAACCACCGCTAGAAAACCTCATCATCATGTCAGCCGAAAGACGTCCACTGCTGGACATAGGCCTCCCCCAAAGGCCTCCCCTAGAAAACCTGCTTTCAAATAAAAAAAAGAGCTATGGTGCCACAGTCACACACTCACAAACACACTTTCACTTCAAACGTATACCCCTCTTTTTGCGTCGGGGGTTAAAAAAAGGTCGTAAAGGAAAGAGTTGATCTCCACACTATACTAATAAGTAGTTGTATTTGAAGGAAGCAAGAGCAGCTAATATCCGGTGCTGATAGATACTAATAAAGACATTTTATCTACCTTCGCTCTGAGACTGTGTTCTGTAAGAAATGTATGAAATGTGGGGTTTTACCTGAAACAAATACTGATACTGTTACTTTTAAATATACTTTTATATACTCTTATATCGTTAAGTTCGAATTATAAACTTCAAAACGAATTTATATTGGCATACTTTATAAACACAATACCGAAAAAAAAAAAAAAAAACTTTAGAACATTATTTCTCTAACAAAATGGTCACCAACCAGGTTCCATATATTTTTTTTTTATAATGGAACGCACATGCGGTTCGAGTCATTTTTACAGCATAACAAAAAGTTTTCATTCCAATTTTTACTTGTCTGTGACAGCGCCCGCTTTAACGCATGCGCGGTGATGTGTAGGTTTTCGCGCCATTATTCATTGAATACGTTTTGCTGTAGTTACTTTATTAACTTTGATCTTTTATTTAGTAGGTTGAATCGCAATGTATGAGAGTAGATAAAATAGTGTATGAAAGTGCACATAACTAGGAATTTAAACACTCGTGTGATACTATTAAAAACCTCACCTAGCGGCTCGGTTCTTAAACACACACTCGTGTTTTAATACCCCTCTTTATGCAACAATTTCTTATACTACTATTATTCACTGTTTCATGATACGATCTATGAGATTACAATTAATGCGCACTCTCCGAAGCCCAAGCGACTCCCGAAACTATACAAAACAATGAGTCGCTGTTCTAATACATCGCACTGCCAGATCAAAAGTGGAGTAAGTCAAAATACAACTGTCTTTTAAAATCAACTTTAATACAACGCATGTGAGCTTGAAACAAAACTAACAATGATTTAGAGTTGATACAGTCTTGATCTAACAGTGCGACATACTAAAGCAGTTTTAGTTCTCTTCTCTTAGCAATATGGTTGATATTGCTACAGGAGTTTAATCTGACTTACTGCGTATTAATAGGAGGGCAGATAATATTATCCTATAACCTACCGCCTAGTGGCGTTCGTATTGTTGTGCTTCGATGTAGGGTTAAGATTCGGTGAATGAATGAATCTCTAGTAAAGAGGCATTCCATTTTAATCCTTTCCATTGAAGGAGCGTTCCAATTATTTTTATCCTGACCGAATTTCCCACAACCTTCTTTTGTCAGTCCTCTTTTCTTCCTCTAAGTTATACTCTAATTCCTTCACAATCCATGCTATAAGGCTATTAAACGCTCTGTCTATAGAATTAAGGTGTGCTTAGTGCGTTTTAATTTTTAAAAGCAAGCTACCGGACCATTATAGCTTCCGTAGTTTTTCTATGATTTCCTTTACTTTATTTTTAATATCCTATGACCTCGTGTGCTATCTTTGTTTGGGTAAATTCGCTTTATGTATGTATATATTACATAGATATATAATAATATGTATTGAAGTTTTGTTGAGTTCTGAAGTAATTAGTTTACACCGCCTGCCATGTATTTTTGTCTTTTATTTATTTGTTCATGGTTGTCTGGAAGATATTGCTATTTAGCGGTAAGACCGCCTGTTGTATACCTATGTATTGTTCCGTGTTTTGTTTATTTGGTGTTCAATGGAGAGTCTGTATTAGTCTTAGGAGTAAAAAAAAAGAACAAACGTCAATCCTATAAAGATAAAGATAAAGAGATTTATTCAGTAAGTTGGCCACACGGGCACTTTTACACGTCAAGAATCTACCAGCGCTTCAAAAGAGGAGACCGGTGTCCTGCTGTTTGACCAAAAGTCATTTGACAAAATGACACTTGACAAACAACGTTTTACAAAAAATGTTTCGTCACTTGATCATTTTACTAATAGTCATTTTACAAATGATTTACTTTTCCAAATGATCAACAGTTAAATTTACATTTTACGAGGAAAACGAACCAGGGCATAACCGACTCGGATAGGTTAGGTTAGAAGGCAAAGGCGGGAGCTTGGCTCCCGCCTTGGCCTTCGAGGTTGTTTTTTTTTCTGACCAGAAATAGGTAAACTAATTGCTAAATGATCAATTGCTAAGTGAGTTTTTGTAAGATGATACTTTTGTCAAATGTCTCGTTTGCCAAATGATCATTTGGTGAAACGTTGTTTGTCAAATGATCATTTGTCAATAATTTTTTGGTCAAACATTAGTGAACCGAGGAGACCACTGCTGAGAAGAAACGCCGCAAGAAACTCGGCAGTCAGTAATTTTCTATATATACATAATGTTACAATGGTATTCTTAGTCTAGCATTATATATATCTATAAATCTATACATTTTCAGAATGCAACATATTGTCTAACTTAAAAACAAACACAAACAAAAGCATCAAAATGCACCCGGCCTTTTAAAAACTCGCTTTTTTCCTATTTCCTTTCGACACCGAATGCATAAAATCCATTATCATCCATCAATGCATTCGTCGGCACGATGCTATAACTGTATCACGAATGAACGACGCTCGGGCATTCGATCGAAGTTTTAAAATAAAACGGAGTATGAATGTCAGAGGTGTATTTTCGACTTATTTTTTAATATAATACTTACCAAAGAATTTATTTTACTTGTGGGAGAACCTTGTGCAGGGTCCGTCCGGGTTTGTACATACCACCATCTTATCCATTATCCTACCGCCGAGCAGCAGTGTTCACATTGTTGTGTTCCGATTTGGGGATAAGACAGCCGGTGAAATGACTAGCATAGAGGCATTCCATCTTAGGCCTCAGGGTTTGCAGTGCATTTGGGTTTGGGTCACAGTTTCCACTTACCATCAGGTGGCCTGTGTGCTTGTTTGATTTCCTATGCCATAAAAAAAAACTAAATACAATACTAGTAAAGTAGTCGATGTATTATGATTACTTACATACACACATACCTTCACGCCTTCATTCCCAGAGTGGGGTAGGCAGAGCTACAGAATTACCAAAACTCTAAAAAATTGTTGATAACTCTGTAACCACAATTTGCACAATTAGGCTAAGATGTTTACCAGTTAGTGACAGGTAGCAAGCCCATCGCCTAACAGTACTACAAGCCTTTTTCCCTTAGTCGCCTGTTACGACATCCACGGGAAGACATGGAGTGGCACAATTCTAAGCCGGCAACCACACGGCAATGATTACTTAATAGTTATTTATGTAATTTTCCGTGTGGTTGCCGGGTTAGAATAGTGCTACTCCATGCCTTCTCGAGGATGTCGTAAGAAGCGACTAAGGGAATAAAGGCTTGTAATGTTAGGCGATGGGCTTGCAACCTGTCACTAACTGGTAAACATCTTAGCCTTATTGTGCAAAATGAGGTAACAGAGTTATCAACAAGTTTTTAGAGTTGGTGGTAATTTTGTAGCTCTGTCTGCCTACCCCGCTCTGGTAATGAAGGCGTGAGATTATGAATGAATGTATTTATGTGACTGTTGCATAATGAAGCGTATTAAGGTACGAGTACCCTAGAAGCTAATTATGTAATGTTTCATTCATATTTTTTCCTATTGTTATAAATAAACAATGGCTAACTTTTCTTGTATAATTTCACATACATACATACATACCTTCACGCCTTCATTCCCAGAGTGGGGTAGGCAGAGCTTCAGAATTACCAACAACTCCAAAAACTTGTTGATAACTCTGTAACCACAATTTGCACAATTAGGCTAAGATGTTTAACAGCGCATTAGTGACAGGTTGCAAGCCCATCGCCTAACAGTACTACAAGCCCTTATTCCCTTAGTCGCCTCGTACGACATCCACGGGAAGACATGGAGTGGCACTATTCTACCCCGGCAACCATACGGGGAAAAATTTCATTGTTCTGCTAAAAACATGGAGTGAATCTACTAGCGCTTCGGACAAGACCATCATTGCGGAGAAGAAGCGCCGCAAGAAACTTCATTCACAAGACTGCAAATGCACTGCCAACCCTGAGGACTAAGATGTAATGCCTCTATGCTAGTCATTTCACCGGCTGTCTTATCACCAAACCGGAACACAACAATGCGAACACTACACGGACGGCGTTAGGTAAATGGAAAAGACCAACACGGACGGACCCTGTGCAAGGTCCTCCCACAAGTAAAAGTGAGTGTGTGTGAAAAACAACAATATTCAACACTTTGCATTTTAAACAATTTACAATCACAGGTGGGATATTGAGCTCGTCATTGTCGCGCCACGGAATCAAAGCTATTGTTTGTTTTACCATTGAGTGGCCACATTTATTATTCCGGAGGCAACTCCAAACGAAGTCCGTGCACTGCAACCTACCCCTGAATATTGATCATAACACCCCGAATGCAGTTAGCCGGTGTAGTTAACTAACTATTGAGGCAAATGCACGTGACTGCCGGCCACGTCCAATCCCTCTATTGGAGGTAATTAAGCTCTGGATCCTGGTCGGTAACAAACCGGGCAATTGAAGGGATGAACACAGATATTTCATTGCACTGCCAAAATAATCATGTCCACAGCTCTATTGTATTGGGTTTAATAAATTTGCCATGAACTTTGTTATTGTAGTGTTTTTAAGTTGACCGCCTTTATTGTTAAGACAATAAGAGCTATCGCTACGTTGACAATAGGATAACCGATCGAAAGCAATATGGTTATACCCAGTTAAATAGACACAGTCATGGACAGTCAATAACTTAAGCCACTGTGGAACTCTGTCAAAATGACAGAGTTTATTGCAGATAAGGAATGCAATTTAACCGGATATTAACCGCTTTTGTATGAAAAATAACCGGTTAAAACCCTAATTGCAGATAAAGAAATTACGTCAAATTAAATCATTGTTTTTAAGGGCTCCGTACATCAAAAGAAAATATCGGAACTCCTTTAGTATCACTTTGTGGTCCGTCCGTCCGTCTGTCGGTCTGTCAAGACCCTTTATCTCCGGAACTCGTGAAGGTATCGAGTCGAAATTAACTACCTATATACAGGGCGAACGACATGAAGTGTTACCAAATTCACAAAATCGAGCCTGGTGTCAAAGTAAATGCGACTTACTATCGGGAAAATGTTTTGGAAGCTGCGTTGGAGCCTTGGGCACGCAAACATTTCGGTAGTAGACCGTGGACATTACAACAAGACTCGGCCCCGGCTCATAAAGCTCGTGTGAACCAAGAATGGCTGAACAACGCGTGCCACAATTTATTTCGTCCACACAATGTCTTCCGAATTCCCCAAACGCGAACCCGATGGACTTCTATTATCTGGTCCATTGTGGAGAGCAAGGTGAGGAGAAGAAAACATGCCAGTATGGATGCATTGAAGAAAGCGATCGTACGTAATTGCCATTGCATACCGCAGGATCACATTCGTGCAGCGTGCAACTCATTTTTCTACCGTCTGAAGGCCATAGACAGCAGAAGGTGGTCATATCGAGTTAAAATAAAGTAATCTTAAAAATTTGATATCTTTTTCTCATTTTTTTCTTAATAATGAATAATTTAAGACAACAAAAAAAAATCGTAGCCTTTTGAATTTGGTAACACTTCATATCGTTCGCCCTGTACTAAAGTCTACAGTCCCTTGAAGCTGTGCAAAAATCGAACTTCTAAGTTAACTGATGGACTGTGTGAAAGATAATATGGCCAGAAAGGGAGATAATACCGAGATGACAACTATTAGAGAAGTATGGAAGAAAAAGACTAGTTGCGCTGACCCCAAATAAGTTGGGATAGGAACAGGAGAATTATGTTTTTTTAATGGCACAGGAAGGCAAACGAGCACACAGGCCACCTGATGGTAAGTGGAAACTGTGACCCATACACATCCGCATTCACAAGACTGCAATTGCACTGCCAACCCTGAGGACTAAGATGGAATGCCTCCTCAGTCATTTCACCGGCCGTCTTATCCCTAAACCGGAACACAACAATGCAAAATGCTAGGTTAAGTTTATTATTGTATAATATCATAAGCAGTATTTAAAACACGACTGACTGTTGAGTTTCTTGCGGCGTTTCTTCTCAGCAGTGGTCTCTTGTGAAGCGCTGGTAGATTTTTGACGTGTAAAAGTGCCCGTGCGACCTACTTCCTGAATAAACATCTTTTATATTTTTATTATCAAACACAACACCCAGCACTTGCACAGCATTGGCGGTAGGTTAATGGATAAGATGGTGGTACCAACCCAGACGGACCCTGCACAAGGTCCTCCCATAAGTGAAGCGGATTCCCTTGTCACTGTTTCAATTGGAATATAGTTAATCAGTGCAACTGTCATCGCCGCTAACATGCTCGTAACGTGCAGTTGCATCACTTGCAATTTCCTCCAGTCACTCGTACACGGGACACAAGCCGGATACGTCAGGATAGCTTAATTAAAACCGTAATGGCCAACGCGGCTGGCCAGTACAATGGTGACTACATAATGGACCTGATTCTACAGTGGCCTGTAAATTTCCTAATTGGGATAGATAGAGAAAAAATTACTGACGGTCTTTGAAATCTTATGCGAAAGATTAGCCAATTTTAAGAGACCAATTTCATTAATTTTGTATTTGAGCCAATAGTTTTGCTTTAATATCTTTATTTATATAGCAGACATTTTATGTATGTCATACATATATACATAAACTCACGCCTTCATTCCCAGAGTGGGGTAGGCAGAGCTCCAGAATTACCAACAAGTCTTAAAACTTCTTGATAACTCCGTAACCACATGTTATGTTCCATATTTTCATGTGGATTTATTATGCAAATAAAACTGCACTAAGTAGGTACTAAATCCTTTATTGATATTTTTAATACGCATAGTGGCAGAATGTTATGATGCCTGTGCCACAAATTTATGTGGAATGGCAATTATAAAAGAGGACTTTGCCGGCCTAGGCCTGCAAGATTTGTATGAAATTGAATTAACGACCTCTTGTCCTAGCCGTCCTAAACGTCATACTTCGCAGCCAGCCTAAGGAACATAACATCAATATTTCATTGCATTTTTTAGTTTTTTTTTAAAATCAATTTGCTTTCTATTGCGTTTCATAAGGTACAGCTCTTTAATGTTAGGACGGACGGACAGCGTAGGCATATTATGAATAGAACGTTGGACTATCTTCGGACACGGAGAATTAAAAAAAAATGTACTGTGAAATTTATTTATATACCACTTTTATAATACAGGTACTACAATAAAAAGTTAAAACTAAACTTATTAAAATTAAAATTAAACTAAGCTACTCAAATATTAAAGATGTAAATAATAATCACACTATAACAAGAACACCATCTAGCAGGTCCGCTCGCGGCATGGTCCCTATGACACTGGCTGCATTACCTCTCTGGATAGCTAGCCCAATCCTTTGGGAGAGGTAAGCACCAGCTCTAGGATCTCCGGAAGTGTCTATGTCTATTTATATACCTACATATTAACTATCAAACAAAGCTCTATTATATTACGGCTAAGAGCTGTCCGTTGTCCGTTATTTTAAATGTATCTCAGGAACGCGAGCTTCCGAGCTTCCGACGCCATTGTTCGAGCTTTTGCGTTATGCGGCTTCTTCACAAACTAAAAGCTTCATGAATTTACAAGTTGGAAAACTTATAAAACTGGTGTAAGTTCATTCCTGGAGAATACGAACTCAACTTTACGGGTTGATTTTGTTAGTCTTTAAAGTAGACTTTTATAATTAGTGCAACAGAGTATGATATACAGTGTGTAGTTTTATGAACAAAGAACGAATACGTCTTGTCATGTCAACCGAAAGACGTCCACTGGTGGACATAGGACTCCCAAGGCTCTCCACTCAGACCGGTCTTGTGCTTTTCGCATCCACCGCGTTCCCGCGATCTTTACAAGGTCGTCACTCCATCTTGTCTCCCGGTTCGCGGATGCCACTCAATACGTCTTGTATGTTTTATATATTATCATTTAAACTTAAAGCTTGAGAGCTTAAAAGTCTTAGCAAAGTAAGAGTAATTAAATTTCAAACATACAATAGTGCATTATTGCCTAGGCGCGGAAAGAAAGGGATTTCCTGACAAGGTGGCTAAGTTAGGTTAGGTTAAAATACTTACTAAAATAATTATTTTCTCAAACAATGCGAGGAAATGATACAAAAACATGATTATAAGTATTTTTAATAACCTTTGACAAGTTAGGAGAGATGGTTTGTTTGAAACTACGAGTATTAGTTAAGATAGGTCCACGCACGACGAGCCTCCGTGATTTTATACGCAATATAGAGCACTTTTAAAAAACAAAATGGACATGGACGGAAAGTGGTTTCATATGTTTTTTTACTCCTAAGAGTAAAATGAGGCACTTTCCGTCATTGTGTTTCAATTGGAAAACCTTTCTTTAAGAATTCCGAAACCAACATTATCTCCAGATTTGTCTTCTTTTTTTTTAATACTTATAATCATAATGTATTTGTATCATTTCCTCGGATTGCTTGAGAAAAGCATTATATATGCCTCGGCGGAAACGAGGATTTCCAGACTCGTATTTTAGCCACCTCCTCAGGAATTCCTTCACTTTCCGCGCCTAGGAAATAATGTACTATTTCAACATCGACGCGATTTCTAGGTACCTATGTACGGTATTATGAGCTTTGTATGGAGGCCGTTTTCATATGTGTGACAGTTGCTACGTTAACAATTGCACAATGTTGTCGGCGGCAGACCGTCGCGTGGGTTTGCTTTCCAGCGAAAATATCTCAGCAGGTATGAGAGGTGACAGCCATAGACACACGGGGCTATAATGTACATTATATGCCGGTTAATAATGGGGGGGGGTGAAGGTCGAGACGACACGTGTAAAGCTTCTAGTAATTAAATGAACAAAAGATTCGTTTTGTTTTTAAAATGTAGACGTCATTAAAATAGGTTTTTAAGATGCTTCTACCAGAATTGTTTATATACTAATCAAAACAAAATAGGGGCCACGCTATGTTCTACATACAAAAGAACTGTTTTCGGAGAAGGATTATTATAACCTGTAATTTTTCGAAAGCAATGTTCAACTTACAAGCTATGTTTTTTTTATTTTTTGTCCATTGTTTTGTTTTTACCGTGCCTACCGTGGTTTTTTAAAACAATTTTCAAATTTTATACAAAATGAGCAAATATATGCAGTTTTTTTAAAAATCACACGCACGCTAAAAACAAAACAATTGATAAAAAAAAAACACAGCTTGTAAGTTAGTTGAACATTGCAGCTTTCGAATGATACTAAATTCAAAAATTACAAGGTAACATTTATTATACTAATCCTTCTCCGAACATAGTTATTTTGTATGCATGAACATAGCGTGGCCCCTATTTTGTTTTGATTAGTATATATGACAATAAAGAACAAAAAATCTTTGATGTCATGGTCATAAACAAGCCCACCGGCCAAATGCTACAGATAACAATCTAAAACCTGCAATTCTAATTACACGAATGCGTTGCCAACCCTGAGGACTAAGATGGAATACCTCTATGCTAGTCATTTCACCTCACACCGGAACACAATAATGCGAACACCTGTTTGGCGGTAGGTTAAAAAGTAAGACGGTGGTGATCCGAACACAACCTGTATATAATCATATAGCCACTATTATGTTCCACAGAACCCTTAATTGATGCGTACTCGACTCGCTCTTGGCCTGTTTTTGTTCCTCATCAACAAATATTGATGACGACCCGTTGGCCTAGTTGGTAGTGACCCTGCTCTCGAAGCTAGCTGTCCCAAGTTCAAATATCGGTAAGGGCAGACTTGTGGGAGGACCTTGTGCAGGGTCCGTCCGGGTTGGTACCACCATCTTATCCATTAACCTACCGCCAAGCGGCAGTGTTCGCATTGTTGTGTTCCGGTTTGGGGATAAGACAGCCGGTGAAATGACTAGCATAGAGGCATTCCATTTTAGTCCTCGGGGTTGGCAACGCATTTGCAGTCTTAGGATTGCGGTCTTGTGAATGCGAATGTCTATGGGTCACAGTTTCCACTTACCATCAGATGGCCTGTGTGCTCGTTTGCCTTCCTATGCCATAAAAAAAGGAGACTCACTTTTATTTTTGAAAACCAAAAATACTGCGTTATTGAATTTTAGAAAAAAAAAAACCTCTTTGTGGGTATTGAATTGGTCGAATATGACAAAACAATAGAGTCGTGTTTTATGATGCAGATCGAAAGGGTTATTAATAGCGATCAAATCAAATCAAATCAAAATCTTTATTGCATATCACATTACATATATAAGGAGGAAAATAAATAATAGGTATCCATGTGACGCCCTGCAAGTGCACAGCAATGTTAGAGGGCTAACTAGGTATTTTAATACAGATAACTTAATACTAAATCACTCTCGGAAAAGATTCCAAGATAAAATTCTCCGTCTTGCACATTTAGGTTAACAATAATTATTATTTATCAACTAGGACTGGGGATAATAAAATATAAATTAAGTACCTAGTACTATTTATCATTATAAATCATTTAAGTTATTACAGGACAAACGACACTACCAAATTCAAAAGGCTACGATTTTTTTTTGTTGTCACAAATTATTTTTTAATAAGAAAAAAATTAGAAAAAGATATCAAATTTCTAAAATTACTTTATTTGAACTCGATACGACCACCATTTGCTGTCTACGTATGGTCTTCTGACGGTAGAAAAATGAGTTGCACGCTGCACGAATGCGATCCTGCGGTATGCAATGCCAATAACGTACGATCGCTTTCTTCAGTGCATCCTTACTGGCATGTTTTCATCTCCTCAGCTTGCTCTCCACAATGGACCAGATAGAAAAGTCTATCGGGTTCGCGTCTGGGGAATTCAAAAGCCATTGTGTGGACGAAATAAAATATGGAACGCGTTGTTCAGCCATTCTCGGTTCACGCGAGCTTTATGAGCCGGGGCCGAGTCTTGTTGTAATGTCCATGGTCTACTACAGTGGCGTGCCTAGGGTTTCAGAATAGGGCAAGCCGAGAGATATGTTTTGTAGTGTTTACGGTTATTATGGATAAATTTATCTTGTTACCACATTACTGATCAATCTTCACTTCACTCTGCAGTTGTATAGGCATTTGCTTACGTGGACGAGCTCACCAAAGCACCCTGAAGGCATGTTACCACTAGATATAATTTTACAGACATATCAGCAATTGCATACTTTCGGTGGCCTTGAAAAAAGCCGCTTGGTTTGTATGAGAGAATAAAATAAAGGTTCAACTTCTTATTTTAACTTTGCTTGCCTAGGGAGAAAGCAATAAGTACTTACTTTTATTTCAATTACCTATCTAAAAATTACATACATATTACACAACATAGTTAAATTAAATTATTATTTGCATACATCGAATGTGTTTTTCTAAAACGCCATCGTACCTATTTTGAAAGTAGCGACACAAGCTCTAAAAAATTACCCTTATTCAATGAAGTTTTAGACTCATCGTGACTTCTGAAGGGAAGTTCTTGTTGTGCTAAATGACAAACAACATCGACTAATCTTTGAAAAACGCTACTATTGTTATCAACACGCATGTTGTTTTGTAATTTCCTTTGATAATTGGCGCGATAAAGATGTCTCAATTCGCTGTTTACCAAAATCACTAAAAGAAATTACCGCGTTCATGTGTTTTCGAGAATTCATGTGTCTTTTAATGGCGCCAGCTAAATTATTTAAATCGTCATAACCAGATGTATTCCACACGTTTTTGTCGTTAGAAAAGAAAATACAACACCAGCAATATAACTTATTAGAGTGCGAACAACCAACAATCCAATGAGTTTTGTACACTGACCTGTTAAACTGTCTTTTGTGCGATTTACTACTCTGAGAAATACACAAGTCAGGCGTAGGTTTTGCCGAAGAAATAAGTACCTTTTTCTCTGCAAAGTCCAAACATTTTACCTTTCCGTCGACAAGCAAAGTTTGTGCACACTTTAAAATATCAGTCACACGGGACTTCCTCCATTGTCAATCTAATTGAATCACAACTCACAACACCACAAAAAAAAACTTATTATTGCACTGACCGCGCCGCGCCGCTCAACTCCTAAACAAACTATTTAATTCAACAAGTGAATAAAAGCATTTGTCAACAAATAGCAATGAAGTGAAGTTGGCCGCTAACGCGGCTCAACGCGCGCTCCGCGCCTGCGCGAAGCGAATTTCGCATTTACTATGAACTCGTATCCAACTTCATACGCAATCAAGGCTTTTTACTCTCATACTATTTGCCATAATATTAACTTACGAACAGTCGTATTTGGGCATATGCCGTTTCGGTGGGTAAGACAAAGAATATGAAAGCCTGATTGCAAGCCAATACGTGCGAGCGAGATACGAGCTAGCCGCGTCATGAATAGTTCGACTGGTTGCCGCACAGCGCTGAGCGCTGTGCTGCGTAGGTGGCGGCCGGCGATGCGCGGTAAAATTTAGTAGGTACTACTGTTGCATGTAATTTGATTTGAAGAATTTAGTGAGAGCGCGCGGCGCGCGAAGGTGAAATACCTATCTAATACATTACGTGGATTTAATGAATAGTTATTTTTGTAAGGCAAGGCAAGCCCGGCTTTTGGGCTTATATGGCAGTACCGCCACTGGTCTACTACCGAAATGTTTGCATGCCCAAGGCTCCAACGCAGCTTCCAAAACATTTTCCCGATAGTAAGTTGCATTTAATTTGACACCAGACTCGATTTTTTGAATTTAGTAACACTACGAGTTTATAGGGACCAGTCTGAAAACCAGCGCCGGGCATCCCTGCCTAGCACATGCTGAGATTGGGACCCATTGTTCAACCTAGTTTCTTAGTAACTATAAGTTTTTATTTGTTTCTCATAAAATAACCTAATTATTTTTCTATTATTTTGTATTCGCCGTGTGGTTGCCGGCTTTGAATTGTGCCACTCCATGTCTTCCCGTGGATGTCGTAAGAGGCGACTAAGGGAATAAAGGCTTGTAGTACTGTTAGGCGATGGGCTTGCTACCTGTCACTAATGTACACTGTTAAACATCTTAGCCTATTTGTGCAAATTGTGGTTACAGAGTTATCAACAAGTTTTTAGAGTGGTTTTTAATTCTGTAGCTCTGCCTACCCCACTCTGGGAATGAAGGCGTGAAGGTATGTTAGATGTGTTGTTTGTATTTGCAAAATTGACAACATTTCCAAAAAAAATGCATTATTGGTTTTTTGCGTTTATAATAGCTGGTTAAAAATTAGACTACCCGTATTTCTTGGTTTTTCTATATTTAACTTAAATTCGTCGTTAATAATTTATTAAAGAAATAGTCATTAAAAAGACCGTATATATAAAGTTAGGAATACTGATGTCGTGATCTTAGCCTGATATAAAATTTAAAAAAGTAACTTTAAACAGTAAACAAAACTGACTGTCATGTCATGTCAATCATTCGCTGCCGTTCGTTCACAAATTTGCTATTTTGCGTAATTTAATTAATTACGTAATTTGTAGACGCCATTAAAATAAATAAACTATTTTGCGTAGAATTGAAAGCGTGTCGTCAGAATCAAGTAATCCGTCAGACAGACAATAAACATGACTGTTGTATATTTTTTTGAATTCCTTTGGTAATAAATGGACTAAGGGCACTATAAGTGTATTCCTAACATTCACAATCCAACTTTTGTTACTGTTTTTCCTGAATATAAAAAAAACTACTGCATAAAAAAATCCAAAGATATTTTTACTGTAATCAGCAGTGTAAAATCTAGAAACTGTATTTTATTTTACTACCTTAGCACAAAATGAATTGTTGTCAATTGAAGGTTGTGGTAATAAAGATTATTCTTATTCTTATTCTTACTTCATATCGTTCGCCCTGTAATAGCATTCATAAATACTGCCCTCGTACGGAAAAAAGGTACATCTACTATATGAGTTGTATTGCACTTCGAACCTTATAATGACATTTGAGAGTTTAATACGCTTCTATGAATTAATTGCGATTGTGCCTTGCTTGTCTCCTTCGGAGGGCAGAATAAGATATAGCTTTAATTATTTAAGAAACATCTTTGGTTTCTCTAAGTTTTTAATGTTGTTAATGGAATTAGGTAGATGGTTCCCCGTGTGGTTGCCGGGTTAGAATAGTGCCACTCCATGTCTTCCCGTGGAAGTCGTAAGAGGCGACTAAGAGAATAAAGGCTTGTAGTACTGTTAGGCGATGGGCTTGCAACCTGTCACTAATACGCTGGTAAACATCTTAGCCTAATTATTGTGCAAAGTGTGGTTACAGAATTATCAACAAGTTTTAAAAGTTGTTTGTAATTCTTTAGCTATGCCTACCCCACTGGAAATGAAGGCGTGAGTTTATGTATGTATGTATGTAGGTAGATGGTTGTAAATCTTAATGAGCATATGATGGGGGCTAGAAGTTATTATTTTTAATTTGGAGAAGGATGTGATCATTTATGTCTATAACACATACATCCTTTAAACGAAATATATATATATTCGACCAGTTAGATACCCGGTTAAAAATCCATTAATACAGTAATAATTGTTTTAACAAGTAAAAGTAATTCTCCGTTACGTAGAACTTGTTATTTCCAATATTTAAGTTAATTGCCGTCCATGTGGCGTTCGTTTTTACCACCCAGTATAATTATAAGTTTATCGTAGTCTACTACCCATAGTACAAGCCTATAGCTTAGTTCGAGAACAGATATTTTTTTTGAGTAATTTATTTATATCGTGTTGCAGGCAATCGAGCACACAGACCACCTGATGGTAAGTGAAACTGTGACCCATAAACATTCGCATTCACAAGACCGCAAATGCACTGCCAACCCTGAGGACTAAGATGGAATGCCTCTATGCTAGTCATTTCACCGGCTGTCTTATCCCCAAAACACAAGAATGCGAACACTGCTGCTTGGCGGTAGGTTAATGGATAAGATGGTGGTAACAACCCGGGCGGACCCTGCACAACCTCCCACAAGTAAGGTAGTAAGTAATTTGTGTTTCTAAGTGTTTAAATCTATTATTAATTCACGACAGTTTACCAGTTCGCGTCGATGCCAGTTAATTAATGCTACCACTTTAAATTAATCAACCAAGTTCGCTTCTTATCGTTCGCGGGTATATTTATTATGGAACAAGTTGATTGACAGAGAAATGGGGTCGGGCGATGTAACGGTATCGATTGCATTTTAAATCTATGGCATAGAAACATTTATACGAGGCAGAAATGGGCTGGGCAGTAATTGATTACGAGTAGGTTTCTAGTAACTTTTATTACTCTATCCCTCCCTCATTAAAAAAAAAGCCAAACAAGAGATATTTTTTTATTAGACAAAAAACATTTATGATATCTTAATATGTATATTAATATGAATCCCTGTTAACGTTTCAAACTTGAGAATGATCCCTAAACTGTACCTATTAAAAAAAAAAAGACGTGTGGCACTCGGGGACTGCCGCGGTAAAGCTATTGCATGTCGTACAAACGCACACAACGCCGCCGTGTCGAAGACTGCCGAACTGAAACGACGTTAGACGATGCACGGCCTTCAAGCCACACCTCCTTGCCCATCGGAGTGGGGAGCGTGAGGTTTTTTCGTTACGGAATTTCTGGATTCGGTCCCCGCGCTGAAGGCCCGCGATAGAAGCTATGCAATAGCTTAAAACATTTTTTTTCATTAATGGTTTCACAATACAATACAATACAAATACTCTTTATGGAACACCAAAAAAACAAAACACGGAACAGTCCATTTTAACTATAGGTATATACCTACAACAGGCGGTCTTACCGCTAAATAGCGATCTGTTCCAGACAACCTTGGACAGAAAAAGAATAAAAGACAAACTAAACTACAAGAAACACCTCTGTTATTGTAAAAACTGCTTACACATAATATTAACTACATATAAACGCACACATACATACATAAAGTAAATAAGTTTCCAATACATACTAAATACAAGCTAAATACGATAGCAGCAGCTAGAGGCTCGAAAAAAAACCAAAGAATTGTATAAACTAATTTAATTCGAAATTACAAATTAAAGTTACAAGTTAATTCTAAGATAGGTGACTATCGGCCGAAGTAAGTAACGAAAGTCATTCACATATAAAATAATGCTGTTGAGGTAAAGCGACACGTGCGCTGACGCAGCGGCACGCGGCGGCACAGTTGTTGTAGCTTTGCTGCTGAATGCGCGTTGACTCGGCGATCTACCTTGTGGAGCTGTACCTAACTCCTCCATCCGCAGATCAGCAATTATTTTCTAACGTTAAGTGAAAAAATTGATGGAAGTCCGTCTCTAGGTTGCGGCATCTTTGCATCCTCCGGGTTTTTATTGGGTTTTCGGTTACATAACTTGTATTTTTTTCTTACGACGATGACGACAGCGAGTGCGCATGCACTGATCATTATTAGGTACAGGGGTAGCGTCGTGTGATACAGGCTGCTTATCCGGCTGTTGGGATGCAGAGGCGTTTCGATAAGAAGTTTGCTTTGGATGCTGTGTAGCTGTTTCAGGTTGATGGATTTTAAGTTAACATGGGTGAGGACAGCAGTCTCCCTGATGACGTCATCTGGAATCTCGGCGAGTTTTAAAGGGTGGCCTTGCACTTCATTGTTATCGTTCGTAATGGTGAACTCCGAGGTCCGTATAAAACATTTGTGTGGTGTCGTGACCAAGTAACTTCCTTCTAGCAGGTGAAAGTCTTCTCTCCCGCATGACAACTGTACTTTTGTAGGCTGGGGGAATGAGACGACGAAATGTTGGTCATCGAGTTTTTCCATGGCTGGTTTTAGTAGTGACACGGTTGTAACTTGGCAGGATTTCAGTAGATCTTGTTTCATGACGAGTTGATGTACGCAGTCTGCTGCTGTGCTAAGCTGAAGATTGTTATCTTTCTGGCAGAGATAACCGTAGCTGACCTTCGGGCATTCTGCCTCCATGTACATGAATGCGTTCTCGTGGGTTGCTATGAAAGGATGGGGAGGGATAAGGGCTTGTTTAAGCTTGTTAGGTACAATAGTCAATTTTAATAATTCAAATGTATCTACTGAAACTATAGGAAATTGAAATATGATAACTATCTGTTTTTCTACGTAGTAAAAACCGGGTCTTATTATATCGTAATATTCCCTTAGCTCCAAATCTAAAATATGCTTTTCGCCGTAAAGTGCTCTTAGGTTATCTAACATATTCCTAAGTATATTAATATCTAACATAGAATGATGAGTGCTGGAAGCGCGAATAAAAGCTAAACAATTTTCGATTCTAAATAGTTCCTGTTTTAAATCATCCACATTCTCTCTTAAAATAGTAAAGAGTTGCGCGACTTTCGCATATTTAATTAAACTATTTCTACCATATAAGTTATCTTCTAAAATTAATCCTAATGTAGTGTTAATTTTCATCTGATTTTCCACCAATGTGTCTAGGACGACTCTGTGGTGGCTTATCCAATCTTTATTGAGACTCACATGATGACTTAATTCTGATGACATTCTGTCCTGGTTAAGCTGTAACTCTTTAATTAAATTATTGTAATTTACCGCATCCGAATGGTCCAGGTTACCAGTAACACATTTAATTATTGAACCCAGTCCATCTACAAGACCTCTTTTAGCTCGCGTGGGTTCCAAAGATTCTAGCTGGCCAAATATTGCTTCTAACTTATTTAATAAATGATCTATCTGAGTTTCAAATAAAAGGTACGTATCGTTAGTCAGTCGGGGTTTGTAAGAGTTAAGTTGGCTATAAGTCGAGTTGATTTTATCCTCGATAGCGTCGAGGTCAATGTGCTGTAAGTAGGTATGGTAGTGGGTCGTGAGTCTCATCCGTCCGAGGCTGTATGGTAGTAGTCCAGGTCCGTCGGCTAGGCTCTCAAGTCTTATCTCCTCGGCGAGTGTCAGAGGGACTGTCAGCCACAAAAGAATCCTGTAACAATTGATTTTTCTTAGGAGCGCGTTTCAGTCGCGATTTAGCTACTGGCCCGCGTTTTTTTGACGTGTAAATATGTATCGGAAGGTCGGCTAAAACTATATCTTGGGTATAACGTGGGGCAATCTTCTGACGACTGGCTAGAGGGTTTTTAATGAAAACCTGCTGCTGAGGGCGGTACTCTACTTCGGTTTCCCGATTTTTATTCCTGTTTTCGATTATAGATGTACGGTTGGCAAGGGATGTTTCGTTAATTATATCATACACCTTTCCCATTTGTTCTCTATGGTTATGGACATATTGTTGTAGAAGGCGTTCCGTAATGTCGGTATCTATTGGGTTCCGTGGGTCAAAATGTCCGGTGAGTAAGTCAAACGGTCGGCATTTTGTAAAACTATGTATGGAGCTGTTGTAGGCTATTAGAGCATACGGCATTAGGTTTATAATGGGTTCATTTTTTTTCTTTATTTTTAGAATACGAAGATGTTCAAGAAGAGTGGAATGAAAACGTTCAATTATGCCATTATCGTTTGGGGAGTGAGCCAAGGTTTTATGATGATTTATCTTATGAAGGTGAATAAATTCGCTAAAAAGTTGATTAGTGAATTCGGTACCATTATCGGTGATTATAGTTAAAGGGACTCCATGGTGCGTGCAATAATGCAATAAGGCTTGCAGTACGCTAACGGCGGTTCCGTTGCGTAGGTGGTATGCCTGCCCATACTTGGTGAAAACATCCATGAAGGTGATGAATTTCTCACTCTGGACTGTAAATAAGTCCATGTGGACTGTTTCGAAGGGCTTAGTGGAAGGGGGAACGATATTAAATTTAGGACGAATGGGTTGTCTGTCATACTTTGCCTGACCGCAGGTAGTACAAAAGTTTATAAATTTTGTGATTTGGTCCTTCATTTTGGGCCAATAAAATTTTCTGGAAAGGGCTAAATAACATTCGGTGATACCGCGATGATTTGTATTACCCTCGTGGTACTTACCAATAATGTCCTGTTGTCTCAGATAATCTTTCACATTTTCTAATTCTACTTTAGATAACATGAGATTCATAGCTGAACTTTTAAAGTTATCCTGTATAATGGGGATGATTTTATACATGGCAAGATAGGGTTGTATAAGGATACCTGTCTTAACCTTGGGGTTAACGAACTGTTTAATAGCGTTGATAACGTCGTCCTCTACATTTGAACTTGATATTTGTATTGTTACACGAGTGTGAGTGTCGAATGGTTTCGTAACGGTCGGTTTTCTTTTCACGTCATCTACCATGGTAAAAATTATTTGTCTATGAAATTTATTCAAGGGTTCTTCTGTGATAGGGACTTCTAGTATAGGGTGTTCTTGGCCTGTATGTACGGTTAGGGTTGAGGAGTTCCCTATGGTTAGGGGAATTTCAGGAACTGTATGCTCGCAAATAGAATGCGCGGTTATCGTTGAAGAGTTTGTCAAAGAAGGGGCTGGGCGGGATGGGGCTACTTCAGAAGGGTTGGGTAAGATCGAACAAAGTTCATCTATAACTTCTGCTTCTATTTCCTCATTATGGATCTCTACCCTAGATAGGGCGTCGGCGTTGGTATTTGATTTTCCTTTTTTATATATCACTGAATAGTCGTATTCGCTCAGTCTAAGTCGCCATCTTGTTAGTCGTGAGTTAGGTTCTTTCAGGTTCACCAACCACTGTAATGGTTTGTGATCGGTCATAATTTTGAATTTACGTCCAAAAAGGTAAGGGCGGAAATATTTCGTAGCCCATACTATGGCTAACAACTCTTTCTCTATTGTACTGTAATTTTGTTCACTTTCATTCAAAGTCCGAGATGCGTAGCATACTGGTCTGTCTGATCCTACGGGTCCCTGGGACAGGATCCCGGCTATTGCAACATTAGAGGCGTCAGTAGTCAGTATAAAGTCCTTTGTAAAGTCTGGATACTGAAGAACAGGGTCATTTGAAAGGAGGGTTTTACACCTCTCAAAACAGTTTGTGTACTCCGAGTCAAGAGCTATTCTCCTTCCCTTTTTTAGGCAACTTGTTAGAGGTTTTGTTATCCGAGCAAAGTCCGGAATGAATTTTCGGTAGTAGCCGAGAAGGCCCAGAAATTGTTTAATTTGTTTGGGAGTTTTTGGTATAGGATATTTCTGTATGGCTGATATTTTATCGGGATTTGGTTTGACACCGTCCTTACTTATAATATGTCCGAGATAAGCTGTTTCAAGCTTTAGAAATTCTGACTTATCCATCTGTATCTTGAAATTTGACTCTCTAAGTCTTTGAAACACTTTTTCCAGATTATTCATATGTTCCTGAAGGGACGTGCTGAATACAATTATATCGTCTAGGTAGACGAGGCAGATTTCATTTTGAAGACCTTTAAGCATGTTATCCATGACACGCTGAAAGGTGGAGGGAGAATTTTTTAAACCCATGGGCATACGTAAAAATTCGAAATGCCCATGTTCTACATTGAATGCGGTTTTCGGGATATCTTGCGGGTCCATTTCTACTTGATAGAATCCGCTGGCTAAATCGAGGGTGGTGAAATAGTGGCATTTACCTAGCTTGTCAAGAACGTCAGCTATGTTCGGGATGGGGTATTTGTCGTCTATGGTCTTGTCGTTCAATTTACGAAAATCGACTACAAGTCTCCATTTTTGTCTTCCCGATGCATCAACTTTTTTGGGAACTACCCAGATGGGGGAGCTCCAAGCGGAGTCAGAAGGACGTATTATACTCTGTTCCAACATTTTTGTTATCTGGTCTCTAACTTCCTGTCTATGAATAAATGGGTAACGGTAACTTTTAGTATATACTGGTACTTCGTCGGTGGTTCTAATTCGATGCTTTATTTTGTTGGTAAAAGTAAGGGGTTCTCCTTCAATATAAAATATATCCGGGTATCGTGAACATAGTAAAATCAAGTTAGCTGTCTCCTCCTTGTTCAAGTGGTCAGTTCGTAGACGGGCTATCACGTCTTGTGTACGTTGTGTCAGAGGTCGTTCGGTGCGCATGCACTCAGTATTAAATAAGTCTGCTTGGGCAGGTCTATCGAGGGAAAACACTATGTCATTAGGGGATCGGTTTTCTACTTCCAAGTAACCTCGACCGTCTTTGACTGTCGTAAGGCACTCGTGTATCATGCAATTGCTTATGATCTGATTCTCAACTAAAACTTCACCATCGGTGGCGTTAATAGGTACTTTAATAATTTTCGATGTGCCGGCCGGTATAATTTCTTCATAATAATTTACGTTCCTTGAATTATACATTAAGATTGGGTTACGTGAGGTCTGTGTTAACAATAGATTACTCTTTAAGTCGATCTTGGCTTCCCATTGTGTCAGTAAATCCAACCCTATGAGTCCGTCAAAGTAGTTATGGAAGCGGTACACGAACAATTTCATGTGATCTGCATTAAATTCCGGGAAACTTGGTAGTGTTATTGAATAGTTATTTCTAGTGACTGCATGAACGTTAGTTACCTCAAAAGGGTCATAATTAAGGGGATAATGAGCAAAATGGCGTTCCACCGCTTCCGGGCTAATAAATGACTGATTTGCGCCAGTATCTATCAGTAGTTTTAGTGGAGGGTTCGCAATTTGGATATAGGGCAATTGTCTCTGAGATTGTAAATTAATTTCTATCTTGGCTTGTGTGACGTCCGTTCCAATTGAAAATTTGCTTCGTCGTTAGTAGGTCGTGATTCATTACCGTCCGTTAGTTGCAAGTCGGCAGTAGGTTCCGAGAAATATTCGGTGTCAGGTTCGTGCTCATTAAAGTCGGTATTGTAATTATCATAGCTCGTGCCGTAATTGTAATCTGTCTCTGTGTAGTAGCCGCTGTAATATGAGTCGTGGTGGGGTGCGCACTCATTCATATGCATTTCTTGGGAACTGGGAAAATTCTGACTTGATGGAGGTAAAACCCTCGGCGTGTACGACTGTACTTCGCTCATGGGTTTTGGGCCAAAATTATTTTGGGGATTACCTCTAGGGGGTAGTTTGAAAACATTACTACGTGGATTATAATTGGCCGGTGGGGCCCTGAACATCTGTTGAATTCTAGAAGGCATACGATTTTGTAAAGAGGGACGCGGGGCATTAGTATTAAACTTGAAGGGCTGAGGTGGTTGAGATAATGGCTGGCTCGCAATAGGTACTGGCCAATTGGGCGCCTGGGGTTGAAAACTTGGGCGAGGTGGGAGATATCCGAATTGCGTAGAAGGCATGGTCACCCTGGGGCTTTGCTGGGGCTTCGGAGGTTCACTCCGTTGTTGAACATACATTACATTTAATTCCTCTTGAACATATTCAAGAGCTTTTTCTATCGATTCGGGTCGCATACATCTAATGCGCGACCCTAATGGTTCCTTCAAGCCACGTACAAAGGCTTGCATAGCTACCTTTTTGTACAATGTCCTTTTTGCTTCAATAGTAGTGTCAAGAGTTTCATGCAAGGATACATACGTCATTATAGTACTAAGTAAATTCTGGCAATGGTCATAAAATTCCTGAGGGGTTTTACTGGATTGGCTAGCTATAGAGAGGTCGTTGTATAAGGCGGTTTCATCGCGTTGATCAGAAAAATTATTAATAAGTGCGGTCCTTATTCCTAACCAAGTTTCTGGAGTGCCATTAGAATTAATGGTACATGCAGCTGTCCCAGTTATTTTATTCAGAATCGCATTAATTAGGCAAGTTTTAGCTAGTTCGCTACCTGCTCCTTCTATCGAATACGCGGTAACAATTTGGTCACATATTTTAATGAACCTAGTAAGAATATTGGGATTTCCGTCAAACTCCGGGACTAAGCGCATAGCTTTGAAAATTGCGTCGGGGTCCACGGCCATGTTTGCGGGCTCAAATAAAGTTTCTATATTAAAATCTTCGTCTAAATCGTTTAAATTCCTAAGTAAATCTAATCTTTTCCGGTGTGCCTGGCGCGGTGCAGGTGTCCGGGATCCCGAATTCTTGGGATGGAAAATTTTGGGAAATCTTATTAACTGGAAAATTAAAGGACTAAGGAAGCAAGTGACACGAGAACGATTCAAATGTACTCACATGTATTTCATCTCTGGTCTTTAGTCGGGAATCGATTTCTGGATTCACCTTCTGAGCTTGCGGCTTGTAGATTCTGGATTCTCGGCAGCGGTGCTTGATAGCAACCCGGGATGCTCACGAACGTGACGACTCGAGGAATGCGATGGTGCCCGCTCGCGAACCGGCCCGCGAGAATCCTACCGACTGCGCCAAATACGATAGCAGCAGCTAGAGGCTCGAAAAAAAACCAAAGAATTGTATAAACTAATTTAATTCGAAATTACAAATTAAAGTTACAAGTTAATTCTAAGATAGGTGACTATCGGCCGAAGTAAGTAACGAAAGTCATTCACATATAAAATAATGCTGTTGAGGTAAAGCGACACGTGCGCTGACGCAGCGGCACGCGGCGGCACAGTTGTTGTAGCTTTGCTGCTGAATGCGCGTTGACTCGGCGATCTACCTTGTGGAGCTGTACCTAACTAGCTTAATACATATTTTTATATTATACTCTAGGTATATACATAAATTGTAGAAATCAGCCAAACAAAGATAACACACGAGGTCATAGGAGGGTAAAATTAAAAGTAAAAGAAATCTTACAAAAAGTACGGAAGCGATAGATAAATAGCCCTTTACCTTGTTTTTAAAAATCAAAATGGACTCAGCACGCCTATATCTGAAGGCAAAGGGTTTTAGTGAGACTAAATAACTTTTTAATAAAATTCCAATAGAACTACTCGGAAAAAATCAGTCCCACTAGTTCTACTGTCTAAAGTCCTTTGAATAATAAAACTAGTGGGAATAAAAATTCCTACTTATTTTATCAATAGAACTGTCAGTAGAACTAAGTGAAATAGACCCACGCCTCTCTCCTTGGCCAGCGAGAACTGGTGCAGCCCAACGGTGTAAAGCATTGAGGACCGCAAGAACAAAGCACGTTTTTTTTTAAGCACAACGTTTCGTTTGTGTCTGTTGTCAGATAATAAGTTCACCCTTATAAGCACAAAACTTGGTAAGTTAGAAGGAAGAGTGATGCTCTTTATATCATAATGGTAAATTTATGTTTTACCGAAAATTGTTTCACTAATGTTAATTTCACAACTAACGTTTCATATACTATTAATTTCACAAATATATTGTTTCACAAATGTAACATTAAAATACGCATAACAACTAATCATATAGCAAATAGTACCTACACTTTAAAATCGTTTTAGTTAAAAACATGGCTTTTAAAAACTCATCTTGAAGCAAACGGTTTAGTTTACATACCGTTATTACACAAAGTAACATACATTACATCTAATTACTTTGGCATTTGAAAAACTAACCTAACTTATTTGAGCATCTCAGTCAATTTGGTTTTTTTGGCGCCCAATTTGGGAAAATGTATGTACCTAATTTTGACAAATGATGCGATATAAAATGAAAAATTGTTAATTCATATCTTTAATTAATAATATATTTGAGAATTGGAATGTTGTAAAATAAAAAATATGTCGAGTAAATCATTTAAATTATGAATCATTTGCAAAGAGCGGAATTCTTCATAGCAAAAATCAAACTGTCAGAGGGATTGACCTAACTGTTTTATCGACTTATCGATGTTACGGAATAATATCGCATTAGGTATCCATAATTATTATGTAACATTTGACCTGATATGCTGATTTTATAGAAAAAAGTGATTACAGCCAAAACACCGTTATCGAGTACTACAAATATGCTCCTGTTACTTCAACTGGAGGTAGATACGCTCGTTTTCATCTTATAAATGGATCTACAATGAAAAAAGGAGTAATTTGAAAGGTGACAATGTTGAAAAAATAATGACTATTTTCTTTTACTACAGGGAAGATGAAGAAAACCTATTTAGTACAGATTTAGATTTCGACTTTGTTATTTTGAATGAAGATTAGTTACCTACTCTTAGCAATATATGTTTTTAATTTTTGATGATAAGTTTCATATAGAAAATTAAAAAAAAAGTATTTTCTGTTTTATTCTTTACTATTATACTAAAATACAGTGGCGGTCAGCTAATTAGGGACACCGTTAATTTGTTTGTATGTAAATCCAAAAGCCTGATTTCATTACTTACTCTAACTTTGTTTCGTCAAGTGACAAATATTTATCGATAAGTCGATAAAACAGGTCAATCCCTCTGACAGTTTTATTTTTGCTATGAAGAATTCCTCTCTTTGATCATTTGTTAAACCTGTAGATGCATAACGTTGATATGCCATATCACACTTTTGTGGAAAGTTGGTTGTGAAATGACAATTTGCCAATTGATTGTCGATAAAATGATAGAATACCGAAATTATGATTGACCAAAGTGAAACTTATTAGTTGCTGAAGTTGCCCGCGCGGTTATTAAAAGGAGCGCTCCGATCTCGGAAAATCGGTCAAATTAACTAATTTGGACTTATAAAAATGTTTGATTAGTATACATTGAATTTGCCTCCATGTACCCACGCTTAATCGTATTATAGGATCGAGGACTATCTAATAGACTAAAATGCTTGGCCTAAACCCGAAACTTTATCTTTTTTTTTTCAATTTCAATAGCATTATCTTGTCTAGGGGACACCATTGATGTAGGAAAACATATCAATCTTATGTGGTCGTCTTGCACCGTCTTATATACACATAATTAGGTGTTCTATTTTCAATTTCCCTCTCTATCTCTCTCGCAAGATTTTGGTGTGTTTTCCTAAAGAAGCCACACAGGTTTTTTGATATATTTTTAATTTAATATTTACCTATAGATTTATATAATGCTAGACTAAGTAGACCATTGTAAAATTAAATATATTAAAAAAATGACTGACTGCTGAGTTTCTTGCGGCGTTTCTTCTCAGCAGTGGTCTTCTCTTGTGAAACGCTGGTAGATTATTGACGTGTAATACTTACTGAATAAATGTCTTTATCATTATCTTTATATTTATCACGCCTTCCAAAGGTCCGGGACTCCCATAGTCACGTTGGTAACAAATAATAAATTGTATTTAATTAAACAACTTAAATGTTCAATGTCTATATCTCTCGAAGCTCTGCAAAATAAAACCACCGGAGAAACTACGTATAATTCCCACGTAACTCGATCTAAGACTGATTGAATTGGAGCGTTGCATAAGGGCAGGTACACGCGAGATCAGATAAAACAGTTGACTATCTTACATAAGTTGAATTGATAGTAATCTACTCAATATATATTATGTACAACTTAGAGTTAGAGTTCTGTTAAGTTCGGCACGAACTAGGTAAATTCGTGCGAAATTATATATTTATATAAATATTAATGACGACGCGCTGGCCTAGTTGGTGACCCTGCCTACGAAGCTAGCGGTCCTGGGTTCAAATCCCGGTAAGGGCAGATATTTGTGTGATGAGCGCGAATATTTGTTCCTGAGTCATGGATGTTTACTATGTATTTAAGTATATTATAAGTATTTATATCGTTGTCTAGTACCCATAGTACAAGCCTAAAGCTTAGTTTGGGACTAGGTCAATTGGTGTGACATAGTCCCCTGATGTTTAATTATTTATTTATTTATTAAAGTAAGGTCAGACGGGGCCATTCTGACGGAGGGGTTAATGCGTCATTGAATATTTCCAAGGGAAAAAAACTACTTATATGCTATTTTGAGTGGGTGTGTAATGGTTAGCATAAAAACAAATGGTGTAATGATCATTTTACATAACACGAATTGCATAATTTTGATATGTATAATAAACCATCGATATAATAGTCATGATGCATAAAACTTAATACATAATTTCAAAAACTACGTTTAAGAAAAATATCACAAATAATTACGATGCGGGAGGGGGTGTCCGAGAAGACATCAATGTAATAAATACACAGCAGGAAAGTAAAAAATAACGAAATCGCTCTTATATCTAAATAATCCGCTCCAAAGTATGTCCCATCATTACCATCCAAAACATATGTGAAAACCCGTGGCCCGAGAACATGACGTGACCTTGCTTAAATTAAAATCATTTTTATTATGTTATTGCTGTTTTTTTAATTACTATCTTAATTCATAGTTAGTCCTATAACTACACGTGATTTTGAACAGGGAGGAGGTAGCGTTATAATCACCAAATATCACAGAGGCGGAGGGGGGTTAAAAATTAGGTCAAATATGATCACATGATTTCTGGACCCTAACTGATAATTGTACCCATTAGTAAATTAACATAACCTAGCATAGTTAAGGCTCAATGTTACTAATATAATGAAGGGTCCACGGAAAGAACATATCTAGTCACTTTTTTTTGGAAATGAGTTTTGAATCTCAAAATGTAGAGGACGAAATGAACTATGACCTACCATTCAGATTCAGATATAAATCTTCATATAATAACTTGTATCTTTTCACTCTTAAAAAAACCTCTACACGAAAATTACGTACAAAAGGACATGGTTCCTAAATTTCAAATCGCGATATCTCAAAAAGTTACTAATGTGACTAGACATGTTCTTTCCGTGGACCCTTCATATTGTTTGAAAATCATTCTGAAATAACATACATAAACTCACGCATTCGTCTCCAGAGTGTGGTAGGTAGAGCTAGAGAATCACCTGCAAGTCTAAACTTGTTGACAATTCCGCAACCACATTTAGCATAATCAGCTAAGATGTTTACCAGCTTATTAGTAACAGGTTGCAAGCCCTATAAGCTACTATAAGCCTTTATTACCTTAGTCGCCTCTTACAATTTCCATGGGAATCCATGGCGTGACACTATTCAACCTGACAGCAAGCTAATCTCGCCTTTACGTCACCTTGATTTGCCGCGACGCAGAATTCTATCGCGTAGGAGCCATTTGGTACAAACTTACATACATACATATCTTCACGCCTGTAATCCCAGAAGGGGCTAGGCAGTGCTACAGAATTACAACATAAAAAGTTCTTGTTCAGTAACCACAATTTGCAAAAATATTCTAAGATGTTTACCAGCATATTAGTGACAGGTTGCAAGCCCATCGCCTAAGAGTACTACAAGCCTATAATCCCTTAGTCGCCTCTTACGACATCCACGGGAAGACATGGAGTGGCACTATTCTAACCCCGCAACTACACGGGGACAGACTAAACTGCTGCTTGCCAGAGTGTTATATAAAAAAAGCTGAAGCACGATACAAGGGTGTCCCCTTGTTTTACAGACTGAAAAATTACAGAATTTTGTTTCACAGAAAATGTTTCATATTATTATACTATTTGGTCCTTGTATTTTTGCTTCGTATATTATTATTTTTTAACTATTTACTTCAAAGAAACAAATTCGACAGAAAATCAATTCAATGAATTTTGTAATTTTATTTTTTCATTACACAAACTTATCAAACAATATAATTATTTTTCAACGAATATTGTTTGGTCAGTGTATTTTTTCATACTCACTCAAAATTCATTAGAAACTCATTAACGTACAACCTATAAATATGAGTGAGCGAGCAAGACCTCTCTGGGCAGAACCGACTTGAATAGGTTAGGTTAGAAGGCTATGGCGGGAGTGAAGCGAAGCAAGCTCCCGCCTTAGCCTTCGAGGTTATTTTTTTTATATCCCTTGAATAAGCTATGCGATATAATTTGATTGTAAATCAAATAATATGAGAACAAAGACTATTTAATTTGCTATTCTATAATATGAAAAAAGAAACATTGAATTTTATTTGAAATAAAAAACGATGATTTAAATGTCTTTAACGTAATTATTCTACATATTGATTATTCTATGAAATGATAATACGAGAAAAAAATTCTATGAAATGAAATTCTAAACAACTTCAGTCTGTAAAATAACGTACAACCCGATACAAGGCATTAGCCGTTTATGCGAAACCAACAAAATGCTTTTCACAATTAGTGCGAAATAAAAAGAAAAATTCACATGTTCAGACATTTCTTTCACTCTAACGTGACTGGCCTAAGCAAATGAACTAAGTGCTTTTTATTTGCATGGCTTCTTTTCTCAAAGGTGGTTGAAATACGCATCAGGCACGTTTTTGGAACAACACATTTTGATTTTTCGTTGTTTTCCTGTGAAATGCTTACGTGAACGACATTCGTTTCAACATTTCGCAAGGAGAAAATTATTAATTACTTATTTGGCTGTTACGTAAATACTTAGTGGTCCCCGTATTGATGATGAAATTCTTTGTTAGTACATCAACGGACATATAAGAAGTCACAAATGTATTGAATTTGGCATCTTGATCTATTTTCACTATGCCACCAATTTTTAGGGTTCCGAAGTCAAACTGAGAACCCTTATAGTTTCGCCATGTCCGTCCGTCCGTCCGTCCGCAGCCTAGCTCGGAGACCCTTAGTATTAGAAAGCTGTAATTTGGCATGAATATACATATTACCAACAACTCTAAAAACTTGTTGATAACTCTGTAACCACAATTTGCACAATTCTGTAGCTCTGCCTACCCCACTCTGGGAATGAAGGCGTGAAGGTATGTATGTATGTATGTATATACATATTAGTCACGTCAACAAAGTAAAAGTAAAATAAAATCTGTTTTTTTTTACTGTACCTCCCCTACATGTGCGTGGGTATGTATTTTTTCTAGTCTACCCCATAGTGCGGGATGTCATTAGATAGGTCTTTCAAAAATATTAGGTGTTTGCATAAACGATTTTTAGATTGAGGGATCCGCTTATGAAATATTAAGCTTTATAGCGCTAATTTTTGTTACAGCCAAGTGTCCCCCTCCTACAGTCAAAACTACAAATACCAAAAATATGAAAAACTAACTTTTGCCCGCGACTTTGTCCGCGTAGAACTCGTTTATCGCAGTTAAGTAGGTACATTCATAGTTTACATACATACATACATTAAATCACGCCTGTTTCCCAGAGGGGTAGGCAGAGACCACTTCTTTCCACTTGCTACGATCTTGACCAATTTCTTTCGCTTCTTCAACATTCATACATCGAGTCATGCACGCACGTCGGTTTCGGGTACTTCGGATTCGGCCCTTTTCCAGTATTTCTCCGATTTGATTCGAAAAAGTACGCCTAGGGCGGCCCCTTCCGACCCTTCCACTCACTTTCGATCTCTATATCATTCATAGTTTAAAGTAATTTAATAGTTAGACGTCGTCCCTGGCCAGAATTATATCGACATAGCTTTTGCCCGCGACTTCGCTCGCGTTAAGAAGCATTATTATTAATTATGTATAGTTTTTGCGGCTTTACTTTTGTTTAGCGTGTGTAAAAAAATAGGGCCCACAAAACTTCTTTGTACACAATATTCTTAACTAATCTGTCATTAGGCGCTAAACCTATCAAGCTACTGGGTGAACTTACTCGAGAGCAAGCAACATAAAACGGTCCATGAGAGAAGCAATGTTCTCTCAAGTCAATACCCGCAAATTTGAGAGTTTGCCCCCGAGACTTGTTTATTGTCATGGCAAAGCAGACTTTTAGGGGAAACTGTAATCGTGTAAATTGGAACGGGATATCATTCGGTATTAATGGGATTCGTGGTATAAATACAGTTTCTCCTTTCGCTCACCCAGTTAATATAGTGGCTTCCACTATATTGCGATGTAACGCTTTCACTTGCAGTCTCGTACCGTTACAAAGTTTTGGTGGTTTTAAATTTCTCAACAACATAATTGGAGTTCCCACACGCAGAATAAGCTTATGATAAGGCAAACCTGGCGGTATCAATGAATTTAAAAATTCTACAGGGTGATTAGTAGCGTCATCTGTATTAACCACAGTATCAATCGAAGTATAGACCTTTTCTTCGCCCCCAAACGACATGAGCAGGATATCGTTGATAGCTGCTGCTTGATCGTTCTTTGGAGTAAGAATGTTACGCTCACATAACCATTCAATAGGCTTGTCATGTATATGAATAATGTCTGGATAAACTTTAGACAGTAATTCTTGAACCGTAGTAACAACTGTGCACAATAAAATTGTTCCGGGATGGTTATCATTCCATCAAACGATGGAAAATCACCATTACCGATGTTAAGAAGGAGATCTTTATTTTGTTCGTCTTAATTTATTCGTTCCATTAGGTACTGATAGGTTCAAATGAATACATTTACATCCTCCATCATCCCTTTTTATCCCCATGGGGGTTGAATTTATAAAAATCCTATTTAAGCGGACACGTCTTCACCATAGTAGCTCCAATCTTTAATTTCAGTTCAATCAGTCTAAAATCTAAGAAGATTTATACAAACTTTCATCCCCTTTTTATCCCATAAGGGGAGGAATTTATCAAAATCCTTTCTTAGAGGATGCCTATATCATAGTAGCTATATGCATGCAAAGTCTCAGCCCGATCGGTTTAAAATTGACAAAGTTTCATACAAACTTTCATCCCCTATTTTATCCCCTTGGGGGTAGAATTAATCAAAATCCTTTCTTAGCGGATGCCTACGTCATAACATCTACCTGCATGCCAAATTTCAGCCCGATCCGTCCAGTGGTTTGGGCTGTGCGTTGATAGATCACTATGTCAGTCAGTCAGTCAGTCACCTTTGAGTTTTATATACCTATGTTTAGATTTAGATATATTCAACGAAAGTGCATATAACGAATTTAAAAGAAAAACTATCACGACTAAGTAGACTGGATTAGTTCTTGATATACAGGAGACTAAATTATTTATAATACTTACTAAAAATCACCTAGGTTAGAACTAAATAACGTTAACTTGTGGGAGGACCTTGTGCAGGGTCCGTCCGGGTTGGTACCACCATCTTATCCATTAACCTACCGCCAAGCAGCAGTGTTCGCATTGTTGTATTCCGGTTTGGGATAAGACAGCCGGTGAAATGACTAGCATACAGGCATTTCATCTTAGTCCTTAGGGTTGGCAACGCAATTGCAGTCTTGTGAATGCGAATGTCTATGGGTCACAGTTTCCACTTACCATCAGGTGGCCTGTGTGCTCGTTTGCCTTCACATGCAATAACAAAAAAAAAAAAAAAACTAGAGAATTATTTCATACTTGTTTTTTATTGAGATAGTTTTTCTCTTACCTGGCTTCTTCGTTAATCGCGATGGTATCAATTATGAAATTTGTTTAAAAGTAATTTAGGCGTGGCTATTATGACCGAGGGGTGAATGCGTCATTGGATTTTTTCAAGGGAATGCGTTTTATTCCTTTTAAAACTTTAGATTATGCATTTATCCCTTTGTCGGCATAGCTCCACCTGGCTTAAAGCATTATTGAGAGGAGAGAGTTCCACAAGCCAATAGCCTAAAATGTAGTTATCGAAGGTTAAGTTAATTTCTCTTTCTGAAATATACTTACTACCTTTAAGGTTCTTACTCGAGCAACTATTGAATGCCAGCATTTTGTTATGTATGTTACGAATAAATGATTTTAATTTTTACACGACTGCGGCAAAGTCCATAAGGAGGAATATGTGTTTATTTGTATACAGGGTTACTGGTTGAGTCGACCTAGATCCTTTAAGGGGTTGTAGTTTCTATGATTTCTGACCACTTTGACTAAGAAACACCATATACTAAACTTAACCATTTTCAAGATATTCAACTTTTAAGATAATTATTCTTAAATACCGATTTTTTGTAGATTGCAACTTTTTTTTTTGAATCCTTGCATTTAATTTGGTTGTTTATACAATAATTATGTAGAAGATAAGTTTCTTCAACATTCTCGACACTTGAATTGCCATTAACTGAACAAACCGAGTCGTAGTATATCAATGATAGCTAAAGAAATAGTAATAAAATAAATAAATAAAGAAAGAATAAACTCTCACAAAATATTTTTTTCTTATACGAATATTTACAAAAAAGTCTACGGCAGTAATACTGCAGACAATCTTAAAAATATTTACATTTCTTCAGCTATCCAACGGATCTAATCCCTAACCTAACCTCGTAATAAACACATTAAAATTTTACTACTAATTTTACTTTTACTATTAATGTGTTTATTACAAGTTGCTCTTAGACACCTCCGGAGGTCCTCCGTCCTAGAGCTGGCGCTTACCTCTCCCAAAAGATTGGGCTAGCTACCCAGAGAGGTAATGCAGCCAGGGTCATAAGGACCATGCCGCGAGCAGCGGACCTGCTCGAGCGGGTGTTCTATTTATTAGTAATGATTATTATTTACATCTTTAATATTTGAGTAGCTTAGTTTTATTTAAATTTAAATAAGTTTAGTTTTTACTTTATATGAAAAATTTATACGAAAGCGAGCGAGCGAGCTGAGCGGACGTGTTTATGTTGTCTAAAATACTTTTTAAATATTCGTTTAAAATATTGAACCGTATTCTAATGTTTGTAAAGTGTATAAAGCAATGAGTGTCTAGTGCATTATTAACAAGCGGCGAACTTGTTTCTTATCGCTAAGCCCGTGCCGGCGGTGACGGTCAGGCTCTCAAGGCTGCGTGCACATTACCCGAGCGGAGCGACAAGCTTAGCGGATACCGGCAAGAATCTTTAATATATTTTGATCATACTGAGTAATACCTAATACTAGTTAACAATAGAAATAACCATGAGTACTATTCGCTCTCCAGACCGAAAGACAAAAAACAGCAATTTGGGAGGATCGCAGCCGGACTTATCAAAAGCTAGCGAGACACAGATTACATTTAGAAAACGTAAAGAACGAGACTCTGAAATGGAGTCCAGACTGGAAATGGCAGAGTTTCGTAATGAGATGGTAAAACTCATGTCGGAGATGGGAAAAAATCAAAATGAGACTTTACTTAACATTCGTAAAACCGTGACTGAAATAAAAAATGAGATTAAAGCGGTAAAGTTAACTATTGAAAACTTGTCAAAAGAGCAAAGTGCTATTAGGACTGACATAGTTGAATTGAAAGATAACACCAAAAAAACCGAAGATAAAGTTAGTCAATTGGAAATAGATGTAAATGTGCTCAAAAATAAACCACTCGCGTCTTCTACTGCTGAATTATCATCTCTTGTTAATCAAGAAGAAATTATTAGCGAATATAATGAACGCAGTATACGAGGAAAAAATATTATCATAACGGGTATTAATGAATCTGAGAGTAACAATCTCGACGAAAAACAAGTGCATGATAAATGCGAGGTTTTAAAAGTTCTGAAAGCAGTTGACACCCAATGCCCGGACCCTAGTAATATCATTCGTCTCGGAAAATACAGTGCTGGTAAATCACGTAACATAAAAGTTTCCTTCAAAATGCAATCTACGGCTATGAATATACTACGAAGAAAAGCGAAAACAAATAACAACCAAGGTACCGCTGACGCTCAAGTGGTAAAGGTATTTGCAGACAAAACCCCTGCGCAGCAAAAGTTCTTTAAGGCTTTAAAAGAAGAACTCTCTACACGTGAAAGAAATGGAGAAACTGACCTGAGCATAAAGTACGTAAAAGGTACTCCAAAGATAATAAAAAACATCCCAAAAAACTGCCAGTAAATAAAGCCTCGTGTCGTATACATGAGACCAACATAGTGTCATACCAATTAACCAACGATTACTGCAGCTTGTCTAATGATTCTTTACCATCTCTTAATATTGTTTATGCAAATGTGCGAAGTATCATGAAGCCTGGAAAAATTGATGAACTAAAATGTATCCTAAAAGCCATTCCTAAGACGGTGCACCTATTATTGTTAACAGAAACATGGATCAAATCGGAAGAAGACGCAAAACTCGTTGACTTACAAAACTACAAACATCTGTTTAACTATAGATCTGATCAGAGAAGAGGCGGAGGTGTATCCGCTTATATTCATAAAACTATACAACATCAAACTACAGATAACCTATATTTTCAAGGAAATAATTACTTATGGATACATTTGAACTCAATAGCATTAGACATTGGTGTAGTTTACAAGCCGGGGGATACCAACCTTAAAGATTTTCTTGAGGTTTACTCATCGCAGCTGGATAAAAGACGACGGGCAGTGGTTTTTGGCGACTTCAATATTAATCTTCTAGATTCTGATAAAAACATTACACTATACAAAGAGACACTTGAAGAATCCTGCTATAGTATTCTAAACAAATTAAGTGCTGAATATTGTACTCGGAAAACATTGGATACTGAAACTATTCTGGATCATTGTTGCTCGAATTTAAAGGACCGTAACTATCACTTTGCTGTGATCGACTCATCATTATCAGACCACAGACAACTATATCTCGAAATAAAGAAGGCTGCGCCAATAATGAAAACACGAGAAAAATATATAGCAATTGATTACGAAGGCCTGCACAAAAGCTTTTCTAACACTATTTTAAATAATACATATAATAACTATTCGATTTTAGAAGAATACATAAACCTTAACATAAATAGCAACAAAATTCAGAAAACAAAGATACAAAATTTGCCACAGGAAGACTGGATCAATAAAAACATAATCTCTGGTATTACAAAACGAAATACACTATGGAATAATCTCAAGAAAAATCCGGGAGACGAGGAGTTAAAAAGTCGTTTTAAAAAGGAACGAAACGGCGTGCACGCAGCTATTCAATCAGCTAAGAATAAATATTATCATGGAGCCTTTAAACAGTGCAAACAGAAACCTAAACGCATGTGGAACCTCATCAACTCATTAGCATGCAACAAATTAAAGACTAGTGCAGTTCCTACGAATCTCAACATAGACTCTAGATCTATTACGGACGCTAATGAAATATGTGAGCATTTTAACAGTTACTTTTCTAACATAGGAGCTCGATTAGCTGAACAGATCCCGAGTCAGCACCATAATAGTATAACAGGCACACCTCCAGGTAGTCCTAAAAGTAGTAGTAGTACACAATGTAGAATACTTACTCAAGTGTCACCTTGCACTGCGGACGAAATAGGAAAAATAATAGATGATTTAGACCCGAATGTGAGCAAGGGTGTAGACGAAATTAACACAAAAAGTATAAAATGCATCAAAAATTTGATTATTGATCATTTGAGTGATTGTTTTAACAAATGTTTTGTAGCAGGTGATTTTCCGGATAGCTTGAAGATAGCAAAGGTGACTCCGGTTTTTAAATCAGGTAACAAGTCTGACCCTGGAAATTATCGTCCAGTATCTGTCTTACCAGTATTATCTAAGGTTATTGAAAAATTGCTTTATACCCGCCTAGATAACTATCTCACTTCAATACGGTACATATCAGACAAACAATATGGCTTTAGACAAAAATCAAGTACATTATCAGCAACTATTGACCTAATAACTACAGTTAAAACAAATATTGATAAGAAACAAATAGTTTTAGGACTGTTTATAGACCTAAAGAAGGCGTTTGACACTGTAAGTCATCCACTATTGTTAAAAAAGCTCCAACACCTAGGAATTCAGAACGCAGCGCTAAAAATTTTTGAAAACTATCTGAAAAATAGAAAGCAAGTGGTAAAAATAGGTGAATATGAAAGCAAACCACAAAATATCGGTTACGGTGTGCCACAGGGCTCTATTTTGGGGCCTTTGCTATTTTTAGCTTATATTAATGATATTCATGAGGTGGGACTGCAGGGAGAAATCACCCTTTATGCTGATGACACTTGTTTATTTTACTACGGAAACTCAATCCACGACATAGTCCAACAGGCACAATCAGACCTTGATACCTTATTTATATGGTTTCAACAGAATCTACTGACAATCAACACTGCCAAAACAGCGTATATAATATTCTCGGCCAAAAATAAAAAAATTGAAAGCTTTCCGCCGCTGACTATTAATGGAAAAGTTATACAGCAGAGTAAACATGAAAAGTATTTAGGACTTATACTTGATGGGGGACTTACTTGGCAGCCTCATATACAGAAACTAAAATCTAAAATATCCTCCCTTACCGGGGCATTACGGAGAATGATTGGGTGTGTCCCGCGTCCCATTCGTTTTCTTATCTATAACAGCCTTGTAAAGCCACATCTGGATTATCTCGTAGAAGTCTGGGGCAGTGCAGCAAAAACTAGCCTAGTAGAATTACAGAGATCGCAAAACAAAATAATAAAAGTCTTATTTAATTACGACTTTTTAACACCCACATCCAAAGTATATAAAGAAACAAAAATACTTAATATAAGACAAACGTATATTTATAACACTTGCTTTTTAATACAGAAAATCAGAAACAAACAGGTTCACTCCCAATTATCTTTTGTAACAAATAATGAAATAAGACAAAGAAAAACGCGAAGTGCTAACAATGTATCCTTACCCAAAACGAGAACTAATTATGGTAAAAAAAGCATTACCTACGAAGGAGTAAAATTATATAATAGCCTACCAATAAATGTACGAAATGCAAAAACAATAAATATATTCAAAAAAGATCTGAAATTACATATATTACAAAAATATCCGGTCAAATAAAAATAATAACCAACAAGGAACACAAATTATACAATTATTGCTACACACATTTTGCTTTATTGCATTTAACTACTTAAATAAAAGTTTAAAAGTAAAAATACGGTGGTCCTTTAAACATCTACAACGAATGGGCCCTAATAAATAAGTAAATTACAGTGTTTACCTATGCTAATAATTAATTAAATTGAGTATTAAAATTTTACTTTTAAGTTTCTATTTTAAGGTTTTGTTTCTTTCTGTTGGAAAGGATTTTTGGAATAACATGCATGTTTAATTTATATAAAGTTAGAATTAAGAGCTCGTTATTGACACTGCTTAGCCGCTACGTCGCTCGACCGAGCCGCGAGCCGTAGAATGTGAGATCGCGCACATCTACCCGCTAACGCTAAAAGGACGAGCGACTGGGCGAGGCGAGGCAGTGTTAATATGCTACCTACCTACTTATTACATTAAGTAATTTAAGATTCTCAGTGTAAGTGAAGTTTGTATATCTTCTTATTGAGAAAAATAAATGTTCTTAACCCGACTTTTAATTGTTAATGTAATGTAATATAAGTAGTAACATTACTTAAACAGCATTATCCAAACAGAAGTTAGTTTTGTTTAAGCTAGCTTTTCTTTAGACTTGTTTATTTCTTTCATAACAATAATAATAATATTTATTGGCCAAGTACAATACATTACATTTAGCAAGTCAGGTTTGGTACAAAATTCCCTTAAATAATTTACTTCTAAGTAGATCCATGTATTCGTTGATGGAGTTAAATGGGTTTTGTTGAAAGAATACTTTAATTTTCTTTTTAAAATCATTAAGTGGCAATTCAGTTACCTTGCAGGGCAGTAAATTGTACATATTAATTTTAAGCGGAATCCCTTGTTTATAATATTTCTTAGTTCTCGTTTTAGGTATGCATAACTAATGTTTATTTCGTGTGTTAAATTTGTGGACGTCTTCCCTTGTTTTCATAATATATTTTTGTGTATGGATTTCTACCAAGCTATTAAATATGTACAGGGATTCTTGTATCTATTGATGAAAGCTTTTAAAATCGTTCGCAAGATACGCGTACGTATAAAGGGACAGACGGTGGGAAACGACTTCATTTTATCATCATCATCATCATGTCAGCCGAAAGACGTCCACTGCTGGACATAGGCCTCCCCCAAGGCTCTCCACTCAGACCGGTCTTGTGCTTCTCGCGTCCACGGCGTTCCCGCGATCCTTACAAGGTCGTCACTCCATCTTGTTGGAGGCCTACCTACAGCTCGTCTTCCGGTCCTCGGACGCCACTCAAGAACCTTCTGACCCCTTCGCCATCAGTCCTGCGAGCGATGTGCCCCGCCCACTGCCACTTCAGTTTAGCTATTCTTTTTATACAATGTGGAAAAAAAGAATGAATTAGAGTGTGCGTTCCCACCCTAAGGCCATCTTTTCCTTCGAACTCGATAAAGCACTGAAAGCAACAGATTTTATTACCGGCTTAATTAGCTTCTTCTTTGAACTAGGGATGTTCTGAACACTGCGAATAATCCGCATCCATTTTAAACAGGGCTATGCTTGGAGAGCTTTGGGAGAGGCCTATGTCCAGCAGTGGACGTCTTTCGGCTGACATGATGATGATGATGATTCAATTGGCACAAATTGTACTATGGCATAATTGTTCCCTGTCATAATTATACGGAAACATAAATGGGTTCACCATAATGTAGAATGTCATACATTAATTTATGTCATGATATTAATACAATATAAAGTTACTGGCAAAACCGACTCGGATCGCGGATAGGATAGGATTTTTCTTTTATAAAAGAGCGGAAAATCTTTATGATCATTATAAAGTATAGTTTAATAATTTTATGCGCATCATATTTATGCGCGTTACTCAATATGTTCTTAAATATAATGTTTAAAATCGTTATGCCCATACATGTCTAACTATTTACATACATAAACTCACGCCTTTATTCCCAGAGTGGGGTAGGCACAGCTACAGAATTACAAACCACTCTAAAAATTTGTTGATAATTTTCTGCAATCACATTTTGCACAAATAGGCTTAAGATGTTTACCAGTGTATATATAATAAATAAAAATAAAATAATATCAGGAGACAATGTCACACCAATTGACCTAGTCCCAAACTAAGCTCTAGGCTTGTACTATGGGTACTAGACAACGATATAAATACTTATATAGAGAAATATATACTTAAATACATAGAAAATATCCATGACTCAGGAACAAATATTCGCGCTCATCACACAAATATCTACCCTTACCGGGATTTGAACCCAGGACCTCTAGCTTCGTAGGCAGGGTCACTACCAACTAGGCCAGCGCGTCGTCTGAATTATAATATGAATATCTGAATATTAGTGACAGGTAGCAAGCCCATCGCCTAACAGTACTACAAGCCTTTATTCCCTTAGTCGCCTCTTACGACATCCACGGGAAGACATGGAGTGGCACTATTCTAAACCGGTGACCACGCGGGATTAATTATTAACTATTTACAGTTATGCGTAATGATGAGTATTACAAATCCACGTATGCCTATCTAAAATATGCATTCAAACTTTATGCAACCCGACCCCTACCCAAATTAAAGCTATCAAAAAGTTAAAACGAGGGTTAGATTTGTACCGCCTAAATCAGGCTTTATATACATTTGTATCCACTTGACATTCGCATCTATTTTGAAATCACATTTGCAACGCATTCGCATCAGAGCATCCCTATAGTTTCAACAACACCCTGTGAACAGACAGGTTTAAAAAAAGTCTCTTGGATTTATGTTTATCATTATTTATTACTTGCTATACAGCCTTTATAGGCATTCCGTCTCTTTCTTCGGCAACGAACTTACAGTCTGAGAATCGCAGTCTTAGGATTGCAGTAATGAGATTGCAATAGTATTTTTCACAATCGTGTTATAATAGAGAGCTTTTTAGTCGAGTACCGTGTTTAGGCCACGAAGCTTGCTGAGTGGCCTAAGTAAGGTACGAGATTAAAAAGCTTAATTATGACACTATTGTGAACAATACTTTTTGTACGAGTTCATTAAAATTAATAATTTAAGTCATTAATACGAGTATACAAGAAATCTAAATATCGTAAGTGTTCTACTATCCGACTTCTTTGACACAAGATAATTGAATAGTAGATTTTTGACAGATGCCGCGACGCTGCTACGTTGCGAAACGCCACAGATTGGCAATTTTGTATCGGATCGAGTCTCCTTAAACAAGGACACATATATGGATATCCGAAGTTCTATTTTCAAATTTTTTTCGGTTGTCTAGAGCGTATCGAAATAGTTATTTCGATTGTTTCGGAAGTAACAACGATGAAAAGAGTGACGTTGCAGTATTCTCTATGAAATCTTAATACACAGATTTTAATCGACGAGTATAAAATAGTATTTTTCACAATCGTGTTATAATAGAGAGCTTTTTAGTCGAGTACCGTGTTTAGGCCACGAAGCTTGCTGAGTGGCCTAAGTAAGGTACGAGATTAAAAAGCTTAATTATGACACTATTGTGAACAATACTTTTTATACTCGTCGATTAAAATCTGTGTATTAAGATTTCATAGAGAATACTGCAACGTCACTCTTTTCATCGTTGTTACTTCCGAAACAATCGAAATAACTATTTCGATACGCTCTAGACAACCGAAAAAAATTTGAAAATAGAACTTCGGATATCCATATATGTGTCCTTGTTTAAGGAGACTCGATCCGATACAAAATTGCCAATCTGTGGCGTTTCGCAACGTAGCAGCGTCGCGGCATCTGTCAAAAATCTACTATTCAATTATCTTGTGTCAAAGAAGTCGGATAGTAGAACACTTACGATATTTAGATTTCTTGTATACTCGTATTAATGACTTAAATTATTAATTTTAATGAACTCGTACAAAAATATATTTTTCATGAAGTATAAGTTGTTTTTTTTTATCTTTAGCGATTGGTGGAAATAACTGTGTGGTTTTAAAGTTTTTTATAGTGGGTCTAGCATGGTTGCGATTATCGCGTGACAAAATATGGATAAAACATCTGTCACTTTCTTACTTATAAACGTGTCAAAAAGTGACGGAAGTTTTATTCACATTTTGTCACGCGTTAAACGCAGCCATTAGGTCCCCAGGAGACTTTCTCACTAGTTGACAACGAAAAATATATAAAAAAAACGTAAAGAGGTCAGGCAAAATTTGGTTTTTACTGGTATAAGTATAAAAATAAATGGGTTATTTTATGTACAGTAACGGCAAATAATATATCTTTGTACTGACATCTCATACCTACAAATACTACACATTAAAATTGACAACCAATCAAGAACTAGTTGACCTAGACCTAGATTAAATAAGTTTCAAAATGGTATGTTTCAAATGTTTGTACATATCGTAGTTTAAATACTAAAACGCACATGTACCGAACGTCGTTTTTTAAAGGTGGGTTTAGACCAAACGAGCGAATGCTCATTCTATCCCCTCTCTACCAAATTATTTTTGTGTAAACAGACACACACACACATCACATATATCACATAAGCTGTTTGTTTTCTTTCGTTGTTCTCCCTTCATTTGCGAAGATTCTAAGAATGCTCGCTCGCTTGATGTAAACGACGGACGAGCGTGCGAACAGTCGCCTAGAGCGTTCTTTCGTGTTCGAACGGGCTCGCTCCCGGGGCGATCTTTTCAAATCGTTCTAGATCATAAAGCAGAAGAACTATCTGTTTTACTTTTTTTTCACTTCTTGCTCTTAAAATGACCAGTCTATGCACATCGGGACTAAAGCTCTTTTAATAATCTCTGGAGTTTTTTTTTTTTTTCAGTGATTGCCTATAGACATTTTTTAGGGCGTGGAAATAACCTCAAAATGACAACTGTGCAAAAATAAATAAAAAAACGATTTAATTTCGTGAATGACCCCCGACGAATGAGCAATCGTTCGCCTGCTCTAAACATCTCTAGAGCATATGCCGTTTAATCTAGTTTTAGTGCTCGATTCTTGCTCGTTCATATTCGCTTGTTGTAAACGCTGAAAACGAACTTTTGTTTACACTAAAAGATCAAGAATGAATGCTCTACTCTGGCTCTAGCTCTTTGTTTGTTTGGTCTAAACCCACCTTTATAAGTTTGCGAAAAAATCAGTAGTATCAGTGTATGTATGTGGGTGGGTATCTATGTATCTGTCCTCTTCCCCCGGACTTCTGAGGTGAGCTTAACGAGTGTGCACACATTCAAAACCTAATTATTGAAAGCAAAATTATATCGCCAAATACTAGGAGTGCATAAACATTAGAAGTACCTACCTAACCCACAGTCACCCGCGCTGTGTCGGCCGCCCGCCCGCTGCTGCGCCGCGCCGTGGACCTCCTAACTACCTCTGCGCTCCTAGTACTTTATTTAAACATGCATCTTTGATCGGATGCACGGCTTATATAAAAAAATATTGACAAGTAAAACGCACTAGTGCGAATAAGTAAGAATAAATGTTACGTATTTAATAGTTATTAGTAGGGTTAGGACTTTTGGTGGCATATCGTGGTTCTAGAATCCATGGAGTCGCTATTTCCTAAAAAATACATGAGTCGTTTTCAAAAAAAGTGTACTTTCTCCTATATTTTTTTGTCCTCACTCAAAAATATTATATTATAAAGGTTACATAGCCAGTGAAATTTACTTGGTATGTTAATTACGTTATTTATACTATATTTTAATATTTTTTTAATTTAGATTATATATAATTTATAGACAAATAGCAAAAAAGCATGATACAATTAAAAAGTATTTTAATGTTTCATACAAAATTACGGTGTCCCACTCCTACTCTCGCAAGTTCGAATGTCCTCATGCTTATATAATTTTCAAATATTCATACATTTGTTACGGGTTATATCAGCTGAGATAGTTTTTCAGTTAAATACGAGTATTATTAATAAAATAATAATAATTATACGCAATAAAAACGAATTTAATTACATGTCCACTTTTCTATCAATTTGTGTAACACCTATGTGTAACGACAATAACACGGATATTCGATCTATTCAGAACCCGACCTCCATTTATTTTAGTCCGGCAATACTTTACGGTACTACCAACTTAAGAAATGACAGCTTAGCCATGTTTTTTTCACTTACATTGATCCAAACCGGTTGTGTTTGAGTTTTGTCGCTAAAATTATTGTCCTGTATAACGTGAATTTCACAGGTAAGTAAATCTGATTAACACGAAATCTTTATTGAACAGTGTAGTTTCGTTTAATAATAAGGTAATACAAAAGAAATTATAAATCAATCTAGTAAGATTTTTCTGTAAATTGTTTGAGATTATGTTAACGCCACGAAATAATGGTTCTTTTGTGTAACGCTCAGTGTTACACAAAAAATTGTGTAACACTGTGTAACGTTACACAAAGGATAAAGCTGTATGTATACTGCACAAAGCTGTGTTTAATACATTTGCAGAACTTAAAAAAAAAAAAAATTCACAAGCCTTTATAAAGGTATGTATGTAATAAATGGTGTATTTTGTCGATAGATGATGAAAAATGGCTCCAATGACTTCAGCAGAACAGAATAAATATTATGATAATAAAATGATTTTTCTTTACATATATCAAGGCTAAAAAAGTTCAATGGTGAACTGGCCTTTATGTACTCCATTGTGTAACAAATTTTAATTTGTGTAACGAAAACACAGAAATCCTTTGTTTAATTTTGTGTTACGTACACCTATTTTGAAAACGGCTCACATACCACTTTGATTTTGACCTTCGGTTTTTAATATTTCAAAATTCATTTTTTTATTGAACCGCTAAGCCAATTTAAATTAATTTTGGTACGGAGGATATCTTTGCTCTGTGAAAGCCTTACGAACAAGCAAATATTAGTAGGTATGGATAAACTGAACTAAAAATATATTTAGTTCATTTTGAAATATGACCATGCTGAAGGTCAAAATCAAAGTGTCACGTGTTATAATAATCAGGAAATAACGACTCCATGGATTCTAGAACCACGATAGGCCACCAAAAGTCCTAACCCTAGTTATTAGTTATACATGGGGGAAAGTTGTATTTAACCTGCGAGAGACGTAAAATAACTTTTCACCCGTGTATAACACAAAACTTTTCACCTCACTACAGCGAGGAAAATCAATTCCGCATTTTGCACGGTTTCCCGTAATTCCACAGGTGTTACTACGTTTTCGCCACTCCAATCACTCATGTTTAAAAACAAAACAAATTAGAAAAACATGCGAATATTTAACGTTGACGGCTTCATTGAAAAGTTTTGACTTAAGTTTTTATTTTATTATTTCGACTTTATTATGACGGTCAGAACATTTTATCCGTTTCTACAACAAGAATGAAGGTTAATGTTGAATGCTGATATTTATGAATTAAAATAAAGTTGTAATACTGTATACAGGGTTACTGGTTAAGTCGACCTAGATCCTTTAAGGGGTTGTAGTTTCTATGATTTCTGACCACTTTGACTAAGAAACACCATATACTAAACTTAACCGTTTTCAAGATATTCAACTTTTAAGATAATTATTCTTAAATACCGTTTTTTTGTAGATTGCTCCTTTTTTTTTGAATCCTTGCATTTAATTTGGTTGTTTATACAATATTTATGTAGAAGATAAGTTGCTTCAACATTCTCGACACTTGAATTGCCATTAACTGAACAAACCGAGTCGTAGTATATGAATGATAGCTAAAGAAGGAAATAAATTCTCACAAAATATTTTTTTTTTATACGAATATTTAAAAAGAAGTCTATGGCAGTAATACTGCAGACAATCTTAAAAATATCTACATTAATTTCTTCAGCTATCCAACGAGGTATAGCAATTTTGGTTATTATCAGAATTAATTGAAAAATCTTAGTTGAAAGTCTCCCAGGTAGTAGTAAAATTTTAATGTGTAATTCCAATCCACGCTAAGGATATCCAAAGATACTCCCTCCTTCCAGATCACTTGGTCCAGCGGTTAATGAGCGCTGAGCGATCAGTCATTCAGTTCCTTATTGTAAAGTAAATAAGAGCTTTCAATACTACAATATGATTACAGGTCAAAAGCAATATTATTTATCGTCGTACAATACAGGCTCAGGGGGCCTAGAATGGCTGCGTTTATATAATATATAAATATGACATCATCATGTCAGTCGAAAGACGTCCACTGCTGGACGTAGGCATCCCCCAAGGCTCTCCACTCAGACCAGTTTTGTGCTTTTCGCATCCACCGCGTTCCCGCGATCCTTACGAGGTCATCACTCCATCTTGTTGGAGGCCTACCTGCAGCTCGTCTCCCGGACCACGTCATAATCGGTCGCTGACATAATGTGGATAAAACATTCCTCACTTCTTCTCAGCAGTGGTCTCCTCTTGTGAAGCGCTGGTAGATTCTTGACGTGTAAAAGTGCCCGTGCGGCCTACTTACTGAATAAATGTCTTTATCTTTATCTTTATCTTTATCGACTCAAATATTAATCCACCATAGAAAATTATCATAATGACAGCGTCAAGTGATTAGGTAGAAATTACATAGGAATTAATTGTTGGTTTTATGAGACAAGGTTACATAAGTTACATAAGTACGAGAGTGACGGCTGCTCTATCCACATTTTGTCACGCTAAAAACGCAACTATACTACGACGCCCCATTGGCTATGATTCTTTGACATAATTATTTCAGTGTTTTCAACGTTTTGATAACTCTTACTCACCCGTGTGGTTGCCGGCTTAGAATAGTGCCACTCTATTTCTTCCCGTGGATGTCGTAAGAGGCGACTAAGGGAATAAAGGGTTGGGGTATTAGCAAAGGGTGCGCAAGACTTAGAATTTTTTTGATGGAAGTGGTGTCATTATAACACCTATTTTTTATGATGCTATCGTATAGAAGACGCTAAAATAAGCTTGTTTTGTTTGGGCAACTTTTCTCTAAACTTGATATTTACCGAGATATTGGGGTTTAAATGTCAGTCATTTTGAAGGGATCTGGGACTTAGAAAAATTTTGGAGTCGTGAAATTGATGTCAATATAATCCCTCATTTTTGTTAATAAATCCTATAAAACATGGTAAAATAAGCATGTTTTGTTTTATAAACTTTTTTTCTCCGACCAATATTTACCAAGATATTGGGGTTTGAGTGAAGTGGTGTTATTATAACACGAAGTTTTTATGGTGCTATCGTATAGAGGACGCAAAAATATTGATCAATACCGAGATATTGGCTCCTAAATGGACATTTCCATACAAGTCCGAATCTAGGGCTCTCGCTGGTTAGGACGCGTGCCGACACTGCGCGCCCTAGAGTGTTTTATAGAGCCGGAGGCGCGGAGCCGAGCGAAGTGACCGTGCGTCGTCATGCAAGGGCGGAAGGGCTGCTGTTCCCGCAGCGCCGGAGATACGGAAAATCACTATTACTGCCTTAGACTTAAGAACCTTCAAATGTTTTTGAAAGAGCTGTCGAACTATGGCACAATCTGACGACGTGGGCAATTTTTCGGTAAATATGGATCGTAGGAAAAAAAGTGAAAGAGCAAAATATGTTTCTTTTAGCATGATTTACTGGATTCATTCATAAAAATGTGGTGTTATATTGACATAAATTTCGCGACACAGAATTTTTTTTTAAGTCCCAGTGAAAAAAAAAAATATTTTTTTTACCCCCTCGAAACCACCACCCCCTATCACCCCCAATAACCCTCCCCCCCCCCCTTCCCCAACCCCCTCCAAATACCTATATATAGTTGCGCACCCTTTGCTATACCCTGACCCTTGTGCATGTGGTTACAGAATGATCAACAAGTTTTTAGAGTTGTAGGTAGTTCTGTAGCTCTGCCTACCCCACTCTGGGAACGAAGGCGTGAGTTTTTGTATGTTGTTGATAGCTCTCAATAACTTGTCAGTAATGACGACCTAGTTCAAAACAACACCCTAATTCGTCAAAGGCTATATTTCAAGTTAAGTAGCTCTATCTGCGCATATGCTTTCGCCTTAACATAGTAAAATGTGTTGCGCTTCTATCAGTATACAAACTTTTTGCTCGATTTTATTTTAACTATCTACGAAATGGATATCAAACATCTAGTTTAAAAACAAAATGTATATTTTTTTGTTGCATAACAGTCACATAATATAACACTCATTTAGCATAACCGCCTTTTGTATAACATTCACATAGAATAATGCCATTTGATATACTAAACATTAAGTATAATTATTAAAATTTATAAAAAACATTTGCTATAATGATCATGTGATATTACTTATTATAAATTATAATATGTTTAAATCAAGGTAATGTAAACTAATCTGTTAAATTAGGTCAATCTCTCTACTTATAGGTTAGGTTAGTTTATAGTTGCGTCAAGGCGCGAAAAGCCATAACTACGCGTAATAGGAGCTCCGCGTGGCGGAGTTTCGTCGACTTGTTCGTAGTCATCTTTTTAAGATATATATACATATGGAGGGAAATAAAAAATAAGTAATTGAAGTAAGTTTGATTGCCAGCTTGGTTTTTTTTTTTTAATAACATTATGAGCACTAAATATTATACAAAGTGACCATTATACTGATTGTCTGTTATGCAGATTGAGTAGTATGCTATTATAACATTACACATTCAGTAAAATGCACTACAACCCCGAACTGGCAATGTTTAGACAAAAAAACAATACCAGCCACGATAAAAAAAAAGAAACAGGGGAAGTGCAATTATCGGTTGCTTGCTCTTTGAAAGAGTTAAATTTATTAATACCGCTTTTATTTCTCAGAAAGGCTGGCAACGTGCAAACCCCTTTGAGCGGGTACTGCTCGTGGGTGGGGTTAATGACTGCCAAGCTCCTGTCCTTTGCCACCCAGTCTAACTAAAAAAAAAATGGTCAGGTGTCTTTAGGGCTCGCACACGGACGGTTCCGTACTGCCGTAGAATATTAAGATCCAAAAAAACGTTTTTTGGATGAAGTTTTTTTTTATATCTTTTTTGAGTTCCGTACCTCACGTACAGTCAACAGCATAAATAAGTGATCGTTTCTGTACCTTGTCACTTTCAATCGTTTCATAATTTTGTATAAAATTTCAAACGTAAAGTTCAAGTGACAAGGTACATAAATGATCACTCATTTATGCTGTTGACTGTACGTTTTCCGTCTGTCCTACTCAAGTCTACAACAGTCTCTTGAAGCTGTGAAAAAAACGTTAAAATATAAGAAAAAATACGGTGGCTTATGCCGCAAAAAATGCATATTTCGACACTTTCAAGGGAATAAAAATTTACAGGGTATTTTCCGTTGATTTAAAACTATGAAATTTGGCAAGTAATACTATCTTGTAATACTAGTATAGCGAAAAATCTGAAATTAAATGACAAAAACAACGGTCTTTACGCAAGGAACGGCGGTCCAAATTTTTACCCGACTGCGTCAGAAGGAGGGTTATGTTTTTCGAGCGTATGTATGTATGTATGTATGTATGTATGTATGTATGTAAGTATGTATGTATGTATGTATGTATGTATGTATGTATGTATGTCTATTTCTGGGCACGCTCTGCAGCCTAAACGGCTTGACCGATTTTAACATACTAGGTGTCATTCGATTCGTCTTAATTGCTGAAGTGACATAGGGTATATAATATTTCAAAATGGCGTCTGCAAAAAAAAAGAGGGGGTTTAAAAAAAAAAAAATTGTTTATTATAGCAATATGGGTCTCAAATGAAAGCTAGTAAATAGCCCATTCCAAATATATATACATTATAATACTTTGATGCTACCATTTAGACAGGGAAATCGAAAAGAACGTTAAATGTTAAGTAATAAATATTTCTTGTTGAGCTGTAAACGCCTACAATATAAACCATTAAGAAAGTAGTGTAATAATTAATATATATCAAATATAAATATATCAGGGGACAATGTCACACCAATTGACCTAGTCCCAAACTAAGCTCTAGGCTTGTACTATGGGTACTAGACAACGATATAAATACTTATATAGAGAAATATATACTTAAATACATAGTAAACATCCATGACTCAGGAACAAATTTTCGCGCTCATCACACAAATATCTGCCCTTACCGGGATTTGAACCCAGGACCGCTAGCTTCATAGGCAGGGTCACTACCGACTAGGCCAGTGCGTCGTCAAATCGTCGTAATAATTCACGAATTCCTACTACATACTTGATTAATGCACATTGATGTCATAGTATAAATTGCTGGCTAATACCTACCTAATGCGCCATCCTGCCTACGCATGGACAGTTTATTTAAGTAAAGATACACGGAATAGGTAACCTCAATGTAGGTGCTTAGTCTAGTACCCAGGTACACGTATGACGTACTGACCGTTGAGGAACTAAATTGTTAGAGATTAAGAGAAGTTTAGTTGATTTATACCTACTTCAATTTCTCGGCCTAAGTAGGTATCTACAATCTGTTCGATCGGCCTCCATCTAACCAAATGAACTAATCTTACGTTACTACTGGGGATCGATTTTTGAATGCACGATGCTTCTTTTGCTAAAAGGAGAGTTCCGCTTGTAATTTGTTACTTATAGCTTCGTGACATTAAAAAATCGAGCTCCAGAGCTCATTTAACGTTTGGTTATATTAATAAAACCACTATTTTATTAATAAAAACTAAAAAATGTGAAATAAACTAAATTATTTAAATAAAAACAAAAAACCCGACTGCAGTAAAAAAAACAACTGAAAAGCGAGAAACAAGCTATATAATCGATAGGTAAATACTTATAATGTACCATGCAATGATTTTTTGTTTGATACCTCGTTAACAAGTAATGCAATTTATACCAATATACATACAACTTGAATAGTGGAAAAGGTATTGCAGGCGGGGACAAGCAATGAATTATAAAATGTAAGTATTTTCTTGAAACAAAAAACATTTGGATTAATAGCTTGTCCCCGCCTGCAATACCTTTTCCACTATTCAAGTTGTATGTATATTGGTATAAATTGCATTACTTGTTAACGAGGTATCAAACAAAAAATCATTGCATGGTACATTATAAGTATTTACCTATCGATTATATAGCTTGTTTCTCGCTTTTCAGTCGTTTTTTTTACTGCAGTCGGGTTTTTTGTTTTTATTTAAATAATTTAGTTTATGAATAGAGTTATTTCGTCGGTGATGCAAAACCGCGTAGCTAACAAATTTATGATAGAGCAAAATAAACCTTACAGACTTATTAAAAAAGTGCATTTTGCTCCTTATTTAATATGTTACTTATGCGGTTTTGCAGTTAAATCGACGATTTGAGTCATGTGTGTACCCCTCGGTGGGTGAGTCCGACTTGCACTTGCCCGGTTTTTTAATTGTTGTTAACCCCCAATGCAAAAAGAGGGGTGTTATTAGTTCGACCACTGTATGTGTGTTTCTGTTGGTATACCTATCTGTGGCAACATAACTCTTAAGCAGATGAATCGATTTTGATGCGGTTATTGTTAATGATTATGAACAGACCTAGGAATATACGGGGCAAAATTAAATGACAGCTAGGGATTGCCTATATCGATAACTCAATTATCGATGCTTTTCCCATATACCGCTCCAAGCTTCGATTGAAAAATATTTTTTTATTGAAAGTATGCAAATGAAACAAAATAACAACATAATTATGGTTATTCTTTATTTTAAAAGAATTTTTTAACCTTCAATCATCATCATCATCATCATTTTTTTTTATTCCTAACAAATTCTGATCGTTTATTTTAACAATAGAACCTAAATGGGAAAGGCACTCTGAAATACACCATTAGGAAAAAAATATGATAATGATGAGTGGAGTTTAAAAATTCCTTTTAAAATAAAGAATAACCAGAATTATATTGCTATTTTGTTTCATATGCATACTGTCAATACATTTTTATTTTCACAAGGAAAACTTGTAGCGATCACTAGTATATGGGAGAAGCATCGATAGTTGAGTTTATCAATACAGGCAATCCCTAGCTGTCATTTAATTTTGCTCCGTATATTCTAGGTCTGATTATGAACTATTTTGCCACTAATAAACTGGGAAACATCTTAGCCTACTTGTGTAAAGCGTGGTAACAGAATTATCAAGAAGTTTTAAGACTTGTTGGTAATTCTTTAGCTCTGACTACCCCACTCTGGGAATGAAGGCGTGAGTTTATGTATGTATGTATGAACTATTTATAGTTTCTCTTTAGCGTTTGCACTATTATCACACTTATTGACGCTTTGAAAACCAAAAACAGATAAAGATAAAGATAACGGTTTGAATAGGATACAGTTGTTTATGCTAGAACAGACGGATAGACAACAAAGGTCTAATAATTATGGTTCAATTTGTGCACCCTAGCATAGATTCATTCCATCTTAGTCCTCAGGGTTGGCAGTGCATTTGCAGTCTTGTGAATGCGAATGTCTATGAGTCACAGTTCCTACTTATTTTTTTTATACCATCAGGTGGCCTGTGTGCTTGTTTGCCTTCCCATGCAAAAAAAAAAAAAAACCTTTAGAAATTTGCGGAACCCTAGACATGAATTAAAACAGCCTTTATTATATGAGAGAAAAACCCAGCGAAATATAAATATCAAATTTTAAAATTAACTTGCCTTTGGAAACGTGATTATCGGACACACCTCGCTCGTGACAAAGATAAAACGCTCTCCTGGAGCTCGCTAGCGAATAAAATTAAAAACGACATTTATTTTAAATGTTTTAGCTAATTTTTTAACGTGAGCTCACAATTAGAGACGTCCCCCCTCTTTCCGCTTGTTCTCGGACGTGCTTTGATTCGTTTTTCATACGAAAGGGTAATTAAGAGTTACGTCATAGAGGCTGTCACAGAATTGGCTTTGAAGCCCATACATAATAAAATAAATTACTTACGACTATGTTTGTATATATTTTTACCTGACTGCGGAAGGAGGAACATCGCACGCAGGACTGATGGCCGATGGGGTCAGAAGGTTCTTGAGTGGCGTCCGCAGACCGGGAGACGAGCTGTAGGTAGGCCTCCAACAAGGAGTGACGACCTTGTAAGGATCGCGGGAACGCGGTGGATGCGAAAAGCATAAGGCCGGTCTGAGTGGAGAGCCTTGGGGGAGGCCTGTGTCCAGCAGTGGACGTCTTTCGGCTGACATGATGATGAAGGAGGAAACCATTTTCGAGGAATAGGGTTTTAAAGCCGTTCTACATTATTAAGTTTTTGAAATATTTATCTATTTCGGACATTTCAATAAAATTATATTTGACCTTTGTTTGACTTTCATTATTAGCTTGAAGCCCTCCTAGGTGTATTATTATTATTTATTTATTTATTACTAGATGACCCGGTGAACCTCGTATCACATACCTCTTAATATAAACCATTTTTATTTAAACTATATGTATTTTAGAGCCGGTAACTTTATAAAGGCATCATCAGATAGTCTTAAGTATCGGCTCCATAGGGGGTGGAAAAAGTGGGCAAATCACGCAGACATGTCCATGTTGCATTGCATGTCACATTATAATAGATTATAGACACTTTTTTTTTTTTTTAATCTATATTTATTTTGAAGCTTTGTTCAACCTTGAACATGTCAGCTCCGGCTGGCCTAAATACAAGTACACTGACAAACATCACACATAAAAAAACGCTAGAAATAAAAAATGTTATTGAAACTCTTATTTACAAAAAAAACTATAAACAAATTTAGCAACCTCTGACAAAGGTTCTGCCAATATGGATTGGAAGATGCCAACATTTGAACAGTTAATGCCAAATTGTATACACAACTTTTCCCTCTTTGCACGAGTCCGAACACATTCCATTAAAAAGTGTTGCACATCCTCTACTATCCCGCACTCTTCGCAGTTGGGCGACTCTACTTTCCTCATGAGATGCGCAAACTGATTTAAAGGAACATGTCCGGACCGAAGCCTATGCGCGCTGACAACCTCTGCTCTGCGTAGCCGAGCATAGTCAAACCAAGGCACCCGAGGAGGCTCACACTGAATAGTTTTGTACCAAATTCCCTTATCACGAGAACGTTCATCAAAATATTCCTTCCAGCGACCATAAGATTTGTTTTTGAACCGAGCGACTACCTCTGAAAAATCAGGCGCAATTACAGTCTCAACACCATCAGAAGCGGCCGTTGCGGCCAGCCGGTCAGCCTCCTCGTTTCCTGACAAGCCGATATGTGACGGAATCCACTGCAGTTTCAGGCATCTTCCAGATCCCTGTATAATACTAATACGCTCTAAAATTTTGTAAGCCAATGAAAAGCACCTTTCGCCCGAAGCACATCGAGCTATATGCTGAATGGCGCTTTTGCTATCAGTAAGGATCACTATATTAGAATAACTCAACATTTCCACGTACAGCAAGGCCTCAGAGATTGCACAAAGCTCCGCGGATATAACAGATACACCAGAAGAAATCCTAAACTGTGCCCTCTTACCATTAAGTGGATCAAAAAATGCTGCACCTATCTTGTCACCACACTTTGAGCCATCGGTAAAAAGTTTATAAAAACTTGAATATTTCCTATCCAGCTCTAAGATAACTTCAGAACGAAGAGAATAATGGTTGTAGGAACGTTTCGCACCTACAACACACTCAAGATTGCAAAATAAAACGTTTTCTAACTCGAATTTAGACACCCACACATCTAATTTAAACATCAGTAATGGATACGACACATGAATATGCTCAACTGAGACCTCCTCGAAAACCTCAGCTAGCAACAGTTTCTTTTTTCCGCTCCAATAACCCTTGTGGCTTAAAGACCCCAACTCACGAACCACATCAAGGGTAAGGCTATTCGAACAAGTTATCGTTTTTAAACAAAATTTTGAAGCCAAAAACCGCCTTCTGATATGTAAAGGAACTATACAAAGCTCACTTTCCATAACATGAATAGGTGATGATCTGATAAACCCTCCAATGACCCTCAATGCCTGATTTTGAACTTTTTCTAGCTTATATAAATGCGATTTGGCACTACTGTCATATAAAAAACATGCATAATCCATCCTACTACGAATCAGTGACATGTATAATCTACGCAGGTGTCTAGGGTGAACTCCCCAAGAAGCTCCAGCCAAAGTTTTTAAAATACTAAGAAATTTTTGAGTTTTTTCTACAACATATCCAATATGTTTTCCCCAACGCAACGATCTATCCAGCCACACTCCTAAGTACTTCATTGTAAGATCAGAACACACCTGATTACCACGTATATCGAGATTAACGTGACTAATTTTACGACCTTTACTAAATATGCAAATTTTTGACTTACTAACCGAAATATCTAACCCTAATGTATTCAAAATATTTACCATTATATCCAAAGAATCCTGCATTATACAAACACTATCTTGTAAATTCTTACACCTAACGTATAAAACGAAATCATCCGCATATTGAGAAATAAATACCTTGTCTATCTTTTGACAAATCTGATAGGTAGCAATATTAAATAAAAGGGGAGAAAGTGGATCCCCTTGAGCCAAACCTTTATCAGTCCAACGCTGATACGATGCCACATATCAGAAGCAGAGGTAGTCTCATCAATACTTTGACAAAACTCCTGCCAATTCTGATATCTGGCGTTACGAATAACACGCTGTGCCTCTGCGACCTTTGCCTGCAAACGTTTTAAATTATCGGGAGTCGGATTCCGCCTAAATTGACTCAATGCAAGTCGCCTTTGTGCAACAATCTTTGACAGCAATGGACTCCAATAGCTCTTAGGCTTGAAGTTCCGCGCAGGATCAGCGCAAATTTTAACTAACGGAACATGAGAGCCTAAAGCTGTTTTGATACTAGTTTCAAAAAAATTATACATTGCCTCAACATTGTTTGGAAAAGAAATTAAGTCGTTGGAAAAATACTCTTTTAGAGATTCACGGTAACTTGGCCAGTCAGCATTCTTAAAATTAAATTTTTGCACAAACTGTCGACTGTTCCAATAATTTAACCCAAATTTTATAATGTGATGATCGCTGCCCAAATGTTCATTGGTAACATCCCATGCGCAATCTACAGCTATATCCGAAGAACCAAAAGTGACGTCAGGTGAGCTTTCTTGAAGCGATCCATTCACTAATTTAACTCTTGTCGCCTTACCGCTGTTAAGGGACACGAAACCATGATCAAGAGCTGAATCAAACAACTGAATGCCTCTAGAGTCACGTTTACATGACCAATTAGTGTGATGAGCGTTAAAATCGCCTGCCACCAAGGTCTTACTCGAAAACAACGAAAAAATAGGGTCCCAGTCACCCTGAGTTGTCCGTACTGTAGAAGGACAATACAGAGACACAACATAATTTAAAGAGGCACAATTCAAAATTTTAACACAAACTATTTCAATACCAACATTATTAATTGGGACATGAAATGCATGAGCCTTTATAGAATTATGTATAAAAACTGCCACACCACCATACGAATCCGTTCTATCTCTTCTAAACACATTATAAGAACTTATTCTAAAAGCCGAACTACGGTCTAACCATGTCTCACTGACTAATGCAATGTGAACCTTTTCTCTATTCAAGAAAAGATCAAACTCAACTAGCTTAGGTCTTATACTCTGCGAATTCCACTGTACTATATTCAAACTAATTCTGTCATTAGACCTGGCCATTTAGATTATTTAAAAAAAACTTAATTAAATCAGTCTCTTTAAAAAACTCCTTACACATCTCCAAACAGTCATGTACGATAACTCGAAAAATTAACGCCAACTTCTCGCCCCAGCTGTCACTGGAGAGCAAAATATCCTTCACCTTCTCAAAATCGATACACCTCTTTTTCTTGACCGTTCTCCGACCTGGCTCCTGATGAACAATGTTCACAGGTTGCGCGTCTACCGGACTCTTCGACTCTTGCAAATTAGGACCCCTTTTAGCCTTCTTTCTCTTTCGAGGCTCCTGAGGCGACCCCCGCACAGATTTATTCAAAGCAATAGGCCTCTGAACTAAAGACTGGTTGAAGACACTAGTAGACGCCTGATCTTCTAGAACAACGGTCGGATTGGATAGAACAACGTCTCTATAGGACTTATTACGCGTAGGTTCCTCCGAAATATACGGCACCTCTTGACTCCAGGACTTTACCTGCACACACTTGCCTTGGTTGTACAGCCACAAAGCTCTTTTATATATACAACATTCAGAGGTCATGATACCACGAATTTCTTTTTCTCGTAAAAAAACCGGACATGACTTATTTAAGGCCATGTGAGCACCTTTACAATTCAGGCACTTGAATTCTTTAACCTCGCAATTAGCATGAGCTCCTCCATATTTCGGACAAAGAGTTTTGCCAGATGGACAAAATCTACTCAGATGTCCAAACTTCCAGCATCTTGCGCATTGGGTAACTGGAAAATTATAAGGCTTCACCTTGAATCGGCATCTGCGCTGCCAGGTGGCAACACTATCAGTGTCACTGTCACCAACTTTCAAAAAAAAATTGTTGATATTTCAAAACTATTTTCCAGAAGTTATAATTAACTTTTAACAATGCATTGGAGGGGCCATTTGCAACGTTAAAAGATGGCGGACGTGTAATTTGTTTTAGACTTTAATTTTTGGGTAATTAGGTGTTCAAAGTTCTTTTCTGATAGTGATTTGTACTTTTTATGCCTTAGTGTCGCACAGTGATTGAAGACTTGGACTTATTTCGTGTATCTGGCATCTTTCTTCTCGTTTCAAGTGGACTCGCAGTGGTGCAGAGGTTAAAACTATCTTGACCTCTGACCTACAAATCACCGTACAACGTTGCCCCCAATCTTCCTAGAGAAGATTGGATTGTGTTTTATACTCATATAAACCTTGACACTGGCGAAATCACTTCACGTGGAAGCCATATCCCTGCGGTAGTAGCTGTTCAAGTCGCCGCGGGGGCAAAAAAAATAAAATAAAAAAACAATGCATTGTCCCTTTTGTAATAAGTGGATGGAACGGCAGAACAACAGAAGTACCTGTCCTAGTTGCACAAAAAAAATGTTAAGATGCGACGAATGTTTCGCAATAATCGCTGATACCTTCAAGTTTACGAATTAATAGGGCTAAGGAACAAAAAAATCGAGTGAAACAACAGCTGTTATTAAAACCGAAGTTCGTCCCAACAATGCCATCAGCATCGTCTGCGCCATCATCTGAGGGAATATTTGCAGAACTTTATTTAACTCCCGAAGAAGTAAAGGATTTCGATGAGATTGAAGAAAGTCAGCAGCTCATCATCGGCAATATTCTGGTTCAACCAGACTTATCAGAGTCGCCGAGGATTCCCGCCACGCCGTCAAGTCCTGGCGAGTCAAGTGGAGACATCATCAGCAAGCCGGAGTCGCCTTTGTTGTTAAATTAATGATATGTTGCCGATTCAAGTGTCAATCGAGTAAATTTTAGAAAATAATGGTGATTAATATATTTTAAATAAAAAAAAATTGAATTGTATCAAATTTAATTTTGTTTCAGACAAATATGTATTAGTTACAACATATATTTCCAAATGTACACATATACATTTTAAGTAGTAATTTATATCTTACATGGATTAAATTTGGTTTGGTTATTAACACGTTCACAGTCCCCATACAAAATATTTAAAATTTATTTGATGTTCAAGCAAATTACTTCCATCACACGTCCATGTTCCATGTTTGGGTCACTATGAAATACAGTATTGGTTCATAGGAGCATTGCGTCTGCGCAATCGATCATATTCATTTTCCCGTGCTCGCTGCTGGTGTGATCGATGTCCCCGAACTCGTTCCATTCTCTGCCTATCCACTTCATTGTTATTCACGCTGGAACGTAAATCTGCCATACTACTACGACTGTTATCATTATCAGTCTCTCGCTGGTCATCAGTGCGGTTAGAGCGTGAGTTATCTCGTTGCACATTTGATCGACTTCGACGACCTATGTTAGGTCCTTTTCTCCTCGGCATTGTTAACAGTATCAGATAATAATGTTTTCGTGCACTAATAATGGTAACTATAATGACAAAACACATCAGACAGAATGACAAATCAAGTTTAAATAAAAAAGCGCTTGAATGACAAATATGGATTCAATGTTGCCCACTCGAAACTTTAATTTATGCTAGACCTAATGCGAACTTAAATCTTTAAAAGTATATTTCTGAACGCACCCAACACAACAACAAAGTGTCATTATAGTGTCATTATTTTACATTTTTTAGAATGTAAATACGGGATAATCCGACTATTATGGATATATGTTGTCGACTCGAAACCCTTATTTAATCTATATCTACATGTGTAATTGTAATTATTTCAAAATACCGAACCGATGGGCAAATGTTTGACAGGTACCAACAGTTTGTATGGGAAAACAAAATTGTCGTTTTAAGTATTTTCCTCGCATATTTTCTATATTTTCTCACCGTTTAAACCTTCCCTGGACTTCCACGAATATTTCAAGACTAAAATTAGCCAAATCGGTTCAGCCGATCTCGAGTTTTAGCGAGACTAACGAACAGTAATTCATTTTTATTTATATAGATAGAAGATAACAAACACAAAGTTTACATATTATATTGATCCACCAAACTGTTTGCACAATTTGACTGCAGAATCTTCGGTCCAGCTTGTTGATCACTACATAAAAGCGGTTCTTAATTAGATATACACTAATAGTTATATTAGTATGTATTAATAATATGATTATATGTATCTTACGGGTTTGGTGAATACCGCTCGAAATAGTATGTTTTATTACACTATTACAATCACTTATTATCGTTAGATATCATTTAATTGTTGTAAAATAAAATATCTGCTAAATACAAAAAAACAACAAAACTATTGGGTCAAATACCAAATTAATGAAATTGGTCTCTCAAAATTACCTATTCTTTCGAATTAGAATGTAAAAACCGTGAGTTTTTTTTTGGTCTATCCCAATTGAATGCTTTTTTTTTAGGTTTACATTTTCTAGCAGTGTTTGTAAGCTAGGTTTAATAAAAATAGTCCGTTTCAGAAACATCCACTTCGAAATACAGGGTCATCATTTTATCTATTTAAAAACTATAGACTATTTATATTGAAAGATTCCGTTTGTCTGCCAGCCGCCCCGCCACCGCTCTCGGAGTGCATCTCTCTCCTAATTACGACCCTCGCAAACAAATGCATTTAATGCACTCACGTTACCTCGTTACCAATAGAGGTCCACCTAATAGCAATGGTGAGTAGAACGCGCTCGCTCTACGAAGTATTAACTTAGATATTTGGATTGGGTGTATATAGTAATGGACGATTTCTGAAACATTACAAAACTTTCCTTAACCGCGAAAATTACAACTTCTGCTAGTTACATAATTAGATGGAAATGATTCTGACACTTGAAATTTCATGAACAGTTTCCGTTACTTACGTTGCATTACAAAACCTAAGTAATTTTCAGAAATTTAACGATTTCACTTTAGTAACTTTCAGAATAATACATGAAATTTTAGGTGAAAGTTTCAAAAGTGAAACTTTCAGAATATTGCGGAAATTTAAGTGAAAGTTTCACTTTTGAAACTTACAAGCCGCCCATTACTAGGTGTATATCGGTTGGTCTAAAATTGCTTGGCCTATTTTCGTTTCGCCACTTTTGTTTTTGCATACCATCGCTTCGTGTATTGATTTAAATATCGAATATTGTTCTGCATAATGTTTGGTTGAAAATATGTTTGGCTTGGAATAACTTTTGTTTGTCGAATGATTTTTTGGAAGAACGTTGACCGTTGTGGTACCTACTTCGCGCCTTGACACAATTCTAGCCTAACTGAACCTATAGATTAGTTGAGACCTAGGTGTTTTATACTGGGGGGGGCTTCGACCAAACAATATCAGGGATTTAGTGTTTAAGTAATTAAAATTTTAGACAAAAGTGTTTTAGAGCAAAAAAATGTTCTTTTTTATGCCATAGGAAGGCAAACGAGCATACAGGCCACCTGATGGTAAGTTGATACTGTGACCCATAGACATTTGCATTCACAAGACTGCAAATGCACTGCCAACCCTGCGGACTAAGATGGAATGCCACTATGCTAGACATTTCACCGGCTGTCTTATCCCTAAACCGGAACACAACAATACAAACCCTGCTGCTTGGCGGTAGGTTAATAGATAAGATGGTGGTGCCAACCCGGATGGACCCTGTACAAGGTCCTCCCACAAGTAAAAAAAACAAAAAACCGCCTTTAAAAAGCAGCAGTCCAACGGAAGTCGGCGTCCTGCAATTTTTTAACCAAAAGCATACTTCATGTGGACTGACCATTCTAAAAGAAGTTTTTTTTTATATACTTTTTTTTGATCATAATTATGCTGTAATACATATAGTCCGACTTCTCAATTAATAAGAAACTATCTTCTTCTTCAAGTGCCTCTCCAACTATTGTAGAGCCGTTACCATCTGACCATATGGGCAGTAAATCATTATATCGGATTATCTTGCTCGCACTCGTGGGGCTTATGGCGAGCGTAAGGGATATAAGATAACGTTGGTACTACACGCATCCCTTACACCCGCCATTAATCCCACGAGTGCGAGCAAGAGAGTCCGACAAAAAGGATTAATTGCCCTGATTGTCAGATGGTAACGTGTCTAATAGTGAAGGTTGGCTACTAACTTCTGGAATTGACCACAATTCATTATGTGTTAAGGTAGTAAAATAAAATACCGTTTCTAGATTTTACACTGCTGATTACAGTAAAAATATCTTTGGATTTTTTTATGCAGTAGTTTTTTTTTATATTTAGGAAAAACATTTGAAAAAGTTGGATCGTGAATGTTAGGAATACACTTATAGTGCCCTTAGTCCATTTATTACCAAAGGAATTGAAAAAATATACAACTGTCATGTTCATTTCTTATCTGTCTGACGAAAGAAACTCAAAGCAGATGCAAAGCAGTAAACGCAAAATAGTTTATTTATTTTAATGGCGTTTACAAATTATGTAATTAATTAAATTACGCAACATAACAAATTTGTGAAAGAACGGCAGCGAATGATTGACAAGTGAGTGACATGGCATGACAGTCAGTTCTGTTTCAGTTTAAAGTTACTTTTTTTTTATATCATGCTAAGATCACGACATCAGTATTCCTAACTTTGTATATACGGTCTTTTTAATGACTATTTCTTTAATAAATTATTAACGACGAATTTAAGTTAAATAAAGAAAAACCAAGAAATACGGGTAGTCTAATTTTTAACCAGCTATTATAAACGCGAAAATCAATTATGCTTTGTTTTTAATGTTGTCAATTGTTGTCTGTCCTTAGCGAATCGAAACAGTTCAGATGCGCTTGCTATTCCAGTCCACTCTCGGATGTTCCGGACCACGACTTCTTTAGAAAATTGAAGAAACTCGAACATTTCAATATCGCCGCAAGCAACGCTGTGGGAAACTCATAGTCATATATTTGAACCTTAATATGCCTGGTCGTAGTGAATATCTTGTCGCCACCCTTGAAATATACACCGTTAAGGAGTTCCGGTGGCCACCTGTGGTCTTCATCATCAGTTCCACTTCCTCAAATAGTGCTTTTCAAGAGCAAATACGCGAGTTACAATGAAAAATACCAAAATCCTTATAGGCGTGCCTATAACTTTTGAAGAGTTCCGTCGATTCCTCATAGATTCCACTACCAGATCTTCATTTTGATAATAATGGGACTAAACGGAATGCAACCAGCTTTTAAATACAAAAGAATCATTAAAATCGGTTCACCCAGTCGAAAGTTCTGAGGTAACAAACAAAAAAAAAAAAAAAAAAAAGACGTGTGGCACTCGGGGACTGCCGCGGTAAAGCTATTGCATGTCGTACAAACGCACACAACGCCGTGTCGAAGACTGCCGAACTGAAACGACGTTAGACGATGCACGGCCTTCAAGCCACACCTCCTTGCCCGTCGGAGTGGGGAGCGTGAGGTTTTTTCGTTACGGAATTTCTGGATTCGGTCCCCGCGCTCAAGGCCCGCGATAGAAGCTATGCAATAGCTTAAAAAAACACCTGAAAATTGAGAAGCTTCTTCTTTTTTGAAGTCGTTAAAATAATATTCACGCTAAAAAAGAAGTACAGTAAGGTGGGGGAAGATGAAAAAAGGGGTAAGATAAAAAATCTCACATAATTCTCCCTACTTCGTTAATTTTTTTTGGGGCTGGTATCATCCTTTAAACCGCCGTTTTCTTACAATCCGCCGCTCAGTCGCCAGAGAACTCTCGGAGTGAGTGGACGCGGGTTCCGAGTGTGTGCTATTTTGTGAGGCTCAGCATTTTGTGGTGAATTTGTGTTACATAACTTGATTAATACATACATACATACATACCTTACAGATACAGAGCTACAGAATTACCAACAACTCCAAAAACTTGTTGATAACTCTGTAACCACAATTTGCACAATTAGGCTAAGATGTTTAACAGTGTATATTAGTGACAGGTGGCAAGCCCATCGCCTGATTAATAAGGTTAGTATAAAAGTTTTTAGTGACTATTTAAATGATGTTTGAGATTTTATTTTTATTTACTAGTGCTGGGTCTAGCTAATAATCATATATTGAGATTTAATGTTTCAATTTTCCCCTGTTTTTGAAAGTCGTAGAAAAACACACATATTTTCAAACTTTGCACTTAAAAAAATATTAACGTAAGTGTTATTTACTAAACTAATCACGATGGTATAAATAGTAACTAAGAAGTATTGATTAAACCTGTTATTATAAAATGTATCAGTAGGAACGTACATATAAAAATATAAATTTGTTTGTTTAGGTACTCATAGCTCGTTTACTTGTAGATTTTATGAGTAAGGATGTAAAAATAAAAGTATACAGAGTGTCTTGAAAACCTTTCAAGAATTTTTAACAGTAGATATGGTGGATGATTAGGATCATATTGGTAACTTTATTTAAAGTTAATATTATATTTAACATCGCCTTTTCTGACGATGCTCTCAGTGTGCCTATCTTTATTTTTTAATTCATTACACGTTACTGTAAATAAGCAAGTAGTTCCTTATGAACAATGTTTCGAATCATTGTCGAAAAGCTCCATGGTGTCAAAATTGACACATTATTGTGTAAAGTGAATGAAAAGAAGGTCTCTGATAAGGGTGTATATGTGAAACGATTTTAAAATGATACTTGCGATTACGATTTTTACTCGCATTCTTCTCATACTCACAGCTAAAATAGCACTTTTGCACATACATTAAAGAAGACCCGGTTATCGCTGGTGAGTTCGCATTTGGCTTTTCTTTGTGAAAGTTCTAAATATTGATCTCAGGATTGACTGATTTTCGCACATTATTAAGATTGTAAGAAGACTTAATTTTTCCTAAACCTACGCCAAAAAATAGGTACTTAACAATTGTATTTTTTAATGTCCCACACAGTGGTGTTTTATTATTATTTTATGCGGGTGGGTATGATAAACGCGGTCACCGACCTAATAATGATGTGATCTGTCTTTTTCTATCATGCGGTATCAAAAAGTAGGTAATGTTTGATTATATAGCGTTCTTAACCGCAGCTCTCATACGCCTACGAGTAAAATAGTGCAAACTAAAATAATAATAGTTTAAGAATAGTTTGAGAACCCTTTTCTATATAACCTACTTGTGGGGTAAGATTGAAATATAGTTTTATAGAAAATCGAATTTTAGTGGTAAATAACGTTTTTTTAAAATATGAAGTAAAGTTTTAAACTACTACATCAAAAACTATGCATCAAATATATCAATCTTACCCCGTCACTATTCCATCATACCCCGTGAGTTTTATAGTAATGAGTGTAACTTTATTTAAACTATTTCAATAATAAAAGTATTGGTAACTTTCTTGTTCTAGTTTAAATATGTCCGTGTTGCTAAAAGCATAGCTTCCCCCCAAGTAACACAGTCACGCTGAATACATTCATCATTCATAAACTCACGCCTTCATTCCCAGATTGGGGTAGGCAGAGCTAAAGAATTACCAACAAGTCTTAAAACTTCTTGGTAATTCTGTAACCACATTTTGCACAAGTAATAGGCTAAGATGTTTCCCAGTGTATTAGTGACAGGTGGCAAGCCCATCGCCTTACAGTACTATAAGCCTATATTCCCTTAGTCGCCTCTTACGACATCCACGGGAAGACATGGAGTGGCACTATTCTAACCCGGCAACCACTCGGATAAGATTTACCATATGTTATTTAATTTACCTGTAACTCATAACCTAACCTAACCTAAACCAACCTAACGAATTTATAGGAGCAAAAATGAATGTTTTATCCTACATGTAAAGTAATTATTATATTAACATTTTGTAGAATCCCAGAATCCCGGAACTTATATTATTAAAATAATATTTTTAAGAAGCCGACGCCGTGTTTGCGTATCTTTTTCCGGGATTTTGCCAACATTAGGTAAATATCGATCCGAATTTCCGATCCCTGAATTTATTACGCTACACAAAAAAAAACACGAAATACCGTTAGAGACGTAATCGAGAACGAAATAAATGAGTTAGTTCTTGTTACTATACAACAGAACTTTTTATAAACAAATCTTGCAGTTTTAAAGCTCAAATATTGGTCAAAGTCAATTACATTGCAGCTGCTCGCGCGCTCCGGTGTTGGGTAAAGTCACAGAGTCGCCCGTGTGCGCTAACCGCGTACGAAATTGAATGCTCAAACTCGCAAACTAATCAACGTATCACAATTTGAAATTCGAGCACAATTTTTAAATAAAAACCAGTTTGTCCGGCTGAAACTAGTTTAGTAGGTTTTGTTTGTTTCAGTTGGTCGGGTAGTTTGTTATTGCTGCCTATCTGCTCTTGTGTTAGACGTAATTAAGTAAACGTATTTTCTTTCTTTCTTTCATATGTCAATTCAAATTCAAAACATTTATTTCGTGACCCATATTGGTACACTACACTATTATCTTACCATCTAATGTAGTACTGAGGAACAACTTTAAAACTTAAATTCTAAATTCGACTTAACTAAATTACACATACTTAAGACTATAGGACCATCGAATCTACTTGTAGTGCCCTGAATCCATTATTAAATTGGACCCGCAGAGCATTGTATGATCTCTGAGAATATTTGACCCATAGGCTGCTCGCGTACCTACACGGATGTGCAATAAGCTTTGAAAAGTGTTATTTTTACCGCGGTTTAACACTTAGCAAACCTACGAGCCAACATACATTAGCTTTAATTGCCAATGCTCTGCGTTCCCTCTTAATATCGGCCTCATCTCTATGATCTATGAGCTGAGTTTCTCGCGGCGTTTCTTCTCAGCAGTGGTCTCCTCTTGTGAAGCGCTGGTAGATTGTTGACGTGTAAAAGTGCCCGTGCGGCCTACTTACTGAATAAATGTCTTTATATTTATCTTATCTTCAGTTACATAGTGTCCCAATGTCAATAAATTACTATAATATAGTATGTTTGCACAGGGCTACGTGAGTCACCGAGGTAGTAGATAATGGATGAAAATCAGCGCTGTAGGTGACCAGGTGTCCGACACCTACCAGCGTAATTCTGAGCCAGTGTCCGATTCACTTCTCCGTGCTTTTCCTGTCACATTGTTCGTATTTTTTATGTCCATTGGTCTGCTTTCAGTGCAGTGCAGTGAATAAATGTATTCCTTCTTCTTGAATTAAAAGTAAACTTATTTAAATTAAATTTGTTTAGTCCATTCGGGGTCGAGACCCTTGGTCCGTGGGGTCCTAGCGCTCGAAGCCTCTTCAAAGAAATTTCGAAGAGGCTCATTGACGTCACGGGAGACCGAAGAGCTGGCAGTTTCCTCGCGCAACGTATAAGTTTAACCATCCAGCGAGGAAATGCTGCCAGCATCTTTGTTACAATGCCGCAGGGGCCTTTCTTAGATTTAATGTTTTAGTTAATTTATATATTTAGTCTTATTTAATTTTAGTCTTATTTAGTTATGGTTGTATTATTTTATGTCGTTTTACAATAAAGTATTTATACAATTAAAATAAACCTGAGCTACTCAAATATCATTCAAATAATAATCACCACTATAAAAAGAACACCCTCTAGCAGGTCCGCTCGCGGCACGGAACCTTTAAATCTCGGCTTCGTTGTTAAAATGACCTATTAAATATGTCCCTACAAAACCTCAACGCTCTTTTAACATACATACATAAACTCACGCCTTCATTCCCAGAGTGGGGTAGGCAGAGCTACAGAATTACCAACAAGTCTTAAAACTTGTTGATAACTCTGTAACCACAATTTGCACAATTAGGCTAAGATGTTTAACAGTGTATATTAGTGACAGGTTTTTTACTTGTGGGAGAAACCTGTGCAGGGTCCGTCCGGGTTGGTACCACCATCTTATCCAGTAACCTACCGCCAAGCAGCAGTGTTCTTGTGTTCCGGTTTGGGGATAAGACAGCCGGTGAAATGACTAGCATAGAGGCATTCCATCTTATTCCTCAGGGTTGGCAGTGCATTTGCAGTCTTAGGATTGCGGTCTTGTGAATGCGAATGTCTATGGGTCACCACAGTTTTACTTACCATCAGGTGGTCTGAGTGCTCGTATACCTCCTGTATGACTTAAAAAAAAAAGAAGGTTGCAAGCCCTTTATTCCCTTAGTCGCCTCTTACGACATCCACGGGAAGACATGGAGTGGCACTATTCTAAGCCGGCAACCACACGGCAAACCAAATGCCATTTTAACATTAATTTTCTCAAAAATGACCGGAAAAGTTGACATTACTAATTCAATACTCAAAGGCGAAGTACATAGTTTACAGACAGTTCCCAAATTAAAAAAATATATACTTATTGCGTGCTCGCTACACAAGCCCGCAATGCTGTATACAAATTTCATTGTTATCTAGTTTGTAACTTTAAAAAAAGTGAAAATGGCCATAATAAAATGGGGGCACAAGTCTCATACATCCATCCGTATTTTATTCGAAACGTAACTTTTTTACCTGTGTCTGGAATAGCTTGAGTTTTTTTTTCTAAAAAAACTTGCGTTTCTCCTTGTCATAAACATAAAGGCGGTAAAGAGTGATGTTATTTCACGTGAAGTTTCTGTTTATATGCGATTTATATCTTGCGATTTTTGAGAAAAGCACTATATATGCCTCGGCAGGAACGGCAATTGCGGGCCTCGTATTTATAAACGGACTCGCAAGCTCGTCCGTTTAAACCAATTCTCGGCCGGCAATTGCCTGCTTCACTGCCTAGGCAATAATGTACTATTAAAATCACACGATGCGTTCCACATTCAAAATGAAAAAAAACCCGCCATGCGGCGGTCTGACGCGCGACGTGTCGTATAGGGACCACTTTTAATGAGCTACGGACTCCCATGCTACTGTAATAAGGCAGCAACTGCAACGTATAGACAAAGCAATCTAGACTGTAGTAGTAACCGTATTCAATTCAAAATGCTTCTCCTGTTACCTTGCAGTTATGTCTAGTTTGGTATTGCGGTAGCACACTGTCCGACAACTTATTACCGGTATCAGGTAGCCATGTTTACACGTGACAGTATTCATTTATTTCAACACCAACGCATTAATCTGTGGTCATAGTGAAAATGGATAGTTTTCCGATGTTCATGTGAAAAACGATAGGTGTATGGTTAACTATTATAGATATATATGTATGTAGGTATGCGTACAATAAGTTATTAGAAATTAGATATTATGAATGTTAAATGATAGGATTCAAAATATTTATTCAGTAAATTGGCCACATGAGGGCTCTTTTACACGTCGGTAACATGGAGTGAATCTACCAGCGCTTCGGACAAGACCATCATTGCGGAGAAGCGCCGCAAGAAACTCCAGCAAAAAGTCATTTTTTCAATAATAAAATATAATAAAATAATACTTAGAGCATCTAAGTTACATTACAAGGTAATAATAGTACATTACTACAGACGCCGGGAAGTAGGTGGTTGCAGGCCGAGTTCATATAGACGGCCGAGCGAAGCGAGGTCGGATAGTTACGAGGCTGGCAATCCCTTTTCACGGCGAGGTATGTATAGTGCTTTTCTCAAACATATGCAATGAAATAAAAAAAACATCACTCAAAAAACATTTGTGTAATAGGCATTAACGCGGATAATTTTGGTACGAACCACACAGATACAAAAAAAAACGATTTTCAGCTATTCAGCCTGTTCATAAAACCAGCTGTCATGGCCATATTAAAATTAAAAAAAAATTACTTCCCGGCCTAGGCCTTCAATTTTGTATGAAATTCCTTTACAGTTCTCTCGAGTTGTTCCGTCGGGAACGTGGCACTTTGAAGCCTAAAATAACTAACATAACGCCGACATTACATAGCGTGTTTGAGAAAAGTAATAAACATAAACAACACAAATAAAATCATTAATAAATGTAAGGTCACTGAAATAAAATTAAAAATAATGACTAGGAGAACATCATGACGAGGTCTCTACGTCAGGAACGATAATTAAAATAATTAACTGAAGAATATCGAAAGGAAATTTCTCGCCGCACGAGTTGTTTTTAAAGTTCCATACCTCAAAAGAAGTAAATGAAATCCTTATAGGACACTTTGTTGTCTATCTGTCTGTCTGTCTGTCAAGATCCTTTGTCTCCAAAACGCGTGAAGGTATCCAGTTAAAATTAAAACCATATATTCAAGTCTACAGTCAATTGAAGCTGTGTAAAATTCTAACTTCTACGTTAACGCAAAAAAAAGAAACGGCCGTTTATGCCGCAGAAAACGTACCTATACTTCGACACTCTCGAGGGAATTAAAATTTATAGGGTGTTTTCCGTTGACGTAGAACTATGAAATTTCTTTATTATTTGAATTGAGTTTATTCTTTACACAATACTATCATCTACACAAGACTTATATCTGTATCCTGACACTTTACATTTTAAACCTACTGACTAAGAGGATAGGGTTGATAATTCAATGTACATTCAATGTAGTTCTAACTTTTTTGTATGTAATCGGCTTGCGGTTACAGACACAAAGAAAGATAATATAACAAACAATGGCCTTTGTGTAGAAGATCGGCTCAGTAGAAATAATAAAGACTATACGTATCTGATTGTTGGTTCTAACTTTAGCTAGGTATCTTAAGCATCGTAATAGATACAAGGTTGATCTTTTACTCACTAATGTTTTATGCAATATTCCTTTTATCAATCAGTGCTGATAATCGGATTGTCATCGGAATCATTAACTAATGTCAGCATGCGGAATTCGTTGAATAATAATTTTGGTCGACAACGAATTTAAAAAAGGAATCTGCTTGAATTACGTTTTCAACGTCAAATGGCCACTTTTTCGCTTACACCTATTCATTACATAATTTTTGAGCCAGTGTGTACATGCGTGTATTTTTGTGTGTTGCCGACACGGTAGCCTAGTCGGTAGTCCTGCTTACGAAGCTAGCGGCCCCGGGTTCAATCCCAAAAATAATCTATATATATAAAAGGCAATGTCCCGGGTGACTCATCATCGCCCAGCCAAAACTACTAAAGCTATAAATATGAAACTTGGACAGTACTTTCTTTTTATGATGTAGAGATCCATTAAGAAGGGATTTTTCGGAATTCAACCCCCAAAGGGATGAAAGGGGGTTGCAAAGTTTGTATGGGAAAAAATATTTTTATTGTCCAATTTACTTGAAACTTGGTACAAATGCTCTTCATTGCAAATAATGAGACACGTATTTCAGCGATTACTAAAATTCAACCCCTAAAGGGATGAAAGGGGGTTGCAAAATTTGTATAGTAAAAAATAAATTTATTGTCCAATTTACTTGAAACTTGGTACAAATGCTCTTCATTGCAAATAATGAGACACGTATTTCGGCGATTACTAAAATTCAACGCCTAAAGGGATGAAAGGGGGTTGCAAAGTTTGTATGGGAAAAAATAAATTTATTGTCCAATTTACTTGAAACTTGGTACAAATGCTCTTCATTGCAAATAATGAGACACGTATTTCGGCGATTACTAAAATTCAACGCCTAAAGGGATGAAAGGGGGTTGCAAAGTTTGTATGGGAAAAAAAATAATTATGGTCAAATTTACTTGAAACTTGGTAAAAATGCTCTTCAATGCAAATAATGAGGCTGTTATTTCAGCGATTATTAAAATCCAACCCCTAGAGGGATGAAAGGGAGTTGCAAAGTTTGTCTAGATAAAATATATCTATGATCAAATTTACTTGAAACTTGGTAGAAATGCTCTTCAATGCAAATAATGAGACACTTATTTCAGTGATTACTAAAAGTCTTCCCCTAGAGGGATGAAAGGGGGCTGCAAAGAATGTATGGGAAAAAAACTCTTAAGGTCAAATTTACTTGAAACTTGGTAGAAATGCGCTTCCAGAACAGATACAGAAAAACAGCTATCTGTCTATAGTGAGATTTTAAACAGCATTGAATTAGGCTTAGGAGTATAGTTTTTCCTAGATGCACCTGGGGGCACCGGCAAAACATTTTTAATAAACTTACTTTTGGCAAAAGTAAGAGTTGGTCGGCGCATTGCCTTAGCTACTGCATCGTCTGGCATCGCTGCTACCCTACTGGAAGGTGGTAAAACAGCTCACGCTGCTTTTAAACTCCCGCTCAATCTCACCCGAGTTGAAACCGAGTTGAAATGGCCCAAGTTCATCGGGAGTGTACACTTATTGTATGGGATGAGAGCAGTATGGCACATAAGAGCTGAGTTGAAGCACTAAGTAGGACCCTTAAAGATATCAGAGGTAATGATAGGAGTTACTGTGTTGTTGCCTGGGGATTTTCGTCAGACTCTTCCTGTAGTCGCTAGAGGAACTCGGGCTGACGAGGTTAAAGCATGTTTAAAATCCTCACATCTGTGGGCTCTGTGGCCCAATATCAAAAAACTCTCCCTTAGGAGAAATATGAGAGTTCATTTAAGGGGCGACGTCTTTGCTGGAGAGTTTTCTGAACTCCTACTCAAAATAGGAAACGGAGATTATCCCGAATCGAATGGAAAAATATGTATCCCTACTCAGCTGGCCACAGTAGTTTCAACAATAACAGAATTAATAGTACTTATCTAAAACTTATCCTGATATTTCTAATTTACAAATGAAGTCGATGGATTGGCTGTGTGAACGCGCTATACTGACTCCCAAGAACAATGTTGCTGCCACTATTAATGATATCCTCCTCAAGTCCTTTGAAGGGTCAGAAATGGAATACAAGTCGGTAGATTCAGACTTACAAACCGATGAGGATGTTCACTATCCTGTTGAGTTCCTTAATAGTGTCAACCCACCTGGTCTCCCTTCTCACAAACTCCTCCTTAAAGTTGGTACCCCTGTATTGCGTAACCTTAACCCCCCTAAGCTTTGCAACGGAACAAGACTGCGAGTAAAAGCACTTCACAAAAATGTTATTGAGGCTACTGTATTTACCGGATGTGCTCGGGGTGAATCGGTATTCATACCACGAATACCACTTATACCCTCTGATTACGCATTTGAATTTAAGCGACTGCAATTCCCCCTTAAAGTCTGCTTTGCTATAACCATAAACAAATCATCAATCAGGGTCAGTCATTAAAGGTGGCGAGCATCGACTTAAGGGAGGATTGCTTCTCACACGGGCAGTTTTACGTGGCCTGTTCCAGAGTTAGTTCATGCAGCAGCCTGGTTATTTTAGCGCCCGACAGTACTACCACCAACGTGGTATACAAAGAAGTGCTCAATCAATAGTCGATAGTAGATATCGATAGATGGTAGTGATCTTCAATAGCCGTGCGAAAAAATATTTGAAACTTGAAAAGAACTGTCCTTTTTTTACGTATAACGAAAATAATGATTCTCCGCGGACGAAGTCGCGGGCGGAAAGCTAGTGGCAAATATTTGTGTGATGAGCACGAGTATTTGTTGAGTCCTGGGTGTTTTGTATGTATATAAGTGTTTATATCGTTGTCTAGTACCCATAGTACAAGCCTAGAGCTTAGTTTGAGAGTAGGTTAATTGGTGTGAAATTATCCTCTGATATTTATTTATTTATTTTGTGTATGTGAGTGTTCGTCTGCATGTGCGTATGAGTCAATACCGGCTTTTGTTTGCTTTTTACCCGACTGCGTCAGAAGGAGGGTTATGTTTTTCGAGCGTATGTATGTATGTATGTATGTATGTATGTAAGTATGTATGTATGTATGTATGTATGTATGTATGTATGTATGTCTATTTCTGGGCACGCTCTGCAGCCTAAACGGCTTGACCGATTTTAACATACTAGGTGTCATTCGATTCGTCTTAATTGCTGAAGTGACATAGGGTATATAATATTTCAAAATGGCGTCTGCAAAAAAAAAGAGAGGGTTTTAAAAAAAAAAAAATTGTTTATTATAGCAATATGGGTCTCAAATGAAAGCTAGTAAATAGCCCATTCCAAATATATATACATTATAATACTTTGATGCTACCATTTAGACAGGGAAATCGAAAAGAACGTTAAATGTTAAGTAATAAATATTTCTTGTTGAGCTGTAAACGCCTACAATATAAACCATTAAGAAAGTAGTGTAATAATTAATATATATCAAATATAAATATATCAGGGGACAATGTCACACCAATTGACCTAGTCCCAAACTAAGCTCTATGCTTGTACTATGGGTACTAGACAACGATATAAATACTTATATAGAGAAATATATACTTAAATACATAGTAAACATCCATGACTCAGGAACAAATATTCGCGCTCATCACACAAATATCTGCCCTTACCGGGATTTGAACCCAGGACCGCTAGCTTCATAGGCAGGGTCACTACCGACTAAGCCAGTGCGTCGTCAAATCGTCGTAATAATTCACGAATACCTACTACATACTTGATTAATGCACATTGATGTTATAGTATAAATTGCTGGCTAATACCTACCTAATGCGCCATCCTGCCTACGCATGGACAGTTTATTTAAGTAAAGATACCTACACGGAATAGGTAACCTCAATGTAGGTGCTTAGTCTAGTACCCAGGTACACGTATGACGTACTGACCGTTGAGGAACTAAATTGTTAGAGATTAAGAGAAGTTTAGTTGATTTATACCTACTTCAATTTCTCGGTTTAAGTAGGTATCTACAATCTGTTCGATCGGCCTCCATCTAAACAAATGAACTAATCTTACGTTACTACTGGGGATCGATTTTTGAATGCACGATGCTTCTTTTGCTAAAAGGAGAGTTCCGCTTGTAATTTGTTACTTATAGCTTCGTGACATTAAAAAATCGAGCTCCAGTGCTCATTTAACGTTTGGTTATATTAATAAAACCACTATTTTATTAATAAAAACTAAAAAATGTGAAATAAACTAAATTATTTAAATAAAAACAAAAAACCCGACTGCAGTAAAAAAAACGACTGAAAAGCGAGAAACAAGCTATATAATCGATAGGTAAATACTTATAATGTACCATGCAATGATTTTTTGTTTGATACCTCGTTAACAAGTAATGCAATTTATACCAATATACATACAACTTGAATAGTGGAAAAGGTATTGCAGGCGGGGACAAGCAATGAATTATAAAATGTAAGTATTTTCTTGAAACAAAAAACATTTGGATTAATAGCTTGTCCCCGCCTGCAATACCTTTTCCACTATTCAAGTTGTATGTATATTGGTATAAATTGCATTACTTGTTAACGAGGTATCAAACAAAAAAATCATTGCATGGTACATTATAAGTATTTACCTATCGATTATATAGCTTGTTTCTCGCTTTTCAGTCGTTTTTTTTACTGCAGTCGGGTTTTTTGTTTTTATTTTTAATAAATGATTTTATACACTTCCCTTTTCCTTCATAAAAACCATTAATTTTCAGCAATATTGGCAATTGATATTTGTTTATTTACTTTCTGCTCGCGACTTTTCCCACATAGGTTTCAATTATAGTTATTCCGTCGGGAAATTAATAAAGTTTCCAAGATGAAATGTATTTATGCTATTATTAAAGTAGGTATATATCGACGACCGCATCAAACAACAGTTTCGTTATTAAAGTTTGCTTTTCATTTAGTGATTACACATTGTTATGATATCGTTATGTATCGAACTCATTTGCCCTTACTGGGGGGTTATTTTACGTTGAGAGAAAAGAACAGAGCTATATAACTGCTATAGCTCTGTCCTTTACGCTCGCTGTTAAATGAACAGCATATCATATCACGACGCGCTGGCCTAGTTGGTAGAGACCCTGCCTACGAAGCTAACGGTCCTGGGTTCAAATCCAGGTAAGGGCAGATATTTGTGTGATGAGCGCGAATATTTGTTCCTGAGTCATGGATATTCTATATGTACATACATACATACATACCTTCACGCCTTCATTCCCAGAGTGGGGTAGGCAGAACTACAGAATTGCCACAGCTCTAAAAACTTGTTGATAATTCTGTAACCGCATTTTGCACAATCAGGCTAAGATGTTTACGAGTGTATTAGTGACAGGTTGCAAGCCCATCGCCTAACAGTACTACAAGCCTTTATTCCCTTAGTCGCCTCTTACGACATCCACGGGAAGACATGGAGTGGCACTAATCTATCCCGGAAACCACACGGAAATAAGTATATATGTATTTAAGTATATATCAAGTATTTATATCGTTGTCTAGTACCCATTGTACAAGCCTAGAGCTTAGTTTGGGACTAGGTCAATTGGTGTGACATAGTCTCCTGATATTTATTTTATGTCATAATAACCTATCTGATACCATATACAAGATGCGTTGGGAGATCGTCACTGTTATTGGAAATGTATGGGATTGAAATTAGTTTCCGGATGATTAATCACTTATGACAGTTCCATACACATTGACAGGTTTCGGAAATCGTTTTCAGTACCGCAAAATGGGGATAAATTGATTAATTTCAAAAATAAATCTTCTGTAACTCCCGCATTTAATCGTAGAATAAATTAAAAAAAATATGTTATCGGCGACTACTTATTTGTAGTAACTAATAACAGCTAGAGGTGGTCTACGGTTGATGGCTTAGTAGGAATGATTAATAATAACACACATATAGTAATCAAAACCAAGCAGGGGCCACGCTTAGTTCTACATAGAAAAGAACGGTTTTCGGAGGAGGATTATTATAACGAATCTTAACCTGTGATTTTTGAATTTACTACCATTCGAAAGCTGCAATGTTCACCTTACAAACTGTGTTTTTATTTTTGTCCCTTCTTTTGTTTTTAACCTGCGGGTGGTTTTTTAAAACAATTTTCAAATTTCATGTATGATATATAATAATAATATTTAATATCATCGAATGATACTCAACAGTTAACGTTTGTTATTCTCCAAACATACTTAGTTATTTTCTATGCAGAACATTGCGTGGCCCCTATTTTGTTTTGATTAATATACATACATACATACCTTCACGCCTGTAATCCCAGAGTGAAGTAGGAAGAGCTACAGAATCACCTACAACTTTTAAAACTTGATAATTCAGTTACCACATTTCTCACAAATAGACTAAGATGTTTACCAGCGTATTAGTGACAGGTAAGCCCATCGCCTAACAGTACTACAAGCCTTTATTCCCTTAGTCGCCTCTTACGACTTCCACGGGAAGACATGGAGTGGCACAATAATAAGCCAGTCGTAAAATATCGATTCTTGCAACGCTGTTTAAATGGGGCTACTTTGATTATCCGTCAACCATTGAAGCTTGTCAGGTATGATTATCTAATCAACGATAAATAGACTACCTTAATTATCTAATGCCGTTCTTCCACCATGCCTTTCACTAAAGTCTAATTCTATGGAACTTGCTAACTATATAAACAAACCGCCATATTGAAATTGTCTCTGAATGATGAATTTACTAGTGATGGGCAATATTCCTTTACTTATGTCAAACCATATCGAATAATAAAATACCGAAAGTAAAAAACAAGTAGTTACTACCTACTTCTAATTTGTTTAATCACGATCTGAAGAAAAATCGGGACTTGAAGATGATACATCACCAGTATTTATTACAAAAGGGGCCGTTATATCATCTGTGAGTGTGATCAGCGTGAGTTCGGTAATGTGTAGGGGCCTTAATATATCGCCAACTTTAGCCACAACACTACCCATCATAGACAATTGTAGATTTTAAAAGAAACAAAAACGTCATACCATCAGGTCCTAATAACCTAACTTATGAAACCATTTAAACTTTTAATGAAATATCCAAGATAGAGTTATAATTATATTTGGTGATTTTGTATTTTACAGTAACGAACGTTTCAATAGTTTATGGTTTCAATGGTGTTTGATGAGGTGGTTTGAAAATTTAACGAGAAACAGTGACAAAACCAAGTTAAGTCTTTTGTTTACATAGTTAGCAAGTTCCATAGAAATACACTATAGGCACATTTTGCCTCGTGACAGACGGACGGACGGACCATAAAGTGATCCTAACGGGTTGGCTTAAAGTAATGAAAATGTATTCAATTAACAATAGCAGGCAATAAAAAAATACAAAAAGGATTTTGACAGATATAATTAATAGAAAATATGTAAATTTTGATAATAAGGCAAAAAAAGATTAACTGGTTTAATAAAAAATGTCCGCGAGGAAGTTATGACGTGAACGTGTCTATCGCCTACTTGGACGGCGTGAAAAATCTGAAGTGGTCTCTCATCACAAATTTGAAAATGTACCTCCTTCTACAATTTAATGTTTGATCCAGCAGTGGGAACTTGGTATTAGGACTAAAGATTCACCAAAAACGGGAAGACCTCCCATTCTTAATGATCGAGACCGCAAGTAGGTGGCAACGTTTGTACAAAACAAAGTGGGTCAGTCCCAGATAAGTTAGCTGTAAAATATGATGTTTTTCGTGGGCGAATAAGGAATATTTTAGAAAAATACAATGTTGAACAGTTAAAGTGTCAAAAAATACCCAAATATTCCAACAAACAGCTTGAAGATATTCCAAAGAAGTGCAGGAAGTTGCGGAGAAAGTATCACTATGCAGGGAGCAGCCAGAATTGACTAAAAGAGCGTGACGTTCACTTCGTACCGAAGGATTCAAACCATCCGAACGTCCCTATAGCTCGTCCAATAGAGGATTATTTGGTAATTCTCAGTAGACTAGTTTACAGTGATGGGCGGGAAGCAAAATTACAGACTCAGTTGAAGCGCAAGGTATAAAAACAACTAATTAACTAAAAAATTTAAAAATAGATGTTGTCCAACGTATGATGAAAACGGTAAGGAAAGCTACGAAAAATTTAAGATGCGGGACTTTTTGCTGTATAGGAATGATTGATATATATATATTCGTTTTTATGTAATAAAAAGCTATATAACCATAACAAGTGAAAAAATAAAAATAAAAACAGTTTTTGTAATTCTCATTACTTTAAGCCAACCCGTTATAATCTGACTTAAAGCAAGTTCCATAGAAATACACTATAGGCACATTTTGCCTCGTGACAGACGGACGGACGGACCATAAAGTGATCCTATAACGTTTGCGTTTTGTTATTTTGAGGAGGAATCCTAATAATAAAGCAGCCAAACTACTTAAAGTTTCTACTAGAAACTGAAACAATAGTCTGGACGCAATAAGTAAAGGGCTTAATAAATTCCTAGCTGAGTAATGAGGAATTAAACCATTGTGAAAGCGGCGATTGGAAATTTTCAAGATTTTTAATCAGCGGTTGATTGCTTCTTTTTATTTAGTCTTGCAATTTCGTTTAAATCAAGTTATCATCATTGGGAAGCATGACCGGGCTGGCAGCAATAAATAACATTGAAATGTTATTTGATTTCGAAATAAATTGCAAATTTATTTAATTAATTGAATGTTATTTATTGTAGTCGCTCAACTATCTTAATCGAGATATATATCGCCACCCTTGAATTCGGTACCGTTGAGGAGTTCCGGTGGCCATCTGTGGTCTTCATCATCAGTTCCTATTCAGCAAATGATACTTTCTGAATGCAAATTCTAACCTTGTCTCTAAAAACACTAAAATTGCTATTATATTTGAGGAGTTCCCTCAAAGTGCGAGACGAGTGGCAAAAAGTGGCCTTTGCCTAGCAGTAGGACACAAAACAAGGCAAAATAAAAACTATATTCCTGTATGTTTAGCCTACTTTTTGCCATAAATAAACAACACGACAAAAGCTTGTAAGTAACAAACTTTGTCAATAACTTTCTGAACGTTTACACAATGGCGGTCATGGCGGCAACGCGGCAAAATGGCAGCACGTCCGGCCATGGCACATCCGGCGTATCTGCATTACAATGACGGGTAACGAATAATATTTCTCGCGCAAAGCAGAACTGTGAAAACATAGTAATTAACATATGAATGGTGCAAAAACGGGTGATGTTTTGACGTGTGCTGTTGTCAATCTGTGGCTATGTCACTCCCGATAGTGAGAGGAGCCCACGGCACTAAATATGGTTCGATAAGACTGTCAGATGATATTAATATTATACAGGGTTATTAGTAAGTCGATCTATTCCTCTCTAGGGGTTATGGGAGAGGTCATTTGCAATCATTTTGATCCTATAATACCCTATGCAAAAGTGAACCATTTCTGAGATAAAATCTTAAATGGTTTTTTAAATCATTCCCCCGAACTCATTATTTCTTTGTATTAAATTTTCCGTTCGCATTTTTCCCCGAACGCGATATTACCTAATTTTATTTTTTACCATTCGATTTTATTACAGTCGCTTTTTTTGTTGTTCGACTTTTTTCCCAGTCGGTTTTTTTCCCGTTCGATTTCTATCTCAGTCGCACTTTTCCCAAAAGTATTTACATCGTAATTTGTAGGAAGGTTTAGGTTATGTTAGTTTTGCATCAGGCCCGGAGGGCCAAACCACCCAGAAATAGGAGCTCCGCGGTAGCGGAGCTCCGTCGACTCTGTATCTTCGACAAATTGGAACGGGAAAAACACGACCGTGAAAATATGGTGGTAGGAAAAGAAGCGACTGGATAAAACTCGCAAGCGGAAAAACACTACTGTGAATATAAACTGCCGCAGGAAAAAAGGCGACTGGTAATATCGCGTTCGGGGAAAAATGCGAATGGAAAAATTACTACGAAGAAATAATGAGTTCGGGAGAATAATCTAACAAATCATTAAAATTTAAGTTTTTTGCTAAAAAAGTCAGGAAGGCATCTTCAAAAATTTACAAAAAAAAAAAACACATAAAATAAAAATAAAATAGTTTTAGTACAAGGTAAAATTGCTGTTCTTATGCATTATTCAAAGTAGAATCATCTGTACACGTTTAAGGATGCGAGACCAAAAAAGTAAAAAAAAAAAAACGTTTTTTTTTATCAGATCTCCCCTCTCTACGGGGAATAGGTCGACTTATCAATAAATAACCTTGTATACATAATGTTAATAAGTCACGTCATTAATGGGGGAACACGAAATGACAATGCTGCAATAGAAAAAACCTAAAGCTATTTTTTATTTATGTATAAGTCCAATAGTATGATAGGACTCCCAAGATTCGTTTATTTCTCGGAACAGGGGAGGGATAGGACTGTATGTCAATGCAATTCTGCAAGCCTTTGATTGGCCTAATCTGTAGCAGCAGCATGAAGCGAAGCCTTGTACTTAAGTATCTAACTAGTATGATCGATTTCATGAAAAAACAAAACTGATCTGAAAGATTAGATTCAGATTCAGATTATATTACTCAATATAACACAGTATAAATTACATGGCATGTCAAATTATATGCAGATACATTGAGGTCGTCAGAAATATAAATAAATTATAATATTAAAAGTCAACACAAATACAGAGAACATTAAAAAATTCAAAGTCAATCTTATTTATAAGTCAAGTTTCATTTACTCATTCACCGAATAGACGGAATAGATTATCAATTTATTGCGTAAGAATAATAAGCCTACATTTTCCAAACAGCGGAGAAAGTGGTTGCTGCAGTGATTGAAGGTCACCCTCCATTACGTAATTACGACATCAATTAAATACAGTTGTGTCCCTGTAGTTGAGGAATTGGCGAGCATTTCAATATAATCACACGTGGTAGACGTTATTAGCGATAATTATAACCTAAGAAACATCAAGGATTCCGTCTGCCACCATGGTGGCGATGCGTTGTCAATTGACAGCGTTTCTAAAATATAAAAAAATATCTGTGCTGTATTATTTGCACGTCATGTCTGCCGCACATCACATCACACAGCCATCCCGGGCTCTTACTGTTGTAGTATTCAATTCATTAAGTTATTTTTTGAATTAAAAAACTGTATATGAAGTGCACACTTGGCAGACTTGAATTGTTCGATTAAAAACAATGAGAAGGACCACAGAAAAATTGTCTGCCAGCATGTTGCCTCTGCGTTGTCTATTGACAGCACATCAAAAATGTATAAAAAAAGTTGTACTATATTATCATATACACATGTCTGCCTCATCTGTGTTTGAATTTCTTATGAAAACCAAGAAAATCGATACAGCAGACGTTCAGGTCTCCAAAAGGCAGAAGATTTGATTTTTTTTATTCAACCCGACGCTCGCGCCTTGCTACTTGTACAAAATTCTACGTCTACTGAATATTATATTGAAAATAATTAAAATAATCTAAACGAACGATTTTCAAAACGCGTCTAAAATATTTGTATAATATCGCGTTTGTATAAAATGCCAGTGAGTAAAGTGTCTGCCGAATGTTTTTTCGTATCCAGGAAGTCATAATTAATCAAATTAACGCATGAGAACCGTGTGCAAATAACTTAGTAGAGCTTCTTTTTTCATTTTACAACTCCATCCCGTGATAATACTGCCCTGAATGTCTGCCTCTTCGATTTTCTTCGTTTCCAAGATGATAGTGACCATGAACCCCAGAGGCATACATATGCAAATGATTTAACACCCCCCTTTTTTTAAGCAACTTAAGCAGCGACGTAGGACCGTCATCGACTGGACCAAATCAATTTGTACTGATTTATACTGCAAGCCCTTTCGAAATTATATACCGTAAAATGGGGTTAGATTGATTAATTTTAAAAACAAATCTTCTGTAGCTCCCGCATTTAATCGTTAAATAAATTATTAAAAATATCATATTAGCGACTACTTATTTGGAGTAACTTAAAGCAGCTTGAGGCAGACTACGGTAGACGGCTTATTAGAAAATAATAATTACGCAGCCTAAAATCTTGTTTCTTGAAATGGGGCTACTTTGATTATCCTTGTGTTTATTCCACAATATCAAAGTCACCCCTGAAGCATGCCAAATATTAGGGGTTTTTTGTTTCGAAGTTTTAAAATCCAAATTGTCTGAAAATAGTTCAACTTTCAACATTTTGCGCTCTCATAAATGAGACATATGAAAGTAATTGCGCAAAAGAGCTAAATAATAACTTAGCAATTCCACAAAATCGACGATTAAAGATAAAAAAAAAAAGATAAAAGATGTTTATTCAGTAAGTAGGCCGCACGGGCACGTTTACACGTCAAAAATCTACCAGCGCTTCACAAGAGACCACTGCTGAGAAGAAACGCCGCAAGAAACTCAACAGTCAGTCGTTTTTTTAATATTGCTTATATAATAATAACCTTTTCATCACACTTGCACGTAAACAGTATCTAAACATACAGGTTAACTTGGCCGCAATGCCCCATATAAAACCCTCGAGCTTTCTTTTTACCATGAAACCCAAGGTCGGTAAGTAATTTTTTTTAATAGGTCATGCAAGTTCAAGCAAAGAGTTTACACGCAATTGAAAAATTGTCTTAAAATGTTATTTAAACAGGAATTTCATTTCAATCTCGCTACATGTTACTTAAATACTCAATTAATGTTCTTAATAACCGATTTTAATAGTTTTGTGTATCAAAACGTCGTTTTTTTTTACACTCCTTCAGGGCTGTATGTATAACTACGTAAGTATTTGCCCTTAACGTTTCTGAACGAAACATTTTTATAATCTGTGGAGTTCGCCAGCCATCCGCTTAAAAAAAGTTCAAGTAATTCGTAATAATAGTTGTGCTGACTTGTGTATTTACTTACTCGCAAATGTGATGAAAAACATTGTATGTTTCACGGGCGGTACGGGAATTACGAACCTCGACTCAGAAAGCCCTCAGTCTTCGACTTCGGGCTTCTACTAGAGCCTCGATCGTAATTCCTTACTTACCGACCTTAATACACAATTTACTATAACCTAGCATTATATAAAACAATGAATCTCACATAAAACAAAAAATAAATACATTCATGCGCGGTTGAGCAGGAAAATGTGTCAAAACTCAGAATTGTCACAAAACTAAGCAACAGTACTAAAAAAAATAAAAAATAGAAAGTATACAAGTTATACTCACCTGTGACGGTGCAAGACAACCTGCATAAAAGTTTCGATACATTCTCCTACAGAAACCGTGTCCCCTAGACAATATACAATATTTACATATTTTTTATGACTAAGTTATTATTCAATTATTTAGGTGTTGGCCAAGCATTTTTATCTGTTAGATAGTCTTCGACCCTATAGTAAGCTTTAGACATCAACGACTTTTTCAAGTAAGTTTTAAGTACTGGAAATGGTAACTTTAAAACAACGTCAGGTAATTTATTAAAGAAAAGGATGCATTGACCTACAAATGATTTATTAACCTTACGGACACGAAATTTTTTAATAGCAATTTTATTTTTATTCTCGTATTCAAATTATGTATATCACAATTCTTAACAAAAGAGTCTTGATTTTTTAATGACATAAATAATATTCTCATAAATAAATTGTGACGCTACTGTCAAGATATTAATTTATGTAAATAGTAGTCTTAAGGAATAACGGGAGTTTAGATTATATATGTCAGCAGCTTTTCCCCAAACCAGAATACCGTACGACATAACACTATGAAAATAACTATAATAAACTAAGCGAGCTGTCTCAACATTAGTAAGTTGCCTGATTTTCCTAACAGCTTAAGCTGCCGAACTTAATTTACCTGCTAGTATTGCTATATGGGGACTCCATTGCAAGTTTTTATCTATAGTTATCCCTAAGAAAAGCGCCTTATCTACCATTTCCAATCTCTCATTATTAAGAAATATACTAGATTCTACCGGTCTAACATTAGGCAAAGCGAACCTAACACATTTAGTTTAACAGATTAATTTTTTTTATCAAAGTTGCCCCGCGATTCTAAAGTCACCCCATTTTACGGTACTGACATGCTCGACAGCTCTCTAACTATGGATAAAGTGCATAAACGAATAGGGATGAAACTAATGCAATTTCACCGACATTTTTTTTTTATCCTGCAGCGTATCAGGTTCAGGGTGCCGAGCCGCTGCCGGACGCGCTCCGCGGCCGTGTTCGCCGTGCCCGTGTCCGCGAGCAACGCAGGCGCGCGCGCGCCTCTGCGCCGCATGTGCGTCGCTCATAATAAAACTCTCACCTCGGTCGATATCTTTAACACGTCTAGAAACCAATATATTAAGAAATCTCTCTTAGTGATTCCTGAGGATCAATGGTAAAGTTCCTAGTTGAAAATTCATTCGTGTGTGTTGTATTGGTTGGGCGTGACCTTCATCTGCATTGTTGGTAGTACCTTATTGTTTTGTTTGTACTATCTTTTTTTTTATCATTTTTTATTTTTTATCCACCCTACTGCTGAATGTTCTGATGTGATGAGTGTAAGGTGATAAGTAGTTACATGTAGTTGTTATTTTTATTTTTTTCTATTTTTCTTTTATTCTTTTTTTGCTAAAATCTAATATATGTATAGAGCAATCTAGTATAATCATGTCTTAGTGGAAACTGTAGAGGAGTAAGACGCATGTTTTGTTTAAGGTCTAGTAAGTAAGTTTATTATGTACGTTTTACTCTGTTTGTTTTCCAAATAAAAAACACAACATAAAACATCTAAGTTTGGTTTAATTGTTATTATTTCTTTAGATTAAAAAAAAATTACATTGATAGAAGTGAACCCTTTCGGATTCTTTGCCCCTACTGGAAAAACATTACGTTACAGAATAAGTAAATAAATAAAATACCGGGCTCTTACGACCGCATTAATAAATTTATCAGGTTTTATATGTAACATTTTGGATAAAAAAATTGCTCCATTGTACTATATGGTACTAAGATTTTGTTGACTGTTAAGAAAATATAAAAAAATGTGTAATATTTGCTAAAGGTAGGGTAAAAACACGAGCTCAACTCAAGACTATGGTCTATATTCTAGCGTGGCAAACTTACGTCAGACACATTTTAATGAAACAGTTAATATAGTCATGTAGATTTGATTTCCAGCCGACTGAACGGCGTTTAGTGCTCACCCACCTTCATGCAACCTTCATCCAAAGGCGATGGGTGTATGGGAACGAGCCCCGACAGCTCCGAAGGGCACCATAAATATGTATGAACAGGGAGCGAACACGCTGTTATGCGTGATTATGGCTTGTGGAATGAGAATAATCTTTATGTTAAATAAACAGACGGGTTCTCTTGCAACGAACACTGAAGATCTTATGTGAGCCTAGTACTTAGAAGAACAATATCATCCATTTTTAGTAGTTAAACTGCAAGTTTTAAGGTTAACTTGTCAATTGTGAAGCTAAACATGTCTTGTTTGTGTTTCTTTTTCCTTAGTAGGGAGATTTTTTTAATTTTTGTATTTCGTAGATCTTATGGAACGGTCTGTAGTACGTTGTTCTTCCCAAGATTGATAAAAGAATAAGAAACGGAAACATACGATCCTAGTTTTTTTATATCAACTTTAAGATTACAACAAAAAAAACCTTTTTTTAGGGTTCCGTAGTCTCACTAAGAACCCTTATAGTTTCGCCATGTCCACCCGACCGTCAGCAGCCTAGCTCAGAGACTTTTAGTACTAGAAAACTGCAATTTGACTTAAATATACATTATTAGTCACGCCAACAAAGTAAAGATTTTTTTTTTCTTAAGTTGACCTTTTCTATGTTCCCCATAGTGTCGTGTGATTTTTTGATTAAGCTAACAATCTTAAAAACGTCTTAAATTAAAGCACATTATATTATAATGAATTTAATAGGAAAATTATCAATACTAAGTAGACTTCAATGGTTCTTGAGTTACAAACGGTTTAAATGTTTATACCTACCGAAAACTTATTTGCGGTGTTGGTAATCTGACCGCGAGCTATGTCGATGTATGGGGATAAGAACTTCCAACGGCAAAGTTAGGTTTGTCGCGAGGTCTAATTTGTTTGCAGTAACGGCTTCGGAACCCTACACCGAGCATGGTCCGACATGCTCTTGCCCGGTTTTTATGGAATAATCAACCCACTATCTATTATGTTTTACTTGTGGGAGGACCTTGTGCAGGGTCCGTCGGGGTTGGTACCACCATCTTATCAATTAACCTACCGCCAATCAGCAGTGTTCGCATTGTTGTGTTCCGGTTGGGGGATAAGGCAGCCGGTGAAATAACTAGCATAGAAGCATTCCATCTTAGTCCTCAGGGTTGGCAGTGCATTTGCAGTCTTGTGAATGCGAATGTCTATGGGTCACAGTTTCCAGTTATCATCAGGTGGCCTGTGTGCTCGTTTGCCTTCCCATGCCATAAAAAAAAGTTTGAAAAGATACAACACTTTAAAGTTAAGATGGACGGACTCTTCGGGTTTGGAAACCCAATAAAATACTGGACACGATACTAAATTTTCGTTAAACGGTTTGGGCAGGTTCTAGGATTAAACAACTTATCAAAAGACTATTAATAAAACCACTCAGCAGCTGGTACATGCGTGTGAGCAGAACCGCGTTGTGGACATTGGACAATAGCTGCGCTCCCCTGGCCTTGGCCTTGGTCCGTACCAAGGGGAACCACTTCAATAATAATTGCTTTTTTGGGGCTTAGGTCCGCTACTTGATTGTGGGAATAAAACCTACATGAATAGCGCAGATCTGATGCTTTTCATCTTAATTCTAAGGTCAGACAACGCAGCAGTTAGAAGACTGTTCTTTTATTTGTTAAGTCACTGTGTTTTTTTAACCTCATTATCATTACGTATATAACAAACGTTAGATGTAATTTGACGACGCGTTGGCCTAGTTGGTATTGACCCTGCCTGCGATGCAAGCAGTCCTGGGTTCAAATCCCGGTAAGGGCAGATATTTGTGTGATGAGCGCGAATATTTGCTCCCGAGTCATAGATGTTTTCTATGTATTTTAAGTATCTATTTCTCTATATAAGTATGTTTATCGTTGTCTAGTACCCATAGTACAAGCCTAGAGCTTAGTTTGAGACTAAGTAGGTCAATATGTGTGAGATTGTTCCCTGATATTTCCTGACGTTTCCTGAATTGTTTGAATACTTCATAGGGATATTTAAAATGATGATGAAGATAAATGAATACCTAACTATAGCAACCACTCATTTTTGCAAACACTGCTAATTATGCTTCGCCTTGACGCTAAAATGATAGGTTTTACCATCTCTAATGTAATGTTACCGCAAGAGGTTTATTCAAATGCTAGTACTTACGAAAGTACTTCTACATAATACAGTGTTAATGTACGAGATTATACTTGATTTAGCCTGACATCACTACATCATTTACTTGTGGGAGGACCTTGTGCAGGGTCCGTCCGGGTTGGTACCACCATCTTATCCATTAACCTACTGCCAAGCAGCAGTGTTCGCATTATTGTGTTCCGGTTTGGGGATAAGACAGCCGGTGAAATGATTAGCATAGAGGCATTCCATCTTAATCCTCAGGGTTGACAACGCATTTGCAGTCTTAGGATTGCGGTCTTATGAATGCGAAATGTATATGGGTCACAGATTCACTTACCATCAGGCGGTCTGTGTGCTCGTTTGCCTTCAATACGACATACAAAAAAAAAACATAAATAGAGATATAAGAACCTTGCCCAAGCTCCATCCGGGTCGCCACCATATTATCCTTCTACCTACCACTGACATGGTTCCGGTGGCAGTCTTATTGCAGTCATAAGGTTTTAGATCCTACTTACCATAAAATTATCAGTAAGATCATTTAGTTTGCCAAAAAAAAAAGTATTGCCAAAGTAAGAAGCGAGCTGTTGTTGAGTGGCGACACCACGGACCTGAGTGCTCCCGAGGGTAGGTTCTGTTGCTCACCTCATGCTTGCTTTTACCGGCCGACTGCGGTGTACACTGACGAGGAACAGACCCTCACCTCTTGCTTGCCTTTATTGGCCAGTCAGAGTGGCGTCGCAAGAGCTCGAAGGGCGGAAGTGTTGCATAAGTGGCGAGTGGGCGCCCTATGGTCGTTTAAAGTCCAGAAGCACCTCTCCACCTTTAACTCCTTTGGAACTGTTACCTCCCTGCTATGTATATGCGGCTATTTTGGAAGGTCCATCCTATTGAGTTGGCTAGTCACCGTCTGCCATTTCAGCCAAAGTAATTAGCATTGGCCAGGCAGGCGCCGTAGTTTCATCAATAGCCTAGTTCATTAATGCATATCAGTTCATTCATTGAGTCTATTTTTAATGTTTCTAATTTTCCATCCTTATTAATAGTCCTACACTAACCGGTGGTTGTCCGTGAGAGAATACGTCTATAGTTTGAACTCAGGGACAATCGCCGGTTGGTGTCCCATCACTTTACTAAATTAAACTTGTCTAAAGGGCCTCTGCGTGTTGGCTTCGGCTCCATGTACGCCATCCAAAGGTCCGGGTCTCTAGTCCCGTGATTGGTAAAGACTTACAAATAATCTATAATATAAAAATGAATCGCAAAATGTGTTGGTAAGCGCATAACTCAACAACGCCTGGACCAATTTGGCCAATTCTTTTTTTTTAATGTTCTTTGAAGTTCAAGGATGGTTTTTACGGCGAGAAAAATTGAAAAATCCACCGGAAAAGTCAGGAATTTGCAGCGGGGCGAAGCCGCTGGCGGGCCGCTAGTATTATAATAAATATCAGGGGACAATCTCACACAATTGACCTATTCCCAAACTAAGCTCTAGGCTTGTAGTATGGGTACTAGGTAATAATAAACGTACTAGATATATACATTGTTAATTAATACTCGCTCTAGCTTTTAAGACATCTCCGGGCTTACTGCGTCATTAAAATATTTTATTTTTTTATCATCATCATCATCATGTCAGCCGAAAGGCGTCCACTGCTGGACATAGGCCTCCCCAAATGCTCTCCACTCAGACCGGTCTTGTGCTTCTCGCATTCACCGCGTTCCCGCGATCCTTACACGGTCTTCACTCCATCTCGTTGGAGGCCTACCTACAGCTCGTCTCCCGGTCCGCGGACGCCACTCAAGAACCTTCTGACCCCATCGGTCATCAGTCCTGCGAGCGATGTGCCCTCCCACTGCCACTTAATTTTAGCTATTCTTCCTTTATAAGTACATACAATAATCGAATTGTAAACTTTAAATACCCTGTGTGTTTTTTACCTGACTTCTAGAGCGTAAGCTAAAGAACGTAGACAGTGCCATGAATTTGGCTTTTTAATATCCTGACTTTAAAAAAAGAGGTTTCCAAGAAAACCATGTTTCCTTTAACCCTAGTATTAGGTACTCAAATGAACGAGTTATTGCGCCATGTTTAATCATCTCTACATCAGCCAAACCTAAAGTAGAAAATACATTTATAACGTCTAAAATATGCAGAAACCGACGTCAAAACCAACGGCCTGTAAACAACGTACGTCTTACGTCCATCCGTATCAACCTGCCTGAGAGAACCTGAAAATTATGAATATTGATAAGCTTTCCACCACTATAAAAGGGCTTGCAACTCTTACTTTCTCACATTACTCCTCGAGGAAGACAACGAGCAACACCAAACAAACATGCAGATTCAAGTGGTAATTGCTCTGGCCGTCGTGGCTGTGGTGGCGGCCCACCAGAACTCACCAGGCTCCCAAAAAACGTCCTACTACTGCGGGCCCCGACTAGCCAATACCCTGGCATCCCTGTGCTATAAAGACTACATCGTGAAGGGAGAGAAACGAGGCGATTTTGACGACGCGTATGAAGATGACTTCGTGAAGTCGTGGGTAGCGGAGAGACAGGCGCTAGCCCTGTTCGGAGGACGAGGCAAGAGACAGCAGCAGATGGTGGTTTCGGAGTGCTGCGACAAACCCTGCGCGATCGAGGAGCTGCAGACCTACTGCAGGTCTTAAAGGAAACATTACTTGACCGAAGCGAATAACAATGGCTACGCGATGATACTCTCAATATAAAATCAATGATTACTGTTGTTTTAAAGTTGACCCAACGTTTTAATTCACGAAGATATTTAACGCTACGCAGTTTCTTCAGTTTAAATCTGTGGCCAAGGTTAGTAAAGATACAAGTTTTCCGAGGTTCATGTTAACAACGGAATAAATTACATAACTTATACCCTTTTTATAGCGAGCAAAGTCGACAGGCATCAGTTCTTACTAGAGCCTCCGAAATTAAGTGAAGCACGTCATCGTGATTTGAAAGCCTTCCTTAGTAAAAGTGCAAGAGTTATTAAAGGTCATTTTTGTGAGACTGAGCGAATGAGAGCGAATATGGTACAGTCACGAACCGGGATTGTTGAGCCACTTGCCATTTGTTCATAATTTAGCCGTGTATTCAATAACCGATGTCAACGACTGGCTGACAGCTATTCGATTTGCATTACATAGCCTAATTAGAAACATGGGTAAGTGGCTCAACAATCCCGGTTCGCGATTGTACGAACCCGAAAACGTTTGTTCAAGGTAGGCATCCGTATTTTTACAACTGCTTCGCCACTTTACATTATTATTTATGCCAGTAAGCCCACTTACTTGCAATATTACCTTAGTTCTCCACATTCCTTGCTTATGCATTGTCTAGCAAAACATTGCATAATTCGATTACCCTTCAATCGGCAACAGCTTTCTCATAGAATTTTTTACTTCGCCGAATTCTCATTACATCGACAGTTACACTTGCCAGTTATAATTTTATGGTGGTCACTTACGTAACCTATGCTTAAGATAACCTTAAAACATTGACGTTTCAGTAGGAATCAAATAATAAGCGAAGTAAAAAATCTATGAAATGAAATGATCGTCAACTCCAATGCCATAACGTTTCTCTCCTCTTAAAACTAGTCCGATTTCAACGATATTTAAAAAACGGTCTGTACGTTTTCGTTTCGAATAAAATATTTCTTAGAATAAAACCAATGAAAATATATAAAACAGGAACGTACAGACCTAGTTCTTTATAATAAGTACAACATATTCAAACATCGTGGAAATTGGACTTGATTTAGGGGGGTGATAAGATGCCTCGCCTGGAGCTAAATTTGTATCCTCTTACTAATTTTCATTTAACCTAGTTAAATATATATTTATAATTAAGGGTTTTCTTCTTTACAAAAAGTGGAGCATAGATATTTTTTTGATTTTAATTGTTATGCAATGGGGCCATAATAAAACGCCAAGTTTTCAACCATCGGGCCGCCATCTTGAATTTAAAGTGACAAAGCTGGTCCAATTTTAAAGCTGACGCCCTCCTCCCGAGGTCGAAACTTGATTAGGGCCCCATGCCTTATCAATATCGATAAAAAATGCTTGACCGTTTGTAATGAAACGGATTGTTCCACAAACTGGACTATACAAGTTCATATGTTTATGAATTACAATGCCAAATACCGAAACAGATACACATGTTAAACTTAGGGAATGCAAAAAACCGATTATAACTGGTTATATCCGGTTATTTTCATAAAAAACGGTTAATAACCGGTGAAATTGCATTCCTTAGTTGAACTTAAAACGAGGGGGTTAAACAACCGTACTGATGATGGTGACCATTCGTAAACTCAGAACTGCAGTCGCAAGACCGTAAAATGCGTTAACATGAGGACTGAGATACTATGCGTCATACTCACACCGCTAGTTGACTTTTGTGTTCCTGTGTGCACGCAGGAACACAATAATGCGAACACTGCTGCTTGGCGAGATGTTAATCGGTATGATGGTGGTGGCGATGGTATAATATTACTTTTCATATCTTATTGTGCCTAAATTTTACATTTCACGCGATTGTTTGCATAATGAGATTCGGTACAATATTATAAACCGCCGGGTCATAATATGGTACTGAATCTCATTATATTCCGCTGGTTAGCCGATGGCTATAATTATTTTAAGCGAGGATTGCATGATATACAGGGTTATTAGTAAGTCGACCTTTCCCCTCGAGCGGTTATGGGGGAGATCATTTGCAATCATTTTGGTCCCAATTTTTCTGTTTTTGTGTCATTTATGTTGGATAAACTGATAAAAAAACATGTTGTTTTTATTTTTTCGTCTTGCATTCTTAAACGAGTACAGATAATTCTACTTTTAATATTGCGTAAAAGCAGCAATTTTACCTTGTACAAAAGCTTTTTAAAAAAAAAGTGCTAATTACTATTTTTGTAAATCTTTGAAAATGCGTTCCTAACTTTTTTAACAAAAAACTTAAATTTAAATTATCTCACAAATGGTTCAATTTTGAATAGGGTATTATGGGACCAAAATGATTGCAAATGATCTCCCCCATAACCCCTAGAGGGGAATAGGTCGACTTACCAATAACCCTGTATAATTGGGCATCGAGCATCTGGTGTCATTAATTCAAAAATCGTTTTGAGAAGTTAAAAGCTTACATATGTGCTGTGTAAATAGATAACGTGACACGTAATATTGCGTGCATGACTCGATGTATGAATGTTGAAGAAGCGAAAGAAATTTGTCAAGATCGTAGCAAGTGGAAAGAAGTGGTCTCTGCCCACCCCTCTGGGAAACAGGCGTGATTTAATGTATGTATGTATGTAATATGGTATGGCTTTTTATGTCCCATTTGCATAGCCGTGGATGTTGCTGTGATTCTGTTTTCGACAGCTTTTTGCGGTCTCCCATTGCCTCTTTCAGGGCACATCCGATGTAATTATTCGATTTGGTTTTTGTTATCTCTTTTTTTCCGTTGTAACTAGATTGATAAACTTGTGAATCACTGATTGATTTCCGAAATATTTTAAGATTAAGTTTAACTTGCTAATTAATTGTATAAAATTCTCTATTCCATGTTCCTTGATGTTGTTGTTTTTGCGCTCAGGCACAGATTATAGGATAAATGCGCTCAGGCAGGCAACCACAGATTGTAAACGTGCATGGCAGCTTTGGCACAAAAGTGTAGCGAAGCTACTAAGCTAGTTCCTCTGGTTGCCACCTGAGCGCTGCCTGTTCTAGTGACTGTTGTTTTTTGTTTTTATTTACCTTTTGTTTCATTTTGTTTGTATTAATTTAATAATATATTTATAATGTATATGTCACCTTCCGTGTTTTCACCGAGCGGCCCCAACGGAAGACCAGCGTTGGCTTCACAGCCAGCACATGCTGAGTTGGGACCGTTTCGCAACATTAGCACATCTGTTCTCTTGTCTCTTTTCCTTCTTTTTTATTGCTACTTTTATTTTTTGTTGTGTTATTGTTGTGAATAAATATTTTACTTACTTACTTACTTACTAATATTACTAAATACCTATAGCAGAGCCGTTAAACTTCAGCAAAAATGAAAACTTTTAGGTATTCTCATAAGTATTTTTTGATCTGGCTACGCGACTAATAAATACGAGTAAATAAGAGCTATAATAGTAACGTTGACAATATTATACGCTAACAATTCAAACGCGATATGGTTTTACCTATTGCAGTTACTAAAATAGGACCCGCGTCATTCAGAACAGATTTTTTTATAGGTTATTGTATTTAATATGAGAAAAATAAAGCACAATTCAATGATTGTATTGTAAAGAGGTGTATGCAAATAAATATCACGTTGAAAACATATTCCTCACGTTTCTATGAATAGGATATTAAAATTCTTGTGGTGAGAGGTCACTCTGTATCTAAGAGTGCGTCTAGCCTATTCAGTGGCAGTTCGTTTTAAAAAGGGATTATCTTAGTGATTATTTCAAAAACTTCAACCTTCCGGCGTTAACAATAAGTGTCACAATGCAATCAGACTTGCAAAGAAACCTAAATGTATTGTGTTAAACAATAACATGGTCAAAGGACTAATTTTATTCAGGTTAGCTCATTTTCAGTTATAGATTTTAGGGTTCCAATGTGAAATGTTTTATTATATTATTTTCCTACTCCTGTACTTTTATCTGTCATTTATATAGTCACGAACACTAATATAAGAATATAGATAATATGTCCGCAGAACATTCCGTAGAAAAGTCTATCTAGTCTATTCCCCTTAACAGCACTTGTGCTTTTTTGAGCCAAAACGATATGCCTAGCTGCCAAAGCTTACACCTAGGTTAATTTGACCAATCAAAATACTTCACCAAATTAAACCAACAATCACAATACACATTGACTGTCAATCGGAACGTTAGGTTCTTTTTGGTATGTAAACTCTTTTACTAATTTAACTCTTTAAAAAAAACATTTTATTTGGTATCAACCAACCAGAACGCAGCTATATTAAAATCGACCAATCAGGTAAAATAATTCATTTCTCAAATCATTAGGTGTTTTTTAGTCCCTATTTCACAAGTTAAATCGGTTGTGCAACTTTTAAAAAAAATATAAAACCTGGCAAGTGCACATCAATTTAAAAACAAAGTTAACCATAGACACATATTTTGTTGTTTTCGAATGTTTCTCGCTCGTTTGTTGTTCTGTGCTTCGTTCGTTCGTATTCTAACCTAGGTATATTAATTTAATTTTGCATTTTATTTGAAACCTAGTCGTAGAAAAAGTATTGTATGCAACGGTGTATAACTAAGTCAAAAAATACTCGTGGCGTCTTGCTTTACGATGTTCGCCTGCGGCTCACATCGTAATCGTAACCACACCACTCGTCTTTTTTGACCTCTCTTATACAACTGTTGCATAAACTACTATTTCTCTTGGTTTTTTGTGTTCTCTTTTGTGTTTTTATGTGTACACGTATCATTAATCCTGCCCTCCTAAGCTAATACGCAGTAAGTCAGAAAAAACCCCTGTAGCAATATCAACCTTATTATTAAGAGGAGAGAACTAAAACTGCATTGGTTATTGATTTTGGAATACTGCTTATTTGCTTTAGAGGGCAGAATTACCATATTATTATTATACAGGGTGCCTCTGACCTTGGGGCTTTAAATGCATAGATCAATTCTACTCCTGAAACTAAACTTCTTTTGTTCTGTAAGTTGTTAAAAATATGTTCAGTTTAAATTTATTTTTTATCATACAAGTTAAATCTAATTTTCAATGTACGCGATCCAATTCTCCATTTTCCTTTAGCCCCCGTACCAAGGTAATGCCGCCCCCGTACCATGAGATAGTGTTTACATGGCCAGTATGTAATACACTGATTTTACAATTAGACTTTAACATCAATTAGTTATCTAAATTTAAGTTATTTTTTCATGTTGCAAAACAAAAGTAGTTCAGTTTAGCGAGTAGAATCGATCGTTGAATTTAAAGCCCCAAGGTCGGAGACACACTGTATATTATTTCTACTTGTGCGAGGACCTTGTGCAGGGTCCGTCCGGGTTGGTACCGCCATCTTATCCATTAAACTACCGCCAAGCAGCAGTGTTCGCATTGTTGTGTTCCGGTTTGGGGATAAGACAGCCGGTGAAATGACTAGCATAGAGGCATTCCAACTTAGTCCTCAGGGTTGGCAGTGCATTTGCGGTCTTGTGAATGCGAATGTCTATGGGTCACAGTTTCCACTTACCATCAGGTGGCCTGTGTGCACGTATGCCTTCCTATGCGATAATTTTTTTTTTTTTTAAATCAGGTTTGTGTCACCATGCTGTCATTGAGCGGCCTCAACGGAAGACCAGCGCTGGCTTAGCAGCCAGCACCTGCTGAGTTGGAACCGTTTCACAGCAACTGTCCTTTGTACTTTAGTACTATTAATTTTATTGCTTTATACAACGCTAGGCTAAGTAAGTAGTACCATTGTTATAAGAAATATCAAAAAAAATACTGACGGTTGCGTTTCTTAAGGCGTCTCCTTTAGGGAAGCGTTGGTAAATTTTTGACATTTAAAAGTGCCCATGCTGTTTATTTACTGAATATTTTTTTTTTTTATTTATTGATTGAGGTCTGCTTTGTCTTTGTTTGTTTTCTTTACAACTTCAAGGAACTGTAAACATGAGTATATGGTTTTAATTTCAAATCGATACCTCTATATCGTGTTGGTCAATGCATTCATTTCTATAATAAATTACCTGAGGTAGTATTAAAGTTACCCTTTCCAGCACTCAAAAATTACTTGAAAAAGTCGTTAATGTCTAAAGCGTATTATAGGATCGAGGACTATATAATAGACAAAAGTGCTTGGCCTAAATATAATAATAATAATAGACAACGATATAAATACTTATAAAGAGAAATATATTCTTAAATACATAGAAAACATCCATGACTCAGAATCAAAAAATTCTGCCCTTACCGGGATTTGAACCCAGGACCGCTAGCTTCGAAGCACACTACCAACTGAGCCAGCGCGTCGTTAAAATATTTTTGATAGTTATGACGGTCAAATTAAAAACAATATCATAACATAACACGTCAATAGCAATATGGTTTAATCATTTTTAAAGATACGCCAATTTAGAGATTTTAAATGCAGCATTAACAACAATAAAACATAGTTACTTTCCGCCGTCGTCTGTTCATAGACATTAATATTAATAGCTTTATAAACGAACAGTCTCCTATTTCCCGCGTCACCAAACCGACATGTTTTGATATCCGGCACGTCGTAATGTCTGACGTTTTATCTTCTTTTTTTTTTTGCCCCCACCGCGACTTGAACAGCTACTACCGCGGGGATATGGCGTTTCCACGTGAAGTGATTTCGCCAGTGTCAAGTATATATAAGTATAAATCAATATAGCAATAAAACACAATCCAATCTTCTCTAGGAAGATTGGGGGCAACGTTGTACGGTGATTTGTAGGTCAGAGGTCAAGATAGTTTTAACCTCTGCACCACTGCGAGTCCACTTGAAACGAGAAAAAAGATGCCAGATACACGAAATAAGTCCAAGTCTTCAATCACTGTGCGACACAAAGGCATAAAAAGTACAAATCACTATCAGAAAAGAACTTTGAACACCTAATTACCCAAAAATTAAAGTCTAAAACAAATTACACGTCCGCCATCTTTTAACGTTGCAAATGGCCGACGTTTTATTCAATTTAAAATGAATCTTCGATTAATGACACCAATCGTCACTGCTTTGAAAAAACCTTGTATCTCATATTTAAAGACGTACGATTTTAAACTTAAATGTGAAGAGAATTAAGTTCAAACTCATACATCTCTAAATATCAGATACGAGCTTTTTTCAAAGTAGTAACGAAATACTGAATTACACTGTCGCCAGTGTGACGCTATGTGACTCTACGAGTTGTCAAAATGGTTTTAATGGTTTTTGAAGTGATAACTTCTTATGGGCGTTCCATTTGCAACGTTAAAAGATGGCGGACGTGTAATTTGTTTAAGACTTTAATTTTTGGGTAATTAGGTGTTCAAAGTTCTTTTCTGATAGTGATTTGTACTTTTTATGCCTTTGTGTCGCAAAGTGATTGAAGACTTGGACTTATTTCGTGTATCTGGCATCTTTCTTCTTGTTTCAAGTGGTCTCGCAGTGGTGCAGAGGTTAAAACTATCTTGACCTCTGACCTACAAATCACCGTACAACGTTGCCCCCAATCTTCCTAGAGAAGATTGGATTGTGTGTTTTATTGCTATATTGATTTATACTTATACAGGGTGTCCCAGAAACCGACGTCATGTCAACCCGCCTAGGGCTGATAGAGCAGCTCATAAGCTATCGATTTGATCCCAATGTATGTTCAGCAATTGTTATTAGTTTCCGAGATATTGATCATTTAAATCAGAGTTTTTGCCATTTTTCCTTCTGTCCGTGCTACGAAAAATCCCTAAATTCATGTATTAATTCACAGTTTTTTCAGTATTTTCTTGCATGATTAGAATCACTGTAAAATAAGGAAGTTTTTAAAGCCACATGCCATTTTTTTTTACATTATAACTATTTGAGAAAAAACACAGTTTGTTTTTCCATACTAGGTGAAAAACAAACGCGGGGTTCTCTTAGTATGGAGAAAGTAACTCTGTGCGTTTACTCAAACATTTTTAATAAAAAAGAAATTGGCATGTAGCTTTAAAAACTTCCTTATTTCACAGTGATTTTAATCATGCAAGAAAACACAAAAAAAAAATAGGAATTAATACATGAATTTAGGGTTTTTTCGTACCACGGACATAAGGAAAAACGGCAAAAACTCTGATTTAAATGAGCAATATCTCGGAAACTAATATCAATCGCTGAACATACATGGGGGTTAAATCGATAGCTTATGAGCTGCTCTATCAGCCCTAGGCGGGTTGGCGTCGGTTTCTGGGACACCCTGTATATACTTGACACTGGCGAAATCACTTCACGTGGAAACGCCATATCCCCGCGGCAGTAGCTGTTCAAGTCGCCGCGGGGGCAAAGAAAGAAGAAGAAGAACTTCTTATGGGAGGGTAAACCGCCAGTCTGTCTGGCTTCTCTTTCTCTCACGCATGCAGCAGTGGTAGGCAGGCTCCTCTCGCTCTCTTACCCACAGTGGTAGTCGTATTTCGGACCGACGTTTCTCCCTCTCTCTACTCAGTGTTTAGAGTGCGATAGACATATACTGTTGACAGTGAGCATATAACCTAAAACTATCACCGTTTTCACTTGATGGACGTCCCGAGACGCACACGTTTTTTTTCTATCGCTTTCTCGTTCGCACTTGTATTCATGCCATAAGAGACTGCGCTCTCGCATGCAGTCACGTCGGGGTCCGTTCATTTGACCGAAATACGTTTGGCCGAATGAGTCGTTTGGCAACTGTTTCATTTCCCAACCCGCATATATTTCTGTAACTGTGAATATTTCAGGATTTATTTTTGTACCATTGTGTAGACTATAGGTTAGGTTAGGTTAGCTATTTTAAAAAAAATCTGAAATATTTACTGTTACAGAAATATAAGCGGGTTAGGAAATGAAACAGTTGCCAAACGACTCATTCGGCCAAACGTATTTCGGTGAAACATTAGTGAACCAGTCACGTCACTATGTATATCTAGTGATATATTAAGGTATATGCGTCCGTCCCTCTGTAACTCTGTAATCTTTCAAATTAAGCAACAGATTTTGATGTAGTTTTCTTCAATACATAATAGTACATTACTACAGACGCCGGGAAGTAGGTGGTTGCAGGCCGAGTTCATATAGACGGCCGAGCGAAGCGGGTCGGATAGTTACGAGGCTGGCAACCCCTTTTCACGGCGAGGTATGTATAGTGCTTTTCTCAAACATATGCAATGAAATAAATAAAAAAAATCACTCAAAAAACATTTGTGTAATAGGCATTAACGCGGATATTTTTGGTCCGAAACACACAGATACAAAAAAAAACGTTTTTCAGCTATTCAGCCTGTTCATAAAACCAGCTGTCATGGCCATAATAAAATTAAAAAAAAATTACTTCCCGGCCTAGGCCTTCAATTTTGTATGAAATTCCTTTACAGTTCTCTCTAGTTGTTCCGTCGGGAACGTGGCACTTTGAAGCCTAAAATAACTAACATAACGCCGACATTACATAGCATGTTTGAGAAAAGTGATTTAAGGTTGGTTTTTATCTATACAGGGCGAACGATATAAATTGTTACCAAAGGAGGTCATTCATATCGGGCCTTTTTCGAAAGTGCCGGCCAGAAATAAATTTTGGAATAGGTCGCTTGAATTAATTATATTGAGCAACTTTTACTATGGCATGACAGCTGTTGGGTCATCCCCTGACTTTTTACAGAGTTTCGATAGATGGACTTTTCTATATTATTAACATTTATTAAAAATGGTATATGGTAAAAAAATAATGCTATTCACTGTTAGAATAGGTTATATTGATCATTTTTTATTAGGACAGGATAAGATTCGACGATTAGGATTCTTCTTAAGTTACTATAACGTCCTCCAAACCTGCTGCTGATGGGTTAATAAAGGGCTCATGCCGTGCGAAGCCCATATACCATGCAATGGTCATTGTGTGCGAACAGCAGCCTATTCTGCGTTTCCCAATAGGGCACGTGCAGTAATAATGTGCTATAGCTTGTCGTCCACCAACTGCTGGATTAACTGTCTGTGCTATGGAAAAGTCGATCTTTCGAACCTCTATAAAAAGTCAGGCAATGATACGACAGTTTTCGTGCCATAATAAAAGTTGTTCAACATAAATAATTCTAGCGATTTATACCAAATTTTTTTTTTGGCCGGCACTTTAAAAAAAGGCCCAAAAATGTATGAAGGATGAATGTTCTCCTTTAAAAGGCAATTTTTTTTTGTTGTAAAAAGTTATTTTAGACCACCTTTTGCGATATGGACGAATCGAAATGTGGAACACGTAAAACTGACGAGGAACCAAGGCTTCAAAATAGCCTCTTTAGTATTAAAAACGCACTCAGATGGCTTCACTTACTACGTTTTAGATGTTCTAAAATTATTTGCTATAAACTATCAAATTATAAATTTATTTATTGTAATACTTATAAGACTTAAGTCTGTATGTTGCGTAAATAATTTAAAAAAAACTTAAATATCTAGATGCAACGAGCAAAACAAATCGGGGCAGAACCGACTCGAATAGATTTGTAGTTTATTTATTTTCTGACCATATATTGAATTAAATTGTATGCATGATAAACATTACGCGTTACGCGTTATAGAATATAGATAATTAATGACTTTAGCAACTGAATTAAAATAAAACTAAGCTACTAAAATATTAAAGATGTAAATAATGATCACCACTATAAAAAGAACACCCCCTCTAGGAGGTCCGCTCGCGGCATGGTCCCTATGACACTGGCTGCATTACCTCTCTGGATAGCTAGCCCAATCCTTTGGGAGAGGTAAGCACCAGCTCTAGGATCTCCGGAGGTGTCTATGAGCCGGGATGACAGAGCCTTAATAAAGCTTTTTAAATAAGTTTAGTTTAATGTCATTAATTGTACTTTCTGTCTATTATATGGCACTTGCGGGTAAGAACCCGCGTGTCATCTGTCCCACGTACTATGAGCGTCTACCCGCTAAACTTTAAAATGTACAATCCGACGAAGCATTTAAACATCAGCTAAGAAACCTTTTATTAGATAATCCATTATACTCCGTGGGGTTCACTAATGTTTGACCAAAAAAATATTGACAAATGGTCATTTGACAAACAACGTTTCACTAAATGATCATTTGGCAAACGAGACATTTAACAAAAGTATCATCTTACAAAAACTCACTTAGCAATTGATCATTTAGCAATTAGTTTACCTATTTTTGGGCAGAAAAAAAAACAACCTCGAAGGCCAAGGCGGGAGCTAAGCTCCCGCCTTTGCCTTCTAACCTAACCTATCCGAGTCGGTTATGCCCTGATTCGTCTTCCTCGTAAAATGTAAATTTATATGTAAAGTGTTGATCATTTGGAAAAGTAAGTCATTTGTAAAATGACTAGTAGTAAAATGATCAATTGACTTAACATTTTTTTGCAAAACGTTGTTTGTCAAGTGTAATTTTGCCAAACGACTTTTGGTCAAACGGCAGGACACCACTCCGTGGATGAATATATGGAGCTGGAAATGTAAATTTATTATTGTGTTGAAATTTATTAATCATTGTAAAGACCGTATCGTTAATTATGGAAACAAGTTTGAATAGCTCTAAAAAAAAAGTTACAATATTTTATCTTGTCTGTCATATGTCAATCTGTTAAGCATATAGTCAAATATTAAAACTGATTATAAAAAATAGTATAATTCCTACACAATGCAAGATGAAGGGTCTCTCAGAGAAAAAACGACTTTCAATTGAGACCAAATATTGAAAAGAATCAGGTATGACTATGAGAAAGATTGCTTCAGAGGAAGGGGTTAGCTTGAAAGCTGTTTACAATACGATAAAAAGGTTTGGTATGAATAATACTTTAAAAGATTTACCTGGTCGAGGTAGAAAACGAGGCCCTTCATGTCCTAATTTAGACAAAAAGATATGCGAACATTTTTCCCAAAAAAAAAGAGGTATTGATTCGGGATTGTGTGAAAAAATGTCGTACTTCTATTGCAATGGTTCAGCTTGCCAAGGAGCGTAACTTGCTTGTAACGTACAAAAAGCAAAAACAGCCTAAACGCAGCAAAACCCAGGAGTCTTCTGTCAAAACTCGGGCTCGGAAGTTGTACGACCAAGTCTTAACTAAAAATGAACAATGTATTATAATGGACGATGAAACCTATGTCAAACTTGACTATAAAACCCTACCCGGACCGCAGTATTACACCGTAATAAAAGGAATGAAGGTCTCTAAAGAGGACAAATCCATTTTTTGCGAAAAATTTGGGAAAGAAGTGATGGTTTGGCAAGCTATTTGTCAATGCGGCATGAAAACATCTCCTTTTTTTGTAACACTTCAGTCTATTCAGTCATATTTGTCAACATCTCAGAGAGTGATATGATTGTGAGATTACCCCTAGGGATCATCCTAAAATCGCTCCGGGAAGCTTGCCAGGTGTTTCAGTGGATATCGGGAACGTGCCAGATAGCACGGCGGATGAATTAATTCGTACGGAAGTAAACTGTAGATGGTTGTTTGTTTGTTTGTCAGAATGTCCAGATACGTGCGCAGTGTTACGTAGCCAGGACTATCTATGTAGATCAGAACGTGGTAAATAGATAGATAGACAGACAATCGGTTTATTTGATGCTTCACACAAATATAGGGAATATTTAGGATGTTTTTCACAGATTCAATAAATAAATAAATAAATAAAAGTAGACGACAAACCTCTCATTAAATACAAAATGGACACATTCCAAAATAATTTACTCTTGCATTGAAAATCTTATACGGACAGCTTCTCATTTCAAAGTACAACACTGAATTATTTTGGTATGTGTCCGTTTTGTATTCAATGAACGTAAACAGTAAACAAGAAACATTTAACTAGATTTGTTCCTATCTCCTGATTGATAGAGAAATAAATGAAAAAGTCAGAGAGAAATGTGGAATAAAAGAAGATGTAGTGACTAAGATTGAAAAAGGCATGCTTTGAGGGTTCGGTCATTTGGAAAGGATGGATGAAAGAAGATTGACGAAAGAGATATACAGATCGAAAGAGAGTCGGAAGAGGCCACCCTAGGCGTACTTTTTCAATCGGAGAAATACTGGAAAAGGGCCGAATCTTAAGTACCCGAAACCGACGTGCGTGCCTGACTCGATGTATGAATGTTGAAGAAGCGAAAGAAATTTGCCAAGATCGTAGCAAGTGGAAAGAAGTGGTATCTGCCTACCCCTCTGGGAAACAGGCGTGATTTAATGTATGTTTGTATGTTCCTATCTCTTTGGAGTTGGATTTATATGGATGGAGTTTATATGGCCGACATGTAACACGATGTCACACGACGTATCGGATCTCTCTGTCTACTCGCAGTCTAATCAACAGTTTAAAATGCTTATATTATCCGTATTACGTGGCTGATTTTAATTTTATAGTCACTTTTGGTGATCTTTACTTCACTGGTATTTCGCTGAGAAATGCGATTTAATTGTTTTAAATTTAAAAGTCTATACATACATACACACACTCACGGACAAAATTAGAGGAACGGGAAGAAGTAATAATTTTATAACAAAAAAGCATGATTTTTATTTATTTTTATTTTTTTAATAATTCGGAAGATTATTTTGTATCGTTACAGTAAACATAAACTGAACAAAAACAAATGACTATCCGTTTAAGTATGCTGTATTTTTTTTGGATTATTGTCGTCGTTTTCTGCGACAATATTTTTTGTTTTATTTTCTTTAAAATGTGCATTTATAATAATTATAATAAAAAAATACTCGTTTATTTAAAAACATATAATTTATGTTGCACAAACTCAAAATTTCCAAAAAATCGAATAAAGTTAATGCAAAAGAAAAACAAATGAAGTATTAAAAAACAATTAAAAACATTAATTTTAAGGTAATCATAATAACCCTTTTATTTACATGACCCAACCTTTTTTCATAATCTGACTTACAACGTATAAAATACGTTTTATTAGTCTAGTTGTATTTTTGCGTTCCTCTAAATTTGTCCATGAGTGTACTTACCTTCACGCCTGTAATCCCAGAGAGGGGTAGGCAGAGCTACAGAATTATCTACAACTTTAAAAACTTGTTGATAATTCTGTAACCACATTTTGCACAAAAAAAAGGCTAAGATGTAAGAGAAAAGGGGAAGAAGAAAGGGTAAGAAGGGAAGTCTAAAACAAAAGGTATTTGTCGATATATTTTCGGGACAAGCATGTTGCTGTCTGTGCTATTTTTGGCAATGACATTATCTGCTTATCAAGACTAAATTAACGAATCCAAACCAACGACCATAAAAAATCTAATTTAATTTTGAGTCGAATTAGCGCAAACCCAAACACTCTTGACCATTGTTAGGGTTCCGTAACTCAAGTAGAAAAAACGGAACCATTATAGGATCACTTTATCTGTCTGTCCGTCGGATCGCTTGGATATATCGAGTTAAAATTAAAACTATATACTTAAATCTACGGCCTCTTGAAGCTGTGAAAAATAAAACATCCAAGTTAACAAAAACGTATATTTCGACACTATCTTAAATCCCCCACGTCTTATACTACCAGTATTGGAGAAAATCGGAAAACTATACATTTTAAATTAGATAACAAATAACAGGACAATCCATTAACCTACCGCCAAGCAGCAGTGTTCGCATTGTTGTGTTCCGGTTTGGGGAAATGACTAGCATAGAGGCATTCCATCTTAGTCCTCAGGGTTGGCAACGCATTTGCAGTCTTGTGAATGCGAATGTCTATGGGTCACAGTTTCCACTTACCATCAGGTGGCCTGTGTGCTCGTTTGCCATCCCATGCCATAAAAAAAGGGTCTTTATGCAAGGAACGGCGGTCCAAATTTTAATTTGAGTTAAAGCTGTTGGTTCTCCTACAATAAATAAATTAAATTAAAATTAAATTAAATTTTATTAAATTAAATTAAATTAAATTAAAAATAAATTAAATTAAAATTAAATTAAATTAACCGTGTCATGTGCGGAACACTCGCTGGGCAAGTCCGACTCCCACTTGACTGGTTTTTCTTAAGCCTTTTTTATATACCGCACCATATTCGACGATTGTAAATTTTACAATTCTTAATATGCGTTAAAAAATACGTTTCTTGTACGAGGATTTTTTAGTAAATCTAACGTAATAAAATAACATACATACATAAATAAACTCACGCCTTCATTCCCAGAGTGGGGTAGCCAGAGCTAAAGAATTACCAACAAGTCTTAAAACTTGTTGATAATTCTGTAAACTACATTTTGCACAAAGTAGGCTAAGATATTTCCCAGTATATTAGTGACAGGTGGCAAGCCCATCGCCTAACAGTACTGCAAGCCTTTATTCCCTTAGTCGCCTCGTACGACATCCACGGGAAGACATGGAGTGGCACTATTCTAACCCGGCAACCACACAGGGAAAATAACATATTCTATAAAAAAAATACAAAAAAAAAGATACATCTCTTTATAGTTAGGACGGATGCACAGCGTATAGGAATATTAATTAGGGTCCCTAATACTAACTTTCTACTAAACACATCAGGGGCGTAGCTACCGCCGTATCTGCCGTATCAATTATACGGGGCCCCCAAGCCACGGGGGCCCCCGCCGTGTGTAAGCAAATTACCTACGAACTTCGATGGGAAATGAACGCCTATCAGACCTGTCATTATTGTCCATAGAGGCAGAATCTTTAGAAAAACTAAAGTCATCATCAGCTATAAATGATTTAATAAATCAATTTGCAGAAAAAAAGGCAAGGATAGTGTATATTTAATTTGAATTGTTTGTTAAAATTTTGGAAAAAGTGACAGATAAATAATTATGATGAATTAATATTGCTTTTAATTTTATGCAAACATTTTTTTTCTTTTGTGAGTAATCTTTACCCTTCATGAGGCCCAAGAAATGTTTACACGGAGCCCCGCCACAGCACGCTACGCCACTGAAACACATACTAAAATAAAAAAACGAACGTACAACTTATCCTTTAGGCGACTATTGTCGGTAAGGAAAAATGACGAGGTATAAAAATGTCTAATGACATTAAATAAAAATGTCGATATGTAAAAAAGCCGAACAATAAAAAGGTTGGTTAGGAAAAATGACGAAGTATTATTTAGTCAAAGTATAAAAATGTCGAGAAATGATTATGTCTACTGACCAATAATTTCTATTTCTAATTCAAATTTAACCGAGTCGACGGTGCTCCGCTTTCGCGGAGCTCCTATCTCTGGGAGTTTTGGCCCTTCGGGCCTGCTGAAAACCTAACATAACCTAAACCTACCTTATATTTATAGTTTTTTTACATCTCGACATTTTTATACTTCGTCATTTTAACATTAGGTCTTTTTTACATCTCGAAATTTTTATACTCTGGCAATTTTCATTTTTGAGTTTTTTATTTCTTGACAATAAATATAATTTCGACATTTTTATACCTCGTAATTTTTCCTCACCGACAATAGTCGCCTGATTGCACTTACCCTTTACCCTTTCTCCTCTATCTTCTCCCAGGTTAAAAACATACGAGCTAATTGAGTCTGAAATGTAGTCCGGTTAGAGGATCACCTAGCCGGTAATTTAAGTGAAGCATGGAGCGTTTCTCCCCGGTCAACCATTAACTGAGTTAGCTCCCTCTGGCGGCGAGGCAGCTATAACCCAATCAGGCTCCTATCCAGGCTCCCATATAAACCGGGCCGCCATAAATTTTGTTATCGATACGGTCAACCAGGCCGCAGGAACAAGGAATTTTAATGGCGACCGGTTTGATGTAATACACTTAGAGGAGCATAAACAAAGTAAGGTGGTCCTAAAGCCACGTATTCATTGTAAACATTTGTTGAGCAACAGTTGATCAATTTTGTTGATGAAATGGCACAAAGTTGCGGTAAACTTTGTTTACGGCATGACCTCCTGTCCACACCGCAGACTGCGTGAAAATGTTGCCTGAAGAAGTCGTGTTGTTGTGCTCTCTTGTGTATCTAGCGTATAACCTAAAACCCCGGAAAATATTTATTGGAAAAGTTGCAAGAACTGTATGCACACATCAACATGAGTTGATCAACTGATGTTTTTGATCGACAAGCGACAACACTGCAACACGCAGTCAGCAACTCTGCAACACGCAGTGTTGCCTGCAACATGTTGCCAGCAACTCAGCAACATGTTGATTAAACAAGGTTGCTCAACAAATGTTTACAATGAATACGGGGCTTTAGACCAACAAAAAAACAGGGCAAGAGCATGTGTAGGGTTCCCCGTTACCTTACCCTTGTGCAGGGTCCGTCCGGGTTGGTACCACCATCTTATACATTAACCTACCGCCAAGCGGCAGTGTTCACATCGTTGTGTTCCAGTTTGGGGATAAGACAGCCTGTGAAATGACTAGCATAGAGGCATTCCATCTTAATCCTCAGGGTTGGCAGTGCTGCAGTCTTGTGAGTGCGAATGTCTATGGGTCACAGTTTCCACTTACCATCAGGTGGCCTGTGTGCTCGTTTGCCTTCCCATGCTATAAAAAAAAGACTACAAAAAAATTAGACCCCGCGACAATTCAATTCAAGTTTTTTTCAGCACAAATTTTTAAAATAACTTAAGATACTTTACTATCACATTGCATTAATAATGTCAGTTATAGTAAATGAAATACCTATATTAACTAATTTAAAAAATCATAAATATTGTAGTAGCGCTTTGACAGCAAAAAATGTCTTGCTCTGTTTTTGAACACATTAGGATTAGTAATGGCCTTAAGCTCCATTGGCAGATTACTAAAAACCTTTGCTCACAATCTTAACTTTGCCGTTGGAAAACTGTTAACCTGTGAAAAATATTGCTTATATAATAATAAACTTAACCTAGCATTATATAAAACAATGAATCTCACATAAAACCAAAAATAAATACATTCATGCGCAGGAAAATGTGTCAAAACTCACAAGAACTAATAAGTAGTAGTAATAAGAAATCTAAAAATATAGAAATTTTAGGAGTTACACTCACCAATGACGGTGCAAGACAACCCACATAAAAAGCCTCGACACATTCTCCCACAGAAACCGTGTCCCCCAGACAATAAACAATGTTTTCATATTTTTTATGACTAAGTTATTATTAAGTTAATCATTATTCATGTTTCTTTACAATATATGTATACTTACATTAAAATAACAATTTAAAAGTTAAAACTAAACTTATTTAAATTAAAATAAAACTAAGCTACTCAAATATTAAAGATGTAAATAATAATAATCACTATAAAAAGAACTCCCCTCTAAAATTAAAAATTATTTCGTGAAACACGATTAATGTTTACGAATATGAATCTATTTAATTATATTAAGAATGAATTCATTTTAAATTCAATGCCCAATTAGTTCTTAAATAGTTTTCAAGTTTGACCCTGTTGGCTAAATATGCAAGCATTTAAAGCAGCACTTGACAAAAACATAAGTAAAGAAAAGCAAAAACCGCGGAACAAAGTAAGACACTTTCTTGATCAATATTGTAATTTGGTATAGAACTTTGTCAGTGCCGGATTGAGCAAGCACGGGGTCCGTAGCAAATTGTATAAAGAGACCCCTGTTTTGTTTTAGGTTACCGGATGTGACAGGCTCTTTTCCGCAACTGGGCGACTTAGATATGAGCCTATTTTGTGTGCGAGTTTTAGGTTATTATGCTGAAGAATACTGACTGGATTCAGGGTAAGTAATACGAGATATAAGAACTGATAATATAACACTCATAATATATACGCTCACTTTGTATAAACACTTTTAGTATAACGTTCACTGGATATAATGAACGGAAGATATAATTTCAAAATATCTATTTCCATACAGTATAACGTTATTAATATATAATATCAATTTATATAACTATTATAAAACGTATAACGTTCATAACACCTAAGATTTAAAAGATATATTAATCAAATTATCTATCATCAAAAAACATAATACACGTATAATATAAATACATGCATATGTTATTTGAAATTAAAACAATCAACCTTACCTTACTAACTTTACTGGCAGCAGTCTGAATTTTCTGGGGAAAAAAAAATAACCTCGAAGGCCTAGGCGGGAGCTTTGCTCCTAGGCCTTCTAACCTAACCTAACCGAGTCAGTTCTGTCCAGAGAAGTCTTGCTCGCTCGCTTCGCTCGCTCACATTTATATCATACGATATTATATCTTGTAACACTTATACTAAAAGATAATATGTATTATGATCGCTATATGTCATGTATGTTATACGAACTGAAATTAGTCATTGTGAGTGTTATATTAAAAAATATTATATTAAATGAATATTATATGACTTGACCGTTATTCCTTATAAAAATATTGATTTTGTTATTATAGCTAACGTTCATTATATCTCGTAAACGTTAGTAACATGAAAATAGTTATTATGTAGTTATATCTCGTGGGACGCACCCGATTATTCATCCTATCGTCAACCCTGATAGATATGAGTACACGCATACATGACGTAAGTACCAAAACAGGAGAATGTCTACCAGACTAGCATTTTAGAGGTTAGAAGTGGGTGTCCGTGACCCGTACCATTAAATTTGCTTCTCTTGCTACGTGGCTAATCCGGCACTGAACGTCTTTTTTTCTCGCATTCAAGGTGAAAAGTAGAGTGTTTATCGCGAGACTAAACAACCATAATGAATTGTTTTAGTCCCTTGTTGGACAATCTACTATTATGACGTCGGTCAATAAAAAAGAAGCTGAAAGTGTAATAATAAAGGGATACTCGAATAAGTATATAATAATACTACCTACTTAGGTATAGAACCCTCGGTACGCGAGTCCATCTCGCGTTGTTTCGATTTTTAGTATTCCGTACAAACGGGACCCTATTACTAAGACTCGGCTGTCCGTCTGTCTGTCCGTCTGTCACCAGGCAGTTGAAATTTTCACAGATGATGTATTTCTGTTGCCGCTATAACAACAAATACTAAAAACAACCTATTTTTTTTTAAACGGGGTCCCCTTCAACAGACGTGATCGCAAGTCCGACTCGCACTTGGCTGGTTTTTTTACTTTAATATCTCCTCTGTGACATTTACTGTATCTACAATCCATAAAAAAAATCCTTGTTTCACCGTGAACCAAACTTTATTACTGAAATAAAATGAAAAAGGCATTTAATTGCCTTTGTAACATTTTCACTCGAAAATTTCAAACGAATTCACGTGTCACTAAAACGGTCATCTATTTTTAACGACGTCAATGTCCAGCCCTAATTGGTGGGGCGGAAAAATTGATGTGGACAGCACGCAGTGTACGATAATTTAATTAAATCTCGGAAGGTATATTGAGTATCGGCAATCATATTACAAGCCTCCACTTTTTTCCGGGAACTTATATAACGAAAATTATTCGAAATATAAAAACCTAAGAATAATGGCGATGATTTTTTTAAGTTGCATAGCTCTGAAACGGCCTGACGATATACGATTTTAACAAAACATAGAAGTAACCATCCAGATAAATCCAGATTTTTTCACAGCGTTTTTTTTATGGCATAGGGAGGTTAACTAGCACACAGGCCACCTGATGGTAAGTGAAAACTGTGACCCATAGACATTCGCATTCACAAGACTGCAAATGCACTGCCAACCCTGAGGATAAGATGAAATGTCGTCCTACTCCCACTCCCAGTCGGTTAGCTACAGTCAAGTTTTTAAACCTTGTTTTTTGTAATAATAACTGGCTGCTCAATTAAATCAAATAATGCCATCTTTATCTACGTTACCTTTACACATACATACATTACATACATTAAATCACGCCTGTTTCCCAGAGGGGTAGGCAGAGACCACTTCTTTCCACTTGCTACGATCCTGACAAATTTCCTTCGCTTCTTCAACATTCATACATCGAGTCATGCACGCACGTCGGTTTCGGGTACTTAAGATTCGGCTCTTTTCCAGTATTTCTCCGATTTGATTCGAAAAAGTACGCCTAGGGCGGCCCCTTCCGACCCTTCCACACACTTTCGATCTGTATATCTCTTTCGTCAATCTTCCCTCATCCATCCTTTCCAAATGACCGAACCATCGAAGCATGCCCTTTTCAATCTTAGTCACTACATCTTCTTTTATTCCACACTTCTCTCTGATTTTTTCATTTCTAACTCTATCAATCAGTTTCACACCACACATACTACGCAAAGAGCGCATTTCAACTGCATTTACATGTTTTTTTGTAATAATAACTGGCTGCTCAATTAAATCAAATAATGCCATCTTTATCTACGTTACCTTTACACAATATAAAATATAGTCGTTTTCCGCGTCTGTCTGTCCTACTGCATATCCGCTAACTCCTAAACCACGCCACGGATTTTGAATCGGACATTTCTCCATCAGTTACAATATACGGGATATAATATAAAGCGGAAGATGAACACTGCCCTAGTAAGCTAATACGTAGTATGTCATATAAAACTTCGGTAGCAATATCAACCTTATTACTAAGAGAAGAGAACTAAAACTGCTTTGGTTATTGATTTAAGGCTACTGCTTATTTACTTAGCAGGGCATTATGGGTGTCTGTATATCCGAAGCACTGTCTTCGGCAATGAGTTCGTCAACGAATTAACGAAATCAACACTTAGGTTACAGATCTGGGGACCAAGTATGACGTAACTATGCAGTTCATTTTACGGCGAGTGTAAAGGACAGAGCTATAGCAGTTATACAACGTGTTACAAAATACCCCGTAAAAATATAATAAATTATCAAAGCCACACATATTGTCAACCCTAGTAAGCTGTCATGTCAGGGAACCGGAGTTAGCATAGATTATTTAACAGAGAGGCCTACCTACCATTTTTATTTTAATAATTGTCAACTTTGACGGTTTTTCTGCTGTTCATCCATAGAGGTTCAATACTATGATGTCATTATGCTACTATGGTACTGGCTTCAAAAAACGTCACAACGGAAAAAAAAATATGTTGTCAATTTCAAATCTTCTTATCGATATTCTACAATTGTTCCGTGTTTTTCCAAAATGACGATGTTATCTAACTCAGAATATAACGATATGATGTTATGCGTAGGCCACTTTGAGCCGTTCCTGTAAATTTGACGTTCATTACGAAAAAGTAAGTGTTAGTTTAGGTTTCTTCGTTTAAAATCTTCCAAAACTCGACTTGTAATACATGTATGTATCTAATCGAATTCTGTTCATTTTGTTTATATCTCTTCTCGAATTAGGTATAAATGCACATAAACATTCTGCGTAGTTTACTCTTTAATTTCACTGAAATAGGGTTTGCACATCAATGAAAAAAATAATGTTTTTTTTTTGGCGGTAAGTCATACAGTGATAATACGGTTCTCTAAATATTGTAAATGGACTTGTTATAAGGCACCATTTAACCCCCTTTCGGCTTTACGGGTATTTTTGTAACACCCTGCATAGCTATGTCCTTTTCTCTAAGCGTAAACTGAACTCTCTGACTCTCTGACTGAATGTCATAATAACCCCGCGATGTCAATGTTATCGAAGACTGTAGAAGGCATAGCGGCCTTCAGAGTCTCCTTAATTATACACGATCATTAGCCCTTCAAGTCACGCGATGCCGGATCCCAACCAAAAACCAACCTCATTCATACTGTTATACGGTATAATTTGTAAACAATAGGATGCCAACCTTCAAGATCACATATCAACGTAGAACCAAAGTGACCTAAGTCCGTAAGAACGTTGACACTATTCAATTATATAACCTTCCAGCAATAAACAATACAATCGCGTGTCAAACACAATTGACTTGTTTTAGTTTAGTTCAGCTACAGAGATTCACTACGATCCGAAACAAATTCTAACATAAATTATGTAAGGTAAGTTTCCGCCTGAACTAAATCTCTAGTAACCCTTGCCTTTGCGCATCCTGGTGTCTCGCTCCGTGGTGCGCGTGCGAGCGAGACGCGCGAACAGCTGATAGCGATGTTCTTTTTCCGTAATCTGCCACGATGTCACCTGGATGAGTACTTGAGTAGCGCGTGCCTTGGCTCGGGGACCTTTAACCCATCGTATGCTTCGGGCACGGATCCGTGCTCAAAATTTGAATATCTTTTTGTATTTTTTTAAGCCTAATTTCATGGACTGTATCTTAATCAAAAGAGACTATAACTTGGTACTTTTTTGACCTCCCGCATACGAGGGGTTAAGAAATTATTATTGTATAAAGCTTATCTGATTTCTATGGATAAGGCTTTTTAAAAAAAGGTTAAGGAGATTAAAACCCATGATGCCTCGTTTTTCATGGCCTCCGTTCCCAATGTATATGTTCAGCAATTTTTACTACTTTCGGAGAAATTAATCATTTTTATCTGAATTTTTGTAACTTTTCCTTATGTTCATGTCACGGTAAATCATTAATTTTATAAGTTTTTCAGTGGTATTTTACAAGAATTTGATTTGACTATTTGTCCGTCTTCTTTATCAACTGTCTTAGTAAATTATTAATCACACACAAAATGTACTTAAACCTATAGTGTTGCCTTCCTAAAAAATGGCCTGTTTAATGGAGATTCTAAAATGATATAACAATTGAGTTTATTGATTACAGCAGCGAAGTTATTATTATATTAAGTTTGTCCAACAAAGACTGAATTTTAACAAACTAGTGAATCTAAAAAAACGACTATTGCTTCCGTTTAAAATCAAGTTAGCTGGTTTTAAATGTTTTAAAAGACAGTTTACATTAATGTAAAATACAATGACACTACGATAAAAGGTTATAACTTACATTTTCTTAAATTTAAAGCAAGTGTTCCAATTGCCAGCCCTAATGCAGGCTCGGCAGAGTTTCATAAACGACCTCTTGAGTTCGGAGGCATATCGTCGCTCACCAATTTGTCGGCTAGCCTCTGCGACGCGACTACGCAGCTGCTAAAATATTAGCGAATTCTATTAGTATAAGATCCTTCAACATCGGCCATCCAGTCCTGCGAGCGATGTGCCCCGCCCACTGGCACATCAGTTTAGCTATTCTTCGGGCTACGTCGGTAACCTTAGTTCTACTGCGGATATCATCATTTCTGATTCTATCACGCAGAGAAACCCCGAGCATAGCCCTCTCCATAGCCCTCTGAGTGACCTTGAGCTTCCTTATGATTCCCATTGATAGCGCCCACGTTCCACGGTTCTTGAGTGGCGTCCGCGAACCGGGAGACGAGCTGTAGGTAGGCCAACAAGATGGAGTCACGACCTTGTAAGGATGGATAACGCGGTGGATGCGAAAAGCACAAAACCGGTCTGAGTGGAGAGCCTTGGGGGAGGCCTATGTCCAGCAGTGGACGAGTTTCGGCGATGATGATTAGATTAGTATAAGATACGTGTATTTTTATGGTATATAAATAATTTTATTATTATTATTATTTATTCATACTTGTCTTAGGTTATAGAGCTAGAAGTGCAATTGTCTCATGACGATACAACCGCCATAATCCATAATCAAGAATAACAATGCATTATGTACTCTCGGCTATGCTCGCGTGCATAACTGCCCGTCTAAATAAAAAAGATGCATCCGCCATTTGACAATCAAAGCAAATTAAGCCCCCTATCTTAACAAATAAGGTTACTTTTACAAAAGCAGTTCTATGAAACATACGCCCTTTTTTCTTTGGGCTTATGTGATCAACAGCGATGGTTAGCCCAGTTGCTAGTGACCTTGCCTATGAAGCTAGTGGTGCTAGTTTCGATTCCTAGTAATGGAAAAATGGTGTGATGATGAAGGAACCCTGAAAAACAGCTGGTATTATTTGCCAAATGAAACCCTGAACAATCATACTGCCCCAGCAAATACTTTTACTTTACTTTACTTGTGGGAGGACCTTGTGCAGGGTCCGTCCGGGTTGGTACCACCATCTCATCCATTAACCTACCGCCAAGCAGCAGTGTTCGCATTGTTGTGTTCCGGTTTGGGGATAAGACAGCCGGTGAAATGACTAGCATAGAGGCATTCCATCTTAGTCCTCGGGGTTGACAGAGCATTTGCAGTCTTGTGAATGCGAATGTCTAATGGGTCACCGTTACCACTCACCATCAGGTGGCCTGTGTGCTCGTTTGCTTTCCTATGGAATAAAAAAAAATAGGAATATCCCAAAATGAATAACCAAAGCAGTTTTAGTTCTCTCCTCTTAGTAATAAGGTTGAAATTGCTGCAGGAATTTTATCTGACATACTGCGTATTAGCTTAGGGCAGCATAGAACTGTGTCACAGTGACGTTATGATGCAAGTAGTAAGAAGTGTTATTTTTTTATAATGTGACTCTGGTACCGTTCCATTGAACTAATAGTATCTACATAGCAGTTTTTCAGGGTTCCTTAGTCGATAAGGATCCCTAATAGTTTTACCGGTTGTACGTTATTTTACAGACTGAAGTTGTTTAGAATTTCATTTCATAGAATTTTTTTCTCGTATTATCATTTCATAGAATAATCAATATGTAGAATAATTACTTTGAAGACATTTAAATCATCGTTTTTTATTTCAAATAAAATTCAATGTTTCTTTTTTCATATCATAGAATGGCAAATTAAATATTCTTTGTTCTCATATTATTTGATTTACAATCAAATTATATCGCATAGCTTATTCAAGGAATATAAAAAAAAATAACCTCGAAGGCTAAGGCGGGAGCTTGCTTCGCTTCGCTCCCGCCATAGCCTTCTAACCTAACCTATTCAAGTCGGTTCTGCCCAGAGAGGTCTTGCTCGCTCACTCATATTTATAGGTTGTACGTTAATGAGTTTCTAATGAGTTGTGAGTGAGTATGAAAAAATACACTGACCAAACAATATTCGTTGAAAAATAATTATATTGTTTGATAAGTTTGTGTAATGAAAAAATAAAATTACAAAATTCATTGAATTGATTTTCTGTTGAATTTGTTTCTTTCAAGTAAATAGTTAAAAAATAATAATATACGAAGCAAAAATATAAGGACCAAATAGTACATAAAACATTTTCTGTGAATAAAAATTCTGTAATTTTTCAGTCTGTAAAACAAGGGGACACCAGTTTTACCATGTCCATCTGTCCTGTAATAAAGTTCTAATTTGGTATAGTTTCACATTTAATTTAGTTAGAACGCTACAGTGAGCATGGTCATGGTTTTTCCAGTTTTAATTAAATCGGTCTAGACATTTTCGAGATTTCGCGAGGTTTTTATATTACACTCGTACAGATTTTAAGAATTTGTACTACGCGCCAAAGTGCTCACACTGAGATGTTGCTGCTCTTATGTATACGTAGCTGCTACAAGGTAGAATATTCGTTTCCAGGAATCGGCAAATATTTGCGTGTTGAACGCGATTACTGTTTCTGAGTATTGTATTTTTTATGAAATTGTACTCTGATTATTATTCTAAGATGAAGAAGCCGTGTGGTTGCCGGGTTAGAATAGTGCCACTCCATGTCTTCCCGTGGATGTCGTAAGAGGCGACTAAGGGAATAAAGGCTTATAGTACTGTTAGGCGATGGGCTTGCAACCTGTCACTAATACACTGGTAAACATCTAAGCCTAGTTGTGCAAAATGTGGTTACAGAGTTATCAACAAGTTTTTAGAGTTGTTGGTAATTCTGTAGCTCTGCTTACCCCACTCTGGGAATGAAGGCGTGAAGGTATGTATGTATGTATGTTATTCTAAGATGATGATTGTGAGAGCCTTATTTTGTTATTTCAATGTTGCATGTGGGACCATGCTCAGTGTAGGGTTCCGAAGCCGTTACTACAAACTAATTAGATCTCGCTCGTTACGACCAACTTAACTTTGCCGTTGGAAAACTGTTATCCCCATACATCGACACAGGTCGCGGTCAGTTTACCAACACCGCAAATAAGTTTTCCTTAGGTATAAACATTTAAATCGTTTGTAACTCAATAACCACTGAAGTCTACTTAGTAGTGATAGTTTTCCTTTTAAATTCATTATATGTGCTTTCATTTAAGTTTTTTTTTAGATTTTTAGTATTTCGCACCTTTGCGACAAAACTGTGACATCTGGGAAAATCACTTTTTTTATTATTGGATAATCAAAACCGCTATTTCAAACTCCACCTTTGCGACAAAACTGTGACATCTGGGAAAATCATTTTTCTCAAAAATGACCGGAAAAGTTTACATTACTAACTCCATACTGAGACGCGAAGTACATAGTTTACAGACAGTTCCCAAATTAAAAAAAAAATTACATTGCGTGCTCGCTACACAAGCCCGCAATGTTGCATACAAATTTCATTGTTATCTAGTTTGTAACTTTTTTTAAAGTGAAAACGGCCATAATAAAATGAGGGCGCAAGTGTTATTCATCCATATTTTATTCGAAACGTAACTTTTTTATCTGTGTCTGGAATAGCTTGAGTTTTTTTTTTCTAAAAAAAGCTTGCGTTTCTCCTTGTCATAAAAATAATGGCGGTAAAGAGTGAGGTTATTTCACGTGAAGTTTGTGTTTATATGCGATTTTTTTCTGGCAATTTTTGAGAAAAGCACTATATATGCCTCGGCAGGAATCGCAATTGCGGGCCTCGTATTTAAAAAACCAATTCTCGGCCCGCAATTGCCTGCTTCACTATTACTATTTTTTTATTATTGGATAATCAAAACCGCCATTTCAAACTCTATTATCTACAAATGCTCTCCTGTAAAATCGCAACTTTGGAGATAGCACAGTTTTGTCGCAAAGGTGCGATTTGTAGTTTTGGCTGTAGGCGGTGGGGACACACTTGACTCTAACAAAAATTTGCGCTATAAAGCTTAATATTTCATAAACGGATACCTTAATTGAAAAATGGTTGTAACAAACCCGCAATATTTTCAAAAGACCTGTCCAACGACACCCCACACTATGGGGTAGACAAGAAAAAAAAAACATCCCCACGTTACGCGTATTAAACTAAAAAAATAAAATATTCAAGGTTTTATTTTACCTTTTTGTTGAAGTGACTAATATGTATATTTATGTCAAATTACAGCTTTCTAGTACTAAGAGTCTCTGAGCTAGGCTGCGGACGGACGGACGGACGGACATGGCGAAACTATAAGAGTTCCTAGTTTGACTACAAAACCCTAAAAATAGAGAATTCATTATTTAAATTCCTGAACGTCGTTGGTACCTATATGTTTGTACCGATGTAGTACATCTGACTTTTAAGAAATAAGTGTAATCTAATAGCTTTAAATAAGCAATTCATTCTTATTTTATAGGCATGGGGTTCCGGTGGCGATAAGGTTCATTTTAAAAAAACTTACTTAAAAAAAATACGGAGAAAAACTCACAGGTACTGTGTTTATATGAGCATCTTAGAATAATAAGAGTATAAGTACATAATAAATCTTAGAAGTATGTTTCTTGTTGGATAGGACTCTTAGCTTGATTTCTGAAAGAGGTTTTTATATACCGGGTGACACATAAGTCGTAATACAACATATCACCAGGGTGCTCTACCCACAAATATAAACAACTTTCACTATGGTACCAACTCTGAAATCATGAAAAAAACAGCTGTCTCATGCATTTTGGTCGCAGACGTATTGAACTTTTCTATGAAACAGCACCCGGTAGATATACACTCAGGGACAAAAAAAACGGGTCAGAATGCGTTTTTATACAAACAAGGCTAATTCGAAGCGTTGGTTCCTTGCCAGGGGTTGTTTTGAGTGAGGTTTAATGGTGGGTTCAATAGAGGAGGTCAAATGTTCTTAAGATACCTAACTTTTCGCACAATCAGTTAACACCACAGCGAGACGTGGGTCAGCATTTGGATTTCCTTACATGTATTGCCATTTTAGATGATTTTTTGAACATGATCAATTCCGGCGTTAGCTGCAGAATCAATTGGGTATCCTAGGTATTCTGGAAGTCCTGTATCGATGCTCGGTGTATCCATCATCAGATTTCACTAAAAGCATCCCGTGGCGAGGAAAAAATGTACCTATTTAGTTTGAAAAACGCACTCTGACCCGTTTTTTTGTCCCTGAGTGTATTATACTTGTGATATCTTGTCTTAGAGCAGTTCGGGTAGCTCGGCTAAACCATACGACACATGGAAAAAACCAAGGGATTAGGTAGATAACGGACTTATTATTAATCCATGCCTGTCGAGTCTGTGCCGCTTTACTCTCAAATAGTAATGGTATTGACGCAGAATTTATATTTTACCGTGATGGAACCAGTAACGAAAAAGGACCTTGACTTGTGTTACATTTAAGATTAATGACCACCATTATCAGGATGCGGGAAAATTCTAGTTCATACAAATAATGAACAACGTTAAAGTAATTTTAACGCACACAAACAATTTTTACTCATATTCGTCATCATTTCGCATATAATCGTTTGGCATAACACTCTTTTAGGCAGACATTGCAAAATTTTATAAACGTGCATTGTGTAGATTAGATTAGGTTACGTTAGGTTAGATTTAATAATAATTAAAATTAAACCCTCTTTATTGTAAAAATCGTTTTAGAACCAATATATAGTATATCTGTTTTTTTCTCATATAAAATTAAATATAGGTTTATTCAAATACCGGTCTCCGATACCGTATTTCTATTGAACCTATTCAAGGAATCCAATCTTCAGAAAACCGCGGGGCGTGACTACAGACGGTACTTAAATTATACGCTGTATTTAAACACTTCACTTAGCGCCACCGCCGTCAAATGCAGAACGTCTTCAAAACTATATATTGCGACACATTACTGGAGAATTTTCATTACGCCGCGTTTACTTTGCGGACCGCCGAGCGAAGTGAGAATTGGGTCCGCGCGATTTCGCGGCGCGGCGTGACCATCCCGATCGCCAGACTTGTTACCTTTCCCTCTAAGCGCCAGGGGACTTTATCATTGCCCCATTTTATTTCTGCATTGTCTTTACACCAATGGCTATCTTATCAATTGTCGCATTAGCTTATTTGTCATGAATTCGCAGTTTAAAAAAAAAAAAAAATTAATTCCGGGCCCAAGGCTCTCCATATATATAAATATGAGGTAGGTTTAGGTTATGTTAGTTCTTCAGCTGGCCCGGAAATTATCAATGTTAATACGAAATTACTATGAAAACGTCAAAAAATACAAAAAAAAAAGATAAAAAACCTTTATTCAGTACGGCCACACGGGCACTTTTACACGTCAAAAATCTACCAGCGCTTCACAAGAGGAGACCACTGCTGAGAAGAAACGCCGCAAGAAACTCAGCCAGTCAGACATTTTTTAAATATATTTAATGCTACAATGGTATACTTAGTCTAGCATTATATAAATCTATAAAAAATATATTAAATAAGCTGCGTAGTTTCAGCAGGAAAACACACCAAAATCTTGCGAGAGAGATAAAGGGAGAAAAAAAAAAGAAAAAAACACCTATCTAGGTTCCATTTATTGACAAGTTAATAAGAGCTATAATAACGTTGACAATTCAAACTCAAATGCGTTTATTTTGAAGATGAATGTGAAATATATTGTTTCGGTAAAGTTTAACGTTATTATAGTGCATGCAAAACACAAAACTAAATTATTCTTGTAATTATACTACAATTCAACTACCCAGAACTTCCATACGACAGAACCAATAATTTAACATTGAATTAGGGAATACAAATTACAGGTTATAACAGGATTCAACTGGTTATTTGCATACAAAGGAGGATAATAATCGATTAAATGGCATCCCCTACATAGAATGTATTAACGGAAGATAATTTTATTCCTTTGCATCAATATAACCTATTTAAAGTTCCGCTTTCCAGCATTTGAAAATTACTTGGAAAAGTGGTTAATGTCTAAAGCGTTATCGGATCGAGGACTATCTAATAGACAAAAATGCTTGGCCTAAACCCGAAACTTAATCAATAATATTTTTTTTCAAATTCATAAGCTTTATCTTGTCTAGGGGACACACCGTTGATGTAGGAAAACATAAGTATCAATCTTATGTGGTCGTCTTGCACCGTCTTTTATACAAATAAGTGGGTGTTCATTTTTTTCTTTTCTACCTCTATCTCTCTCGTAAGATTTTGGTGTGTTTTCCTGCGGAAATTACGCATGTTATTTGAAAGGTATATTTTATTTTTAAATAATGCTAGAGTAAATAGTACCCTTGTAATATTAAATACGTTTAAAAAATTACTGACTGCCGAGTTTCTTGCGGCGTTTCTTCTCAGCAGTGGTCTCTTGCGAATCGCTGGTAGATTCTTGACGTTTAAAAGTGCCCGTGCGGCCTACTTACTGAATAAATGTCTTTATCTTTATCTTGCCGTGTGGTTTTCGGGTTAGAATAGTGCAACTCCATGTCTTCCCGTGGATGTCGTACGAGGCGACTAAGGGAATAAAGGCTTGTAGTGCTGTTAGGCGATGGGCTTGCCACCTGTCACTAATACACTGGGAAACATCTTAGCCTGCCTACTTGTGCACAATGTGGTTACAGAATTATCAAGAAGTTTTAAGACTTGTTGGTAATTCTGTAGCTCTGCCTACCCCACTCTGGGAATGAAGGCGTGAGTTTATGTATGTATGTATCTTTATCTTTATCTTTGAATTATTAAAATATTCTAGCAGTGAGTAATTTGATAGCCACTTTAAGACACTTTTGCATTTGTATAGAAGTAGCTCAGATATAGCAAACGGATGCTTATTACATATTTATCCGCTATTACTACAACGTTACTATGAAAGGGAGTTAAGTGGCTCATCGACACTATTAATTTATGCGTTTACGCATCACTCTAAGATTCTTCTAGAAGTCCATTCTAAGGAAGTGCTGATGTTTTGAATTCGGAACAGTACCCTTACCATGAGTTACAATTAACGTACCCGGTAGCGAGTCGAATGCTCTGTCGCTCTCACACCTCGTAGTATTCTTATAGAGTGCGAGGGACAGAGCATTTGACTAGCTAGAGAGTACGGTCATTGTAACTCATGTTAGGGGTACAGAACAGCTCTGCGTTTGAGAACAGGGGGTTTATTATGACATAGCTATGCAGTTTTTTTTACAGTGAGCGTAAAGGACAGAGCTATAGCAGTTACATAGCTATGTCCTTTTCTCTCAGCGTAAAGTGAACTGCAAAGCTGGGTCATAATAACCCCACAGTTCCTCGTCGCGTGGCACTTTCGGGTAAGAACCCGCGTGTCATCGGTCCCACGTACTACGAGCGTCTACCCGCTAAACTTTAAAATGTATCTACAATCCGACGAAGCATTTAAACATCAGCTGAGAACCCTTTTATTAGATAATCCTTTATACTCTGTGGACGAATATATGGTGCTGAAATCGTAAATTTATTATGGTATTACATACATACATGCATACCTTCACGCCTGTAATCCCAGAGTGGGGTAGGCAGAAATACAGAATTACCTACAACTTTAAAAACTTGTTGATAATTCAGTAACCAGCGAAATAATGACAGGTTGCAAGCCCATCGCTTAACAGTACTGCAAGCCTTTATTCCCTTAGTCGCTTCTTACGACATAAACGGGAAGACATGAAGTGGCACTATTCTAACCCGGCAACCACACGGAATTATTTTGGTATTATGTTGCCTAGTTAAAAACAATTCGATAGGTAGCAATACGGATAAAACCGACTGGATTCTGAAGCCCATAGACATTGTCAATCTCAGTATTGTAATCTTACTAAGGCTGGAAATGCGTTGATAATCCTGAGAATAGAAAATTTGCTCAACGCATGTCATTGCAATAACGGAGCACGGCAGTACTGCTTGGCGGAATAATAAATGATAAATAAAATATGTTTTGTTTTTGCGTAAATAGTAATAAACATACTCTGTGGTAATTTCAACTAGCTATCATCCTATTACGGTTCATGAGGTACAGAGCGCTGACACACAGACGGACAGCGGAAGTTTAGTTATACAGTCCTTTTAATACGTAATTAAAATAATGGTTAAAATTATCTTGGTGGCTATCTTCACCCGATGGGGTCCAACAGTGAATAAAATATAACAAGAAGCAAATGACAATTGAGGCTAGTAAGGTAGAGTGTTTAAAACTCCAATCGATAAAACAGACTTTGAGGTGGTGTTTAAAACTCGAATCGATGAAACTATTATTTTATGAAATACATCAATGTTAACAATTAAAAGTTAAAATTAAAATAAAACTAAGCTACTCAAATATGTAAATAATAATCACCACTATAATAATAATACCCCCTCTAGCAGGTCTGCCAGCGGCATGGTCCCTATGACACTGGCTGCATTACCTCTCTGGATAGTTAGCCCAATCCTTTGGGAGAGGTAAGCACCAGCTCTAGGATCTCCGGAGGTGTCTATGAGCCGGGATGAGAGAGCCTTAATAAAGCTTTCTATTATTTTTAATCATTAATGCCGTTAGATGTCAAAACCAGATGACGAATCTAGCGACTTAATAGATGAATCAGACTGAAACATGAGTCTCAATTTTAATAAGTAAGAAAATAAAACACAAAGGTATCACAGGATGAAATGCGACTTTACTTTACGTTTTCGTTACTTCAAATTAATAAGCATCGATAAATACGTGGTATAGTGGTGTCGCATCACTAAACTAGTCTCTAATGTTTCGTTACATGCATATTACGTTTTGTTACTTCGATGTACTTTGTTTTATTATTGATTATAAAAAATGAGTAGGGTAAATTTTATTTGTATAACACAGTTTTCTTCGAGTTTAAATATTTCAATCCAGACATATTTGGTCTGCAATTGAAATAAAACACCAATTGTATAGTTCGCAGCAACTCTCTTTGAGTGTAACGAAACGTTGTGTCAAATGTCATTTGCACAAAGCTAAAGTGAAATCAGTGTAGTGAAAAAGAGTACAAGTCGACTTAAGAGGCCGTACACGAAATTTTGCCGATATCGCTGATTTACGTGATTTTCCAGACGTGATTTTACAGTTGAAATACTGTATTTCTACAAGTTTTAATACACAACACGAAAGATAAATTCTAATTTTATCGAATGTATGAGCTACTTTTCTGTTTTCATTATTTTATTTTGATTAATCGACCTGACACTGGCGACTGTTTTGTGAATTTTGCTGGAAGAGGTTTAGAATGTCACATATTCATGAACCGTTTTGACGTCTAAACGGTATGAAAAATTTACAATGTATTGCTGTGAAAGTCGTCTAAAGAATGTATGAATTACTTTTTACCACTTTCAAATAAATTTTTCGAGTTAAAAAATAAATAAACTTGGTAATTTTTTATAGAAAACGGGCCAAAATTATTTTTTTTCGGCTACTCAGAACTCTCGTTTATAAAATTAAAACAATATAAATAAACTTTAGTTCATAACCAATCCATTACCTAAAAAAAATATCCAAAAAGTTCAAAAGAATTGGCAATAAAAAATGTTTTAAAACAACCTAAATCTCGCATTTTGATACTCAACAAAAATAAAAAAGTGGCTCATTTATTCGTAGCTCATTTATTCGATCATAACTTAAATGATAAGCATAATGTTGAGCATTAAAACTTATAGAAAAGCAGTATTTTAACTGTTAAATCACAAAAATAAGCAAAACGGTCAAAAAATCGTGTACGGCCTCTTAACTCGTTATACGAGTAAACAATTCTAACGACAAGCAAGCTTTAAAAGAAACAACTGCTGTTTAATGTCGTCAATGTAATGTTACTTATCTTGCATATATTTTTATCTCATCAATTTCATATTTATATAATTTTAATATAGCCTATGACACTTTGGTGTTTAAGACGAATCTGACCATGTATTATTTATTAAAATCTGGTTCGCCGTTTAGTAGTTACAAGGTTAATTGTGGGAGGACCTTGTGCAGGGTCCGTCCGGGCTGGTACCACAATCTTACCCATTAACCTACCGCCAAGCAGCAGAGTTTGCATTGTTGTGTTCCGGTTTGGGGATAAGACAGCCGGTGAAATGACTAGCATAGAGGCATTCCATCTTAGTCCTCAGGGTTGGCAGTGCTGCAGTCTTGTGAATGCGAATGTCTATGGGTCACAGTTTCCACTTACCATCAGGTGGCCTGTGTGCTCGTTTGCCTTCATATGCCATAAAAAAATGGGACATAGAGTCGGACATATATACAAGTCAAGCACAAATGCTCTTTTTGGGCTTTGCCGTACTGCGGTAAAAAGGTTATATACATGAACTGAGTATACTAGACTTATACCCTTTTTCACTTGAACTTCAGAAGACTTATACCTTTTTTTACTAGGGCCCCAGTGTATACTTAATATAATTAATTGCATATTACATGATTTTATTATGTGAATGCTGTTTTTCTGTTCATTTTCTTGCAGTGAGGCATTAAAAATCTTTTTTTCTTATTTTTTAAATGTAATGCCATTTTTATCCTGATTACGCGACGCAAAGTAGAGTAATGTGTTTATTAGCCTATGTATGTATGTTTGTTCTTTTGTGGCGCTCTAGAAATTAATGGTATGGGCCGATTTGAATGAATGTTATGTCAATCGATAAAAACTCAATGGTGGCAAACTGAAGCCATTCTGTAAATTTTAAAAATATAGTCGACAAAATATGACAAATCATTGAATAGCTGCTATTTAAAAATCATGTGGGTTTCTTGCTTAATGTTTATTTTATATGATCATTTAAGATTTATAACGATTTAAAGTGAGTTAGCAACAAAAAGCAACAAACTACGAACCCTTTTAGTTTCGCCATGTCCGTCCGTCCGTCCGTCCACAGACTAGCTCACAGACTCTTAGTACTAGAAATCTGTAATTTGGCATGAATATACATATTAGTCACGCCAACAAAGTGGTAAAATAAAATCTTTACAATTTGCCTCCCCTACACTTAACGTGGGTTTTTTTTGTGTCATCCCCCCCCCCCCCCCTTCCCGTCCTCTGCCTAAACTACAAATCAAAAAATATATTCACTGAAAGCGTATATAACGAATTTGAAAGTAAAACTGTCACGACTAAATATACTTCATTAATTAGGCGAGGAAAGTGTTTAGGTATACCTACTAAAATCACCTAAGCCAGCACCAAACTACTTTAAATAGAGAATTAGTTCATGTTGTGTTTTGAGATAGTTTTCGCATAGCAACGGCTTCGGAGCCTGGTCTAAGCATGGTCTGACATACTTACTTTTTGTTAGACTTTTTAAATCTAAAATTGGCGAATTTATAAACAATATACACAATAACTAACAATAATATATTGGCGATATTATCCAAACAGTAGTTGGGACTGTTTGGATAATGCTATTAGCCTTGGTCTGTTAATTTTCTTGGCGTGTGGCAAGTTTTTTATCATTATAATAAAATGAGTTCAATAAAAAGTATTTAATAAACGTATCAATACTAACCTGCACTCGCAGTGTCACGGGCTGAAGTCAAAGAGGTAGCACTAAGTATGTTGTCACCGCTGTTACAACCGCCTCGCAATTACGAAGGTTTACGTAAATAGCGTATTGTAATGCGTTACGACAGTTCGAATCCCGACACAGTGTTTATCCGAGTCGAATTCCCATGGAAATAGGCACACTGTGAGAGTAGTTGAGACGCACTAAAGGCGAACACTCGTTGAGCAATTCGGCTATTTAAAGATGACAATAAAACATGAGAAACGTTCACTAAAAAAAAACCCGTAAAAGCACTTAACACCGATAGTATCAAAGTTATAACACGAACTTAAAAATATATATGACGCTCAATAACCACTAAACACAAAATTTTTCGTAGTCACACTAGAATCTCACTTTTCACCGAGTGATAAGCTTCGATACGGATGGTAAATTTGCTTAAGGATGAGACGGCCTCGAAGTACAGCTACTGAGTCACTGAGATCGACAAACGGCTCAAGCGCTGGTGCGCGCGCGGCGGGCGAGGGCGCGACTGGTGATAACGTTGATAACGCGCACCTGTCCCCCCCCCGCCGGAGCCTCCCGCGCCGCGCGGTCAGCTGCCCTCACTTGACCTTTGCGTTTGCGCAGCTATTTGGTTTTCAGGTGACGAATCTTAAGGGCCCAAACACGTTGCGTTCTAGTCGGCTCTATTATCGGTTTTTTGAGTGCGTTAGCCTTAGGCTTGACTCGTGATTGTAAGGTACTGAGTTCAAACCCCGGCAGTAACGTCATCAGCGTCTTTTATTTTGTTTTTTTTATGGCATACGAAGGCAAACGAGCACGCGGGCCACCTGATGGTAAGCGGAAACTGTGACCCATAGACATTCGCATTCACAAGACCGCAATCCTAAGACTGCTAATGCGTTGCTAACCCTGAGGACTAAGATGGAATGCCTCTATGCTAGTCATTTCACCGGCTGTCTTATCCCTAAACCGGAACACAACAATGCAAACACTGCTGCTTGGCGGTAGGTTAATGGATAAGATGGTGGTGCCAACCCGCACGGACCCTGCACAAGGCCCTCCCACAAGTAACCTTGTAACTACTAAACGGCAAAACATATTTTAATAAATTATACATGGTAATATTTGTCTTATAGTACGTAGCAGTCGAGACCACCAAATAGTTGGAAACATCCAGAATGCTCATTAACATCGACGCAGCCTAAGTGATTAAAATTATTTAGGCCATCCAATGTATACATATACCGGAGCACCCACAACGCCTAATACTTGGTAACATTCAAGTCGCCGTTAGTACAGCAACGTCCAGAACGCCGAAGGCTTCTTAGCATCCTAAGTAGCCAAAAAAACGGGATACATAAGAAAATTTAACCTTATTTACCAGTTAGTAACACGAAAACAGTACCAGTATGGCATATGTCTGTCTCGCGTTTCAATTTATCACATTATTTATTGCGTGGTTAACAGGTTTTGCAATATTTAAACTACCAACTTAAACCAGGTACTTATTTATTTATTTATTTAAACTTTATTGCACAATACAAATGTAAAAAGTACAAACGGCGGACTTAATGCATAAAGGCATTCTCTACCAGTCAACCTTCATGGTTAACAGAAAGACATGGTGCAAACAGTGTTGAAATAGTACATTATTGCCTAGGCAGTGAAGCAGGCAATTGCGGACCGAGAAATACGAGGCCCGTAATTGCCGTTCCTGTCGTGGCATATATAGTGCTTTTCTCAAAAATCGAAAGATAAATATCGCATATAAACAGAAACTTCACGTGAAATAACATCACTCTTTACCGCCTTTATTTTTATGACAAGGAGAAACGCAAGCTTTTTTTAGAAAAAAAAACTCAAGCTATTCCAGACACAGATAAAAAAGTTACGTTTCAAATAAAATATGGATGTATAAGACTAGTGCCCTGATTTTATTATGGACGTTTTCACTTTTTTAAAATTTACAAACTAGAAAACAATGCAACATTGCGGGCTTGTGTAGCGAGCACGCAATGTAATTTATTTATTTATTTGGGAACTGTCTGTAAACTATGTACTTCGCGTCTCAGTATAGAGTTAGTAATGTCAACTTTTCCGGTCAATTTTGAGAAAAATGAATTAAATACCTACTTGATACTAGATACTTGACTTGATACTAGGTATCTATACGTTTCAATATTTCGTCTAGTCAGCCGTTAGTTACAATGGGTCAGTTGTTTATTAGTAAGACTGTCGAGTCTTGTTTTCTGGGTTGTAATACTCGTGTTAGGGACATTTTGTATTTTTATTTTATATTTTGTACAGTCCACCTCACAAGGTACATTTCCTCAGAGATACATTTGACATTATTTTATTTTTTACATACATACATACATTAAATCACGCCTGTTTCCCAGAGGGATAGGCAGAGACCACTTTTTTCCCACTTGCTACGATCTTGACAAATTTCTTTCGCTTCTTCAACATTCATACATCGAGTCATGCACGCACGTCGGTTTCGGGTACTTAAAATTCGGCCCTTTTCCAGTATTTTTTTTAATTTAAGCAAAATGGGCATGGGTGGTCTTTACTGCCACGTACTTTATTACGCTGACTGTACCAAAGATTTTTTTAACGTTAATGTACGTTATATATATTAGTGACAGGTTGCAAGCCCATCGTCTAACAGTACACTACAAGCCTTTATTCCCTTAGTCGCCTCTTACGACTTCCACGGGAAGACATGGAGTGTCACTATTCTAAGCCGGCAACCACACGGCATATTTAGTTTCATGACCCGGTAGGTACAAAAATAATGAATGTAAATAAAAACCTAATGCGTACTGAAACAATTATTGCGAAATATTTATTGATACACAAATCGTCAAGCAGGCGCCTTGAAATATCATTAAAACTACGATGTATTCTTAACCCCACAGTTATAAAGTTTCGATTCCAAAAGGCTCAAAATACGTCACTTCTTTTAAGTTGATTGTATTTGCGACTACTATAATGGGGGTAATTAATATACATTTACATCTTTGCAGTAACTCTCAATGATCTGTAAACAGTCCAAGCCCAGCGCCATCTATGAAACTTCCAGTAACATTGCTTCGCTAACTAGTAACGTCTGCAGAGCTGCTACATAAGCGCCATCTGTTAGATTAATGCGGTAATTCCAGAGTCTGCTCGTTGAACAACGCCATCTAGGGGAACCTGCGCTGTGAGCTTTAGCCGACGGACGCTTGATTGTATAGCGTCGGTGAAACTGTATAACCGCGTAAGTAACATTTTTAATAACGAAAAAAAAATACCTTTTTAATAAGGTAGTAAGGTTTATTTTTCTCTACCATAAGTTTGTTAGTTACGCGGTTTTGCAGTATCACCGACGATAGTTTAGTTAGGGCCAGTACACACGGACAGCATTTCAACTGCAACCCAGCTGCAAAGTGGCAGTTCCAGGGCTGTTCTGATGCAGTTGGTGCAACTGGGTTGCGTGACTAAGGAGGAGTTAGCGAATATGCAATCAGACAGAGCGACAGGATATACAGACAGACAGAGAGACAAGGAGAGCATCAGTAACAGCTTTGATTTTATACTGGGTCTTTAAGATCGTGAAAGCTGTGGTGAAGGTAGGTCAACCTCAAAACAAGATACTTCTTTACTTTATCGTTTTAAGATATTTGATCATCATAACATAATCGAATATATAAAATTCTCGTGTCACGGTGTTTGTAATTAAACTCCGCCGAAATAGCTCGACCGATTTTCATGAAGTTTTGTGTGCTTATCGGTTAGGTCTGCGAATCGGACGACATTATATTTCATCCCCCTAAATGTTAAGGATGGTCCACCCCTATTACATACATGGCAAAACAACGTTTGCCGGGTCTAGGCTTGCCAGGTGTCCGGCTTTAGCCGGACATGTTTGGCTTTTTGCGGTCGCGTCCGGCCAAATATGTACGTGTTCGGCCTGTCCGGCTTTTGTCAGGCTTTTTATAGCGATTCGTACGGTTTTTATTATAAATATTATGTCCATCTTTAAATAAATATCGAATATGCATATACTGGTACACTCCATCTTCGATCTCATCCTTACTTTACATCACCTATATAAATACTTTTTTCAATAACCCAGCTGTAAAAACATTATGTTTGGCAATAAAAAAAACATGTCCGGCTTTTAGGGCAAAATGTCCGGCCTTAAATAGGGTGCAGTCCGGCCTTTGCATTTTATGGCCTGGCAACCCTAGCCGGGTCAGCTATATCGTATAATATTGGTTTCTTACATCCGTGGCTGTAAAGCGACATGGTACAAAATTATACAAAGGTTTGTGTGGCTACGTATCATAAGTATTTTAATAACCAAATGTTTCGTAAACCGTTTAACTTTCCGGCCTTTTGATAATCGTGTTTATCAATGTGGATAAGCTCGAATAACACACCTGTCACTTTCTAACCAGTGTGTAAGTGCGAATGTGTCGGAAGTTTCCGTAATAAAACTATAAGAATAATAACAACAAAAATCAAGCTGCAATACATACATACATACATAAACTCACGCCTTCATTCCCAGAGTGGGGTAGGCAGAGCTACAGAATTACCAAGCACTCGTAAATAAGTTGTTGATAATTCTGTAACCACGTTTTGCACAATCAGGCTAAGATGTTTACCAGTGTATTAGTGACAGGTGCAATAAACCCTTTCAAAATGAAAAATGATGAAATCAGTGATTGTCATAGCCCGTCGACTTATTTTTTTTAATTTTTACATGCATCTTTAGACACAAGATTAGCAAATCAATTTCCATAAAGACGAGTCGAGACATAAGCATTTTTTTCTAATTATTTACATGGCAACAATTTGACCTATGAAAAAAGCTTTTCACATTATGCGTACCTATCCAGTCGTTATGCATTTCGTGCTACCAGCTAGGAGGAGGAATATATAATACGGGCACTGGATTGTAAAGGTCTAAATATACGAGCAATAAAAATTTGAAAAGTGGTTTGCTATCTCACTTTAACAATTTTTCCGTCTTTTTCTAACTTAAGAGAGAAAGACGTAGTCTCAACCTCGCTTTAGATTGTGGTGTTTTAGAAGAGATTTTGAAGTGTGACAAAATTTGACAAAATATTGTCATTTGACATGACAGACGGATAACGAAAGCTATTAGTTCCGAAATCTAAGCAATTTTTTTGGAATAACTTCAGACATAAAGATGGTTGGCTCTTAGTGGTGATAATGTGTCTCCATGCACTCTTAGTGCATGCTCACTGATAAGACATTGGCAAATTGTTCCACCAAACCAATTGATGTGTAAAAGGTGCTAAAATTGTTAGTGTTTATAATTATCAACAGTCGAAATTGGTATGTAATATGCATGCGTTCTATAATTATATGCTCGTAGCGAGCTTTCTGCTGCTGGGGCCAGAGCGTGTGTACACGCGATATTACTTTGAACCCGTAGTGTACCAGGCCGAGTTAGGCCAATTCCCATATCATGTTGATTTAAAATCGCTCCCAACACCGAACGACAAGAACTACTCAGTATTCTGCGCTGGAGCGTTAATAGGCACTAATAAGGTACTAACGTTACCGTCCTGCCTCGTCAAAGGCGGGATCAGTGATGGCAACGATACGAAACGATTAATCGACGTGACGGGCATATACGTTGTGGCATCGACGTTACGTAGATATGAGACTTTCGAGGAAAACAGCGACTCACAGTGGCGACAGATAGCCTCTATACTGCTATCTAAAGACCTGGTCGTCGCCATTGCGTACACATGCAAACACTTCGTTCTGAACGAGTACGTTGATACCATCCCGTACGCCTCGCAATATATGGAAGGTAACGGCGAACGGTGCGTATTAGCGGGCTACGCTGTGAGACTGGGTGATGGTAAATCCGATAACTTGACGTATGGTAATTTAACCTCCATTTCTGAGAATGAGTTTAGCGTTGATGGTATTGATTCTAACAAAACCATGTATGCCAAATATGGGCCTGGGGCTCGCAAGTATCCTGGCTCTGCCCTGGTTTGTTTTAACACGTCGGACCCCAACGAAGGACCGAGGGGGGTGATGGCTGGAATGTGTATCGGACATGAGTGGCAAGGCAAAAGCGATTTTATTAGACTATCCTATTACTACGATTTTGTTAACAACACATCTACGAATATAAAAGAAATTGTATTTAAGTACTGCTTACTTGTGACATTATGCGAGAAACTTTTCATGACTTAATTTTAAATGATAAGGGAGCTGTTTTACTTCCCAGAGTAAAACAATCTGCCAGTTTAAATCGTTTTCCTTAAATAGAAAAATGCCGATATTCAAAATGACAAAATTTTACATGGCAACCGTTTTAAGTTTTGTGTACGTATCATTTAAATTTAATAAAAAGTATTGGTTAAGTATAGAAGTTTTGTGTATCATTTATTTAAGCGTTTGTTTGTCTACATTTTGGTTTTGAAGTTTAATGTGAAAATCCCTTTATCTAATTTATAATTAAATACCAATGATTTATCTCAAAATAAAATTGGAATCATGGTAAAAATGTGTTTTATTATTGATAAAAAGCTTGAAATTACACTTAATGGGGATGTTGCTCTATGGAAATGTAATTTCACACACCACACACCTTTTCAATGCAATGAATCGACACCTTTGGACCAGGGATTGTAAAACCGGTGAAATTGAATACCTGTATATACATTGTCAAACGATTACCGCTAAAATAATAATACCTATATTCGAGTTAGAGGTAATGTTGTCATTCCGCTTTTGTCTTTTTCACTATGTATGCACTATTTACAGTATTCTTTACCTCTATTTAATATCGGTATTCGTTGCTCTTGATAGATAAGGTGTGTGTGTTTGTTTATTCGCCTTTCTGTAATAATTTAATAAAGTAGCTAAAAGCCACACGAAAAAGAAAGATTTCGTATTTATATAAAAATATCTAAAATGGGCCGCGGACGGAAAAGAAAAAGACAAACCGATCATATGACAGAATGGTAATCTTTTCGTTGATTGTCATAATTCAAAATTAAAAAACTTGCTTGTTTGGACACTGACAGGTATTACCGGTAATGGGTTTATTGGTAAAGTATCAAATAGAGGTAATGTTGTCAATTGTCGAAACCGCTATTACATTTCAATACCGGTTTTGATTATACCGCTTATTAGAGCTTTAGTGATATAAATACCAAAATGCAATTATAACCGGTTATACCTTATTTAAAACCGGTAGTAAGAATACCGGTAACGATCCCTGCTTTGGACTGCAATGTGTCAAGTATATAATTTTCTATTAAAACTTGCCAAGTTACATCATTAAAAAGTACTGAAAATAATAAATGTTATCAGGAAACTGCTAAAAAAACCGGTGTGCGTTTCTCTGACTATTATTATTTTAGATATTTCTATGTAACGTGATACTTATTCAAAATTTACCTTAAAAACTGCTGGAAATCAAGTGTCCATTCCTATAACTATTTATGATTTGAGGTATTTTTATGGAACTTGGTACTTATTCAGATCTCACTTCTTTTATAGGCGAAGCATTCCCATAGTAGCGAACTTGGCAGCCTTTCACATTTATGTTTTTGATGGGATTTCATTTATTTTTGTTAGGTGTAGGTTCTTTTTTTTTTATCACTTTTGCTTTAGGAAATGTCTCATTCCACTTAGGTATGTACTTTATACTATACCCTTTATACTAAGCATCTAATTATTTTTTCTACGCTTGCGTGGCACTGTCTGCTTTTTCGTTTTGTAATTTAGTATACTGTCTTGTACAGCTGACACGCTAGAGCGCATTGCCCATTCAATATCTTGGATTTTTTTTACACGTTTTCTGTTAACTGATAAACTTGCCAAGTCAAGGCGGTATAATGTACGTAGTCGGTTATATTCTATAATAGAACTTTCTTGAGCCTTCATTTGGCTACATTTGCAACCAAACGTAAAGCATCAGCTTTCAAATAAAAAATATCATCAAAATTGGTTCACCCAGTCAAAAGAGGTAACAAATATTTAAAAAAAAACAGACTAATTGAGAACCTCCTCCTTTTTTCAAGTCGTTTACATACATACATACATACATACATACATACATACATACATACATACATAAACTCACGCCTTCGTTCCCAGAGAGGGGTAGGCAGAGCTAAAGAATTACCTACAACTCTAAAACTTGTTGACAATTCTGTAACCACATTTTGCACAATAGGGCTAAGATGTTTCCCAGTGTATTAGTGACAGGTTGCAAGCCCATTGCCTAACAGTACTACAAGCCTTTATTCCTTTAGTCGCCCCTTACGACATCCACGGGAAGACATGGAGTGGCACTATTCTAACCCGGAAACCACACGGGAAAGAAACAAATATTGATTGGGTTAAAACAAGTTTATTATACAAACATTATAGTTACCAGTATGCGCTTGCATCCAGTTTCCAAGATAAATATTCTCTTGGATACATTTTTGACTTCATCAATATTTCATTTTCACGTATTTTGTCTAATCACATCATTGCCATACATTTCTGGCACAGCATAAAAATAAAGCAGTACAAGCACAAGTTACCTTTTGTATTCGTTGATTTATTTGTAATGAAGTCGTAGAAACTTGATACCCGTGCGAATTTCGGCCCGCAATGTGGTTTTGTCTCGACTTTGGAATAATCTGCATTATGATCAACAATGCTAGCATAGCAATATCCCTCATTCACATTGACGCCAACTATAAGCCCATTCTTGCTCTGAGCAGGGTCGGTGGTGTTCCAACAGATCAGAGCCCCGCCAATGTCCTTCCAAACGTCTGGCGTTTCAGTGATAATAAACTTTAACCCATCGCTATGTAACGTATCATTCAGGATTGTTATATTTTCGAACATCAGGTCATTACTCATTGGTTGGTGTTCAAGAGGCGATGGTCTCAATACATATCCCGAGATCATACAGTCGGCTCCGACAGCAGCGTAGTCTTTCTTTATCGAGGCATACGGCAATACCGCCACATTCTTATTGAGTCCGAATTTTGTCACAGTGTACACAACTGCAATGTTTGTTTTTTCGGCGTTATAGTTTTTCGGCAAAGACACCGATTTTATTTTGCGCCACTGCGTCCCCGGCTCCGTGAAGGCGATTCGTTGTTTCAGACCACCAGCAACCACGTAGTGCCCGACGGTGGCAATGTATTTGTCGCCCTCTTTAAAAGATCTCCCGCAATTTTTTCCCTCGATGATGACGCATTGGGGGAGTGTGAGTACCTTGTTGGCGCCTATCAGAGCGCCGCCGCATAAACTCTCATATTCGGTTGGGATCTGACTCCGACATCTGAAATCTACCCGAAATGGAAGAGTACCAAGTTTTGCGGTCCCGTTTCTTTCAATATCCTTTTCCTCGGCATTATCCCCCACTAGGAGAGCCATCACGCACATTAAGCGGACCAAGTTATTTAATTCACACATTTTTCATCAATTACTACGATTTCAATTTTTATAGTTACATTCGAAGAATTTTTCCTCTTTTACCTTTTTTTTAGTTTTGGCTTTTTGGATTGATTTCGCCAATTTTACATGGCTAAATAAATAAAATAAACCGGACAAAACCCAATTGCCCCCCCCCGAAAGCTGACACCATTTTACCTTAGTCGCTTAGAAGTATGTCAAGAAGGGTTTTTTCTTTAAAAATATCTGGAGGAAAAAGTTTAAGGCCGCAACAATACTACCCTGCTACGGAGAAAAGTCACAAGCGCAATTAATTTGAAGATGCATATTGAACTCTCAGTAGTTATGATAAGGTTGGAACTGCAATACAATTATTATAGTAGATGTGCCTTTTTTCCGTAGGAGATCAGACGACTTGCTATTGACACTATCATTTAGTATAGTGTGTTACCAGCATGAGGGTTTTCCTTGATATAGAGTTACAATGGACAACTCCTCAGAATAAGAAAAAATTGTATTCACTTTTTTTCCAACAAAAAATAAATGGCATATACCTACACTGTTAAACATCTTAGCCTAATTGTACAAATTGTGGTTACAGAGTTATCAACAAGTTTTGGAGTTGTTGGTAATTCTGTAGCTCTGCCTACCCCACTCTGGGAATGTAGGCGTGAAGGTATATGTATGTATGTAAATAAATGGCAAGCAATGTACACTTCGCATTAAAATTAATAAGTAAAGTCACGTGACCAAACTAATACTTGTTGTTTTTAAAAGTGACCATAGCAGCCCCATTTGACGTCTGATAAACTTAGTTCTGTCCTTTTCTCTCGCTTTGCTTACAAATGGAGAAAGAGTGTGACGGAGTCCTTCAATTCTTCGGTCAAGCGTGAGCGTGCGTTACGTTTCACTGCTCCTGCGCTCTGACATATTGACTATGGCTCAGACCATTCGATAATTTTCGGTATGTAAAATTATTTGGTTTTAGGATTCATGAAGTATCTTTAGAATTCCTTTTTGGATTGTTTTAGATACGTTTTGATTTTTTTGAAACAGTGAACGTGCATTACCGGCAATTCTGTCAAATTCAAGGAGAATTAATAACTCTCTATATTTCGCCCCTGTACCAATGTATGCCTTGTACCAAGATAAAAAGATAAAAGATACATACATACATACCTTCACGCCTGTAATCCCAGAGAGGGGTAGGCAGAGCTACAGAATTACAACTTCAAAAAATTGTTGACAAAAGATAAAAGATGTTTATTCAGTAAGTAGTCCGCACGGGCACTTTTACACGTCAAAAATCTACCAGCGCTTCACAAGAGACCACTGCTGAGAAGAAACGCCGCAAGAAACTCAACAGTCAGTCGTTTTTTAAATATTGCTAATGATATTATACAATAATAAACTTAACCTAGCAGTATGTACAACAATGAATCTCACATAAAATCAAAAATTAATATATTCATGCGTAGTTGAGCAGGAAAATGTGTCAAAACTCAGAATTGTCATAAAACTAATAATAAGTAACAGTAATAAAAAAAATAGAAATTAAGTATACAAGTTATACTCACCTGTGACGGTGCAAGACAACCTGCATAAAAGTTTCGATACATTCTCCTACAAAAACCGTGTCCCTAAGTTAATATTAAGTTATTTAGGTATTTAGTTCAGGCCAAGCATTTTTATCTGATAGATAGTCCTCGACCCTATAGTAAGCTTTTGACATCAACGACTTTTTCAAGTGGGTTTTAAGTACTGCAAATGGTAAGTATAGATGTCGATAGAATAGTTGATATTTAATTAAGCACTAGGAAATGTGCATTTTTGCTTCCGTCATCCGGGCTTTGATTAATGAGTCATTATACAACTACAACCTAAATATTTGGCATACACACACACAGCCGAGTGACCAATGAAGATAAACACAGATAAACTGTCTCTGTCGTGCACATGAGACTCTTATGTAAAATCTATATTCATCTCTCTCTATATTATCTCACTTCTGTCTTTAATGGGCAATTAAGTGTGTGGCTGTTTTGTTTAGTTGTTCGTTGTGCAAAAACCACGACGTTTTGATTAAATAGTCGTTTTGCAATTTTAGTTTTTTTTTTTTTATGCGTGTATTGAAATATGCTGAAGTATAAAAATGTCCACTTGAATAATTTGGTCAAAGTATAAAAATGTGCACATATATGTATATTAGACGACGTATAAAGATGTTACGACAATGGAATATAAGGAAATATGCCGAAGTATAAAAATGTCCAATTGAATAATTTTGTCGCAGTGTATTTTTGATAGACGCAACTCCGACATTCCATTCGATAAAACTTATGAGAAATATTTGATACAAGTGATGGTAGAAGAAATTTTACCGATGGAGCTTATTAACAAAATTGTCGCCTTCAAATTGCAACACCTACAAGTCCTACAACATGTTGGCACGGTATGAATGAACTTTTAACTTGATTTGATACTTTGAGAGTAGTCATTTAGCTATATTTCGACTTAATATGACTTAGACGTTTTGAAGTATTGGCTTTCTTACACTTAGACTAATTTATGTTTTAAAGGTAGACATTTTTATACTTCGGCATATTTCCTTATAGTCAATACACGCATAAATCAGAAAAAAAACTAAAAAAATGGACTATATTATACACAATCATTAAAACCGGGCAAGAGCATGTCGAACCATGCTCAATGTAGATGTTCCAAATTAGACCTCGCGACAAACTTAACTTTGCCGTTGGAAAACTGGTATCCCAATACATCGACACAGGTCGCGGTCAGTTTACCAACACCGCAAATAAGTTTTCGGTAGGTATACACATTTAAACCGTTTGTAACTCAAGGACCACTGAAGTCTACCTAAAGTCGAGTCCGGAATTAGGCGAACTAACTTGACAGCCGAAAATGTTGCCAGACATAGGAAAAAATAAATAGTGATAGGTTTATGTCGACACAAATATGTCGATATAACCTTGTGCCTTCTATAAATCTGATTATATTTATATTTTATCAAGTAATTGTCGTCGAAACTTTCACACTCATACATACTTGCCCAATAGGGAAAAACTACAGCAATTTTTACGATATAATATGATCTGAAGGATGTACTGTTTAAAGAAGATATTTACGATACTTACTCCTCAAATTAGGAATAAAATACAAAAATAATGCTGACATTACAACAGGCCATTGTGATCCTTTTAGGTGGCTTCCAAATTATTAGTTAGATTCCAAACACAATAATAATGATAAACTAGACTTTTTAAATATCGATATTAACAGCACTAGCCAAACTGTAGCAACATTAGTGTACAATGAACTGTCAAGTTAGTTCGCCTAATTCCGGACTCGACTATAGTAGTGATGGATTTCCTATTCAATTCATTATAAATATGGTCTTTAATTCAAGATATTTTTCAGATGTTTAGTATTTGTTGTTTTGGCTGTAGTGGGGGGGGGGACACTTGACTCTAACAACATTGTTAAGATAAACCCGCAATATTTTTGAAAGACCTATAAAACGACACCCCACACTATGGGGTAGACAAGAAAAAAAAAACATCCCCATATTACGTAGAGGTACTTGTTTACGCAAAAAAAAACACGATTTTATTTTACCACTTTGTTGGCGTGACTAATATGTATATTTATGCCAAATTACAGCTTTTAAGTACTAAGAGTCTCTGAGCTAGGGCTCACTTGATGTTAAAAATTGCTTTGAATGATGTTTGAATGTATGAAATTTTGTTTTTGAACATTTTATTTTACCGCGTAATTTAAATGTATAACAATGCCACGTTACAGACAGAAGGATATACGAAACTATAGGTGTTCCTTGTTGACTACGGATCCTAAAAAAGCTAAAAGAAATCCCTTAGCGTTCTGAAATCAAGCGACGCGCTGAAATACGTGTAATTTGTATAACTTAGAAATTTGTTACTGATCTAATATGCACACGTAAAATAAAAATAAATCGTCCGTTTCTTTGACAATGGTAATAGGATTTGCAGCCAAAGTGTTTTTTAAAAATAAAAAACGAAACAATCATGCAACATAGGTAAGCGCCTGTAAAATTTCGGAGAGCAATTTAGCAGATAAAGTGTTTTGCAGTGTGTATTTATTTCCAGATTTGCGTTCGTCTTTAAATGAAAAATGTACAGTTTTTTTATAATTCATACCTTCCTTCGAGAAACTTTCATGTAAAAAGTTGCCAAGACGACTTAAAGCTCTCACTGTCATAATAATACACACACACACACACACATACCTTCACGCCTTCATTCCCAGAGTGGGGTAGGCAGAGCTACAGAATTACCAATCACTACATAGTATAAAACAAAGTCGCTTGCGCTGTCTGTCCCTATGTATGCTTAAATCTTTAAAACTACGCAACGGATTTTGATGCGGTTTTTTTTAATAGATAGAGTGATTCTTAAGGAAGGTTTATATGTATAATACATTCCACGCGGGCGAAGCCGCGGGCGGGTCGCTAGTTTATAATAATAATAATTAAATATCAGGGGACAATGTCACACCAATTGACCTAGTTCCAATTTAAGCTCTAGGCTTGTATTATGGGTACTAGACAACGATATAAGTACTTATATAGAGAAAAATATACTTAAATACATAGTAAACATCCATGACTCAGGAACCAATATTCGCGCTCAACACACAAATATCTGCCCTTACCGGGATTTGAACCCAGGACCGCTAGCTTCGTAGGCAGGGTCACTACCAACTAGGCCAGTGGTTTGCGCTAGTAGGGCCTTAAATGAGTTATCTAAACAGATAAACATTGGACCCGATTCTACAGTGGCCTCTAAACTTCCTAATTTTATTTAGGTGTCGCTAAACCACTTCGCTATTCTATGAGCAGCTGTCATAATCAAATGACAGCGCCATGACAGCGCTAATTTGAATCTGACGCTTCTTATTTTAGGCGGTCTTATACAAGTGTCAGCTTGACATTCTGGAATAGCATGGTTAAATCTGCCGTCTAAACTAAAATTTAGTTTTAGGCTATTTAAGGGGTGTGAACGTAGAATCGGGTCCAATGATGTGTTTAACATGAATATGCAAACTGTGACGCGTAAATTAGCAGATGATTTCTTCAAGTGAGCACTTCCTTTCTTTTCTTTACTAATTCTGATATTCCGTTGTACAAACGGAGACGAGCTGTAGGTAGGCCTCCAACAAGATGGAGTGACGACCGTGTAAGGATCGCGGGAACGCGGTGCATGCGAAAAGCACAAGACCGGTATGAGTGGAGAGCCTTGGGGGAGGCCTGTGTCCAGCAGTGGACGTTTTTCGGCTGACATGATGATGATGATGATGAATGCCCATTTGTGAACTTTCCTGTTAAGACCTTTTCTTACCGGTGTATTAATTGGGGTTAACTAGTCTCATTTCGTCTAAAAAGCAACTGGTCTATGCAGTAACTCGTCTAATAAGCATTTCGTCTAAACAGGTAATTCTCATGTCGTCTAAATTGCAAATGGCCTAACTAGCAAGTGGTCTAACTATCATAACCTCGTCCTGCCCAGTGTTCTTAAATAAAGGACACATTCGATTTAGTAGTTTCTGCCCGGAAAATCAAATTTTATATGTAAAATTGTCCTTTATAGAGGACATTGGGCAGAAACCGGAAGTAATGAAAAAATGCTTAGGCAGGACGAGGATAAATATGAGGTAGATTTAGGTTATGTTTGTTTTACAGCAGGCCAAAAGGGCCAAACCACCTAGAAATAGGAGCTCTTACTCTTACTTCAAAACAATTAGAGAGTGTCGACGGAGTTCCGCTTACGCGGAGCTCCTATTTCTGGGTGGTTTGGCCCTCCGGGCCTGCTTACCGTACGTAACCGGTGACAGGTTTGATAATAGCTCTTATTTGCTTGCCAGTAATGGCGGCTGAAGTCATAACAATACCATAACAGATTAACTACGATATCGTTGTTACCGCCCAGAATACCGGTAGGTACCGCAGGCCTATTGCCTAACGCACTCGCAATCGCTATCGACCTCAAAGCGGAACAATTGACAACAATTCATTTTGTGCTAAGGTAGTAAAATAAAATACCGTTTCTAGATTTTACACTGCTGATTACAGTAAAAATATCTTTGGATTTTTTGATGCAGTAGTTTTTTTATTTTTAGGAAAAACAGTAATAAAAGTTGGATTTTGAATGTTAGGAATACACTTATAGTGCCCTTAGTCCATTTATTAACAAAGGAATTCAAAAAAATATACAACTGTCATGTTCATTTTTTATCTGTCTGACGGATTACTTGATTCTAACGACACGCTTTCGATTCTACTCAAAATAGTTTATTTATTTTAATAGCGTCTACAAATTACGTAAGTAACTAATTCAATTACGCAAAATAACAAATTTGTGAACGAACGGCAGCGAATGAGTGACATGACATGACAGTCAGTTTTGTTTCTGTTTAAAGTTACTTTTTTTATTTTATATCAGGCTAAGATCACGACATCAGTATTCCTAACTTTGTATATACGGTCTTTTGAATGACTATTACTTTAATAAATTATTGTCTAATTTAAGTTAAATAAAGAAAAACCAAGAAATACGGGTAGAAATAAAGAAATACAAAAAAACAATAATGCTTTTTTTTTTTTAAATGTTGTCAATTGTTTTCATTCGAGGACTATCTAACAGATAAAAATGCTTGGCCTAAACTAAACACCTAAATAACGTAATAATAACTTAGTCATAAAAATATGTAAGCATTGTATATTGTCTAGGGGACACGGTTTCTGTAGGAGAATGTATCGAAACTGTTATGCAGGTTGTCTTGCACCGTCACAGGTACGAGTAAGTACCTATACCTTGTATAATTTCAATTTTTTTTATTACTGTTACTTATTCGTTTCATGACAATTCTGAGTTTTGACACATTTTCCTGCTCAACTACGCATGAATATATAAATTTTTGGTTTTGCGTGAGATTCATTGTTTTATATCATGCTAGGTTAAGTTTATTATTATATAATATCATTAGCAATATTTAAAAAAACGACTGACTGTTGAGTTTCTTGCGGCGTTTCTTCTCAACAGTGGTCTCTTGCGAAGCGCTGGTAGATTTTTGACGTGTAAAAGTGCCCGTGCGGCCTACTTACTGAATAAACATCTTCTTTTTTTTCTATCATTTTGTATGCAGACACGCCTTCGATTTCCAAAACGAAAACGACTGCAAAAAAAAAACCTGTGTACCAATTAGTTTTACAATTATTATAATATCATTGTTATATTTTTATATGATAACAAATATTTACTTGACCTGTAGCTAAATGTGTTGCTAAGCGCAAAACTCGAGAACGGCTGAACCTTTTTTGTTGTGTTCGTCATTGTCAGGACAAGGTTATTATGAAAGCAAATTGAAAAATCCACCGGGGAAGTCAGAAATTTGCAGCGGGGCGAAGCCGCTGGCGGGCCGCTAGTTATTATCAATAAATTGAACTATGGACTACGTAACGTTGACAGTACAACATGTCAAAGGCTACTCTTTCACCGCGTAACGCCGGGTAGATTCCACACAATTTGACACCTGTTGTCAATGTCTTCCTTTTAACGTGGCTCCGTTACAGTCAGTTTACATAAATTTCTGTCAAAAGTGTCATTTTTGCAACAGTTGTTGGCGACCATTTTTGTTTTTGTTGATTATCTGCTTATTTAGACCTGAAAAATGAGCCCTAGCACGGTGGGTTTGCGGTAAGTATAACGGAGACTCTGTTATGACCTTCTGACTCCAAAATCAGATCAAATCAATGGCATAATAATATGCCATTGTCATCCAATTTACACATGTATGCTTTTCATATCAATACATACATTGCAAGTTAAATTAAAGCTTGTAAAATAGTGATTGACAATACTATAACAAACGGGAAAAGGACAGTTTATAAAAAAGCTAATTTGACACTTATAAAAAGGAAAAGATAAAATATGTTTATTCAGTAAGTAGGCCGCACGGGCACTTGTACACGTCATATAAGCGGCCGTAGTTTTTTTTTACAATACCATTTACATAAATACATACATAAACTCACGCCTTCATTCCCAGACGGTAGGCAGAGCTAAAGCATTACCAACAAGTCTTAAAACTTCTTTATAATTCTGTAACCTCATTTTGCACATGTAGGCTAAGATGTTTCCCAGTGTATTAGTGGCAGGTTGCAAGCCCATCGCCTAACAGTACTACAAGCCTTTATTCCCTTAAGTCACTATTCTAACCATTAAACCTTAACCATACCATTTCAAAATCCTTTCCCTAATAAACGAAGTCTCAACAAGGCGTTTCATATCAGCATATGTATACCCAGCTTTAACGAATCACTCGCACGCCATCTATCGAAGAAATAGCGTTCCTTGTTCTTATATAGGTCGGATCGGCGCACGCGTCAGCTATATTTAGCGACCGAGGGAGCAGTCGCTTGCCCGATCCACACGCGTCGCTTCTTAACTACAAGGTATTGTGCCAATTTGTTTGCAAAGCGGTTTTTTTGTTGCTGATATTTATGTGGTGATAATAAAATGATGTGCTTTTAGAGAATTGTGAAGCGCTGCTAAAATCGTGTCTAGAATCCATAAAAATGTAGCTCCGTGCGATATTGTTTCCAGCCCCTCAATCAAGTCCGATTTCCGCGATTTTTCAATATGTTGTAGTTATTATAAATAACTAAATATGTACGTTTCCGTTTTGTTTTTTAAATTTGTGTCATTCTAAGAAATATTTTCTGGCACAGACATAGTTTTTAATTATATTTACAACATATTCAAAAATCAGATTTTGTTGGCAATTTTTACCTTCACAATTCTCTTAATCTGTGAAAACAAAAGCACTCTCTCACAGCGATTTTTCCTTATTCGTCATTCTTCATGTAGCCATTTTTATAAAGCGTTTTTTTATTCGCGTTCGTTTTCTTCGCATATTTTCGCATAGCTCCTATTTCTGGGTCAATTTGGCCCTCCGGGCCTGTTATAAAAACGAACCTAACCTAGCCTACAGCTACGTATAACGATGTAAATTTGCGATTGGGAAAAAATGCGATAACTATAGTCACCGTAATTAAAAAAAATAATTGCGATCATCAAAGAAGGCGGTTTAGAAATTCTTTTTTGTAAATGATCTACAAGTAACAAACCATTTTTATTAAATGATAGCATTACAGCAATTGTATTTTCGCAGTAGCGCTACTTCCTAATATACTCGTCTAATTGTATCAGTCGTCAATTGCCATATGCGTTACTGTATGCATGTACCACACGATCTTATAAATGCATTGTGTTATTGGTTGTCAAGAGATGTGCTCGTTGATATAACAGTTTTATCTCGTCTTTCTGGAAGGAATTAGGTTAGTTGTTTGATTTTCTATCGCGAACATTTATTTATAACAGCTTGCAGCAAGATTTAAAGTTCAATTCGATTTTTTATTTAATAAATGCTGTAGAATACTCTATTTATTGATTTAATGAATTAGTTAATCGCCATTTAAAATGTCACAAGGCAGGCGGAAGCAAATACGTCCCTTACTTTCTCAACCTTTATCTGATCCAATAATTTCATAGGAAAGTAGTCTTTATAAACATCGCGAGTCGCAAGAGGTTGGGAAAGTAAAGGGACGAATAGTAAGCCCAGTTAGCCGGAATAATAGATCTAGCCAAGATGCAAACGCCAATAATGTTTCTGTTTTGTATTGCCTTGAATTGTAGGAAGTCGATATTTGACGACGCGCTGGCCTAGTTGGTAGTGACCCTGCCTACGAAGCTAGCGGTCCTGGGGTCAAATCCCGGTAAGGGCAGATATTTGTGTGATGAGCGGGAATGTTATCCATGTTTTTTATGTATTCAAGTATATATTTCTGTATATAAGTATATTTATATCGTCGTCTACTAAACATAGTACAAGCCTAGCTTAGGTCAATTGGTGTGACATCGTCCCTTGATATTTATTATTATTAGGTTTTTTACAATAAGTTTTATACAATACTTATCAAAAAAAAACATTATTAAAATTCTAACCCACGGGGGCCGCCGGCAGCGGGGCAGGGCTCAAGCTACCGGTGGTTAGGGCTGCAGATAGAGGAACCTCCTCCCAATGCGTGCCGTGTCGAGGAGTACTGCCTTCTGTACCTGGCTTTTGATCCAGCCATCTAGCGAGAGTCTCTTGAGGTGTTGGTCGAAACTCTTCGCTATAAGACCGTTTGCCGAAACAAATATCTGGACAATGATCGTCGAGTCAACATCCCACATAACGGTCACCTCGTGAGCCAAGTCAAGGTAGTTACTTGCGGAGCTTGTCCTTCTCGGCGAGGTTTTTGTCTTACGGGATGGTGACGTCGACGCACTGTCCGGCGTTGAGATAGATCTGTCAACACGACAGCAGGCTTATTGGCGACAATTAGTCCTGTTCGTGATGACAAATTGATCCCAATAGATCGTAGCACGACCATTCTCGAGAACTAGCCCCGGTGTGTACTTACAGTAGGGCACTTCAGTCTCAACAAGACCATATACTTGTGGGAGGACCTTGTGCAGGGTCCGTCCGGGTTGGTACCACCATCTTATCCATTACCCTACCGCCAAACAGCAGTGTTCGCATTGTTGTGTTCCGGTTTGGGGATAAGACAGCCGGTGAAATGACTAGCATAGAGGCATTCCATCTTAGTCCTCAGGGATAGCAACGCATTTGAAGTCTTGTGAATGCGAATGTCTATGGGTCACAGTTTCCACTTACCATTATACCAAAGAGCCATTCGTTCTTTATATAATCTAAACTCCCGTGATTCCTTAAGAGTACTATTTAAAGAAATTAATATTTTGACAGTAGCATCACAATTTATTTATGAGAATATTATTTAAGTCATTAAAAATCAAGACTCTTTTGTTAAGAATTGTGATGTACATAATTTGAATACAAGAAATAAAAATAAAATTGCTATTAAAAAGGTTTATCAGGTTTTAAAGGTTAATCATTTGTAGGTCAATGCATCCTTTTCTTTAATAAATTACCTGACGTTGTTTTAAAGTTACCATTTCCAGTACTTAAAACTTACTTGAAAAAGTCGTTGATGTCTAAAGCTTACTATAGGGTCGAAGACTATCTAACAGATAAAAATGCTTGGCCAACACCTAAATAATTTAATAATAACTTAGCCATAAAAATATGTAAATATTGTATATTGTCTAGGGGACACGGTTTCTGTAGGAGAATGTATCGAAACTGTTATGCAGGTTGTCTTGCACCGTCACAGGTACGAGTAAGTACCTATACCTTGTATAATTTCAATTTTTTTTATTACTGTTACTTATTCGTTTCATGACAATTCTGAGTTTTGACACATTTTCCTGCTCAACTACGCATGCATATATATTTTTTTGGTGTTATGTGAGATTCATTGTTTTATATAATGCTAGGTTAAGTTTATTATTGTATAATTATCATTAGCAATATTTAAAAAACGACTGACTGTTGAGTTTCTTGCGGCGTTTCTTCTCAGCAGTGTTCTCTTGCGAAGCGCTGGTAGATTTTTGACGTGTAAAAGTGCCCGTGCGGCCTACTTACTGAATAAACATCTTTTATATTTTTTTATCTTTTACCATCAGGTGGCCTGTGTGCTCGTTTGCCTTCACATGCAATAAAAAAAAATGTTGAAGACAAAGTTGCTGATGAATGATCCTGGCTACGTTATGTCTGTGCAAGTACTCGCCGTTAGCCAAATGCGAACCACCGGAAATTATTAAGAGACTCGCCGGGGCAACCGCACCCCTCAGAATATATTTCCGGTAATTGTTCCTCATTATGACCTCGTAAGCAATAGCACAGACAAAATATTCGGCTTCCCCAATGAGGTCACCTAACCACAGACAATTCACGGACCCTAAAAGTTTCATGCGACCTGACACCAGATGTCTATCAAATACTTAAAGGGGTTTGGGTAAAAATTATGGCATCCATTCAATATAAATATACGTGTATTTTGTAATCACCATAAATCGGGGTTTTCGGTGCGGTAATGATTTAAGAAAGAGTAGATATCAACAGATAGGTAATCTGAGAAAATATCATATTATGCCTAATGACTAACTACCTCTCTGCGAATTGCTAACACTATGAAACAAGTTTATTTTAACTCATATAGTACTATGCAGTAGGTACATTTAGTAGTTGACACGATTTTCAAAATAAACTATTAATGTTTTTTCAATATTTGGAACAGTTCATCTGCGACGTCTTGCTGTAAATATCATCCATTTCAATGAACTGAACGATCTCTCTAAGTCGGCAGTTGTAATAGGAGCATATTTCATTTTTTTCGATCGCATTTCTATTTCCTTTTAAAAATTCGTTCATAGTTTTTCGACATTTCTTTTATAAAATACTTTTTTGTTCAATTAATTTTTCATTAGGTAGAAACCTAGAGTAAAATTCTGTAAAAATAAATAAATTGTAAATCTTTGGCTTATGTCAAACATTCCCGCACCGAAAACCCCATTGCATGTAATAAGTGCCTTAAGTGAATCGGAGCCGAGATATTTGAATATTTATACTGTGGTGTAGGGGAGACCGGGGACAATTGAAACGATTTGACTTTGACTGCCTGTTGCCGTTTTATTTTTAAAGTTAGAAAGATGTTTGCCATAATTATTTCAAGGTTAGTTATCTGGTTCCTAAATAAAGTATATTTGGTAAGTCTATCATTAATAGTTATTTTACAATAATGTAATAAAGAGAATGGGGGAATGTGGTTCAATTGACCTGACACCGTTGTTAATTGAAACACTATGTAAGGTCAATTGAAACACCGTAATATCTTTGACACAATGAAAGTAATGTTATCAGTCCTACTCGTTTTCATCGCTATATTGGTATATAATACGACCATCAAAAGTTCACAAGCATAACATAAACATATCGTCATTTATAAGCATCAGAAAATCTCGATCATCAAACGCAGATAAAAAAAAATATATGACTTGTAGCTTTCTTTGTTGCTGGCTACCTTATACATAAAGCTTAATAGAAAATAGTTTGAATGTTATAATAAGCTATAATGATATGGAATTGTGTTAAAAATACATAATTATACTACATACAAAAATGCTTGTTTCAATCATAACAGTGTTTCAATTATAACTTAATGAATGGATAAACTTGAAACGTCGGGATTTTAAATAATATACACAATATAATCGGTTAAGATCGTTTTATTATAAAACAAAAACAGTTACAATAAAAATAATACCACGGCTACTTATATGCCGAATTAAAATAAAATCAAAAACGTAATTCCTCTTGCATGTAGTTGTAACACATCAGCTGTATAGACTGTTCGACATTCTATATTTGAAATTTGACATAAATTCCATTCTAGTTTTGTACACAACTTCATGCAAGAGGAGCGTTACTTAAGTTTTTCACCTATTCGTCAGAATGATAGTAAGTAGTAGGTACACATACCGGACTAATACCAAAAGTGGCACCTATATCTATACTTCTATAATATTAATATGAATAAAGTAACTCTGTCTAGTGGTTTATTTATCCAAATCACGGGCAAAAGTTAGTGTAGGTATAATAATTATTGACCATGAAAGAAATCATTATAAAAAAGAAGCCATTTGCGCAAATTCATTTTCACATTTATTAAATAAAAACATGCGTCAAATACAGAACCACCTCATATTTAAAGGCGACTATATTTGGGGACGATTAAAACGCCAGGACGAATGAAACGTTTCAATCGTCCACACGCAAGTTGTTCCTACCATCCCCAAATCACAGTTTTTAATTCAAGGTCAAATATTAAACGCAAAAACAACTCGAACACTGATAATTGGCAATAATAAACATTCGTTAATTTATCACAATCACGCTAAAATAGTTAAATCAGTTAAAATACAAGAACAAACAAAGTTATTAACAAATATACAAGATGAGAAATACTTACTTTTGACCGCGAAAAAATTAAATCGCTCCGTGACACCGCTGCGTTGCTCGGTCGCTCGCGCTCTACTGATCATAGATTAAGATATGGCCGGCGGAGTCCTGAGTGTTGCGTCATACTCGTAGGTATTATAGTTTTTGAGAAATTTGACTTGTTTCAGTCATGACGTGTTTCAATTGTCCCCGGTCTCCCCTACTTTTAGTCCCAAAAACTGAATATTTAAATCCTTTTCATCACACTTACACGTAAACAGTATCTAAACATACACAGGTTAACTTGGCCGCAATGCCCCATATAAAACCCTCGACCTTTCTTCTTACCATGAAACCCAAGGTCGGTAAGTAATTTTTTTTTAATTTATAGCACAGCACACATGTCATGCAAGTTCAAGCAAAAAGTTTACACGCAATTGAAAAATTGTCTTACAATGTTATTTAAACAGGAATTTCATTGCAATCTCGCTACATGTTACTTAAATACTCAATTAATGTTCTTAATAATGGATTTTAATAGTTTCCTGTATCAAAACGTCGTTTTTTTTTACACTCCTTCAGGGCTGTATGTATACCTATGTAAGTATTTGCCCTTAACGTTTCTGAACGAAACATTTGTATAATCTGTGGAGTCCGCCCGCCATCCGCTTAAAAAAGTTCAAGTAATTCGTAATAATTAATTGTGCTCACTTGTGTATTATAAGTTTTTTCTGCGTTATAATTTTATTTATTTACTCGCAAATGTGATGAAAAACATTGTATGTTTCACGGGCGGTACGGGAATTACGAACCTCGACTCAGAAAGCCCTGTCTTCGACTTCGGGCTTCTACTAGAGCCTCGATCGTAATTCCTTACTTACCGACCTTAATACACAATGTACTATAATATCTCCGCTCCGATATTATTAAACGCCATCTAATATCTATGTCTATTTAGAGGTCCTCTAAATAACTATATTCTACGACCGTTGAAAAAAATATCATAAGTCCTCTATATGTGAAAAACCCGTAGGAAATGGCCAGCATTATGACAATCAATTTTACTATGACAACTTTCTTGTCCGTGGTAGAAGTAAAAATCTGTACTGTAATGTAATTACAGTATAGATTTTTGTTACGTTATGAGCATACCTGGGATAACTCGGGGCATCTCTACGAAAGTGATGTAGCAAAATATTTTATCGATATAAAATATATCGATGTTACTGCCAACATCTAAATGTTATTCGACATAAATAAATATTACTTATTTTCTCCTCATTTTTTGATTAAAAAAGAAATAATTAACACGTATATTTATTTATTTACTTTACAACAGTTTTCATAATATACAATCAATATTTTTTCCATATTCGTCGGTATTAATGATTGCCGTCTAGTTGAAAATATCTACTTTAAACTGCTAAACGTACGAATATGATTGGTACTGACAGTATATTGTCATTTTGATTGAAATGACATCCGCATACTTTTATTATCTTAAGAGGCTCGATATCAGATATGACATCGAACCTCTTTACAGTAATCGAGAATGCTCAATGTGCACATGTATTAATTTAATTATATCGACATCTTTTTTATCGATATCAAATCCCTAGAACTTGCCCCGAGTTATCCCAGGTATGGTTATGAGTTTACATTTGGAACAGCTGTCAAACCTAGAGTATTCATAGATATTAAAATCGTTATCGACTCGAAACGTCACTTCATTATGTTTTCAGGGCTCCGTACCCAAAGGGTAAAACCAGCTATTACTAAGACTCCGCTGTCCGTCTGTCTGTCACCAGGCTGTATCTCACGAACCGTGATAGCTAGACTATTGTTTTTTTTACAGAAGATGTATTTCTGCTGCTGCTTTAACAACAAATACTAAAAACAGAATAAAATAAATACCGTAAAACCTGGTAACTGTGGTCCAAAATCTTCCAACTATGATCCAAAATCAATGACCAAAAGTACAAGTTCCCATTATCTTTAGTTAAGGAAACGTGTTGTTTTATAGACATTTCTTGCTGACTAAAGTTTTAAAATGCTTATACTTAAGTCATCTATGAAGAATTAAAGAAATTAGACTTGGACCACAGTTGAAGTACTGGAACATAGTTACCAGGTTTTACGGTATTTAAGGGGATTCCCATACAACAAACATGATTTTCTGCCGTTTTTTGCTAAATGTGGTGACTTCTTGCACGAATTCGACTCGCATTTTGCCGTTTTTTTTAAATAACCCGCACGACATTTGATCTCAAGTAACTTGAGAATAGGGACTTTATTGGGTTGTCTATGAATTCAAAAAAAGCTTTCGTCTTTACGGAGGATCGAATCGCCGCCATTATTGTTGTCATTTGTTTGTTGGTTTTTTCCTGTTACGAAAGTTGCATAATTCTAAACTTATGATATGTGTGTAGATAAAGTAGTGTATGCAACTGTACATAATTAGCATTAAAACACTCGTGTGATCCTTTAATTATTGCATCAGTTGCATAAACTACTGTTATACAATTTCGAACCTAACAGCATTGTGCATTCTGACTTAGCTATACGATCGGTAACGGCTTTTAGAATTAGCCTAGGTTATTGTGCGTTCGTTTGTTTCTTGTCAAATAAGTACGAGAATTATCCGTTTTTAGAATTTATTTTAGCTAAGTGCCTACTTTCTAACCTTACGAGTATATCACATGCGAACTGTTACACTTAACAATAGTTATTTATATGACTGGTGCATAATGAGAGGCATTAATACAGGAGTGAAATAATATCACATGAGTGTTTTAATGCCTAATTATCCACATAACTTTATCTACAAGCATATCATAAGTTTTCTAAGATATACAGGGTTATTGGTAAGTCGACCTATTCCCGTTAGGAGGTGATAGGGGTGACTTTTTGCGATAATTTTGACCCCCATATGCATTATGCAAAAGTGAACCATTTTGGAGTTATCGCGTTTTATTTGAAATTAGTCAGAAATTCAACTTGAAAAATTTATTACAAAAAAAAGTATCAATTTAAATCTTTTTTTTTTCTGATTTATGAAAACTATTAAACACTGGTTATTTCTCAATATTAAAACAATAATTATCGATCCAAATTTTAAAAAGCGAGACGGAAAACGAAAAGTTTTCAATATTTTTTTGCGATCGCTTTCCACTAAAATGCCTTAAAAACAAAAAAAAACGTTATGAAACTTGGCTTGCAGATTGTTTTAAAAACTTAACTGTTTTCTTAGCTCTCCAAAAATGCATAACAACTAGGAACTTATTTTAAAAAAACTGAAAAAAAATGATCACAAAGGAAGCGGGCGGAAATTCGTCTTCGAACTAAACTAAAGTCAGAAATGAAACTTCAAAAATTAAAATAAAAAAAAATACCAAATTTAAATCGTTATGCATTTTTGGAGAGCTAAGAAAACAGTTAAGTTTTTAAAACAATCTGCAAGCCAAGTTTCATAACGTTTTTTTTGTTTTTAAGGCATTTTAGTTGGAAAGCGATCGCAAAAAAATATTGAAAACTTTTCGTTTTCCGTCTCGCTTTTTTAAATTTGGACCGATAATTATTGTTTTAATATTGAGAAATAACCAGTGTTTAATAGTATTTATAAATCAGAAAAAAAAAATTAAATTGATACTTTTTTGTAATAAATTTTTCAAGTATTATATTTTTCAAGTTGATTTTCTGACTAATTAAAAAAAAAAACTAAAAAACGCGATAACTCCAAAATGGTTCACTTTTGCATAATGCATATTAGGGTCAAAATTATCGTAAATAGTCACCCCTATCACCTCCTATCGGGAATAGGTCGACTTACCAATATACCAATAACCCTGTATAAGAAACCTGTAGTATCTGTCGTATCATAACGAACCTGTATCTTAATGTGTACCTAATACTTTATTGTTAACATTAAAGTATACTAATCGAAACGAAATAGGGCTACATACAACAAAGCTATTTTCGGAGGTTTTTTTTTTTTTAATTTAGTACCTTTCCAAAACTGCAATGTTCAACTAACAAGCTGTGTTTTTTCATTTTTTGTCCCTTTTTCTTGTTTTTACCGGGCGTGTGGTTTTTTAAAAAGTTGCATTATTTATGATATTTGAAAATTGTTTTAAAAAACTAAATTCAATAATTGCAGGTTAAGATTCGTTATAATAATCCTTCTGCGAAAACAGTTCTTTTGTATAAAGAACAGAGCGTGGCCCCTATTTAGTTATTATTAGTATACAACCACAGATACATGTTTCTTAATACATGCCATTTGCTTATCGATTCTGAACGTATCATAGGGAAGTTTTGGTATGGATGTAGATAAAATTGATTTCAATGTGCAATTTTAAAAAGTCTTAAGTGAACGATAAGTCCTGTTGGCTACAGCTTTATTTTATTTCCAATTTATTTGCCCCTAAAAAGGCGCCATTTGCTTTTGCCTAGTAAACACTGAAACTATAAATGTGAAATTAACTTTACCTGTTTGTTACTAATTAAATTGAAAATGATGAAGATAGCTAAAACCCAGGCACACAAAGGATAGTGGGCAAAAATGTTTGGACGGCACACCCAAGTCCGCCACAGCTTAGACTACTTTACATACATACATACCTTCACGCCTTCTTTCCCAGAGTGGGGTAGGCTACAGAATTACCAACAACTCCAAAAACTTGTTGATAACTCTGTAACCACAATTTGCACAATTAGGCTAAGATGTTTAACAGTGTATATTAGTGATAGGTAGCAAGCCCATCGCCTAACGGCCGAACCCTATATTCAAACCGAGGATAAATAAGGCTTACCTCGGGTTAAAATTTGACATTTGCCCATACAAAATGTGTCAAATTTTAATCCGAAGTAAGCCTATCTGTCCGCGGATTGAATATAGGGTTTGGCCGTAACAGTACTACAAGCCTTTATTCCCTTAGTCGCCTCTTACGACTTTCACGGGATGACATGGAGTGGCACTATTCTAAGCCGGCAACCACACGGCAGACTACTTTTGTTTGGAAGATATCAAAGCTATGTACTTCCGCACCTATGTGCATCAAATTCTGTCCATGGGTTCTCTATTTATTTTAAGTCGAATGGGTTTAAACCTTTTTTTTAACAAAATAAACTCAATAATAACGTTATTAACTAAAAAATCTATTTAAGTGTTTAATTATAATTACGATCTGTTATTATTATGTTTGTTAGATGTTTCGAGTCATATTCAATATATGGCTGGCGGAGGATTTGTTAGATGACTTTCCCAAACGCATTTTTTCTTTGACGATAATTTTCTTTTCGCGTTTTTTCCCGAAAGTGATAATTAACAGTCGCTTTTTTTCCGGCGGTTTATTTTCACATTTGTGTTTTTACCCTTGCGAGTTTTATCCAGTCGCTTCTTTTCCTACCACCATATTTTCACGGTCGTGTTTTTCCCGTTCCAATTTGTCGAAGATACAGAGTCGACGGAGCTCCGCTACCGCGGAGTTCCTATTTCTGGGTGGTTTGGCCCTCCGGGCCTGATGCAAAACTAACATAACCTAAACCTACCTACGAATTACGATGTAAATACTTTTGGGAAAAGTGCGACTGAGATAGAAATCGAACGGGAAAAAAACCGACTGGGAAAAAAGTCGAACAATAAAAAAAGCGACTGTAATAAAATCGAATGGTGAAAAATAAAATTAGGTAATATCGCGTTCGGGGAAAAATGCGAACGGAAAATTTAATACAAAGAAATAATGAGTTCGGGGGAATGATTTAACAAACCTGGCGGATCTGGGTGTGTTTTGCCCACTATCCTTTGTACTGGAAAATTGGACAGTTCCCGAAGGAAAAGCGATAGAGTTGTTGTTCTTTCATATTTTGTCACGAACGATAATTTGTGACCTATTTAAAAAAAACCGGGCAAGAGCATGTCGGACCATGCTCAGTGTAGGGTTCCGAAGCCGTTACTATAAAATTCGACCTCACTACCTAACTTAACTTTGCCGTTGGAAAACTGTTATCCCCATACATCGACATAGCTCGCGGTCAGATTACCAACACCGCAAATAAGTTTTCGGTAGGTATAATTAAACCGTTTATCTACACTCATATCATAAGTCCTCTATAAGGCACTGGTCCCACCGCGAGCGAGTAAGCTATGAGCTATCGGCTATTTTCTAGCTCAAGAAACGAACAAAAGATAATCGCTTTCGTGTAAATAAAAGTGAGAGATATATATTTATAGTTTATAGCTGGCTGTTCACACCGCCGGCGAGGACACTCTCCCACCGCCCGGCGAGTAAGCGATAATCCCATAGAACTTTTACTAGCCTCCCGCCGATTGTCGAAAAAAATTTAAAAAAAATATACAAAAATAAAATAATAATAATAATAATAATTTGGCCGCAGGGCAGCTAGTGGCGAGCTGTTGGTGAGTGGCGACACCACGGACCTGAATGCTCCCGAGGGTAGGTCCTGTTCCTCACCTCACGCTTGCCTTCACCGGCCGGCTGGAGTGTATAATGACGAGGAACAGACCCTCACCTCTGGCTTGCCTTTATTGGCCGGTCAGAGTGGAGTCGCAAGAGCTATATGCTCGAAGGGTGGATGTGTTGCATAAGTGGTGAGTGGGCACCTTATGGTCGTTTAAAGTCCAGAAGCACCTCTCAACCCTTAGCCCCTCTGGAACTGTTACCTCCCTGCTGCTATATATATGCGGCTATTTCGGGAGGCCCATTCTTGAGTTGGCGAGTCACCGCCTGCCATTTCAACCAAAGTAATTAGCATTGGCCAGGCAGGCGCCGTAGTTTCATCAATAGCCTAGTTCACCAATCCATATCTGTTCATTCATAGAGCCTATTGTTAATACTTCCATCCTTCTTAAATAGTCCTACACTAACCGTTGGTTGTCCGTGGGAGCATACTTTTATTGTTTGAACTCAGGGACAATCGCCGGTTGGTGTCCCATCACTTTACTAAATTAAACTTGTCTAAAGGGCCTCTGCGTGTTGGCTTCGGCTCCATGTACGCCTTCCAAAGGTCCGGGACTCCCATAGTCCCGTGAATGGTAAAGACATACAAATAATAATAATAATAATAATAATAATAATAATGGCCGCAAGGCAGCTAGTGGCGAGCTGTTGGTGAGTGGCGACACCACGGACCTGAATGCTCCCGAGGGTAGGTCCTGTTCCTCACCTCACGCTTGCCTTCACCGGCCGGCTGGAGTGTATAATGACGAGGAACAGACCCTCACCTCTGGCTTGCCTTTATTGGCCGGTCAGAGTGGAGTCGGAAGAGCTATATGCTCGAAGGGTGGATGTGTTGCATAAGTGGTGAGTGGGCACCTTATGGTCGTTTAAAGTCCAGAAGCACCTCTCCACCCTTAGCCCCTCTGGAACTGTTACCTCCCTGCTGCTATATATATGCGGCTATTTCGGGAGGCCCATTCTTGAGTTGGCGAGTCACCGCCTGCCATTTCAACCAAAGTAATTAGCATTGGCCAGGCAGGCGCCGTAGTTTCATCAATAGCCTAGTTCACCAATCCATATCTGTTCATTCATAGAGCCTATTGTTAATACTTCCATCCTTCTTAAATAGTCCTACACTAACCGTTGGTTGTCCGTGGGAGCATACTTTTATAGTTTGAACTCAGGGACAATCGCCGGTTGGTGTCCCATCACTTTACTAAATTAAACTTGTCTAAAGGGCCTCTGCGTGTTGGCTTCGGCTCCATGTACGCCTTCCAAAGGTCCGGGACTCCCATAGTCCCGTGAATGGTAAAGACATACAAATAATAATAATAATCAAAATCGGTAAAAGCTATCGACTATAAAACTAGCTCAGCGGTACTCAGCTTTATAGCCGAGCGTCAAAACTATCAAAACTTTACTCGCTTCTCGCCGCTCGCCCACTCTTTTGTAGTTTATAGTTCTACTAGCTTATAGTCTGTAGCCGGCGGTGGGACCAGTGCCTAATGCGTTCAGAATCCGTAGACAATGACCATCATTACAAGATACAATTTTACTATGATATTTTTTCTTATCTGTAGCTGTACTGTAAAGTTAAAATTACGATACAACTTTTGATAAAGTAATGTTGTTTAAATTTGGAACATCTTCCAAAACCAACACAATTCAAACAGGGGGTCAATTCTAGTATCTATTAAACGTCGATTCGGTATATTTTAAGTAAAGTGTGGTACGCGGTTTTGATGTCGAGTGACATTAGAATAGGGACTTTGTTAGTTAGTCTATGCTTTAAAAAAAACATTCATATTCGTGACACAGGTTAGCTTTGCCGCCATTTGTTTGTTCTGTCGCCTGCTTTTAAAATCCGGAAAGAGTACTTATAATATGTGTGTAGATAAAGTAATGTATGCAACTGTACATAATTAGGCCTTAAAAAACTCGTGTGATGTTATTTATTATGAAACTCGCCTTCGGCTCGTTTCACAAAACCACACTCGTGTTTTAAGGACCCTCTTTATGTACCAGTTACATAAAATACTATTGTAAATCAAGCTTTCAAGGACCACTGAAGTCTACTTAGTAGTAATAATTTTCGTATTGAATTCAGCTTAAATTAAAAATGTTTCTCTAATTTTTAGCAAACACAAACGCATATATAGAATAGAATAGAATAGAATAGAATAGAAATTGTTCATATGCCATAAAAAAAACAGGGGACAGTGTCACACCAATTGATCTCGTCCCAAACTAAGCTCTAGGCTTGTACTAAGGGTACTAGACATCGATACAAATACATGAATAGATAAATACATACTTAAATACATAGAAAACATCTATGACTCAGGGACAAATATTCGCGCTCATCACACAAATATCTGCCCTTACCGGGATTTACTAGGCCAGCGCGTCGTCAATGCTAAGCAAATATTTTTTATCTTGTACTTTAAGATTGTAATACACTAGCACTCGCTCTCGCTTCTCTTCGGATCATGTGAGTTTTATGTAACACAAGAATTTATTAAACACTAGCTTCTGCCCGCGTCTTCGTCCCCGTAGATTTAGATAAAAAGTAGCCTTTGTGTTAATCCTAAGTATGAGCTATCTCTATTTCAAATTTCATCAAAATCCGTTCAGCCACACACACAAACTTTCGTAATAATAATATTAGTAAGCCCTTCTCTTAAATCCGTTGTGTAGTTTTAAAGATCTAAGCGGACGTACAGACAGACATATTTCTGGGAAAAAAAAAAAAAAAAAAATCTAACGAAAAGCCAGCTTTAAAAAAACCCAACTGCTGTTTGGAGTTTTGACTTCTGTCACGCAGGTTAGCCAACCTAACCTAGCAATGGTTAGGTTGGCTAACTTGCGTGACAGAAGTCAAGTAGGCAACATAAAAATGGAAGGGAAGTAATGACGCCATTATAACGTGAACGGTGAGTTGAGTACGCCACCGCGATTCCGATAACAATTCTAAGTTTCTAACCTAAGTAATTTCAATCAGTGGTATCTTTGCGGTCTGTGAATATTTGTGTTCATTATTTATAATCAAAGTCATGTCTTCAAAGTAATGTTACTTTTTTTCTTTTTTTATGGCATAGGAAGGCAAACGAGCACACATGCCACCTGGTGGTAAGTGAGAACTGTGACCCATAGACATTCGCATTCACAAGACCGCAATCCTGAGACCGCCAATGTGTTGCCAACCCTGAGGACTAAGATGGAATGCCTCTATGCTAGTCATTTCACCGGCTGTCTTATCCCCAAACCGGAACACAACAATGCAAACACTGCTGCTTGGCGGTAGGTTAATGGATAAGATGGTGGTACCTACCCGGACGGACCCTGCACAAGGTCCTCCTACACGTAAACCTCCCACTTATCATGTATATTTTTTTTTCTCCAATTTCACATTCAAATAATTTTAATATAGCCTATGACACTCTAGTGGTTAATACGAATCTAACCATGTATAACTTATTAAAATCGGTTTAGCCGTTTAGTAGTTCTTTACGAGCAGATATTGAGTCAGACATAATATTAATATGTATACAAGTCAAACACATAACCCTCCTTTTGGGCTTTGCCGCAGTCGGGTAAAGGAATCAATCCTCGATTCAAGGCATCCATGTTTCACGTTTTTAACGCTGTTACAATATGAATTCAATATTTATTTATTCATTCGAGTCTTTTAGCTTCATGCTGAAGTGAATCCACAAATACCAATCAACTCCTTGCCTCTCTACCGTTTGCAGAAGCAATACAATGATCTAGCCAAAGCCCGTTGCATTGACATTTACCTGGATTCGATATCAGTTCTGCGACGTAGACTGCTGAAACCATCGTCACCGCTCGCCCCTGACTCACAGGGTATGTAATCGCTGTTTATATTTTCAGTTATATTATAGTTATATTATAGTTATATTTATATTTTGGTTTTGCTCGTTTCTTTTGTTTGTCTGGAAAGGACCCCGGACCTAAAGTATGGAAAATGTGGTTTCAGTTAAATATCCTGAGATTTTGATATGTTATAGATTTGAAAGTCCTGAACAAAAGTCTCTAGGGGTGCTACCACTGTTTCCGAGTCCTTTTCAGAGTTTCGACAGATTTTGTACCAGATAACAAAAACTATAAACAATGGATGAAATGAAAGAAAAATAGCGTTACAGGTTAAATCTTATCAATCTATATTTACATATTTATAGAATACACATGTACCGAATCACATATTTTACAAATGTACACTTTTAACTTAGTTTAGGTAATACTTGCATTTCTATTCGCACAGTCCAGTATGTAATTTAATAATGCTGTACTCGGGTATTTCACGTCTTGTTGATGTCGTGCATAACCAAGGTACCATACGACACTGGCAACGTGAGCACAACAACCTATAGTTCTGGCCCCAGTTTTGCACATACAATAATAGGCCAGGATTGGCTCTTCTTCCGGAGTTTCGTTTTGGAACGCTATCCATAACTGATGCTATTTTTCTTTCATTTCATCCATTGTTTATAGTTTTTGTTATCTGGTACAAAATCTGTCGAAACTCTGAAAAGGACTCGGAAACAGTGGTAGCACCCCTAGAGACTTTTGTTCAGGACTTTCAAATCTATAACATATCAAAATCTCAGGATATTTAACTGAAACCACATTTTCCATACTTTAGGTCCGGGGTCCTTTTAGTTTTTAGTTAATTTGTCTCTAGTATCTGTGCCAATGCTGTTGCACGCCTATAATCGGTGCATAAACGGGAATGTGACTCGTATTTCTACCATTGTATAATCTGTTTATGTTACTGTTGGTGTGTCTATTTAAATAAATAAACTGTAAAACAAAAACAAAACACCTTAAGCCGAAAAACAAATAAAACCGACTGAATGATGTCAGACCCACCATAGCTATACCCCTGGGGTAGGGTGGGACTGAATGATGTCAGACCCACCATAGCTATACCCCTGGGGTAGGGTGGGACTGAATGATGTCAGACCCACCATAGCTATACCCCTGGGGTAGGGTGGGACTGAATGATGTCAGACCCACCATAGCTATACCCCTGGGGTAGGGTGGGACTGAACCATACCACCGTAGTGCTGTGCTCTATAACGTGCTTTCAGGTTTTAATGTTTTAAAATCCAATTTAACAGAGTCGACGGAGCTCCGCGGCAGCCTATTCCTGAGTGTTTTGGCCCTTCGGGCCGGCTGATAAAAAGATAAGATAAGATAAAAGATGTTTATTCAGTAAGTAGGCACGGGCACTTTTACACGTAAAAAAAATCTACCAGCGCTTCACAAGAGACCACTACTGAGAAGAAACGCCGCAAGATACTCAACAGTCAGTCGTTTTTTTAATATTGCTTATACACCGTGTTTTTTTTGATTTACGATAACTTTAAGGGAACGTTCTTTAGGTCAAATAAAGTTAATTTCCTGAAGGCAATCAAATGATAACTGTAACGGTTTTAAAGACATTTAATTTTTAAATTTAATCAGTTAATCACGTTGAACTGGTCTAAAAGGCTCTTAACTGTTTGTGTACGTCACGCCAACATTGACGTATTTGACACTGACACACACTGACTATGAATTAACTCTAAAGGCCCTTTTAGAATGACCAAAGATACAACATTTAATTACTTTGTTCTAAACAGTTTTTTTTGCAATATTTCAAAATTTATCTACCACTTAGTTTCTATGGATGTACCTAATAATGTACCTAGTAATATGCCGAAGTTATCGTAAATCAAAAAAAACACGATGTATAATAATAAACTTAACCTAGCATTATATAAAACAATGAATCTCACATAAAACAAAAAATAAATACATTCATGCGCAGTTGAGCAGGAAAACAAAGCTGAAAATCTAACATAACCTAAACCTACCTCATATCCAGCACTTCTACGGTGGTATGGTTCTGACCCACCCTACCCCCAGGGGTATGGTGGGTCTGTACCCGACTGAATGATGAAACCACAAATATTGAAAAAAAAACAATTAAATGTAGTTTTATAACTAAACAAACAAACCGGTACTAAAGCTAGCTTATTTTGATCTCTTTTCGTTCCAGGTATGATTACAGTACCACAGTATATACATATAAAAGATAACGATAAAGATATTTATTCAGTAAGTAGGGCGCACGGGCACTTTTACACGTCAAGAATCTACCATACCTAAAGCTATATTTAGCTATAGAGCTAGCTAAGAGCCCCGCATGGCGGGGCTCCTATTCCTGGGTTATTTGCCCTTCGGGCGTTTGAAGTTACCTAACGAACCTAACCTACCTAGTAACGCAAACGAAGTAGTCATTTTGCAACTCGGACTTTTAGAGATGTAGTCGCAAAGCGATCTGGTCGTATTGCGATCTAGGCACAAAGCGATGTAGTCAGATCGAGATGTAGTCACAAAGCGATCTGGTCGTATCAGCTACCTAGCCATATCGAGATGTAGGCGGAAAGCTTCTATCCGGTTATTTTCATTAAATTATAATGAACACAACGTTTGGTTTTATTTGCACTACGTCGTATAACGCCACGAGCCCATATTATATTCCTAATAGCACATCCCTGCGCCGCAACACTTTAAAATGTTAAATGTCTAGAGCCGCATCGTATCAAATTTTGGCGGTATTTTGTGAACGTCCTTTACTCACGCACACTTACGTACATGCACAAACACAACGTTTGTATTTCATGCAAAAATGCTAACCGCATATGGCGTTATTATTTAACGTTGACGTCTTTCGAAGTTTGTGTCGCATTTAAAATCATTCTAGGATAAATAGGTAGTAGAACTTTTTTAAACGGACCTACAATTTGTATGGGCAAATATTGTGTCATATATAGTGAGCATGTTTAGAGCGGTGGTGGGCCGAACGTGTTAAATTGAGATTGGTAGTTACATGAATGTAAAACTTACTCGTAGTTCGAGAGGCATTCAAATACGCCTCGGAAAAACAGCGTCGTTGGTCGTGGTCTTAGACCATACAATACCTGGACTGGCCTTATAGGTTGTATTCGGGTACAATCACGTCTGCCGAGATTTGCGGGGGGTGAAGAAATAACACATGCAAAAGATTACTTACAAATGTAAAATCTATCTGTGTCATTACACACGCAAATTTTGACAGAAATCTAACACACAATATATTTTGACGCACACAAACATATCACACATGTAAAGACTTTGTACAAACACGGTATAAGAATACGTAAATGTCAATGTGGTCGGCATAACCTACGGTGCGAGGATTAGGTCGATAGCTCATATCGATATTTTAACTGACATTTGCAGGAGCATACAATTTTTGCCCCGCCGCCTAGCAGCAGTGTTCGCATTGTTGTGTTCCGGTGTCGGAATAAGACAACCGGTGAAATTACGAGCATAGAGATGCCATCGTAGAACTCAGAGTTGGCAACGCCTTTGAAGTCTTAGGCCCGTATTAATAAACTTATCTCGACTTTAATGCCAGTCTCAAGATGCGTCAAAATAACAGTTTTCTATGGCTTGTCGTTTTCTCTGACGTATCTTGTGACGGACATCCTCTCAGTCAAGAAAAGTTTATTAATACGGCCCTTAGGATTGCAATCTTGAGATTGTCTTAGTTCCCACTTACCATCAGGTGGCCCGAGTGCTAATGTGCCGTCTTCTCTGCCATAAAAAAATCAGTATCTATCGAGCATCGTAATAGGATATTATTGGTCAATGAAATAGTTGTTTAGTCATGTTAATTATAATTAACAATAACGGAAAAGTAGGATGTTTTTTATATATTTTTACAAAGTTTGCCCTCTTGACCGATCACTGAGATTATAGCACAATTTTTCTTATTATTGTTTTATGAGAAGAAACCTTATTGACCGTATTTTTATTAGATATTATTTGACAAAGTTATGAAAGTTTTAAAATATCGTGGTCATTGGTATTTCTTTGTATAAGGAAATACTTACTAAAATACTAAATATACTAACTTTTTCATATAAACATAAAGTAGGAACAGCAAAATCTATTAACTTTCGCCTCTTGCTGTGTTCGATACTGACTTGCATCAAAATGATTCGAACATATGGAACTAGTACGCGTGGGCACCCAATTTGCTTGTCTGCTGCATGAGGCGGTCCATATTGGTTCAATTCTGGGTATTTTGGAAACGTGTAAAATATACACTTAAAATAAATAGTGTTCACTAGGCAATTTTCAAGTCCTTAGTAAATATTCCTTACTGTCGAAAAATATGGATTTCATCGAAACTACCCTTATCACTAAACCGAGTCTCGTTAAGGAGTATGCTGACGACATCATTTTGATGCAAACAATTATAGACTTTATTTCAAAAACTGTTAAGTTATTTCTTACAAAGCATTAAAACCGAGTCTCGCTACCCGAGTACGCATTCATCCAAGTAAGAATTTGAATCGATTGATTTTAATCGTTAAATTTGACGTGCTATGAAAATATTTTAAAAATAATATTTTACAGGTATTAAATACGTATAATACGTATAACGTATATAAAATTACTAACACATGAAATGTTGTGCCTTTTTTTTCTAAGCTTGAAGTAGTTGATCGTTTTTTACACGAACTTATAGCACATGCGAGCATTTTTCCAATAAGTGTGTTCTCTGGCGAGGCGATTTTGTGAATGACCATTAATCGATTATGAAATTGGTTTTGCATAACTTTTTGCACATTGTGCAAGTTTTTCGGCAGAGCGGAAATGACCTACAAGGCCAGTCCAGCTACTGTATGGTCTAAGGTCGTGGTCCGTCACGCCACGACAGGTTTGATAGATCGTTTTCACCTGTATCTGTGGTTGCCATGTATCATAATGTTCACATTAAAGTATCGGTCACCGATGTTTTAATGTGAACATTAAGGTGCGACCGTATCGAAAACCGATACTTTAATTACATGCAATACTTTAACGTAAACATTAAAATACAACTACAGATACAGGATTATTAATACAGGCCATTTGCTTATCTTTTATGAACATGTTGTAGGGAAGTTATAATAATGGATATAGATAAAATAATATGTATGTTAAAAACAACGTTTCTAATCTGAAAACTATACTTAAACACTAATGTTATTATGATATAGTATTCATAACGATATCTAGACTTGTAACCAGTGTTCCAGGATAATGTTACGATTATAGCCTCTGTTCGGAGTCGATTATCTGTTTTATATTATTGGCCTGGTTGTAGTAACGTTATACGGATTGCAGTTAACTCAGATAACTTGCTGCACAATTATGTACCTTATCGTAGCCATTGATATATATACTACTCAAAACAAAATAGTGGCCACGGTTTACTGCATACAAAAGAACTGTTTTCGGAGAAGGATTATTATAACAAATTTTAACCTGTAATTTTTGAATTTAGTATCATTCGAGAGCTGCAATGTTCAACTTACAGGGTTGGGCAGATTAAGTGTCCTAGTTAAAAAGAGCCATCAAATTAAAACAAGACAGTTTTTTTTTAAATTTATCACGTTTAATTTTTAGCGTACTCTATACTTAAAAAAACTAATTCATAAGTTCAAATCGCTCGCCATCAGCTTTAATTACTTGACGCACTCTTCCATAGAATGCATTGCACGCGGCACGCACTACCTCGTCTGGTATTTCATCCCATATCTTGACTAATCGATGCTTGAATGAGTTTAGATTCATGCCCTGTGTGCTCCCAATCTTGCTTAGCATGTAACCCCATATCGAAAAGTCCAAAGCATTCAAATCCGGCGATGATGCAGGCCATTCTTGCCAAGGTATAAAATCTGTCAAATTTGTTCTACACCAGTCTTGAGTGCGTTTAGCTTTGTGAGATGGGGCACTATCTTGTTGGAAGCAGTAATAGTCGTTTCCATATAATTTTTGAGCATTTTCTAGCAAATGACCCTGTAACACGTTCTGGATGTAATAGTCTTGGTTAATTTTGACACCTCGATCAATAAACAGCAGCGGTAACTTGCCTCTAGGCGATATCGCACCCCATACCATGACAGCTGATGCACTCTGGAACCGTTGTACGGCTAATTTGTCCACAGGAATATCCTTCAATGAAGCACCATAGACACGATCGTTTTGTTGGTTGTGACTGTCTTGTAACTGGAACATCTTTTCATCGGAAAAAATAATATCATCGCCGTCGTGCCAAGCTAGCGATTCCCTACATTTTTTCACTCTAGCTTTTTTCTGGGCAACTGTTAAGCCATGATTTTTTTGTTTTTTGTAGGCCTTTAGCCCAAGATCATATTTTAAAATACGACTCATTGTTCGACGGGATATTTTCATATCTTTAGCAAGTTTGCTTGCACTTCGAGCTGGATTTCGTCTAATACGCTCACGAATATTTTTAATGATGTTTTTGGTGCGAACAGATGGTTTTCTCCCAGGTTTGGGCCTGATTTGTGAAGATCCCGTTTCTTTGAATCGCTTGACGGTCCGCGATATAAACCTTATATTGATATTTAAATGTCTCAGCGTCTTCAATATCTCACACGGTCGGTATTTTTTCTGGTACAAATCGCACACGAGCTGGCGTTTCGCGTCCATTGTTGAAAACAATATAAAAACAAAATATATCAAGCTGCCGTGTAGAAATCATAAAGATGGTTAAATTGTCAACAAAAAAAAATACGAAGTGAATAAGAAGTTTAGTTATATTTATTTATTTCTGAAGTGTATAGCTAGATGTGTTGCTGTGTGAACAATGGTATGGTTTCTATTGTAAACTCCAACCGCAAGTTATCTGTGCAAAATGAAAGGAAATAAATTAAAAAATAATATATTTGAATATCGAGTTTGCCGCCTTAGCTAAAAGACACAACTTGTAATGAAGGAACAAGAAACTACACTGTATCTCACTGTTGCAATCACAATTCACAACAGATTGTAAAACCCGTTTTTTTTATAAGCTTTTTCATATAGCAATGCTACCGCTGGTGGGCTTCTGCACCAAAATCGAGGAACGAATACACCAGTGTTGTCCTTTTCTCTCGCTTTGATTATGAATGGAGAAGGAGTGAGACGGAGCCTTTCAATAATTCGGTCAAGCGTGAGCGTGCGTTACGTTTCACGGCGCCTGCGCTTCGACCTATGGACTAAGGCTTGGATCCTTCGATACTGTTCGGCATGTCAAATTACATTGTTTCAGGATTCATGGAATATCTTTAGAATAATCTTTTGGAGTGTTTTAGATTGGTTTTGATTTCTAAATTGTTAAAACAGTGTACGAGCATTGCCAGCGTTTAAGAGTGAAATGAGTCTCGCGTCCATAGTGACGTAGAAGATTAGCCACATCATCTAGGTTCGCTCTATGCTCTCTGATTCGGATTTGGCTTGAGGAAGAGGCAGCATTGCCTTCGTTCGTCGTATTATTTTAATATCCTTTACAAATGGACAATTAGCGGCAAATTAGGGTAAAAGTGGGATAGTTGCCCCAGGAGGATAGATGCCCCGAATTTAAAATCAAAAGTTACAAACATACCACAGCCGCAGCGAATGCTTTTAAGTAAAGGTCGCCCCCCCCCCCGCCTCGCCAGTATGCGAGTGGCAGCCGCGTGCAACGGACGTTTCGCTTGTAATAAAATAAAGTTCGATGACTTCTATTCGCGGCGGATTACGATATTGAAGGATTTTTGGAAGTGTGTAACTTTTAATATTGTGAAGTAAGTTTATTTTATTCTAGTGTATATGGTTCGAATATTACCTATAAGTACAAGTTTGGAAAATTTACTAACAATTATTATTATTTTTAAATAGGGGCATCTATCCCTATCAAAAAGGATAGATGCCTCGATGCCTTGTGAGTATAGATGCCCTTAAGGGCATCTATCCCCTTGGGCTTTAAGATGATAGATGCCCTTAGGGCATCTATCCCCATAGGGTTTAAGGGGAAGCTTGCATGGTCTTTATCTTTATTAACATTTGGTTTTAGCATGCCTCGTAAATATCAGAGGAAGGCTGGCGCTCGTGCACGTGCTCAATGGAGGCAAGAGACCTTAATAGCTGCTTTGGATGAGATATCGAAAGGCAATATGGGGATCAACGCAATTTCTCGTTTATATGGAATTCCATCAAGAACATTAAGGAGAAGATTTTCCATATGTCCATTAGACTTCTAACCATCAAAAGATAAACTGAAATCAAGACGGGTTCAGCAGAAAATAATTTTTAATGAAATGAAAATTCTGCGAAGTGATACGTTCTATTAAATGAGTGTCTATAAAACAAGGGTAAACCAGTGATATTCAGTTATTTTTTGAACAATAGTCTTAAGTACCTAATGATCAAAACCAAAGGGCTGTTTTATGTTATGTGCCATTGATTACTTAAAAAGTGATTTTCTGTTATATTTTTAATAATCTATAGTCTTAACTAATGATTAAAACTAAAGTGTGCCATTGATTACCTACTTAAGAAGTGATAATTAAGTTTATTTTTTAACTAAAGTTATAGGCACCTTATAACTTAAACCAAAAAGCTGTTATGTATGTGCCATTGATTACTTATGTAACTTTTTTGTTATAATTTTATTTTGTGACATTTAAAGAGATTAAAATAAAACATTGGTTATACTTGGCCTTAATTAATCCTAAAGGGCAACTATCCTCATGGTGATAAAAGCATCGGGGCATCTAACCCATACAATAGGCATCTATCCTCACAACTAGTACTTACTCTGAAAGTATTTTTTTTTTAAATATTATGTTTATATTTTTACACAATTGCTCTTAACCACGTAGTAACTAATAAACATGGTTTTCATTACAAATAAATATCTGATGATTTATTATTGTATTTTCGGAAATAATTAACATTTTCAAAATGTGGGGCAACTATCCCACTTTTACCCTATACGATGACAATTTGATGCATCGTGGCAGTACTTATTTATGTCTGCATGCTGTTAAACAAATGGACAACAAACGACGATAATTATATGAATAAACCCTCAATGCAGTCTACCTAATCCCAAGCGCTGACTCCTGCCTTGTAAAACAGGGTCATCAGGCTATATACGTGCCTGATTAAGCCAGTGCCACGTTGTATTGAGGCACCGTGCGTATGCCGGTCTCAACTAGCCTCACGCTATATAGCTACATAAAACCCACTTTCATCCATATTGCACTGATCATTTGACGCGTACTTAGGATTTTGTACCATTATCTATAAATAAAATCACGTTGGTTGTAAGTGTAAGTATATTTATTTTATTCTGGTTTTAGTATTTGTTGTCCAATTTCAACTTTACTGTCCACTGTCCAGCTATGGCTCGTGAGATACAGCCTGGTGATAGACAGATGGACAGACAGACAGACGGACAGCGGAGTCTTAGTAATAGAGTCGCGTTTTTAGGGATCCGTAGTCAAACTAGTATAGTTTTGCCATGTCCGTCCGTCCGCAGCCTAGCTCAGAGACTCTTAGTACTAGAAAGCTGTAATTTGGCAAAAATATACATATTCGTCACGCCAATAAAGTGGTAAAAAATTAAATCTTGTTTTTTTTTTATTGTACCTCTCCTACCCGTAACGTGAGGATGTATTATTTTCTCGTCCAACCCATAGTGTAAGGTATCCGTTCATGAAATATTAAGCTATATAGCGCACATTTTTGCTAAAGTCAAGTGTCTGGGATAGGACCATGGGGTCTAATTAGCAACTCGTATATATCGCAACTCGTCTAAATTGCAAATGGTCTAAAACGCAGCTGGTCTAAGTAGCAAGTGGTCTAATTGTTTTGAAGTTAGAGTAACAGTGTCGACGGAGCTCCGCTTACGCGGAGCTCCTATTTCTGGGTGGTTTGGCCCTCCGGGCCTGCTTCAAAACTAACATAACCTAAACCTACCTCATATTATGATAGTTAGACCACTTGCTACTTAGACCAGCTGCGTTTTAGACCATTTGCAATTTAGACGACATGAGAATTACCTGTATAGACCAGTTGCTTTTTAGACGAAATTATCCTATCCCCCTGTGACTCCGCGTAGCGATTGTTTATCGAAATTGTTACTCGTGTACGACTACGTGAGTATATTATTTTCTCCCGACGTTTTGCGTCATTCCCAGTTGAAAAGTCAAATGAGAACTAAATAGGGCGATGTTCCATAATTGATGATGCATTTCATTGCATCGAAAGCTGTTTACAGCTTCAGTTGTTTTGATTACATATTGATCTATTGTAGATGGCGGAGCGTTGCGTACAGCCGGATGCTGCGTATGCGGCGGCGTGCTCCGCGCAGACCCTGTGCGCGCGCAAGGGCTTCCTGCACGCACTGCTGCCTGAGCTGGCAGCGCTGCCGACGCCTGCGTGGCTCATCGCACTTGAGGCCAGCTCGGACCAGGAGCGCCTGCAAGCCTGCAGGGAGCACCAGGAGGTAGGCACTAGACAGCAGCTGGAGGATGAGTTGGCAGCGCTGCCGACGCCTGCGTGGCTCATCGCACTTGAGGCCAGCTTGGACCAGGAGCGCCTGAAAGCCTGCGGGGAGCACTGGGGGTTAGTCACTAGACAGCAGCTGGAGAATGAGTTTGCAGCGCTACTGGGGCCCGTGGGACTCATCGCGCTTGAAGTTAGCTCTAACCGAGAGCGCCTGGTAGGTACTAGATAGCAGCTGGAGGATAAGTTGGCAGCACTGCCGGCGCCCGCGAGGCTCATCGCGTTTGAGGCTAGCTCCGAGCAGGAGCGCCTGCAAGCTTGCGGGGAGCACTGGGGGTTAGTCACTAGACAGCAGCTGGAGAATGAGTTTGCAGCGCTACTGGGGCCCGTGGGACTCATCGCGCTTGAAGTTAGCTCTAACCGGGAGCGCCTGGTAGGTACTAGATAGCAGCTGGAGGATAAGTTGGCAGCACTGCCGGCGCCCGCGAGGCTCATCGCGTTTGAGGCTAGCTCCGAGCAGGAGCGCCTGCAAGCTTGCGGGGAGCACTGGGGGTTAGTCACTAGACAGCAGCTGGAGAATGAGTTTGCAGCGCTACTGGAGCCCGTGGGACTCATCGCGCTTGAAGTTAGCTCTAACCGGGAGCGCCTGGTAGGTACTAGATAGCAGCTGGAGGATAAGTTGGCAGCACTGCCGGCGCTCGCGAGGCTCATCGCGTTTGAGGCTCACTCTGACCAGAAGCGCCTGCAAGCCTGCCGGGAGCACCAGGTGGTAGGCACTAGGCAGCCAGCTGGATTCTGTTTTACCATCTTGTAGTGGTGGTAGGACTCTGTGCAGGGACCGTGCGAGCAACCATCATCTTGTTATTTTATCTACCGCCAGGCAGCAGTGTTCTTATTCTTAGTCGTATTTCGGTGCGGGGACAACACTGCCGTTGAAATGACAGTTGTAAAGGCACCCTTATGTCAACCTCTGGATTAGTTATCTGTATACGTGTTTTTATCTGTGTATTTGTGTCTGCTCTATGGTATCTAGTTAGACTGATTCGGACGAAGTTATTTAAAAGAAAGCTATTAGATGAATCGAGAGGTTCTATTTTAGGTGTCTGAAAATCGGCCTGGTCGTGATATCTACTCATCATCTCTATATACGCCGTGCCCAAGAGATCAGACAAGTTAAATGAAATACTTTCGCTTCTCCAGGCAACACAGCCTAAGGACGAGCTTTTCTTGTAATTAGCACTGGTTTTTGGGGAAATCTCCTTGACAGTTATGATTATGACATTTATGACTTATGAATGTGAGTAATTTGTCCTTTTCTTACTTGTGAAGTTGGAAGAGTTAATCGGAGAAAGAGACTAAACTGTGAAGATGAAAATATGTAAGCGTATATTATGATTAGAATCAGCGTAAAACGCATATAATATGATTATTTCAAAGCAGGATTTACTTAGAAAAGTCATTCATTAATACTTTTTAAACCCCTAATTTTTATTTCAAGGCTTGGCTCACAATGTCTACACAAATCGGCGCATAACTACGCTCCAATTGATTTTGTACATTACATACTTCGATCAACAATACAACTAGATAACGGGTCAGAGAACAAAACACGGCCCAGCGAATATATACCCACTTCAAATTGGGAGCTTACTTTAATTTAGTTCGTTGTCAACTACGCCAACAGTGACACGTGTCACAATGCCTCAATGTGTTTTCAGAAACTGCAAAAATAATCACGTGGCCATTTGCAACGTTAAAAGATGGCGGACGTGTAATTTGTTTTAGACTTTAATTTTTGGGTAATTAGGTGTTCAAAGTTCTTTTCTGATAGTGATTTGTACTTTTTATGCCTTAGTGTCGCACAGTGATTGAAGACTTGGACTTATTTCGTGTATCTGGCATCTTTCTTCTCGTTTCAAGTGGACTCGCAGTGGTGCAGAGGTTAAAACTATCTTGACCTCTGACCTACAAATCACCGTACAACGTTGCCCCCAATCTTCCTAGAGAAGATTGGATTGTGTTTTATACTCATATAAACCTTGACACTGGCGAAATCACTTCACGTGGAAGCCATATCCCTGCGGTAGTAGCTGTTCAAGTCGCCGCGGGGGCAAAAAATAAAATAAAAAATAATAATCACCGTTAGAAAAATCTTTCAGACGGAATGTCATACTTTCGGCATGTAAATGTCGATTCGTAATATTAATTGATAAATAGCTAAGTCTTTCTAATAAAAAAAAATATTTTAGTTTCGGACCAACAATTGTCAGTATTTGGATGTTGGAGAACAGTATGTCAATGGAGTAGTTTTATACTTTATATTATTGCAGTAATAAATTAAATATTAGTTTGTGGATTCCTCGTAATCCATTTTATTGTGCGATATAATATAGAGTTATATTGTCGCGAGTGAACGGCAGGAGTTTTTTAACTGATGAAGACCAAAGATGAACACCGGAAATCATTAATCATAATTGTTTAACGGGCAGTGATGAGATTTCTCTATTAAGAATATGAAATTACTTTTATTCACGTAATGCATGTAGTGAAGTGCAATTGATGGTAAAGTACCGGGAGAACTCTTTAATAATTAACGGCCCTGCATATTGGATAGCGAAATATTGTTAAGGCTGATTGAAAATTATTATTAGACTATAAGGTTTTTTAATGTAATGAACGAGTATAATTATGTGCTGTAGAAAATCTCAATGATATGAGAAATATCACTAAAAAACGATTTTTCTTTTTAAAAATAAAACCGTCTTCAAAAATCCACGAAACATACCTATACATCGCTTCACATTTGTTCCCCTGTGGTGTAGGCAGAGACTACGGAATGCCAGGTGCACCGGTCTAAGCATACAAGTATAACTTTCGCTTCCTCTACATTCATAATTTTGACCCACTGAACAAGGTGATATAAATGACCGGTCTCCTAGAAATTCCCTATCGTTGCCTAACAGGTATATCAAATATATGATATTTTATAATTATATCCAAGCCAGTGTCAAGTAGGTATACTTACACAAATAGCAATGCCACATGATTTTTGCCACCGACATAATAAGTCAGTCGATATAAGTTTTTCAAGTAGCTATTAGGGTTTTTGAAGACGCTTTTACTTTTTGTTGCAAAAAAAATATATGATGGGTTACGAGCCCACAATATTATTTATATTATCTTAAATAATAAAAATAGCGTTGAGTTTTTGTTTAAATGAAACCCACCTGAGACGTCAAAACAGAAATAATATTAAGTATAAAGCTACTCCATTTGTACTCTGTTCGCGGTGACATTGGCACTCCGCTAGTAGAAGCTGCATAAGGTAAAAAAACGAGCCTTTAGTCGAAGCGACATAAGATGATAAATTGTTTCATGCAAAATTAAGCATTGCGTTAATGATATACCATTTAAATTAGGATGTTTTATTTTGACAATGATTTTATACAAGTATGAAGTTTGTATCGGTCGCCCTAGGACACTTTTGGGAGAGAATTCTGTATGGAACCCGGTGTCTATTGGTTGGTATGTCGATGATTACATAAATAAAATACCTACTGAATAGGTAGCCACATGTTGGTAGTTGGTATGGAATTGACAACAATTAATTTTGTGCTAGGGTAGTAAAATAAAATACCGTTTCTAGATTTTACACTGCTGATTACAGTAAAAATATCTTTGGATTTTTTTATGCGGTAGTTTTTTTTATATTTAGGAAAAACAGTAAAAAAAGTTGGATTGTGAATGTTAGGAATACACTTATAGTGCCCTTAGTCCATTTATTACCAAAGGAATTCAAAAAAATATACAATTGTCATGTTCATGTTTTATCTGTCTGACGGATTACTTGATTCTAACGACACGCTTTCGATTCTAAACAAAATAGTTTATTTATTTTTATGGCGTCTACAAATTACTTACGTAATTAATTAAATTAAGCAAAATAACCAATTTGTGAACGAACGGCAACGAATAATTGACAAGTGAGTGACATGACATGACAGTCAGTTTATTTTTATTTTATATCAGGCTAAGATCACGACATCAGTATTCCTAACTTTGTATATACGGTCTTTTTAATGACTATTTCTTTTATAAATTATTAACGACGAATTTAAGTTAAATAAAGAAAAACCAAGGAATACGGGTACTCTAATTTTTAACCAGCTATTATAAACGCGAAAAAACAACAATGCTTTTTTTTTTTAATGTTGTCAATTGTTGCGAGTTTCAAATGCATGATGCATGACGCAGCATGAGGGCGGCAAATGAACAATGATGACCAGTGTTGGTATCAGTGGTGGATAGGGAATGCAAATAACCGATTATAACCGGTTTTAATCGGTTATTTTGATACAAAATCTGTTAATAACCGGATAAATTGCATTCCTTAGTGGTGGTTGCTTATTACCAGACCTAGGAATATACGGGGCAAAATTAAATGACAGCTAGGGATTGCCTTTATCGATAAACTCAATTATCGATGCTTTTCCCGCATACCAGTGATCGCTCCAAGTTTTGTTTTTTTTTTTATTGTAACTATGCAAATAAAACAAAATAGCAACATAATTCTTGTTATTCCTTATTTTAATAGATATTTTTAACCTTTAGTCATCATCATTATATTTTTTTCCTTACCATATATTTCAGAATGACTGTCCCATTTTGTTAAAATAAACAATCAGAATTTGTCAAGAGTAAAAAAAAAACGGTTATGATTAGTGAAGGTTAAAATATCCTTTTAAAATAAAGAATAACCAGAATTATGTTTATATTTTGTTTTATTTGCATAGTTTCAATAAAAGTTTATTTTTACAAACAAATCTTGAAGCGATCACTAGTATGTGGGAAAAGCATCGATAATTGAGTTTATCGATACAGGCAATCCCTAGCTGTCATTTAATTTTGCCCCGTACATTCCTAGGTCTGGTTATTACAGCTTTATCGCAGTAGTGGCGATAGTGATGTAGCCTTACTTGCCCTGGACCTTGGTTGGTATGTCGATGCCTGGACCCCACTAAATACAAGTTAAGGTCAGTAGAGTTTAATATAACTACTGAACTGAGTGCCGCCCTCCTAAGGAGAAAAGGCGTACCTACTATATCAATTGTATTGAAAATCCAACCTTATTATAACCCTTGAGAGTTTAATATGCTTCTATGAATTAATTGCATTTGCGCCTGGAAAGCTCGCGGCTAATTCTGGGCTCAGCGACTCCGCTACGGAAGTAGGCGAGTGGGTTATAGGAATTTTATAAAATGTCGGCATCCACTTGAGAGAAATAATTAAATTTTAAATGTAAATTCGTTATACCTTTTATGCGTTTTCATTGAAGATATTTTTCTATTTTTTTAGTATTTGTAATTTTGGCTGTAGAAATAAAAATGTTGAGGTCACAAAAAACTCGTAAAATTGAAAGACCTATACGACGGTGGAGGACGAAAAAGAAAAATACATCGCCTCGTCACGTGTAGGGGAGGTCCACATAAAAACAATCTTTCTAGATTTAATAGAAAGTTGTAAAGAAAATTACAGCTTTCTAGTACTAAGAGTCTCTGAGCTAGGCTGCGGACGGACGGACGGCCAGACATGGCGAAACTATAAAGGCTTTTATTGGGGTTTGTAAACTATTTTAGTACCCGAAACCGACGCGCGTCCATTACTCGATGTATGAATGTTGAAGAAGCGAAAGAAAGTCAAGATCGTAGCAAGTGGAAAGAAGTGGTCTCTGCCTACCCTCTGGGAAACAGGCGTGATTTAATGTATGTATGTAAACTATTTTTCTACATACACATACACACCTTCACGCCTTCATCCCCAGAGTGGAGTAGGCAGATTTACAGAATTACCTACAACTCTAAAAACTTGTTGATAACTCTGTAACCACAATTTGCACAATTAGGCTAAAATGTTTAACAGTGTTTATTAGTGACAGGTAGCAAGCCCATCGCCTAACAGTACTACAAGCCTTTATTCCCTTAGTCGCCTCTTACGACTTCCACGGGAAGACATGGAGTGGCACACTCAGACCGGTCTTGTGCTTTTCGCATTGACCGCGTTCCCGCGATCCTTACAAGTTCGTCACTCCATCTTGTTGGAGGCCTACCTACAGCTCGTCTCCCGGTCCGCGGACGCCACTCAAGAACCTTCTGACCCCATCGGCCATCAGTCCTGCGTGCGATGTGCCCCACCCACTGCCACATCAGTTTAGCTATTCTTCGGGCTATGTCGGCAACCTTAGTTCTCCTGCGGATATCATCATTTCTGATTCTATCACGCAGAGAAACCCCGAGCATAGCCCTCTCCATAGCCCTCTGAGTGACCTTGAGCTTTCTTATGATTCCCATTGTTAGCACCCACGTCTCGGATCCGTATGTCATCACTGGCAACACACACTGGTAAAAGACTTTTGACTTCTATACACGACACGGCAAATATTCAACAATTTTTCTATCTTCATTTATTCGCAGTTGACGTCAGCACTAGAGGAGGTGATGTCACGCGTGACGCCCCTGTCACGTGGCAAGGACGCGCGTGCGTCACGCGAGCGCCGGCGCGCCGCGGAGGAGGAGCTGGCGCGCGCGGGGCTGGGGCGCGGGGAGGAGCCGCTCGCCGCCATCGAGCGTGCGCTTGCGTTCGCGAGCGAGGCCGTGCTGAGGGCGCCCGAAGCAGGTACGTACTTTGAAGGAGGGTAATGTTGTGGGAGGATTTTAGGACCTTGTGCAGGGTCCGTCCGGGTCGGTACCACCATCTTATCCATTAACCTACCGCCAAGCAGCAGTGTTCGCATTGTTGTATTCCGGTTTGGGGATATGACAGCCGGTGAAATGACTAGCATAGAGGCATTCCATCTTAGTCCTCAGGGTTGGCAACGCATTTGCAGTCTTAGGAGTGCGGTCTTGTGAATGCGAATGTCTATGGGTCACAGTTTCCACTTACCATCAGGTGGCCTGTGTGCTCGTTTGCCTTTCTTTGCCATATTTTTTTTTCCAGTTCCGGAATTTTGATGATTTTTATTGCAATCGATTTGTCTTACTGTGAGTGTCACTAAAGTTTTGACAGTAATTAAAATTCAATATGGCGGCAACTAGACGCCATATTGTAGAAATGGGGTTTCTTAATAGGTATTTAATTATTCATCTTTAGGTTTTATTTCATAATTTTTCATCGTGAATGATCATTTATGATTTATATTATAACGATTTAACGGTTGTTTTTTGTTTGAATCATAACTTTTGTAATCGGGATGGTTCTTACCTAGATTTCATGTCAATCGGATTAATTTAAATTTAATTAGCTTAGTTTAATTTTAATTTAAATAAGTCTAGTTTTAACTTTTAATTGTACAGTCAACAGCATAAATAAATGATCATTTATGTACCTTTTCACTTTAACGTTGTGTTTGAAATGTTATACAAAATTGTGAAACGATTGAAAGCGACAAGATACATAAATGATCACTTATTTATGCTGTTGACTGTACCATAATAATAATAAAGGTCATTACGCGGGTTTCTTTGATTTCTTTCTATTTATTGGAGTGAAGGGAACGCTCCTCCCGGTCAAGTGTCCCCCCCCCCCCCCTCCACCCCTACAGCTACTAGGTACTACAGAAGTTAATTATATTTTGTAGTTTACAAATACTTAAAATCTAACAAAATATCTTAATCTAGCTGCCCGCCAGCGGCTTCGCCCAGGCAAATTCCTGACTTTCCCAGTGAATTATTCGATTATTTTCTGTCATAAAAACCTTCTCCTGACACTCACAAACACAACAAAAAAGAAATCAGCCAAATTAGTTCAGCCGTTCTCGAGTTTTGCGCTTAGCAACACATTTAGCGATTCATTTTTATTATATAGATGAAAGCACAATAATGAATTTACCCCCTTACTTATAAACGTGGAATAAGCTTGAAATAGTTTATGCCATGCTTTGTCACTGTATGTCAGATGCAATTGTCACAATTACAGATAAGGACAAAGCATGGCATAAACTATTCCAAGCTTATTCCACGTTTATAAGTAAGGGGGTATATAGGAAAACTATCACTACTAATGTCCGGTTCCTATATTCAATCCGCGGACAGATAGGCTTACTTCGGATTAAAATTTGACACATCTTGTATGGGCAAATGTCAAATTTTAACCCGAGGTAAGCCTTATCTATCCTCGGATTGAATATAGGAACCCGACATAAGTAGACGTCAGTAGTTCTTGAGTTACAAACGGTTTAAATGTTTACACCTACCGAAAACTTATTTGCGGTGTTGGTAAACTGACTGCGGCCTATGTCGATGTATGGGGATAACAGTTCCCCAACGGCAAAGTTAAGTTTGTCGCGGGGTCAAATTTGTTTGCAGTAACGGCTTCGGAACCCTACACTGAGCATGGTCCGACAGCTCTTGCCCGGTTTTTTTACTATAACCGCAAATACCTAGGAGAACAAAAATATGATCACTTGAAATCAAGATAAACGTAGTCCATGGAAACTTTGACTTTCATACAAAAGTGCCCATGATCCTATGTCACGAAGTTCTTATTACTATAATAAGGTTTATTGGGACATATTTTTAAAATCCTTATTTTTACACTTAATTTTACTTTTTAAGACATAAGAGCTCTTTTTGTTATGGTATAGAGAAGACAAACGAGCACACAGGCCACCTGATGGTAAGTGGAAACTGTGACCCATAGACATTCGCATTCACAAGACCGCAATCCTAAGACTGCAAATGCGTCGCCAACCCTGAGGACTAAGATGGAATGCCTCTATGCTAGTCATTTCACCGGCTGTCTTATCCCCAAACTGGAACACAACAATGCAAACACTGCTGTTTGGCGGTAGGTTAATGGATAAGATGGTGGTAGCGATCCGGATGGACCCTGCACAAGGTTCTACCACCCGCCATGGCTTGCCAATTCAAATTCAAATTCAAATAATTTAATTCGGATTACTCCATATCGTATAAACATAGGTTAATTACAATAATATAATCTTAAAATCTAGTGTTAGTAGTACATCAACTTAAGACTATTTGTCACGCCGCTGCGCTATATGCAATTGCATCCACCGATGCAAAAGCGCAGAGTCCCAGCGGTCCTTGAACACATTCAGGATCCTGTTCGGGCTGGCTCGGAGCCGCGACAGGAGGGAGGCGCACCGTTTACGCATAATCGCGGCGAAGCTATCCGTGCGCGCGTCGGCGAACATCGCCGACGCGCTGCATCGCCAAGGCAGCCCCAACAGCACCCTGAAGGCGTTGTTATATTGGACGCGCAGATCACTGATTGCCCTCCGCGTAAAATTGACCCACAGTCCGCACGTGTAAAATGATTGGCAGTAGGCTTTAAAAAGCGTTACTTTTACTGGCTGTGTACAGCGTGCGAACCTGCGAGCCAACATGTTGCACCGGACAGCCAGCGACCTGCGTTCCCTTTCCACGTCACAGTTGTCTCTCATGTCGTCGGTGATCCAGTGACCCAGATACTTGAATTCGGTTACCCAGCATAACGGTGTACCACAAAGCATGATTTTGGGCAAATCCGCGTACGTTTTCAAGCCCGCCTTAAAAACCATCACTTCGTTCTTCTTAGCATTGTATCTGAGTCCATGGACCCCCGCATACGACTCGCAAATCTCCAGGAGCTTTTTTAAACCACGGGCGGATGGGCTCAGCAGCACCATATCGTCCGCATAACTAATGTTGTTAATGAAAACGTCATCTATATTGCAGCCGACGTTGGCGCTACCGAGCTCACCGCTTAGCCGGTCCATGTAGAGATTGAAGAGCTGGGCTGAGCTTAATCCACCCTGCCTCACCTCGCACTCCAATCCATACTCGTCCGGCAGCGTATCCCCCCATCTAACCCGGTCCATCTGCTTACTGTACCAATAGCGAAACAAGGAAGTGACCTCAGAAGGAACCGTGGTCTCACATCTAAGCTTTTTCCATAACACGTCGTAGGAAACCAGATCGAAGGCCTTAGACAAATCCAAAAAACAGGCAAATACAGGGGTTTTCCTGTCGGTGTAGTACTGCACAGTTTCCTTGAGGCACAAAATCGCACTCTCAGTGGACAGTCCCGGTCTAAAACCAAACTGAGAATCATTTAGCTCGATGTGCTCAGCGAGTTGTTTGTCAAGCAAACTGTCCAGCACTTTGGCTATAATAGTAGCCAGTGATATAGGCCTGTAATTGGATATGTCCGAGGCATCTCCCGCCCTGCTTTTCACTATTGGCACCACTAGAGTACGCATGAGGTCGTCCGGTATGTAACAATGACTAATGCACAGGTTAAACAACATAGCCAAAACTCTGGGCAGATGAGGCCCGGCAAATCTGAGATGCTCAATGCTGAGGCTGTCATACCCCGGGGACTTACCCCTACTCATTTTACGAATGACGGTCTCAACCTGTTTACCGGTAAACTTTACCACAATCCTCTCACCAGATACAATCCCAGCATCTCCCGTGCCAGACACCGGAGGAAGAGGCGACTTGACCTTAAAGTTTTGCCTAAATGCGTCAGCAATCTGCGTCGGATCATGATTTCCCGCTATGCTAACAGGGAGGCCAGCCTTTTGATTTAATTTATTTGTGCGTTTCCAAAATTCACCAAACTGTTTATTAGCATGATTTTTTGCTATTAAATCCATCTTTATTTGTTGTTCATTATCTTTGCAATATTTTTAATTAAATTTAAAAACTCTTCTAGTTTCACGCATTTCGTCATATAAATTACCATGACCAGGTTTTCCAGACGCTAACCAAGTCCTATAACACCGGCGAGCCCCCCTGCGAGCGGCACTGACGTGTAAGTTCCACCCCGGTACACAGCGATTTTGACGATGTTTTACACCCTTATTAGAAGAACATTTTGCCCCTCCCTGAAGTATATATATAATGTCATGATATAAATTCTGAATTAACAAAAAATGTTTTGAGTTAGTACAACACCCTTTATCCGCGCATCCGATACACTCCTCCGGGAAAGTTAACTGCCGTAATCTGGAGTGACAAAAACCCTTATAATTTTCAACCTGTACATTATCCCTTTCCCCCCATATTATGCTATTGTATGCAGAGTTTCGAGGTACAGTGGCAAGCCTGATCAGGTCAATGTCACATTCTATTAACATAGGGTAATGGTCCGACGTATATACATCATACAATACTGAAGCCTTAACCATATTATCTGAATATTATCTGTATTTTTTTTTAATTTTTAGAACACGATGAAGATGCTACACTAGCTCTTGCCCTCTGGACGCGAAGCGCCGTGCTCCTGGCGCGCGGGCGGTCGCGGGGCGTCGTGGGGGGCGAGGCAAGTGAGAGCGCGGGCGAGAGCGGGGACGGCGGCGCAGGGGGGGCGTTGCCCGCGCTCGCTGACTTGCGCCTGGCGCTGCGTGCGCGTCTACCCGCTCGCATGCGCGCCCACTACTATTGGCGTAGCGGACAGTGCTATAGAGGTAAGCTTTATGTCAACAACCGTTTTTGTTTTGCCATGACCAGAGTCGGAGTTTTCATAGCACGGTAAGACGAAAGAGAGCTGTGGAGTCGACATTAGCATTAAAAGTCAACTCTTATTCATACTCATACTCATTCATTTATTTAATTCCAAAATGCTTATAAAGTAGCTGTAACAATAAAATAAAAAATATTTTTTTATATCATATTAAAAGCAAACCAAAGTATACATACCTAAGTTTGAAATAGTTATAACTTCATAGCTCAAATTCGTGTTAATTAAATTTAAAAGCATTTTGGAATTAAATATAAAAATTTAAAGTTGTAGGTAATTCTGTAGCTCTGCCTACCCCACTCTGGGATTACAGGCGTGAAGGTATGTATGTATGTATATAAAAAATAGTATGAGTATGAGTAAGAGTTGACTTTTAATGTTAATGTCAACTCCACAGCTCTCTTTCGTCTTAAGAAAACTCCGAACCCTGGCCATGACCATCGTTTCGTCTGTCCGTTGGTTTATCTCAGAGACTCTTGGTACAGTCAACAGCAAAGAGATGTATCCAGTTTTGGAATCTATTACAATTTAATAAGGTGAAAAACTGGACGCAATTCTCTGCTGTCGACTGTACTACAAAGCTCCAATTTGACATAATATTATATAGTCAACCAAAAAAGTCCTTTACCACTTTTGGACCTTTAGTCTTACAAATAGAGTCGAAAAGTGATAAAAATTGTAAAATTAAAATGCGTTTATTCGCAGTTTTTATACTAATGAAAAATCACACCCCTTAGTATCACAAACATGAGGTATGTTTAGGTTATGTTATGAGTAGTTCTTCAGCCGGCCCGGAGGCTAAAACCACCCAGAAATAGGAGACATAAGAATATAAGATAGAATAGGGATTTACTTGTGGGAATTAGTGTTCCCGAAGACTATAGGCTTTTAGCCTTTTTTGGAGCCTAGACTCTTAATTAAGGGGCTTGAAAGGCTATAAAGACTTTTAGTCCTTTAGGCTAGGCCTATTTAAGACTACCGGTTGGAGGTCGAAAAGGTCTTGCTAAGGCCTAAGCTATTTTAAGGCTAGTCTGACAACAGTAACGCTTAACCCTCTGAAATGGCTGTGAAGGCTATGAATCTCTTAGTCCTCAAGGCTAAGCTTCTTTTCGAGATTATCAAGTTAACTCTAGTAATTAAACTTTTTAATTACCTTAAATTGTAACGTTTTTATTAATTACGGAACTATTAAGATATACAAAAAAATACGAATTACGGAATAATAATTATTTTTTAATTTCCATTAATGCTCTATACAGGGACATGGTGGATTGCACCTGTACCCACAGCCTTTCTGTGTATTCATCGTCCAATTCTGTCAACATTTTCATGAATTCTTGTGACATTTGTTCACGTCTTCCATAAAATTCTTTTTCTTCTTGACTTCCGCCTTTAATAGTTCTAGGTCAACGGGACATACCCTTTACATTTTGATTCCCTCGAGAGTGTCGAAATACACGTTTTTTGCTGCATAAACAGCCGTATCTTTTTTTTACGTTGATGTAGAAATTTGATTTTTTTACAGCTTCAAGGGGCTGTAAACCGGAATATATGGTTTTAATTTCAACTCGGTTTTTGAGGTGGGAGGACCTTGTGCAGGGTCCGTCCGGGTTGGTACCACCACCTTATCCATTAACCCACCGCCAAGCAGCAGTGTTCGCATTGTTGTGTTCCGGTTTGGGGATAAGACAGCCGGTGAAATGACTAGCATAGAGGCATTCCATCTTAGTCCTCAGGGATAGCAACGCATTTGCAGTCTTGTGAATGCGAATGTCTATGGGTCACAGTTTCCACTTACCATCAGGTGGCCTGTGTGCTCGTTTGCCTTCCCATGCAATAAAAAAAAAAAAACCTTCACACGTTCCCGAGATAAAGGGTCTTGACAGACTGACAGACAAACAGACAGACAGACGGACAACAAAGTGATCTTATAAGGGTTCCGTTTTTTCCTTTTGAGGTACGGAACCCTAAAAATATGATTGTTTTTAGGGGGAATGGTATAAACATTATTTTATTATTTAAATAAATGCAATGTAAAATACATGTTTAATGTTGTTTATTTTTTAATTATTTGATGGATGATGGCAATAATGACTTTCTTAGGCTAAGTCTCCAAAAAAGCTTTAGCCTTTACATAAGCCTATTACTTGGAAAAAAAGACTCTATCACAAAAAAGGCCTAAAGGCTTTTATAAGCCCATAGGCTTTTTAAAATGACAAGTCTTTTAAAGCCCTGCTTTATTAGGTTAGCCCTAAAAGAGAACCAATAGGCTTAAATTTAGGGCTAAAAGCCTATAGTCCTCGGAAACACTAGTGGGAATGGGTTGGTACCACCATTTTATCCATTAACCTACACACGCATTGCATTGTTGTGTTCCGGTTTGGGGATAACACAGCCGGTGAAATGACTAGCATAGAGGCATTCCATCTTAGTCCTTAGGGTTGGCAGTGTATTTGCAGTCTTGTGAATGCGAATGTCTATGGGTCACAGTTTCCACTTACCATCAGGTGGCCTGTGTGCTCGTTTGGCTTCCTATGCCATAATAAAAAAAAGAAGCTTGTCGACGCGATAAAATGAGAACAAATTTTACGGTTAACATATATCGCACCGCTAGATCTCTTGATCTGGGCAATATCAACTCAAAATCATTGTTAGTTTTGTTTCAAGCTCATTGACTACATAGATCTCCCAAGCAAGTAAAGCAGTTATTTTTAATAACATTTTAACACCGTGTGAGATTTCATTGGCTATATTGTAAAAAACAACGTTACGTATTATGATATTTTTTAGCTTCGGTGGATCGTTTAGGAAATATCGAACTGAAAAAGTGTAATTTTGGCTAGAGTAATATACACATAATATATTCTTTAAGTAATATACACGCCTCTGTGACAGAGTGCGGCGAAGCGACGCGGGCCAAGGTGTCGTTCGAGCTGGCAATGCGCCTCATGCGCGACGAGCCGCAGCGCACGCGCCTGCAACGCGAGCTCGACGACCTGGCGCGCATGCCACCGCAGCCGTGCGCGCCGCCCCCACCCCCCGCAGGTAAGCTCCCTTTACGTATTACCATCATTTCAGCTCAACGTCTACTGCTGGGCATACGGCTACCCTAAGGTTTTAAGGAAGAAAAGAAATAATAGTTTTCGTATTCATTTATTTGAGATATCAGTTGATTACCAAACACTGACACTGTCCATGCGCGTAACCATGGTAATAACAATGCTATGATAATTATTATAGAAATGTTGACCTAGGGACTTTTATTGATTTATTAGAACTGTTATTACCATAGCAACGCTCGTTATAAAATAATGTTTATGCTTTGGTTACGCTAAACGTGGTATTCAGATACCGTTAATGATATCAATATTAGCTGTTTATAGTACTCTAGTAAAAAAAAAACATTTATTCGTGACATAAAAACCAACAGGTTTAATACTCACAAGAATAAAAAGCCACGAAATAGTTCCAACTCAGCGTAATGCTAGCATTAAAGGCAACGATGGTCTTCTGTTGGTACAGTCAACAGCATAAATAAGTGATCGTTTATGTACCTTGTCACTTTAACGTTGTGTTTGGAATGTTATACAAAATTGTGAAACGAATGAAAGTGACAAGGTACATAAATTATCACTTATTTATGCTGTTGACTGTACCACCAGCCCCTATTTCACCATCTTGATAATGACATATGACAGGTGACAATTAGGGTCAACACGCTGGTACTTCACTGGGTTTCATATCACCCGGTATAAAATGCCATTGGTGTAATGTATGTTTCAGAGATACCGGTGGCGGAAGGAGCCAAGCCTAACATGCCGTCCCTGTCTAAGCTGTGCAAGGTGGTCGAGGAGGAGGGGAAGGTCAGTGACCGGAGTGCTTTCAACCCCCAGCGCAAATAGAGGGGGGGTTATCAGTTTTGCCGTGTGGTTGCCGGGTTAGAATAGTACCACTCCATGTCTTCCCGTGGATGTCGTAAGAGGCGACTAAGGGAATAAAGGCGTGTAGTACTGTTAGGCGATGAGCTTGCCACCTGTCACTAATACACTGGGAAACATCTTAGCCTACTTGTGCAAAATGTGGTAACAGAATTATTAAGAAGTTTTAAGACTTGTTGGTAATTCTTTAGCTCTGCCTACCCCACTCTGGGAATGAAGGCGTGGAGGTATGTATGTATGTACGTACGTAATATTTGAAAAGCTTAGTTTTATTTTAATTTTAATAAGTTTAGTTTTAATAATTTTTTATTGTTAATGTTAATTATACAACGAACTCACATTGATTGATTGATTGAGCAGTGAACTCTTGCGCAGGGCCGGTTCGTAGCTGCGCGCGCGCCGGTGCGCCCGGGGGCGGTGCTGTTGTCCGAGCCGGCGTACGCCGCCTGCCTGCTGCCGGACCACTTCGGGACGCACTGCCTGCATTGCTTCACCAGGTTTCGCACTTTCTCAACGCAGTTAATCTAGTGGACCTCCTCCCAACCGACCTGACGGGCGCTGGCCTAGTTGGTAGTGACCCTGCCTACGAAGCTAGCGGTCCTGGGTTCAAATCCCGGTAAGGGCAGATATTTGTGTGATGAGCGCGAATATTTGTTCCTGAGTCATGGATGTTTTCTATGTATTTAAGTATATATTTCTCTATATAAGTATTTATATCGATGTCTAGTACCCATAGTACAAGCCTAGAGCTTAGTTTGGGACTAGATCAATTGTTGTGACATTGTCTCCTGATATTTATTTATTTATTATTAATGGGTCTTCGTGGCGTACGTCTATTTTTAAATCTGTGAGAACTTTTGAGGAAAACCGGCTTAAAACGCTTGACCTATAACGCCAAACTCAAAAAAATAGACCCAAGCCCTCTTATTACACTCACAACTTGCAGGGCCAGCTCTATTGCGGAGCTTGCGACAAAGTATTTACAACTAAGTTCGGTCTAGCGAGCTACATTAGAGCTTACGCTAGGAAATAAATTGCATAAATATATATATATTACAAAAAGTCAGGGTCACCGTTATCGAAATCGATGAGGAGGACTATTCCTTAATCTAGTCAGGCCTTCGAAGCGGTCCCCAGGACCGTGATTTTTGATGAAAACCATATCGCCTTTGACCTGTTATCACTGACTCCTGCTATCATTGACTGTGACAGTAATGGTGGTTGAGTTAGATTAGGTCAAAGACGATAGGGGAGACAGTTAATTGTAACAAAAATTTGCGCTTTAAGTTTAATATTTCATAAACAAGTCTTAATCGAAATTCTTGTCACAAACCCGCAATATGTATTTTTGAAAGATTCATCCAACGACACGACACCCCACAATATGGAGTGGATGAGATTAAATACACCCCCACGTTACATGTAGGGGAGGAACACAAAAAATAAGATTTTCAATATTTTATTTTAAAACCACTTTTTTGGCGTGTCCTTGGCTAATATGTATACACGGTAATTTTTTATCGGTGATCAGGAGTTGAAAATTATTAATAAGCAAGCAACATAAATTGAAATTAATGGTTGATGACTCAAACAATTAACTCACTGTTTAATTTATTTAAGTTAATGATATTGCTTAAACTAATCACCACTGGATACATGGACATCCTTCATTAATTATTGAAGTGAAGTAGATACGTCAAGCAAGTGCCATCGCTTTGGCGGGAAATTTGGCAGATATTACTTATATTAACAATTTTTTCACTGTCATTAATTTCAATTAAAAGCTATTTTCTAAATAAGAAAATTACATAAAAATATAAGTTTTGTTTCATGTAACTGCGACTTATACATGATCGCCATTAATAACTGAATTATAAAAATTGGCTAATAATCACCAAAAAAAAATCACAGTGTATTCATGCCAAATTACAGCTTTCTAGTACTAAGAGTGTCTGAGCTAGGCTGCCGATGGACGGACATTGCGAAACTATAAGGGTTAAATTGAGGGGTAAACTCCGTGTGTTTCCGCAGGCTGTCAGTGTGCCAGGAGGAGGCGCCGGTGTGGTGCGCGCGCTGCGCGGGCGTCGCCTTCTGCTCGCTGCGCTGCCGGGAGCGCGGGCTGCGCTACCACCGCCATGAGTGCGCCTTCCAGGACCTGTTCATTGGTACAGCCACAAACCGGGATTGTTGAGCCACTTTTTATTATATTAAAAAAAAATAAAAAAAAATGCCATCGTTCGTAATTTAGCCGTGTATTCAATAACCGATGTCAACGTCTATCAAAGGGTCTAGCAGGCTAAGGAAGGAGAAGTGGCCCCTGTGACGAATATCGGATTTTTATAATGTCATTTGTTGGCTATCTCATAATATAGAAACACCCTAACTTTCAGCCCCCTATCTTGAACCGTCACCGAGATACTGTCAAAAACGTCATTTTATGGACACATTTTTCAAAGTTGTTTTTCTCCTGAACTATATAAGGTAGAGCAATCAAACCAAATCATAGCTACAAAGGCTGGGTAGGAGAATAACGCTGATTTTTTAAATATTTAATTCCATGAAAAAATAATGATTAAAATGTCAGAGAATTTTTTGACAGCACTTTTCAACAAGTATTTGTAAAGGTACAGCTACGGAAACAATCACATAAAGTGCTCATAGTATTAGCTAGTACAGTCAACAGCATAAATAAGTGTACCATTTATGTACCTTGTCGCTTTCAATCGTTTCACAATTTTGTATAATATTTCAAACACAACTTTAAAGTGACAAGGTACATAAATGATCACTTATTTATGATGTTGACTGTACCATGCGAAAAATCAATTTAATATAATTGGTGATACATACAAAAAAAAAATGTCAAACATATTTTTTTTCACAGACATTTTTATCATTTTTTACATTATAAAAATCCGATATTCGTCACAGGGGCCACTTCTCCTTCCCTAACCTGCTAGACCCTTTTTTACCCACACTTTTATTTTACCGGATTTCAAATACCATGTTTTTTTTTAAATATAATATCATTGCTTATTTTCGTTTTTCATGATGTAGTCAATTTCCTAGTTTATCAATCTATCGTTGTCAATCAGCTTAATTTCTAAAATGTGTGAAAATTGGGTAATTACGTGTCTACTGAGTTACTGTCCGCGAATTTGTGTGGTAAATAGTGAATTGTCAACTGAGTTACCAATTTTTTATAACATACATTTTTATACAATACATTATAATGTGATCTATGAAATATGTTAATGATATTACTACAATAAAAAAATAATTTCACTTACAACATGTCCCCAGATTTTATTTTATTTATTAAAATCTGAATGGTAGGCAACAGACAGAAATATGTGGGTAAAAAAGTTGATTGACCCGTCAACGAGTGGCTAACAGCTATTCGATTTGCATTACATAGCCAAATTAGAAACATGGGCAAGTGGGTCAACAATCCCGGTTCAAGACTGTACAAACATTGGCTAAAGCGGCTTTTTATTGAGATATACTATCTAAAAAATTGGAAAAAACTTTTGAAACCAAAAAACGTACCCATTGCAGTTTGTCGTGATACGTAAATTGAGCTGGGTTTTGCGTATCACATAGGGAAATATAATCACGGCATGTAAGCATGTACCTAGGAATTAAAAGGGCAAAATTAAATGACAGCTAGGGATTGCTTTCATCGATAAACTCCATTATAGATGCTTTTCCCATTTACTAGTGATCGCTCCAAGTTTTGTTTGATAAAATATTTTTTTAATGAAAGTATGAAAATAAAACAAAATAGCAATATAATTCTGGTTATTTTTTGTTTTAAAAGGATTTTTGAACCTTCACTTTAAATCATCATATTTGTTTTCTACTTTGTGTATTTCAGAATTACTGTCCCATTTACTATTATAATAGTAAAATAAGGCGTTTATTTTCTCAGTCTTGACTGATGAATCCATTTCAGATGGCTAAAAACACTTTAATTTCTATGGATGTCGCAGGGGCAAAAAAAATGAAAAAAATACACACTTACAAACAATGCTGGGGGCGATCACTATTATGGGAAAAGCATCGATAATTGAGTTTATCGATATAGGCAATCCCTAGCTGTCATTTAATTTTGCCCCGCATAGACAGATTAACAATAACAGTTTAAAGACGATATGGCTTTACCGCCCAGAATAAAGGCCCAGTAAAGCCAAGATGGACTCACATCGTCGTTTACTTAAATTCTGCCGTCATACCAAAGAAGGTAGCTAACTGCATAATAATAGTAAAAGCATTTGAAATTTAACGCGGTACAAATAAAGTATAAAATGCTCCAATTACTACATTTCACTTACTACTTACTTGTGGGCGGACCTTGTGCAGGGTCCGTCTGAATTGATACCACCATCTTATCCATTAACCTACCGCCAAGCAGCAGTGTTCGCATTGTTGTGTTCCGGTTTGGGGATAAGACAGCCGGTGAAATGATTAGCATAGAGGCATTCCATCTTAGTCCTCAGGGTTGGCAGTGAACTTGCAGTCTTGTGAATGCGTGTGACTACGGGTCACAGTTTCTACTTACCATCAGGTGGCCTGTGTGCTCGTTTGCCCTCCTACGCCATAATAAAAAAATAAAAAAAGAGCTCGTCGACGCGATAAAATGAGAGAAAATGTTACGGTCAACATATTTCCCACTGCTAGATCAAGACAGCATCAACTCAAAATCATTGTAAGTTTTGTTTCAACCTCATAGACGTTGTATTAAAGTTGATTTTAAAATACAGTTGTATTTTGAGTTACTACACTTTTGATCTGGCAGTGCGATTTGATTTTTAGCCTACTAAGGATTAATTTAAAGTGACTTTGACCACTAAAATGGATCCTAGTCAAAAAGGGTATAAGTCTTCTGAATATCAAGTGAAAAGGGGTTTTATTACGAGTTAAGTCGACGACAGTTAAGTTCCCGTGTGGTTGCCGGGTTAGAATAGTGCCTCTCCATGTCATCCCGTGGATGTCGTAAGAGGCGACTAAGGGAATAAAGGATTTTAGTACTATTAGGCGATGGGCTTGCAACCTGTCACTAATACGCTGGTAAACATCTTAGCCTATTTGTGCAAAATGTGGTTACAGAATGATCGACAATTTTTTTAACTTGTAGGTAATTCTGTAGCTCTGCCTACTCCACTCTGGGATTACAGGCGTGAAGGTATGAATGAAAAAAAAAAAAAAAAAGTCGACGACATGTTGACAAAGTCCATTGTGGCCTTAGAATCAAATTGGTTGACACCTCCCAAACAAGTAAAGCAAATAATATGTAGTTTTAAATAAATAAAAAAACAGTTAGCTGCTTTATTAATTATCATATTATTATATCATGGCATTGTGATTAACATCGTAGTTCTATGCGCCAGGTTCAGGCATGTCAATCTTGAGCCACATCGCGCTGCGCATGGTCACCCAGCTCGGACTGGCCGGGACCCTCGACGCGCATGCAAAGTATGTCGCCGGCGCAAGTGGTTCACTCGCGCATGACGACATAGAGGGAGGCAGGAAGATCAAGATGAAGACTAGGAAGGAACGGCAGAACAGAACCAAGAAAGGACTGAAGATGGGTGAGAAACATGAAGAGGGCAAATCCAAAGTGAAGGAAGACCAAAATAATGGTGCGTCTCATACCTATAATATAATAACGTTGGATTCATATTATATACCCGTGTGGTTGCCGGGTTAGAATAGTGCCACTCCATGTCTTCCCGTGGATGTCGTGAGAGGCGACTAAGGGAATGGAGGCGTGTAGTACTGTTAGGCGATGGGCTTGCAACCTGTCACTAATACACTCGTAAACATCTTAGCCTAATTGTGCAAAATGTGGTTACTGAATTGTCAACAAGTTCTTAGAGTTGTTGGTAATTCTGTAGCTCTGCCTTCCCCACTCTGGGAATAAAGACGTGAGTTTATGATTAATATTACGTTAACCGTTTATATTTATTTATTTGTTTAATCTTTATTGCGCAAAAGAATACACTTAATATACAAAAGGCGAACTTAAAGGCATTCTCTACCAGTTAAGCTTTGGGCAAAGCAGAGATTGTGGTGGCGGTGCAACATAGGGTCTAACATATACGTAATAATACATATACCTACATACCAATATATTAAATTTATATAAATTCTTACAGTCTGTGAGCACATAGAAGAGGCTACGGTTTAGTATTTCTCTCTCACTCGCTCTTAGGCTGAAGCCAGACGAGCGTATTTTTTGAGTTGTGACTCGCGTTATTTCTGCTCCTCCATTCATCATACTACTACTATGAAACTGAATGGAGGAGCAGAAATTACGCGACTCACAACTCAAAAAATACGCTCGTCTGGCTTCAGCCTAAGAGCGAGTGAGAGAGAAATACTAAACCGAAGTCTCTTTTAATTGCTCACAGACTGTACATAAATACATAATACAAAAAATTAGGATAAGCACAAAACATTATAGAACGCAATCAGAAAATCATGATGATGTCAATTCTACCTACAGCTTGTAGTAACAAACTAACACACACACACAAACTCTCACATATCGTAGGTGATATTGCAAAACCGCGTAACGAACAAAGGACACCGCACGGAAAGTATGGAAAAAAAAACATCGGTGAATTTTGATAACAAAAATATATGTTACGCGCCTTGATCAATATATAGAAATACTTGGAGGGCAATAAAATCCTATGACTAGTTTTTGTCAAAAAAAATATTTAGTGAAAAATCAAGGGGATTTGGTTCCATAGAAAAATGTATGAAGTAAAAAAAAAAGTGTTCTGTTTTGAACGAAAAAAATATATGTTTTAGAAACCATTAAATTGATCAACTTCATCGAAAAAACTTATTTAAAAAAGAGTTTGGTTTTTAAGTTATAGCGTTTCATAAAAATAAGTAAAAAAGGTATTTAATTTTTTGATTTTTTTTTTATCGTTAATATTGCCGTTTATGGCGATAGTAAAAATAAGTAGAAAGATACTGTGTGCATCTTTTTTACTTACATAAGTTTTGTATCACAGTCACCTGTTTTTCAGTATTTAGATTTGAAATGAATTTTAAGGAAAAAAACTTGGTTTTTCGTGATTTTTTTTTAAACCGATCGGTGAAAAATTGTGCCTTTTGAATATTTTATAAGTTGTGTTATTGTTAACATAAATCATTAAAATTCAAACATATTCTATGAACGGATTAAAAAAAAATCATTTTTTAAGTCTTATTATTATTAAACTTTACACTCACTATAGCCCCAGCCCAGCTTATCTATATACAGTATTTTTATTCTATAATACACTACTCATGTTCATTCGGATCTCGTCGACGAATTGGTCGTTGCCCAGCGTCAATAACATTTTCGAGAAATGCGGTATCGGGGTACCAAACATTTTGCGCAGCCCAAAAACCACAGAACGCTAATTACAAAGTATTTATAACTACGTCAAAAACACAATTTGCATTTCAAGAAAAGGCCAATCCGAATACTGGCTGGAAAGACACAAACTAATGGCTTTCTGAGCATAATATAGCCGATTAAAAAAAAACTTTTAACTTTTTAACTCCTAGTATTGGCGGGAAAACGATTTAATTTTTTTCAACATAATATGTAAATGTGATTTTCATTTACTTTTGCTGTGAGTCAGTAATTAAATAATAAATTGATCAAAGGTCCGAGCCTAATTATCCCATTGAAAACAAATATGAAATAACTATTTACATCGAAATAATAATAAAGAATTTTTCTCAAACATGCTATGTAATGTCGGCGTTATGTTAGTTATTTTAGGCTTCAAAGTGCCACGTTCCCGACGGAACAACTCGAGAGAACTGTAAAGGAATTTCATACAAAATTGAAGGCCTAGGCCTGGAAGTAATTTTTTTTTAATTTTAATATGGCCATGACAGCTGGTTTTATGAACAGGCTGAATAGCTGAAAATTGTTTTTTTTTTGTATCTGTGTGGTTCGGACCAAAAATATCCGCGTTAATGCCTATTACACAAATGTTTTTTGAGTGATGTTTTTTTTTTATTTCATTGCATATGTTTGAGAAAAGCACTATACATACCTCGCCGTGAAAAGGGGTTGCCAGCCTCGTGACTATCCGACCTCGCTTCGCTCGGCCGTCTATATGAACTCGGCCTGCAACCACCTACTTCCCGGCGTCTGTAGTAATGTACTATTAATCAAAACTTTTGTTCACTCCACTTTCAAATAATAATGAGCAGTAACTTCGTAAAAACAGTGAACCTACCTCTTGAATCAAAGCCTTTTCGTTAACGCGGCTCATTTGTGCCGCTAACTGTGACACATTGCACACAAAACAGTTTAGACGAAATCTAAAATACATTTTTATAATTTATTTCGCTCTACAATTAATGACAATCGTTTTCCCGCCAATACTAGGAGTTAAAAAAGTTAAAAGTTTTTTTTAAATCGGCAATATGCTCAGAAAGCCATTAGTTTGTGTGTCTTTCCAGCCAGTATTCGGATTGGCCTTTTCTTGAAATGCAAATTGTGTTTTTGACGTAGTTATAAATACTTTGTAATTAGCGTTCTGTGGTTTTTGGGCTGCGCAAAATGTTTGGTACCCCGATACCGCATTTCTCGAAAATGTTATTGACGCTGGGCAACGACCAATTCGTCGACGAGATCCGAATGAACATGAGTAGTGTATTATAGAATAAAAATACTGTATATAGATAAGCTGGGCTGGGGCTATAGTGAGTGTAAAGTTTAATAATAATAAGACTTAAAAAATGTTTTTTTTTTAATCCGTTCATAGAATATGTTTGAATTTTAATGATTTATGTTAACAATAACACAACTTATAAAATATTCAAAAGGCACAATTTTTCACCGATCGGTTTAAAAAAAAATCACGAAAAACCAAGTTTTTTTCCTTAAAATTCATTTCAAATCTAAATACTGAAAAACAGGTGACTGTGATACAAAACTTATGTAAGTAAAAAAGATGCACACAGTATCTTTCTACTTATTTTAACTATCGCCATAAACGGCAATATTAACGATAAAAAAAAAAACAAAAAATTAAATACCTTTTTTACTTATTTTTATGAAACGCTATAACTTAAAAACCAAACTCTTTTTTAAATAAGTTTTTTCGATAAAGTTGATCAATTTAATGGTTTCTAAAACATATATTTTTTTCGTTCAAAACAGAACACTTTTTTTTTTACTTCATACATTTTTCTATGGAACCAAATCCCCTTGATTTTTCACTAAATATTTTTTTTGACAAAAACTAGTCATAGGATTTTATTGCCCTCCAAGTATTTCTATATATTGATCAAGGCGCGTAACATATATTTTTTTTATCAAAATTCACCGATGTTTTTTTTTCCATACTTTCCGTGCGGTGTCCTTTATGATAGAGCAAAATAAACCTTACTGTTTTATTAAAAAGGTGCATTTTGCTCCTTATTTAAAATGTTACTTACGCGGTTTTCCAGTTTCACCGATGATACACCGCGTTTTTTTTGATTTACGATAACTTTAAGGGAACGTTCTTTAGGTCAAATAAAGTTAATTTCCCGAAGACAGACAAATGATAACTGTAACGGTTTTAAAGATATTTAATTTTTAGATTTCATCAGTTAATCACGTTGAACTGGTCTAAAAGGCTCTTAAATGTCTGTGTATGTCACGTCACGCCAACATTGACGTATTTGACACTGACTATGTATGAGTTAACTCTAAAGGCCCTTTTAGAATGACCAAAGATACAACATTTAATTACTTTGTTCTAAACAGAAAAAAAAAATTTTTTTTGCAATATTTCAAAATCAAATCTACCACTTACTTTCTATGGATGTACCTAGTAATATGCCGAAGTTATCGTAAATAAAAAAAAACACGGTGTATATAAATATTAGTAGGAAGTAAGATGTATTTAATGTGTTTTGGTTATGAGTAAGGTTAGGACTTTTTGTGGAATCCATGGAGTCGCTATTTTCTAATTATTATAAATAAGTCTTCAGTATTTCAAATTACAAAATAAACTAAATACATTTTTAGTTCGTTTTATCCATACCTATCGAATATTTGTTTGCATTCATTTTGAAATAAGTGTTACTTATTGTGACAATTACTGAGGGTCAAAATCAAGGTGGTATGTTTATAATAATTGGGAAATAGCGACTCCATGGGTTTTAGATCCACGGTATGCAACCAAAAGTCCTAAGCTTACTTATGATGAGTAATAGATTATCGTCGGTGATATAGCAAAACCGCGTAACTAACAAATTTATGATAGAGCAAAATAAACCTGACTGTCTTATTAAAAAGGTGCATTTTGCTCCGACGATTTTGTGTTTTGACATGTTCTATCACTTATCCCATAGACAAACCTGAAGACAAAGATGAAGAAGACGAGAATCTGGAGCTGAAGACAGCGCAGATATACTCCCTGTGCACGCACTCGGAGCAGCGCACGGGCGAAGACTACGTGATGCGGCTGGTGGTGGCGGTGTTCCTGGCAGAGTGTCTGCAGAGGGGGGGGTTCTTCGAAACTTGCGCGCCTGAGGACCTGGAGACAAGTGAGAGATTTATGGTTTGTGTGGATTGTTGTGATAGGTCGGGCGGGGCTATTCCTACTGAGGGGTAAATGCTTTATGTTTTATGGAATGTCTTCTTTAACCTTGCAGTTTGTCGAAGACGTTAAAGAGAAAAGTGTGAAGCTACTTATAAGCAGGGGTCGGAATTTTCGTAGCTCTTTTGAGCTGTCATAGGGACTTCTCGTTTATCGACTTCGGATATACATATTTTATCGATACATTATAGAACACAACATGTTAAAGAAGATTAAAAATATAGGTAAAGCACAGGCGGTATTATCGCTAAAGAGCGATTTCTTTCAAATAACTTTCGAGTAATTGAAAACGTGAAATAGAGGTTTGCAATGAAAATAATGAAAAGTTAATAGTTAACATTTTAATCAGTTCAGTTCAGTGTTTTATCATTTATGAATTTCATGTTCAGTCTGTTTTAGTGCAAACGAGACTAAGTGTTTCTTCATTCGTTTTTCTATAAAATAAATAGATTGTCATTATCTAAAAGAGATCGCTCTTTAGCGATAAGACCGCCTGTTGTTTACCTATACTTTTAATCTTCTTTAATAATTGTGTTCTATATTGTATCGATAAAATATGTATATCCGAAGTCGATAAACGAGAAGTCCCTATGACTACTCAAAAGTGCTACGAAAATTCCGACCCCTGCTTATAATGCAAATTATACTATACGGTAAAAACAAAACATTTGACAAAAATAAAAAAAACCGTGCTTGTAAGTTGAATATTGCAGCTTCCGAATGGTGTTAAGTTCAAAAATTACAAATTAAGATTTGTTATAATAATTCTTCTCCTAAAACAGTTTTTTTGTATGTAGAACGTAGCGTGACCTCTATTTTGTTTTGATTAGTATTATAATGAATATAATGATCATCATAAAGTTTCATCGTAATATTCAGAATATACAGAAGGACAAGTTTGGCTCCACGTAATAGTGAAATATTCTTACCCATGAATGATGAAAAAAAAAAACTATTCTTTTCAAAATATTGGATAAAAATTATGAAAAAAGACTTAAAGAGCGACACACCGCTGCTCAAAATACGAGATCGTACGGTGCTGTAAACGTCGCCACGTTCACGGCACGTCACTGCGATTCCGTACCGTCACCCTATCGTATCCTTAAATCACTTAAAGCAGTTTACTTGTGGGAGGACCTTGTGCAGGGTCCGTCCGGGTTGGTACCACCATCTCATCCATTAACCTACCGCCAAGCAGCAGTGTTCGCATTGTTGTATTCCGGTTTGGGGATAAGACAGCCGGTGAAATGACTAGCATAGAGGCATTCCATCTAAGTCCTCAGGCTTGGCAACGCATTTGCAGTCTTAGGATTGTGGTCTTGTGAATGCGAATGTCTATGGGTCACAGTTTCCACTTACCATCAGGTGGCCTGTGTGCTCGATTGCCTTCCGATGCCATCAAATAAATAAATAAATTGCTTGTTTTCAGCGCGCTGGGCAGTGACGGCGGTGCTTCTGCGCAACCTCCAGCTGCTCCAGTTCAATGCGCACGAGGTGTCGGAGACGCTGCGCGAGCCGGGGGGGCCGGGGGGGCGCGCGCGCGTGCAACACGTCGCCGTGGCTATATACCCCACCGGCGCATTATTCAATCACGACTGCTTCCCCGCCGTCGCAAGGTAGGCTAGATCTGGTTTACTATGCAAATAAGCGGTATTAGTTCTCTGCTCTTAGTATTAAGGTTGATATTGCTATAGGAATTTTATCTGACATACTGCGTATTAGGAGGGCAGAGATAAGAACGGCATAAAATGAAAAATGCCCAAAATACTCATTTTGTTATGAAATTTATTTGAACTATTATTATGCAATAAGGTCCATTTTGAGATGGTTAAATTTTAATAATAATTATCGCCCAAAAAAGAACTTTGGATTTTTTTCGCCCTTCGGTAATAAGTGGGGATGGTATTTTTTTATACATTTTTGAATATAAATCAAAAAGTTCATCAAGGAAAATGAAAAATAAATAGTTCTAAAATGTGCAGATTAAGTCCTTTCATATGACACCCCGTTTAATATAATCATTACTTTCATTTTCAACCCCTCATTCCAGTCTAGATATAGTTTCCTTACAGTTTTAGACAAAAACTTTTGTGACATACACACAGACACCGTAGTCTCACCATTAAGGTTCCTGTATTCAAATTCCCTGCCCATGAATACTCAATTGACCAGTAACTGTTGGATGGTAGATACTTCTCCGGGCGTCGCCTGGTCCTCACCGCGACGCGCCCGCTGGCCCCGGGGGCTCCGGCGGCGGAGTGCTACGGGCCCGCGGCGGCGCTGCGCCCGGCGGCTGCGCGGCAGCGCGCGCTTGCCGCCCGCTACTGGTTCACATGCGAGTGCGACGCTTGCACGAGGCCGGAGCTGTGGCCCACGCTGCCGGAGTGCAAGGACCAACCGCCCCCTTTAAAGTAAGCATTATCTATATAATAAAAAAGAATCAATATTGCAATTGTGCCATAGTACATTATTGCCTAAGCAGTGAAGCAGGCATTGCGGGCCGAGAACTGGTTTAAAAAAACAAAAAACCCGACTGCAGTAAAAAAAACGACTGAAAAGCGAGAGACAAGCTATATAATCGATAGGTAAATACTTATAATGTACCATGCAATGATTTTTTGTTTGATACCTCGTTAACAAGTAATGCAATTTATACCAATATACATACAACTTGAATAGTGGAAAAGGTATTGCAGGCGGGGACAAGCTATTAATCCAAATGTTTTTTGTTTCAAGAAAATACTTACATTTTATAATTCATTGCTTGTCCCCGCCTGCAATACCTTTTCCACTATTCAAGTTGTATGTATATTGGTATAAATTGCATTACTTGTTAACGAGGTATCAAACAAAAAATCATTGCATGGTACATTATAAGTATTTACCTATCGATTATATAGCTTGTTTCTCGCTTTTCAGTCGTTTTTTTTACTGCAGTCGGGTTTTTTGTTTTTATTTAAATAATTTAGTTTATTTCACATTTTTTAGTTTTTATTAATAAAATAGTGGTTTTATTAATATAACCAAACGTTAAATGAGCACTGGAGCTCGATTTTTTAATGTCACGAAGCTATAAGTAACAAATTACAAGCGGAACTCTCCTTTTAGCAAAAGAAGCATCGTGCATTCAAAAATCGATCCCCAGTAGTAACGTAAGATTAGTTCATTTGGTTAGATGGAGGCCGATCGAACAGATTGTAGATACCTACTTAAACCGAGAAATTGAAGTAGGTATAAATCAACTAAACTTCTCTTAATCTCTAACAATTTAGTTCCTCAACGGTCAGTACGTCATACGTGTACCTGGGTACTAGACTAAGCACCTACATTGAGGTTACCTATTCCGTGTAGGTATCTTTACTTAAATAAACTGTCCATGCGTAGGCAGGATGGCGCATTAGGTAGGTATTAGCCAGCAATTTATACTATAACATCAATGTGCATTAATCAAGTATGTAGTAGGTATTCGTGAATTATTACGACGATTTGACGACGCACTGGCCTAGTCGGTAGTGACCCTGCCTATGAAGCTAGCGGTCCTGGGTTCAAATCCCGGTAAGGGCAGATATTTGTGTGATGAGCGCGAATATTTGTTCCTGAGTCATGGATGTTTACTATGTATTTAAGTATATATTTCTCTATATAAGTATTTATATCGTTGTCTAGTACCCATAGTACAAGCCTAGAGCTTAGTTTGGGACTAGGTCAATTGGTGTGACATTGTCCCCTGATATATTTATATTTGATATATATTAATTATTACACTACTTTCTTAATGGTTTATATTGTAGGCGTTTACAGCTCTACAAGAAATATTTATTACTTAACATTTAACGTTCTTTTCGATTTCCCTGTCTAAATGGTAGCATCAAAGTATTATAATGTATATATATTTGGAATGGGCTATTTACTAGCTTTCATTTGAGACCCATATTGCTATAATAAACAATTTTTTTTTTTTAAAACCCCCTCTTTTTTTTTGCAGACGCCATTTTGAAATATTATATACCCTATGTCACTTCAGCAATTAAGACGAATCGAATGACACCTAGTATGTTAAAATCGGTCAAGCCGTTTAGGCTGCAGAGCGTGCCCAGAAATAGACATACATACATACATACATACATACATACATACTTACATACATACATACATACATACATACATACATACATACGCTCGAAAAACATAACCCTCCTTCTGACGCAGTCGGGTAAAAATACGAGGCCCGCAATTGCCGTTCCTGGCGAGTGCTTTTCTCAAAAATCACAAGATACAAATCGCATATAAATAGAAACTTCACGTGAAATAACATCCCTCTTTACCGCTTTTATTTTTATGACAAGGAGAAACGCAAGCTTTTTTTAGAAAAAAAAACTCAAGTTATTCCAGACACAGATAAAAAAGTTACGTTCCGAATAAAATAGGGAGGGACTTGTGGGAGGACCTTGTGCAGGGTCCGTCCGGTTTGGTAGTACCACCATCTTATCCATTAACCTACCGCCAAGCAACAGTGTTCGCATTGTTGTGTTCCGGTTTGGGGATAAGACAGCCGGTGAAATGACTAGCATAGAGGCATTCCATCTTAGCCCTTAGGGTTGGCAGTGCATTTGCAGTCTTGTGAATGCGAATGTCTATGGGTCTCAGTTTCCACTTACCATCAGGTGGCCTGTGTGCTCAATTGCCTTCCTATGCCATAAAATAAATAAATATCTTTATCTTTATCTGTGAAAAAGGTCTTGATTATTCCCTATATGAATAGAAAATAATGTCCCGTGCTCTCTACATAGGTGCGAGACGGCAGGATGCTCGGGTGCTCTGCCGGGCGTGCGGCCCGCGCGCCGCGCGAGCTGCCCCGCGTGCGGCGCCGAGTACGAGCCAGTCAGGCTTGAGAAACGAATTGACGTCGTCGACGAATGCCATCTGCTGTTTCAGGTACTTTGAAGACTTAGGTTTGTGGTGGTTTGGGTAAATGTGTTGTCATTTGTAAAAGTCATACATTTTTAAAGTGAGCGTCAACACCCTCCAACAGTCACGGGATGCATGTTTATATGTTTGTTAGGACCCAAAACCTATTTTAGTAGCTAAATCGATGGGATTTTATCCATGAAAAAAAAAATTCAAGAGTCATGCCATGATATGATTATGATTTTCCAAGAAAACCCCGTACATATGGGGATCTTGCTTTTTAAGCATCCCGCTCATATGCCGTTTGTCCTATTGCAGGAGGGCGGGCGCCTGCTAGATGAGCAGTGCTTCACCGTGGCACAGGACGTGCTCTGCCACGCCCTGGACCAGTTCCACGCAGTAGCGGCTGCGCCTCGTCGCGCCGCGTACGTGGCCCACGAGTCCCTGCGCGCCGCCCTGGCTGCAGCCGGCAACACGCACGAGCTGCCCCCCGCACCCCGAGCCCCGCCCGCGGCCCCCCCCGCGGCCCTCCCCGCGGCCCCGCCAGCGCCCGCTGACAGGCAGAAGTCGCCGGGGTAATCTTGAGTTTTGCACAGTACCAAATTCACCAAACGATGTTAACTTGACCGATATTTGGAGCGTTGACAGCTGTCAAAATGATTAAATTTAACATTGTATGGTGGGATTGGTACTTAGAGCCTGGTGTTTGATCATTACCAGAGGCCGGAATTTTCGTAGCATTTTCGAGCTGTCATAGGGACTTCTCTTTTATCGACTTCGGATATACTAGTATATATTTTATCGATACTTTATAGAACACAACATATTAAAGAAGATTAAAAGTAAAGGTAAACAACAGACGCTTTTATCGCTAAGGAGCCATCTCTTTCAGATAATGACTATCTATTTATTTTATAGAAAAAATTAAGATGAAACACTTGTTAGTACAAAACAAACCTTTAACATGAAATTCATAAATGATAAAACACTGAACTGATTAAATGTGAAACTGTTAACTATTAACTTTTTCATTGTTTTAATTGAAAATCTCTATTTCACATTTTCAATTACTCAAAAGTTATCTGAAAGAAATCGCTCTGTAGCGATTATACCACCAGTTGTTTATTTCATCTTTTAATCTTCTTTAATATGTTGTGTTCTTTAATGTATCGATAAAATATGTATATCGGATGTCGATAAACGAGAAGTCCCTATGACAGCTTGAAAATGCTTCAAATGGTTAAAATTCGAATCGAAACATTTTACAATTGGTTACTATTTTTAAATACTAGTATGTTTAACTGCTGATCAATAGGCATCGGAGTTTTTGTCGCACGGTAAGACTAATAGCAAGCTATGGAGTCGTCACTAGCCATAAATCTAAACTCTTATTCATATTCATACTCATTTATTTATTTAATTATTTAGGTTTTTTTTATAATCAAGGACAAAAACTTTGACGAGTTCAGAAAAGATTATTTAATGTTATATTTGGAAAATAAATATATTACAATAAAAAATCATTACCATTTTTATATTGATTTAATTACGAAAATTTAAAAATAAACAAAAGATACATTAAAACACGGCAGAAGGGAATTTTTTAGTCCACACTAGTGGCGAATTGTATGTTAAAATAGTTCAAGTTATGAATTTGTAATCTAATAGAAAATTATTTTTTTATATAACTTGACTAAGATAATTATCAAATTATTAATTATACACGACCGACGCTATAGCGGCATTTTACAATAAATTAAATAAATGAGTATGAATATGAATAAAGTTTAGATTTATGGCGAATGACGACTCCATAGCTTGCTATTAGTCTTACCGTGCGACAAAACTCTCTTAAAGGCGTATTCCATTACCTTATTTCAAGAAGGGTACTCTTACCCTAACTTAGAGCGGTGTAATTAGACTCAGGCAGTAAGGGTCCCGATTTCTGATCTCCCTGGCTCCATACGTGTTTAGATTCTGCCGAGCGCGCAGTGTAATAAACAGGGTACGGATTTTTCAAAGCTCGGTTAGACAAAAGAGAGCTGTGGATTCGACGTTAGCATTAAAAGTCAACTATTATTCATACTTTTACTTGTGGGAGGACCTTGTGCAGGGTCCATCCGGGTTGGTATAGTCTTTACTATTTGAACTGAGCTGATCTTCTACACAAAGGCCATTGTTTGTAAACAGTGCATTTGCAGTCTTGTGAATGCGAATGTCTATGGGTCACAGTTTCCACTTACCATCAGGTGGCATGTGTGCTCGATTGCCTTCCTATGCCATAAAATAAATAAATAGCTGCTAAACTGAGTAATGAAAGATTACAATTTTATTATAAACAAAACAAAAATTCCATTATATTACAAACAAACCAAGGAACCTAAGTTTTTAATAGTTATAACTTCATAGCTCAACTTCGTGTTTAATTTAAAAAAATGAGTATGAGTGTGGGGAAGACTTGACTTTTAAGTTTAATGTCGACTCCACTCTCTTTCGTCTTACTGTGTTATGAAAACTCCGAACCGTGGTAATAATAGTTAGATGTAGGGAATGCAATTTCACCGATTATTTACAGCTTTTGTATGAAAATAACCGGTTGAAACCGGTTGAAACCGGTTATAACCGGTTACTTGCGTTCCCTAGTTAGATGCCTCGCAATAAGCGGAGCGCTGAGAGCGGTTGATGGCTGGACGCCGCCATTTTGATTAACAAATATAAAATGTCGCGCTACAAAGAAAAAGAAGGCTTGTTGTGCCTGATAGATATGTATGAAGATATGCCCTGTATTGAGAGCTGGAGAATTTGTATAAGAAATTTACAAGAATTTTGACGAAAACGCTACCGAGAAAACAATAAAAAAGGAAATTGAAAATACCCGTGCCACGTAGGGTGTCGATAAACCTATCATCTACTCTTAAATTCTACTGTAGCTAATCTATTTACATATTTGAAAGTTCTCGTTACTGTTTAGTAGATCGACTCGCCCGGCATCAGGGCGCTTGATATTGTGAAGTGTAATACCGTAAAACGGGGCTATTTGGGAACCACGAGGCTATTTGGAACCCAAGTAATTATAAGCTTTTAGTTGATATATTTTTGTCATGGCAATAATAGAACTAAAAACTTAGCCTGACAACAAATTTTACAGTTCTAGCATAGCCATGACAAAAAATATATCAACTAAAAGCTTATGATTACTTAGTTCCAAATAGCCCCGTGATTACCAAATAGCCCCATTTTACGGTACGCCTTTTAAGCCGACTAGGCGTTAGTAGCTGAAGCGTTTCCATTGGCCGGATCCATCCATGGAGACGACAGAACCTTTTATTTTACCACTTTGTTTTCGTGACTAATATGTATAATTATGCCAAATAGCTTTCTCGTACTAAGAGCCTCTGAGCTAGGCTGCGGACGGACGGACGGACGGACATGGCGGAACTGTAAGGGTTCCTAGTTTTACGCAATCCAAAAACAAATGTACAAACAATCCACGTAAACTGATGATGGATTCCGGATAGAAGCTGTTGACGCTAGATGTCGTCGTCGCGGTCTTACCTGTAAAATAAACTTAGTCTAGGAAAACTAACCTAAAATCTTACATTATATTCCCTTAATATTATACTATAGCTAACATTAGTTTAATAACTAGAAATTACGTTTAGAAAATAAATATAAAATCACTTACCTGTAACGCCATCTCTTGTCATATTACGCTAATTTACTTTATAATCAATAAAGAGTTGTGTCTATGTGTGAGCGGTAACATACATGTGTGCGCGCCGCCCCTACTTAGTTCTTTTTCACACATCAAAGCGACCATACGTGTTTTTTATAGATCGCTCATAGATTCAAGATTGCTAAATACATCGCCTTTTCTCATTTTCCTGCCTATCATCAACAAAGTGGTCTTCGAACCGAAACTGGAACCAAGTCTGGATGCAGGACTGGCTGTGCTAAATGTTTTTTACTCCGCCGCGCAGTTGTATTCGTACGCGACGCATGAAGGAACAGGAAGCTCTTGCCAAACAGATGGAGAGACACGATGCGGAGGTGCAATCCGAACGGGTGGTGAACAAGGGCTCCGAGTTGCCCGTTAAATTACAGCAGCGCCCGCATACCGTGGGTACCTTTAAGAACGAACCTTCTAGAAAGTCTACTTCGTCCTCCGTGCTGCTGGCTAGAAAGATGAAGCTAGAGTTAGATGCTGCTGAAGCTAAAGCCAAAATTGAAACGGAGTTGATCGACAAGCGATTAGCAGCAGAGATAGCAGCTCTCGAGTCAGAGTCCCATAAAAGTCAAAAGTCATACTGTACAGAGAGCTCGGGAAATAAGAAGGTTGAAGCTTGGCTTGAGCGTAGTCAACGTGAATTAAATCAAGTCAATGGCGTGCAAGAATTAGCTGTTTGCAGCGCCGCCAAACCGGTCGCCGGCTCCAGCGATAAGCTACCCGCGCCGCTAGCGCAGCCCGAGCGACAACCTACCGACATAGAAAAATTAGCGGACGCGTTAAAAAATGCCATAACTGTTTCTAGTTCAACGTTACCAAGCCATGATATGGTTTTAAAGTATGCTGCATCAAAAGATTTACCCTTGTATTCTGGGGATCCTATAGAATGGATGCAATTTAAAGCCACTTTTATGGAGTCATCTACTTTGTGTAGATTCAGTGACACTGAAAACTTATATCGTCTACGAAAGTGTCTACGCGGTGAGGCTAAAGAAGCAGTAGTGTCAATGCTCATTGGAAACACCAGTCCAGCTGTAATAATAGAAACACTAGAGCTTCGTTTCGGCCGCCCCGAGTTGGTAATAAATAAAATTGTGCTGCTAATCAAGAAAATGCCACCGTTGCCTCAAGCGTACCACAATGAAATAGTCAATTTTGCCACTAAAATCAAGAACTTCACCGTAGCCGCCTTGGCTATCAACCAATCAGAGTATTTGCGAAGCCCCGAGCTTATAGCTACTGTTATCTCAAAGTTCCCCAGTGATCTCATACACAGATGGTCAGACTACGCTTATCAGTATTGTGACAGTGAGAAAGCAAAGTTCGAAGTGTTAGCGGACTTTTTAATAAACGAAGCTACAAAGGTCGCATCAGCAGGCGTTTCACACATTTATAGCCAGTCAGAGAATTATAAGAGAAGATATGAGGAACGTCGAGGTGCACCCCTTCCTGTCCTGATCAGCGCAGAAGTTGATAGGTGCCAATTCTGCAACCTATCTGTACACCGCCTACCGGATTGCTCGCGTTTTAAGCGAGCTATGCGACGTAACCGCTGGCGATTTGTTCGTGCCAACAGATTATGTTTTAAGTGTTTACTTTTACGACACGATAAAGACAGTTGCTCGGCTCGTGCTTGTGATGTGGATAATTGTGGACAAAATCATCACAAACTGTTGCATTACAAGTTGAAAAACGAAAGTGTAAACATAACTGAATGTATCTGTGCAACCGACGACAATACGGTTGAGAGTGTCGAAGATGATCTGGACTCCAGTGAAATCGTTACTAATACTACAATGCCAAATTCTAAGGTACTGTTAAAGGTGGTACCACTCACCGTCTATGGACCCAACGGTCAGGCTATAGTTCACGCATTACTCGACGATGGAGCTACCTTATCACTGCTATCAGCTGATCTCGCGAACACACTCGGGCTGCATGGCTGCAGTGAAACACTACGAGTGCGCGGAGCGTGGGACAAGACAGAGTTAATGTGTACAAGCGAAATAGTGAGCTTCACGGTTACGAACTGTAGTGGTGACTCATTTTCTATCCGAGCTCGAAAGATGAACGAGCTTAATTTACCAGTACAAAAGATGTCGTGTGTTAACTTCGAGAAATACAGACATTTACAAAGTTTCGAGCATTATATACCGCGTGATGATATTAAACCGCAAATGCTGATCGGTCAAGATCATTATCACCTACTTGCACCGCTTGATATGATCGGAGGTAGCAAGAACAAGCCCTACATTACGCGTACGCCGCTAGGATGGTGCATTCACGGTGTAGTATGCAATATATCCACCGCCGCTACCGCCGCCCGGATCGAGAATGACGCAGCATTTTTATCAACGCGCGCGCTGCCGCCCGCGGCCCCCGCGCCCCGTGCGCCCTCCGTCGCTCAGGCGCATGGCTCCGCCCCCGCCGCTACAGCTGATGCGCTGACCTTGACCTACCAGGCTTTGGCGTCTTCATCGGGGGATACGGATTATGTATGTACCACACATAATAATAACATTGAGCTACTTGAGCACTCTGATGAGAAAAAAATATTGATGGACTTGCATTTACTAGTGCGCAATTCTTTTGTTTTGGATTCTATCGGCGTTACTACTAAACCTCGACAAAATAAAAGCGAGTTACGAGCAATAGCCATTTTGGATGAAACCTCTAAATTAAATAATGGGCAATGGGAAGTAGGTCTACCTTGGAAGGGTGACTCTGCTTTATCTGACTCGTACTCAACTGCGCTTAAGAGGTTAATGTTTGTAGAACATAAGATGAAGTTATGCGAGGGTTACGCTGCACGTTATCGAGAAAGAATAAATCACTTGTTTTCCAGTGGTTACGCACGCGTGGTCACGGCAGATGAAACCGCTTCCCGAGTTTGGTATCTTCCTCATTTTGGGGTTGACAACCCCAATAAGAAAAAGCTGCGTGTTGTTTTTGATGCCGCTTCCAATTCCGGGGGCAGTTCGCTTAACAGTTACTTACTACAGGGTCCTAATTTACTTCAATCCCTATTGGGTATAATGTTTCGGTTCAGAGAGGGCGCTGTCGGTATCGTTGGTGATATCAAGGACATGTTCCTACGTATAAAAATTATCAAGGAGGATCAAAATGCTTTGAGATTTTTATGGCGCGAGGACAGCAATAAACCTGTTGAAGTATGTGCAATGACTGCGCTATTTTTTGGAGGCGTATGTTCACCGTTTATTGCGCAATACATTAAAAATAAAAATGCGCTCAGGTTTCAATCAGAGATGCCCGATGCTGTAGATGCTATAGTGACGTCACACTATATGGATGATATGATAAGTAGCTACGATTCCAGTGAAAGTGCAGCGAGGATAGTCACCGATGTTTTAAAAATCCACAAGTCGGGCGGGTTCGAGATGTGCAATTTATATTGCAATAAACAAGAGGTATTAATAAACATGCCAAAAGAGACGTTAAGTTCTAACGCTATAAAGTTCAAAGTCGATTGCGACGACCAAACAGAGCGAACACTTGGTTTATTATGGTGTCCAACAAATGATACACTTGGATTTGATTTGTCCCTTAGGCGCATTCCTGATGAATTAATAACTTTAAAGCGAAAACCAACTAAACGTGAATTACTACGCATTGTTATGTCTATTTTCGATGTTTACGGTTTGCTGGCGCCTTTTACTGTTAGAGGAAGAATAATGATTCAAGAGACTTGGAAATTGCGCATTAATTGGAATGATCAAATATCAGATCATCTGTTTACAACATTTCGTGACTGGATTTTACAGTTGCAAGAGTTGAAAGGTTTAAAAATACCGAGATGGTACTTTCGAAGTGCAATTAATGATCAAACAAACATTCAATTACACGTCATATGTGATGCGGCGCTGTCCGCTTACGCGTGTGTTGCGTACTGGCGCGTGGTGAACACGGATAAGAGCGTGCAGGTTTCCTTTATTGCCAGCAAATGCCGAGTAGCTAGCCTGAAACCAGTTTGTATCCCTCGAATGGAGCTCCAGGCCGCATTACTCGGTTGCCGCCTAGCAACAGTGATTTTAAAGGAGCACAGAATTGTGCCTGCTGCAAAATATTTTTGGACGGACTCCACTATTGTTTTACACTGGATCCGAAACGAGGACAGAAATTATACGATTTTTATTGCGAATAGGTTAGGTGAGATCGATTCAATGAGCAAAATTTCTGAGTGGCATTACATTCCTTCAAATATGAATACAGCAGATGCAGCTACGAAAGATCATTCGTGTAATTTACACGCTGACAGTGAATGGTACCAGGGCCCTGAATTTTTGTACTTAAGCACCGACTGCTGGCCTGCTGAACCTGAAACAAATAAACAAGTGAATGAACAGAATTTAGAGAGAATACATACGATAACATATTTAAATTGTGACTTACCTGTGCCGGATCCAATGAGATTTTCATCATGGCTACGTCTCCTAGGCGCTGCATTTTTGGTCCTGAAATTTATTAACATATGCAATACCCGCCGCGGCAGGTCTGGAGACACGGTTTGTACAATTATGGGAAAAGCTGAATGCCTCTTGATTCGCAAAGCCCAGATGGATACATTTGCAAAAGAGATAGCTGCTATTAGAGATAATAGAAATATAGAACGCAGCAGCAGATTAAATTCGCTATCACCCTTTCTCGACGAGAACGGCGTAATGCGCGTTGGGGGACGGATCGGCGCTGCTGCGGGGATTCCTGACTATGTCAAGCATCCCGTGATTCTGGATGGCCGTCACCAGGTGTCGCGATTGATTGTAAGGCACTATCATATAATGGCCGCACACGCAAATCAGGAGATGGTTGTAAACCAATTAAAGCAGAAGTACTGGCTTATTAGAATGCGTCCGACGGTTAAAACCATTGCGGCCCAATGTATGACTTGTAGAATCCAAAAGGCGAAGCCACAAATTCCTAAAATGGGAGACTTACCAGAAGGTCGAATGGCTCACCACCAGCGCCCATTTTCTCACTGTGGCCTGGATTTATTTGGCCCAATGGATGTCACTGTGGGGAGGCGCCATGAAAAGAGATATGGGGTACTCTTCACCTGTCTTACTGTACGCGGCATTCATATAGAGTTGGTCAACTCACTCACCACTGACTCGTTGATTATGGCTCTTCGTAGAATGGCCGCGAGGCGCGGATGGCCTGCGCATCTATACTCGGACAATGGTACAAACCTAAGGGGAGCAGATGTCGAGTTAAGACGTGCCATTCAGGAAATTGATGAAGAGTCCTTAAAGAGATTTGGGGCAGTACAAGGAATTGATTGGACCTTCATACCTCCGGCAAGTCCACATTGGGGAGGCGCATGGGAACGCCTTATTCGAAGCATTAAGACGGCCTTAAGAGTGGTGTTAAAGGAGCGAGCCCCGCGCGATGAAACTCTTGCTACCCTGATCGCCGAAGTTGAAGGCATCGTTATTAATCGCCCCCTTACGCATGTGTCAGCGGAGCCAGGTACTGACGAGAGCATAACGCCAAATCATTTTTTGCTTGGAACGCCGTCGCCTTTGCCGATACCAGGAGTATTTGATGACACAGATTTGTTTTTGCGTAAACAATGGCGTATAGCACAGCGGTTTGCTGACATGTACTGGAAGCGATGGGTCCAAGAAGTATTGCCTGAGATGTTGCCCAGAGGTAAATGGCATCAAGCTTGTACCCCGTTAAAGGTCGGTGACTTAGTGTTTGTTGCAGACCCTGATGGCCCTAGAAACACCTGGCCTCGAGGTGTCATTCTTGAGACGTACGCAGGCAAAGATGGCCAGGTCAGAGTCGTCATGGTAAAGACCAAAACCGGTCTACTGAAACGCTCCGCTGCTCGTGTTGCACGCATTCCCATTACAGATGAGTGCTGCTGAAGCAGCACTGCGGGGGAGAATGTTGACGCTAGATGTCGTCGTCGCGGTCTTACCTGTAAAATAAACTTAGTCTAGGAAAACTAACCTAAAATCTTACATTATATTCCCTTAATATTATACTATAGCTAACATTAGTTTAATAACTAGAAATTACGTTTAGAAAATAAATATAAAATCACTTACCTGTAACGCCATCTCTTGTCATATTACGCTAATTTACTTTATAATCAATAAAGAGTTGTGTCTATGTGTGAGCGGTAACATACATGTGTGCGCGCCGCCCCTACTTAGTTCTTTTTCACACATCAAAGCGACCATACGTGTTTTTTATAGATCGCTCATAGATTCAAGATTGCTAAATACATCGCCTTTTCTCATTTTCCTGCCTATCATCAACAGAAGCTTTCCGCCTACATCTCGATATGGCTAGGTAGCTGATACGACCAGATCGCTTTGCGACTACATCTCTAAAAGTCCGAGTTGCAAAATGACTACTTCGTTTGCTTTACTAGGTAGGTTAGGTTCGTTAGGTAACTTCAAACGCCCGAAGGGCAAATAACCCAGGAATAGGAGCCCCGCCATGCGGGGCTCCGTCAATATTGCTAAGACAGACATAAGGTGAAAAAAACAATGTGGTCATTTAGCGACTCGGACTTATAGAGATGTAGTCGCAAAGCGATCTGGTCGTATTGCGATCTAGGCTCAAAGCGATGTAGTCAGATCGAGATGTACTTAGTCACAAAGCGATCTGGTCGTATTAGCTACCTAGCCATATAGGTAGGCGGAAAGCTTCTATCCCATGGAGTCTAGTGTGCATTAAAGTTATCTAGACTTGATTCACGGATCAGAGCACAAACGTTTCGACTCCATTAATGGATCCAGCTGAGCTAATGGATCCTAGAGGCCGCTGAGGATTTCCCGCATCCCAGTTAGTGGCCACACAGAGATGCATTTCGTTAGGTTTCTAACGGAGCATCACAATGGTCGGATAATAAAGCCGGAAATCCACTGCTGCGCACGCAACGCACGTACACTCTTTACACGCCACCCACGTGGGTCCATATGTCTAGCCACTTGTGTCAACATTTTCACAGCAACCAATGCACGCACACGTAAAACGTGTGGTCCACGTGGGTACATTGGTCTGCTGCGTGTATCCATATTCCCCAAGCGGGGTGCGACGCGCCTTTCCATTGCAACTCACGGGCACGGGCACGCTCACTCAGTTCGAAACATTCTGTAGAAGCGATACCACGTATATTTCTGTTTTTATTACACTAAAATGGAGTTTGCGCTATCGTCAGACAGTTCTTCCGAAGACGATTACGAGAGTGAATGTGATGATTTATTATTATGTGCATTGACTGCAAAACGGAGACATCGTTTTTGGATTGATAAACATCGCCGCATGCATGGCCGGCGCATGACGCAACGCACGATTCTCGTCTCCTCCGCTCCCCGCTTCCCCTCCCTGTATATACCGCATTCGTTTGTAGCGTGAACAGCGTGGGTAGCAGTGGGGCTTTGCCGGGCACGCACGCTAGCGTGTGCGTGGCCGGCACTTCAGCGCAGCCACGCGTGTGTAAATGACGTCATTTCATGCGTAGCGTGGCCGTGCGCGTCTGTGGAAGTGCCTCAATACATTTTCATTCAGACCGAATATGTGCCCACGTGCGTAGCTTAGCCGTGCGCCGCAGTGGATTTCCGGCTTAACGCTTGGCTATTTGTTATTATTACGTATGCATTTATATCTTGATTTTTTTGTTTGTTAGAATAATAAATAAAAACAAGTACATCGTTGTTTTATTTAAGTGTCTCATCGGGTTTCCCCTTATTACGGAATTGAGAAGAAAAACGGTAACTCGGTGGCCGTAGGACCCCAAAATAGGTTGGTCTCATTTCGTCTAAAAAGCAACTGGTCTATGCAGTAACTCGTCTAATAAGCATTTCGTCTATACAGGTCATTCTCGTGTCGTCTAAATTGCAAATGGTTTTATGTAGCAAGAGGTATAATTATAAGCGATAACTACGACCTACGTTGACACTCTTACTCTTACTTCAAAACAATTAGACAATGTCGACGGAGCTCCGCTTACGCGGAGCTCCTATTTCTGGGTGGTTTGGCCCTACGGGCCTGCTGCAAAACTAACATAACCCAAACCTACCTCATATTTATAATACTAGTTTTAGTCAGAAGTGTGGTTTGGTTAGACCACTTGCTACTTAGACCAGCTGCGTTTTAAACCACTTGCGGCTTCGACTAGCTGCTTTTTAGAAACGAGACTAACCCCCAAAATGGGCGTTGAGATAACGTCACCCTTGTGTGTTATTTATACCTTATTCTCTTATAAATGGCGTCTTGTCGGTTGAACGAGGGAACGAGAGAACGAGTGAACACGGCGCAACATATATAAACCGGAGAGTTTAAGTAGTAATGTCAGAGCGTACAGTCACGGACGTTAATTGATATGCCAATTGCCGCTGTTCGTATTTTAGCGGTGTAATACAAATCGGGTTCAGTCGGTTTTACTCGTATATCGAGATAAGGATATTCGCACGTCTTCGTATAATAGAAGAACAAAATGACATGCAACATTAACGATTTGCTAACCTGAGACCCAAGTCTGCTAATCAGACCACAGAGTGACTTCACCCAAAGTCGGGTGAACCACATTACTTATAATAAAGAAACATACATAGGTACGTGTACCTATGCCTGAATTTTATGGGCCATAATGTGTTAATTTCATTGTAAACTGTAAAGATTATCACAGAAGCCGTTAGGTTAGATTTATTTTATTACAATTGTGATAAATCTACAATTCTCGTTAAAATACGATACCTTTATGACGAATAATTATAGCATATGAAACAGTGGCAAAATTAGATCAAGCAATAAAACACAACATTATCTTTTCAATGTATTTACAATAATGAAAAGTGAAGAAAGATAACATAGCGTACACTTTTACGACAATAAATGTTCGAAATGGTAGCTACATTGTCGAATATACAAGCTAACCCTTTTTTGCAAATTTTATGCTTCTTTCACCCCGTAATTGCTAACAGTGGCAATGAAATTTCATGTGCTCTGCCTACTCCTTGAGGGAATACAGGCGTGAGAGGTATGTATGTAAGTAATTGAAGTAGTCTCCATACAAATTAATAGTCTTTAAGCTAAAGAAAATTCTACTTTGGTTTTACCCTACTAAATGTATGGAAAACGTTTTCTTTGATTTGTCAGTGTTCTAGTACTCTAACCTCAGTTGGTCTCAAAGAATGTTTTAATCCTTATGAGAAATGGGGTCGATTGGCATTAAAAAAAAATTACTCATTTCTGACGATTTTCTCGCTGACTGTACCTTTTATCAAAAATCTGTGAATGTCGATTGTCATCACTCAAAAAGTTGGGTGAGGTCTCCTAAGATCATTTTCGCGTGGCAGCAAGGGTTCTGGTAGCTGCCCTTAATGCCCCATCTCAACTTTCCACCCTGTATAATAAAAATGCGGATAGAAGCTTTCCGCCTACATCTCGATATGGCTAGTTAGCTGATACGACCAGATCGCTTTGTGACTACATCTCGATCTGACTACATCGCTTTGTGCCTAGATCGCAATACGACCAGATCGCTTTGCGACTACATCTCTAAAAGTCCGAGTTGCAAAATGACTACTTCGTTTGCGTTATTAGGTAGGTTAGGTTCGTTAGGGATGTTATTTTTTTTTAATATTTTTTAAGTATCCAACTTAAAATATTTAAAAATATGTTTCATTTATCAAATATAACTTTCGTTTCCAGTTTATAGTAGGTAAAATAAAAAAATACGGGTTTTTTTTTTCTTTTATCTCAAGTTTTTAATACAAAATGGTATAAATATTATTCTTCATCTTTCGTTTATTCGAAATCGACACCAAATGCAATAGCCTAAATGATTTGTTAGATGTATTTTCTGATATTTTTATTTTCTCGTATAGAAAATTCCGAAAATACGTCTATCAATCCTCCTAAACACAAGCTGTTATAAAATTGAGACATAATAAATTATTGACAACCTACCCCACTCCCACCCTCCTGCATCAAAAATCAAGATGGCTCCCCTTTTTAAAACTCGTTTGCATTGTTAACACAACAACGGATTTTTGTTGAACGAAACTAATGATTTAGCGGATACATACATACGCTCGAGAAAGAGTATAGCTACTTTATCCCTAGCTAAGGTTAGTTATCGTAATGGATATAGTTATGGGTATTTAGCTAAATCAGATTATTCGCGGTAGTTCTTTTGGACGTTCCTTCGATAGGAATTTAATGCTGATTTGCAAAGAAAGTGACAGCAGCAGCAACTTTAATCAAGCATTAAATTTAATTGACGTCTCTGACTCCGACAGTAAAAACTTGTTAATTCTGTATCCATATGAAGCAAACACAGGCTAGGCTAGGCTGGTAGTGCTGTTAGGCGATGGGCTTGCACCCTGTCACTAATACGCTGGTAAACATTTTAGCCTACACTAGCGGTCAAATAAAACGGGTCAGAATGCGTTTTTCATACTAAAGAGGCTACTTGGAAGCCTTGGTTCCTCCCCAGGAGATGCTTTTAGTGAAATCTGATGATGTGTCCACCCCGAGCATCGATACAGGACTTCCAGATTGCCTAAGATACCCAACGGATTGAATCTGCGGTTAACGCCGGAATTGTGCATGTTCAGAAAAACATATAAAATGGCAATAAAATGTAAGGAAATCCAAATGCTGACCCATGCTCTCTCGCTGTTGTGTTAACTGATTGTGCGATCTGTTAGGTATCTTAAGCACTTTTGACCTCCACTGTTTAACCTCGGAGTATCCACCATTAAACCTCACTCAAAACATGCCTGTGTCCAGGAACCAAGGCTTCGAAATAGCCTCGTTTGTATGAAAAACGCACTCTGACCCGTATTATTTGACCGAGAGTGTATTTGTGCAAAATGAGGTTACAGAATTATCAACCAATTTTGAGGATTGTTGGTAATTCTGTTGCTCTGCCTACCCCACTCTAGGAATAAAGGCGTGAGTTTATGTATGTATGTATGTAGGCTAGGCTATTTATAGACAAGATACTTTATGGAGAGCGCGAAATTGCCTTGGGCCTAGTATGGTTACGTTTATTGCGTGACAAAATGTGGATAAAACACCCGTCACTCTCATACTTACTAGTAGGTACGTGACAAAAAGTGATGGATGTTTTACAGATAAAATGTAAATCTACATTTTGTCACGCGATAAACGCAGCTATATTAGGCCCCCAGGGGGCCTGTAAATACTTACCCTAGTTTTTATTTAACTTGCAATGTATGTATTTAAGCATATACACTCGCGGTCAAATAATACGGGTCAGAGTGCGTTTTTCATACTAAAGAGGCTATTTCGAAGCGTTGGTTCCTCGCCAGGGGATGCTTTTAATGAAATCTGATGATGGACACCCCGAGCATCGATACAAGACTTTCAGAGTAGCTAGGATACCCAACTGATTGAATCTGCGGTTAACGCCGGAATTGTGTATGTTCAGAAAAACATCTAAAATGGCAATATAATGTAAAGAAATCCGAATGCTGAGCCAAACTCTCTCGCTGTGGTGTTACCTGATTGTGCGATCAGTTAGGTATCTTAAGCACTTTTGACCTCCTCTATTGAACCTCAGAGTATCCACCATTAAACCTCACTCAAAACATGCCTGTGTCCAGGAACCAAGGCTTCAAAATAGCCTCGTTTGTATGAAAAACGCACTCTGACCCGTATTATTTGACCGAGAGTGTATTTACGGGTCAAATCTTGCAAATTAAATTTGACCCACTTCTTCGTCAACGGAATGGGTTGAAATTTGGACTACTTATGTAAACCCGATGACAATGCAATATCATGGTATCTAAGAGCTGATCTGATGATGTATATCTGTATATGTATACCTGGTAATACACCGTGTTAGAACTCTATAGTTTCGTCTTGATAAGCAGATAAAGTTTTTGCAAAAAAAAGGTATAGTTGGCAACAAAAGTTAGTCCCAAAATGAAATTTTTGACAAGCTTGGTGTCGGTAAATGCCCTTGGTAAAACTTTATTGCTTTCGAAATGTTGTCTTATTGTCACGATACGTAATAGTTTATTTTATTGTTTTGAGTAAAAGGTCTTATTTAATTAATAGTAATGTCGGCCGAGTTATAAGAAAAACCGATAACATGATCAAAGCAACAAGCTTATACTGAGTGGAACACAGAATAAGTGTTATGAGTTTTTTCATTTTTTATTTATCACCAAAGAGCGGAATTCTTCATAGCAAAAATCAAACTGTCAGAGGGATTGACCTAACTGTTTTATCGACTTATCGATAAATATTTGTCACTTAACGAAACAAAGTTAAAGTAATGAAATCAGGCTTTTGGATATACATACAAACAAATTAACGGTGTCCCTAATTAGCTGACCGCCACTGTATTTTAGTATAATAGTAAAGAATAAAACAGAAAATACTTTTTTTTTAATTTTCTATATGAAACTTATCATTAAAAATTAAAAACAAATATTGCTAAGAGTAGGTAACTAATCTTCATTCAAAATAACAAAGTCGAAATCTAAATCTGTACTAAATATGTTTTCTTCATCTTCCCTGTAGTAAAAGAAAATAGTCAAAAAAAAAGAGGTCAAATGTTACAGAATAATCTTTTAAGTTGATTATGGATACCTAATGCGATATTATTCCGTAACATCGATAAGTCGATAAAACAGTTAGGTCAATCCCTCTGACAGTTTGATTTTTGCTATGAAGAATTCCGCTCTTTGTTTATCACCATACCTACGGATGGCATTTAACAAAATATCGGACTGTAAAAATCAAACGACAAGCATCAACCTCCTTTTTAAATTCGTTTATAAAGAGGTGTCAACACCATGTCACTGTGAACCATAGAGTTCACGATTTGCTCATCAATCAAGTGACAGGCGCCGTCGTTGTCTAGATGTTATAATTAATTATTTGTATTGGATATTTTTACAGATAATATTAAGGCCTTATTGGATATTTATATGGTTTTATTACTTAATGTTTACTCTGAGTCGGGCCTAGCCAACGGTTCCTTCGACGACCTGTGAGACGCTGATTTGCGTCGAGATCTGGACGGCTCAACGATGAAGGTACCTTTAGCTCCCTCCGTCGTAAGATATCATATTCACAAAACATGACATTCGCAAATCATCATAGTAGCAAAACATCACATTATCAAAACATAACTATTATTAAGATATAAATTAGACAGTGTCGACGGAGCTCCGCTACTGCGGAGCACCTATTTCTGGGTGGTTGGGCCCTCCGGGCCATCTGCAAAACTAACATAACCTAAACCTACCTACGATTTTATAACAAAACCCGACTATTTGTAAATATCATGTTTTGGGAATATCGTGTTTTGCTAATATGATGTTATGCGGATATGATGTTTTGCAAGTATGATATTTTACGAATGTGATATTCACATATGAAAGGCTTTAGCTGGGGTCTATTACATAATAAATAACAAGCCCATACTATTAGTAAAAATCTATACAAAACCACTGATAATAGAAATAAACTATACACACTAACACTAGAAGTGTTTCTTGTTGTTTAGTTTGAGTTCTGAAGAATTTAGTTTACACCGCCTGCCATGTATTTTTGTCTTTATTATTTCACTTTCCAAGGTTGTCTAGAAGAGATCGCTATTAAGCGGTAAGATCGCCTGTTGTATGATCATCATCATCATGTCAGTCGAAAGACGTCCACTGCTGGACATAGGCCTCCCCTAAGGCTCTCCACTCAGACCGGTCTTGTGCTTTTCGCATCCACCGCTTTCCCGCGATCCTTACAAGGTCGTCACTCCATCTTGTTGGAGGCCTACTCACAGCTCGTGTCCCGGCCCGCGGACGCCACTGAAGAACCTTCTGACTCCATCGGCTATCAGTCCTGCGAGCGATGTGCCCCGCCCACTGCCACTTCAGTTTAGCTATTCTTCGGGCTATGTCGGCAACCTTAGTTCTCCTGCGGATATCATCATTTCTGATTCTATCACGCAGAGAAACCCCGAGCATAGCCCTCTCCATAGCCCTCTGAGTGACCTTGAGCTTTCTTATAAGGCCCATTGTTAGCGCCCACGTCTCAGATCCGTAGGATACCTATAGTTTTGCCTGTTGTATACCTATAGTTAAAATTGTACTGTTCCGTGTTTTGTTTTTTTTTGGTGTTCAATAAAGAGTATTTGTATTGTATTGTATTGTAATTTCTGCTTGCACTTCATCATGCAATCGGCCCCTGGTCTTCGCCAAATTACTTATTAGTTATATTATATCATGGTTAGAGTGGTTCTAGATATACCATACCATATACTCGTTATACCATATTCTGTCTTAACTACCCTCCAGAATGTTAAATACAGAATGTTTATAGCTCGTATTTATTCTGATTAAAAATATGAATGTCTCAGTTCTGCAATGGATTTCGACTTGGTACCCATACAAGAAAATGACACATTTAATTAGCTAAGTCTCATCTCTGTTGGTTTTAGGGCCATTTTGCCCATATTGAAATAAAAGAGTTGACAACCTTATTTGTGATTGACTTTATATGTTGATTTTGTGATTAATCAGTTGTAGCTTTGCTTCGCTAGATGTCACACGCGTCGCCGTACCTATTAGCTGTGTTTTAGTTGTCCGTCGCTAGGTGGCACGCTCATCACCTGATGGTTCCAACGGAAGACCAGCGCTGACTTTAATGCCAGCATTACGCTGAGTTGGGACCATTTCGTGGCTTTTTTCTTGTTGTATTTGTTAATCTGTTCTTTGTTATGCATGTCGCCGTGTGGTTGCCGGGTTAGAATAGTGCCACTCCATGTCTTCCCGTGGATGTCGTAAGAGGCGACTAAGGGAATAAAGGCTTGTAGTACTGTTAGGCGATGGGCTTGCTACCTGTCACTAATACACTGGTAAACATCTTAGCCTATTTGTGCAAAATGTGGTTACAGAATTATCAACAAGCTTTAAGACTTGTTGGTAATTCTTTAGCTCTGCCTACCCCACTCTGGGAATGAAGGCGTGAGTTTATGTATGTATTTATGTTATGCATGTCACGAATAAATGATTTTCTTTCTTTCTTTCTTTCTTATCATCGTTTTAGCTATGTTTTGGTTGTCCGTCGCTAGATGGCGGGCACGAGCGTGAGCAGCCCCGCGCTGCCCTCGCCCTCGTCCTGCGCTGCGCCGGCGCCGACGCCCGCGCGCCCCGAGTCCACCTCCTCGGACACACGACTGGTATGTCAAAATTCAAAATTTAATTTTAGAACATACGGGTAAGGACCAAAACGTTGGCCACGCTAACTCACTCAATTAAATTTTCTATGAAACTTTTCCGTTGTTACACGAAAATTAGCCATACAATTGTAGCGATAATTTTCGTTGCACAACGGATTTTTTTTCAAGTTCGTTATTTGTATGGTTAACTGCGCTTAACTGTGCTCCAACTTTTTGGTCCTTACCCACATGGGGGTTAAATCGATAGTTTATGAGCTGCTCTATCACCCCCTTAAAGCTTTGCACCTAGCTACCAAAAACCCTGTATTTAAGCCCTGATGGTTGACAACGCAACACTAAGATGCAAATGAATGACCTTGAGTCTCAGATTTCATTTACCACCGTACCCTTACCATGAGTTACAATTACCGTACTCGCTAGCGACTCGGATGCTCTGTCCCTTGCACTCCGTAATAATACTACAAGGTCTGCGAGGGATAGTCAAATATCTATCAATACAAATGAATTTTATAACAAGCCGTTTTAGCAAACTTCTTCAAAGAAATTTGGACTGTATTTTAATGTACAGTCACCAGCATAAATATATTACTATGGACACCCATGCAAAAACAAATGATGCTCCATTGGGCTCATAAGTATGTCACGACATTACCTCGGTAAAAATATGTGATGCTTTTAGTACGGCATAAACATCGTTACACTGTATCAGCATAAATATCGGATCGGGTCGATCAAAACTATTTGATTACCTATAAAAATCAAAATTATGTGACCATCTCTCACCGGACGTTGACTTTTTTGAAAGGTTCTACAAGGATTACACAAAAAAAAACATTTTACCTTTAAGCTGGAGAAAAATTATGCGAAAACAAAATTCGGCGTCACTATACATTCGACGTCATAGAGGGTACCCATAATAATATCTGAGAGGTTCAAAAATATGTAATCGTTCTGCAAAAACGATTCTTACCTTCCTGGCTGGCATAGAGACGTAAATTGTGTAAAGTGATTTGACAATTCACGAAAACAGTGCAGACTTGTCATTGCATATGTCTATCTCACGTTTTTCTCTTCAATCATTTGACAGGTGCCTCTCGGTCAACTGTAACTTATTTTCTTTTCAACAGAATCGTCGAAACGCCTGACACATCATAGCGAAAGCTAAGTGAAGCCAAATTTAGAGCCATTTGTCAGGGGTTTGTTGTGGTCTCAGTAGCGTTCGTTGGTTTTCTAAGCAGAGATCACGGGCTCAAATCTCAGTCGAATACATAGAGATAACACTTTTTATTTTCTTTTCGGGTTTAATTTTTATTTTTGTTTTGTGCCTTATTATTTGTTATAAGTTAATAATAATTTTAGACCAGCATCTATCCCCTATTTTCTGAAATGTTTGTTGTTTGTTGTTTGTTGTGTTTTTTTCTATTTTTTGAAATGTGGGCATACAGGCGTATGTTGGGGATAAGCTGGACGCACAAAGTCACAAATGTGGAGGTTCTGCGGCGAGCTAAGCAGAAACGGGAACTTTTGTCTGTCATTAAGAGGCGAAAAACTTCATATCTCGGTCACGTGCTTAGGCATGATAGATATGACCTTTTGCAACTTATTATGATGGGCAAGGTTACCGGTAAACGGCGAGTTGGTCGGAGAAAGAAGTCGTGGCTCCGCAACATCCGAGAGTGGACTGGAATAGCGAGGGCATCTGAACTGTTTCGACTCGCTAAGGACAGACAACAATTCCAGAAGTTAGTAGCCAACCTTCACTAGTTGGAGAGGCACTTGAAGAAGAAGAAGATCTATCCCCCGGTCCTCACTCGAGGACATAAAAGGCACCCTATAGTTATTCGACAAGGTTGCAATTACAATGTTACCGTGAGGACCCCCAGATAGATGTTACCGGTGTGGCGACCTGGATATATTTATGCCGGTGAGAGATGGTCACATAATTTTGATTTTTATAGGTAATCAAATAGTTTTGATCGAGCTGATCCGATATTTATACTGATGCAGTGTAACGATGTTTATGCCGTCCAAAAAGCATCACATATTTTTACCAAAGTAATATCATCACTTACTTATGAGCCCAATGGAACATCATTTATTTTTGAGCGACCCGATCCGATATTTATGCTGTTACGGTGTAACGATGTTTATGCCGTACTAAAAGCATCACATATTTTTACCGAGGTAATGTCGTCACATACTTATGAGCCCAATGGAGCAACATTTGTTTTTGCACGGCTGTCCATAGTAATATATTTATGCTGGTGACTGTACAATTTCACTCCACTCACTTCAGTGGATGTAGATAGATCTTTTGCTTTATAAGTGGATATTAAACTCAAGAAGAAATTTGTTTGAAAGTTTATTCGTACATAATGTATTGTCATTTTAGTTTAATTATAATAAATGAAGATTTATTTTCTATTAATATTTCTTCTTATGGTGTATCTACAGGGTGTCCCAGAAATAGCACGTCACAGTGACACTGGAGATTCCCCAGCTTCAGATGAACCAAACCAGTCTAACATGACCTCAGTAAAAGTTGCACCGTTTTCGAGTTATACCAATTTAAAGATTTTTCCAATTTTTCACCTCTTTTGACATTGTAAGTGCTCGCATTTACTGGGATAGCTTTAGAATTTAGTTTTTGTTATTTGTGCGCGTTTATGAATAGTTGATGAAGATGATAGAAGCATTATTATGCCAATAACTTATGTAAAAGTTGGAAAAATACTGTAATGAACTTGACTTAAATTTATCATCAACATAGTAATTTAAACTTTGAACACCTGCCATAACTTTTTTTTACTACAAACAAAATGAGCAAATAACTTTAAAAACATGCGTATTTTATGCCAATTCTAAAATGTTATGACAAATGATATCTTAATGCATAAAAGTAGGAATTCGTATGACATTTGCCAATATGGATCCTCGGAAATCAATGCTGATCATCTAAAAAATTATCTTGTACTCTACGATATCTCATTTGTTAGTGCTCCTTTGAAGAATATGATTGATTTTTGGTTGACCTTGGTTCAAAGATAATAAAAAACGGGTTTAATTTTCATTAGTCTTTACAGTAAATGTTCGAATTGTTTCCCTCCGACTCTAAGGCACAAATGGCATCTTCGAATAAAATTTCGGTTTAATTTTCGTAAACTGGTTTCCGATATGTCTCGGGCTGCATTGAATTTTTGAATTGCTCTTCGTTACTTATTGGTTTTGAATAAATATTGTCTTTAAAACATTACCAAAATTAAAACATTTTACAAAGCGAAATCAACTTCCGTTAAGAGTGCCGAGTAGTCGTTTCAGTTCCACAAACAAAATCAGTGACACATGATATCTTAATGCAAAAAAGTAGGAATTCGTATCACATTTGCCAATAAGGATCCCGGCAACCAAACTGACAAATGAAACGCGATTAGCCGCTTTGCAAGTTTATCATGTAAAGAATTGTAGGATAGTTATTAATTTATTGCAGTTGTAGCCTTGTGACCCAAACTACTCATAGTTCGTTACCTTGCGTTTCGTGCTATACTCGTTGATTAATATTAAACCTCGTTTTAATAGCCGACTTTTTAGTTAGGTACGAAGTTAGGTAGTTATGTGATACGAATTCCTACTGTTTTGCATTAAGATATCATTTGTCACTCTGATTTTGTTTGTGGAACTGAAACGACTACTCGGCACTCTTAACGGAAGTTGATTTCGCTTTGTAAAATGTTTTTTTTTGGTGATGTTTGAAAGACAATATTTATTCAAAACCAATAAGTAACGAAGAGGAACTACGGCGACGTGTCTTCAATGCAGCCCGAGACATATCGGAAACCAGTTTACGAAAATTAAACCGAAATTTTATTCGAAGATGCCATTTGTGCCTTAGACTCGGAGGGAAACAATTCGAATATTTATTGTAAAAACTAATGAAAATTAAACCTGTTTTTTATTATCTTTGAACCAAGGTCAACCAAAAATCAATCATATTCTTCAAAGGAGTACTAACAAATGAGATATCGTAGAGAACAAGATAATTTTTTAGATGATTAGCATTGGTTTCCGAGGATCCATATTGGCAAATGTAATATGAATTCCTACTTTTACGCATTAAGATATCATGTGTCATACCATTTTAGAATTGGCATAAAATACGCATGTTTTTAAAGTTATTTGCTCATTTCGTTTGTAGTAAAAAAAAGTTATGGCAGGTGCTCAAAGTTGAAATTACTATGTTGATGATAAATTTAAGTCAAGTTCATTACAGTATTTTTCCAACTTTTACATAAGTTATTGGCATAATAATGCTTCTATCATCTTCATCAACTATTCATAAACGCGCAAAAATAAAAAAATAAAAATTCTAAAGCTATCCCAGTAAATGCGAGCACTTACAATGTCAAAAGAGGTGAAAAATTGGAAAAAATGTTTAAATTGGTATAACTCGAAAACGGTGCAACTTTTACTGAGGCCATGTTAGGCTGGTTTGGTTTGTCTGAGGCTGGGCAATCTCCAGTGTCACTGTGACGTGCTATTTTTGGGACACCCTGTATATTAATATCTACACTTGACATTAATGACGCAGAAATGGCTCACCCCGCCGAGCTCTGGTTATTGTACTACTGTCGAGGCAAATATCTTGTCTCTACAGTCAAAGCTGCCTATCTTGAACCATGTCACAGTTGTAATGCACTTTTTACTCGTAATGTGAGCAGAGACAGCGCGCAAGCAGTACAAAGGGTGCGCGGGGCTGCCGGCGCAACCTGGCGCCGCTCGGGGCCGTGACCGGCGCGGGCGCAGGAGGGGGGGGCGAGCAACGCGCGCATTCCGCGAAGGTAACCCTGACATAAATAGTACATTATTGCCTAGGCAGTGAAGCAGGCAATTGCGGGCCGAGTATTGGTTCCGAGGCATAAAGCTTGAACACAGTAAAATGTGGGCACAAGTAAAAGCTTATATATTTTTATTTATACAATATGGAAACTTCTTAGTATTATAAATAAAAACTATTTGATATCATGAATAAAAACTATTATGACAGCGTTCCACTTTGATCATTTGTTTTCACGATGGCGAGTTATGAACACAAGAAACGTGAAATTATTTTGCGCAAACATACTGAAAATCCCCATTTAAGTTATAGGGCATTAGCAAAACTTTTAAAATTACCGCAATCTTCCGTATGTTTAGTTTTAAAAAGGTTCCGAGAACGATTGACAGTAGATCGCAAGCCGGGAAGTGCAGGTAAGCAAGGCGCAAAGGATAAAAAAAAAGAAGCCCATGTCTTGCGGCTTTTTACAGCGAATCCGAAGTTATCGTCCCGTGATGTCGCAAAAAAGGTCAAAATGTCGCAGTCATATGTACATAAAACTAAGTCTAGAGCTGGATTAAAGTCGTTCAAAGCACAAGCTGCACCCAATCGCGACGCTAAGCAAAATCTGTCTGCAAAACAGAGATCACGAAAGTTGTACGACAATTACTTGACAAAATTTGGATGCGTTGTATTGGATGATGAAACATACATCAAAGCAGACTTCAAGCAGATACCGGGGCAAGAATTTTATACTTCTAAGAATCGTAAGGATGCCCCAGAAGATTGCAAGATAAAAAAGAGATCGAAGTTTCCAAAAAAAAATCTTTTATGGCAAGCTATTAATTTGTAGTTGTGGTAAAAGAAGTCGTTCATTCGTAACAACAGGCACAGTAAACGGTGAAATCTACAAAAAAGAATGTTTGCAAAAGCGTCTACTGCCCTTTTTACGCAGTCATAGCTCACAGCCATTATTTTGGCCAGACCTTGCGAGCTGTCACTACTCTAAAGAAGTAGTTGAGTGGTATAAACATAACGATGTCGCAGTGGTACCTAAAGAGTGCAATCCTCCAATTGTCCTGAACTGAGGCCGATTGAAGAATATTGGGCAATTATGAAAGGGATTCTAAAAAAAAGGAGGCGGAGAAGTTAAATCGGCAGCTGAATTGCAAAACAAATGGAAATGGGCTTGCAAAAGATATCCTGACAGCGCTGTGCGAGACTTATGAGCCGGATTCGACGCAGAGCACGCAGCATGGCATATAGAAAGCAAATTAAATAATTGTATATATTTGTAAAAATGGTTATTAGTCTAGTAAATAAATGCAATAAAAATTCCTTGAAATATGTTCCATAACATTTTTATTTTTGTTACTTTATGTGCCCGTGTTTTACTGTGTTCAAGCTTTATATGGTGCTTTTCTCAAAAATCGCAAGATACAAATCGCATATAAACAGAAACTTCACGTGAAATAACATCACTCTCTACCGCCTTTATGTTTATGACAAGGCGAAACACAAGCTTTTTTAGAAAAAAAAAATCAAGCCGTTCCAGACACAGATAAAAAAGTTAAGTTTCGAATAAAATATGGATGTATAAGACTTGTGCCCTGATTTTATTATGGCCGTTTTCACTTTTTAAAAAGTTACAAACTAGATAACAATGAAATTTGTATGCAACATTGCGGGCTTGTGTAGCGAGCACGCAATGTATTTTTTTTAAATTAGGGAACTGTCTGTAAACTATGTACTTCGCGTCTCAGTATGGAGTTAGTAATGTCAACTTTTCCGGTCATTTTTGAGAAAAACACTATTAATAAAATCTCTGATGATTAAGGTCGTAAGTGGGTTTTTTTATAAAAAGTGTTCATTAACTTTTTTAGGCCCTAGGCGTACCTACTTTTTCGAATCAAATCGGAGAAATACTGTAAAAGGGCCGAATCTTAAGTACCCGAAACTGACGTGCGTGCATGACTCGATGTATGAATGTTGAAGAAGTGAAAGTTTGTCAAGATCGTAGCAAGTGGAAAGAAGTGGTCTCTGCCTACCCCTCTGGGAAACAGGCGTGATTTAATGTATGCATGTATATAACTTCTTTTAAAATGGTAGGTCAGTCCCACTGAAGTCGCCGCCCTGCAATATTTTAACCAAAAGCAGACTACATTTGGACTGATCTAGTACCATTTGAAAGATTTAGAAGTCATTTTTTGGTTTTTTTACCCTTTGAACGTCTCTGACTTGACGTCGTCCTCACTCTCCAATGACAGTTGAAAACCACAGCTAATGTCAACCCTACGTAACAAATACTCGGGGCGGGTCTGCACTGTATCTGTGACCACTACATGGGTCGATGGCGTCGTAGGCACGACAGTACACGACTACTGTAGTGGTTCTTGGCGTTCAAAGGGTTATCATTCATTCATTAATGTGCTACTATTGATTTTTTTTCATTCCAGTTCCATTCGCCGCGTGAGTACCTAAACCTAGCTCTTAGCTCGAGGAGCGCCTGAGGGACTGTTACGTAGTGGGTACTATTGGTACCCGGTTTCTGTAAGAGAAAATATGGAATTAATTTGTATATTCTTGTCTTGCACTGTCATAGGTAAGTATAATTGTAAAGAAAAAGGCTCTTATGAGCTTAGACACGTTTTCCTACTCTATTTTGACCGAATTATTTACGATGGTAAAATGTAAAGTCTAATTCTATGGAACTTGCTAACTTTGTAAACAAACCGCCATATTGAAATTGTCTCTGAATTATGAATTTACTAGTGATGGGCAATACTCCTTTACTTATGTCAAACCATATCGAATAATAAAATACCGAAAGTAAAAAACAAGTAGTTACTTATTTCTAATTTGTTTAGTCACGATCTGAAGCAAAATCGGTACTTGAAGATGATACGAGTATATCACCAGTATTTACTATAAAAGGTGCCGTTATATCATCTGTGAGTGTGATCAGCGTGAATTGGGTAATGTGTAGGGGCCTTAATATATCGCCAACTTGAGCCACAACACTACCCATCATAGACAATTGTAGAATTTAAAAGAAACAAAAACGTCATTCCATCAGGTCCTATCACCTAACTTATGAAACCATTTAAACTTTTAATGAAATATCCAAGATAGAGTTATATTTTTGGTGTTTTTGTATTTTACAGTAACGACCGTTTCAATAGTTTATGGTTTCAGTGGTGTTTGGTGAGGTGGTATGAAAATTAAAGGAGAAACAGTGACAAAACAAAGTTAAATCTTTTGTTTACATAGTTAGCAAGTTCCATAGAAATACACTATAGTGTTTCACAATACTATTGACAGCTGTCAAAAGTGCCATCACTCGGTGTCACTAACTTTACCTAGTCATATCAAGGTGTTTACAGAAAGATTCAATCAGTAACGTGCTTTAAAAAACTCCTAACCCTACTTATTAAATACTACTTAATACAGTAAACTCTTCAAGCATCTGAAACAAAAAGTATCCACCGACCAATTTGGGTAGATATTAACCGGATGAATAGCTGTCCCTTTCTCGCAGACTTGCCGTGCGACGCGGCGCGCGAGATCCGGCGAGGTGCGCGGGCGTTGCGTGACGCGCGTGACCGCTTGCACCAGCTGCACGAGGTAACATCGACACTCCGGACATCACCATCACTATGAACTTTATGACTTATGATTATGACTTTAATTTTATGCAAACCGTAATCGATTCAGGTTTTGGGGTCAATGACCGATTTCCGAGCCCTGGAAGGCTACCATAGCATACTAAAGCAGTTCAGTGTAGGTAGTAAAGTAGGTAGTGTAGTGAAAGGGACAGAGCTATTATGTTCATGCTATAGATCTGTCGCTTTTACTTAACCTAAACTGGACTATTTTAGTATGTCATGGTAACCCCAAGATGTGTTGCAGAAAGCGGTGGCAGGGGAGTGGGGCGCGGGGGAGGCGCGCGAGGCGTCGGCGCGCGCAGCTCAGCTGTTGCGCGAAGTGGAGAAACTCCAGCGCATCGTGGCGGACGCGCCGCGCCGTGACGCACCGGACACGCCGCCGTTCCCCGTGTACCACTACGGTCAGTGTAGCTGGTTGTAGTAGTTATACTCCATTTATTTTATTTATTATTTATTAAGAACCATAAAAAAAAATACATTTTTTATTAAAAAATTGTCTGCAAAACTGTCACAACAGTTTGACTGCAGCTGAGTCCTTTTAAACTTGATAGTAACAATTTGGTTCCTTAATACTAGCTATATTTATAATTATTTTATAATTTAATTTATAATAAATGAAGTAGATGTTTTTTAAGCAGCCTTTTAAATTTGCGTAAATTAGTTTCTAATCGGATATCTTCGGGTAGACTATTTAAAGTGTAGGGTATTCGTTTTTTAAGTGATCTGTCTCCGTAATAGTTGTTGATCCTTGGTACCTTAAATTTACCCTCCGACACCGATCTCGTGCCATAGTTATGACTAACCCGAAATAGGTGACACTCCTGACTGCCATGGTTATTAACGGCAAGAAGGTATTTATGTTTCATGCTAACGGGAAGAATACTACATATTTTAAATAATTTTTGGTAATAATTTTTATATTTTTCTTTAATTTTATTATTTACAAGTAATTTTATAAATTTTAATTGTAATGTCTCTAATTTATTTATATATGTTTTAAACGTTAGACCATAGCTATCCATTTACTTGTGCAGTTTAAGACTGCGCCGAAGTATAGGGCCGAAGACTATCTAACAGATAAAAACGCTTGGCCAACACCTAAATAATTTAATGATAAGAGTCATAAAAAATATGTAAACATTGTATATTGTCTAGGGGACACGGTTTCTGTAGGATAATGTATCGAAACTTTTATGCAGGTTGTCTTGCACCGTCACAGGTAAGTATAACTTGTACACTTTCTATTTTTTTATTACTGTTGCTTATTAGTTTTGTGACAATTCTGAGTTTTGACACATTATCCTGCTCAACTACGCATGAATATATTAACTTTTAGATTTATGTGTGATTCATTGTTTTATATCATGCTAGGTTAAGTTTATTATTGTATAATATCACTAGCGACCCGCCCGCGGCTTCGCCCGCGTGGAATGTATTATACATATAAACCTTCCTTAAGAATCACTATATCTATTAAAAAAAACCGCGTCAAAATCCGTTGCGTAGTTTTAAAGATTTAAGCATACATAGGGACAGACAGCGCAAGCGACTTTGTTTTATACTATGTAGTGATTAGCAATATTTAAAAAACGACTTACTGTTGAGTTTCTTGCGGCGTTTCTTCTCAGCAGTGGTCTCTTGCGAAGCGCTGGTAGATTTTTGACGCGTAAAGTGCCCGTGCGGCCTACTTACTGAATAAACATCTTTTATCTTTAAACGTCGAGCGTCCAGTGGCCCCCCTCATTACTATTATTGAGTTTTCTAACTGACTAAAGAATTTCCGTGGAATTGGACGATGCTTTTTTGTAGCGCAAGTAAAAACACAATTTATGGGATACGTAACGAACTTTGATAACAGTTACCCGTTGAGTAGTCAGCTTAACGGGAAAAGGTGGCCACTGTTTTCGGTTAAGTTGATAACTCGAAGGTCAATCGTTATTAAACTATGTGATATGTACTAACGGGTGATAACAAAAAAATGAGAATTATTTGCAAGGGTGTAAAAAAATAATTGTGTAACATTTTATAATTTTTTTATAGTAAGGGTTATAATACACATTTAACTATTTACAAAATTATTAATGCACGTTACGATAGGGCCCGTAATCAGCTGTTCGACGCAGTTTTGACATAATGCCCGAACAAGGCCGTTGGACGGCATATTTGTCCATTTTTCGCACACAGGCTTTGATTATTTTTATCAGTTGGGCACAATTTTCTGCTTCCCAATTAATTTTGTAAACCAAACTGCTCAAAAAACCAGAAAAATCTTCGATCGGCCGACATTGTGGAAGGATTTTGGGATTTCGGATTTTCGGTACAAATGGCACATTATGGGAGTCTAGGAATTGCAATGTTTTTTGGCGTAATGCGACGACGCCTTATCTGGCCACAACACATACTCTCCATCAGGGCGATGTTGGCGATTAAATGGTATAAGTATTTTTTTCAAGCATTCACTCTATGAGAGTTTAGGATTAACTGCTAAACCACCAGGTTTGAACCACAGTTTTGACACACCTTTATCGGAAAAAGCCACATAAAGCATAACTTTCTGCTCAAACTTGTGCTTATACTTGTGTTTTATATTGTCTGGTGATGTTGAAATGTTGCTGGTATAGTACCGATCATTTCCAGGTATATGGGTTTTGCTCAAAGGGAAATAACTTTCATCATCCTATATAAACGATTTTCTCTTTGTAATTTGTAACCATCCAGCGGCATTGTGACATAATATTACATTTTTGCTGATCGGTGTATTACGGTGCCCTTATTAATATCTTCTTGCGGCACTCCAAACCCACCTTTTTTAAAGACCGGCAAATGTACGGCGGTTGAAAACATTTAAATATTTTCGCGGCATCTCGTTGTCTCATGGAATCACTATCATTGAAAGTGATATGGAGTGTCTTCAGTCTTCCCTTGGTCATTATTTTAGCTGGTCGGCCGCTACCACGTTTGCGAGTTGTCGTCAAGGATGCAAGAATTCTATATATAGTAGAAACTGTTACATTTTCTTTGGTAAAATGATCTACTGTGTACTTTTTCCCCATGTTTATATTTTTATTAAGTATAAAAATGTACAACGCGTTTTCGCAGAGCTTCTTGTTTCGGCGTCATTGTGACAATTATAAATGATTGAAAAAATGAAACAAATAAAAATCAAGAATATCAAAAGAGGTACAAATAACATCTTGAACAATTTTTTGTCTATGGCAATTGTTTTTTTTTTTAAGACTACTGAATATGATTCTCATTTTTTTTGTTATCACCCGTTATAAGTTGTATTTTCATTTGTACTTGTTTTACTTGTGGGGACCTTGTGCAGGGTCCGTCCGGGTTGGTACCACCATCCATTAACCTACCGCCAAGCAGCAGTGTTTGCATTGCTGTGTTCCAGTTTGGGGATAAGACAGCCGGTGAAATGACTAGCATAGAGGCATTTCGTGTTAGTCCTCAGGGTTGGCAACGCATTTGCAGTCTTCGGATTGCGGTCTTGTGAATGCGAATGTCTATGGGTCACAGTTTCCACTTACCATCAGGTGGCCTGTGTGCTCGTTTGTCTTACAATGATCTAAAAAAAAAATTTAAAAAAAAATTGTAGTACAAAAAAGCACCGTCTGATTTCAAGAAAACACTTTAGTTTATTAGAAAACACAATAATAGTAATGATGGCGCCACTGTACATCCGGCGTGCGCTCTTATGTGAAGTGAAGCACGTGATCAGCAGTGGGCGGCTGACGGACGCAAAATAGGGACGTAAACAGAACATGGATAAGACTTTTATTAAATTTCGAGAAATATTTATGAATACAAAATTATGCAGTTTTTATCTTTATCATACATTATTTTATTAGTAAATACATAATAAGCTATCCTCTATTGTACGTAGATTGTATACTTATGTCGGGTTCCTATATTCAATCCGAGGATAGATAAGGCTTACCTCGGGTTAAAATTTGACATTTGCCCATACAAAATGTGTCAAATTTTAATCCGAAGTAAGCCTATCTGTCCGCGGATTGAATATAGGAACCGGACGTTAGAAGATACTGGCCACTTATTATTTTATCACCTCTTGAGACTGATGAGCGTTTATGTCTATTACGTCTTAGACTTGTCAATTAAATTTGCTTAGTTTTCAATATTCATATTTAAGATGGCAAAGGAAACCACAATTCGTAAGTGGATAATTGATAAACGTGATCTAATTTATGATAGTACTTCTAAAAGCTCGATCTTTTGTACAAAATGTCAAGTAAGTTTATTTGCGAAACGAAAAAGCGTGATTGATAGACATGTTAAATCTAATACGCATCGCCGTCAAGAATTTTGCACGAAACAGAATCAAGAAGATTTTAATATTGGGAAGGAATTGATTTAAGGAATGGATTGAAAATATGCAATATAGAAAAAAATATGATTATTTACTACAACAATACAATTATATCGAGGGTTGCGTGGTCAAACCCAATAAGTCGATATAACTTGTTGTGTCAAAAAGAACACTAATGAATACATCAAAACAATTCAAATTTCAATAATCAATTATTTCGATTTATCGGGTTTGACCACGCAACCCTCGATATAACTATTTTACAATTTCGTTATTTTTATTAAACCCCTTGCAGCCATATCCATATTACGTTTAACGTTCGACATTATTTTGACGTAATTTGCATCCGTCAGCCGCCCATTGGTGATTAGCTAATGAGAATCCGCTCAAGCCCCACTCATAATGGAGTAAGTAATCAGTCGGTTCTTACATCGATACGGTGCGGACGCGTTTGTTTCCCTTCTTGCGACTTATTGTTTGGGCAAGGACCAAATAGTTGATCCAGAGTTAAGCGCAGTTAACCATACAAACAACGAAGTCGAAAAAAGTTCCGCTGTGCGACGAAAATTATCCCTACAATTTTTTTTTTTTTTTTTTTTCACAAGAAACTTATATGTTTATATTCCGCCAAACTGACAGGTACTCTCGGAATATCATACTATCGAATGTTCATTGGCTCGACTGTTACTGGATCGAATTATGAGGGGTCGAAAAGTGTAGGAACAGTAAATTTTAATCATCAAATCGAAATTGAGGTTCCGATTGTCATCTCAGCATCGAATGTTCATTGGCTCGACTATTACTGGGTAGAATATTCGATAGGTCGAAAAGCGTAGGAGCAATAAATCGTCAAATGGAAACTGAGGTTCCGATTGTCATCTCACAGAAGATCTCAGCATCGAATGTTCATTGGCTCGACTGTTACTGGGTCGAATATTCGATGGGTCGAAAAGCGTAGGAGCAATAATTCGTCAAATCGAAATTGAGATTCCGATTCTCATCACACAGAAGATCTCAAACACGAATTATATTTCGATTGTACAAATTTCTGCCACAAGTATTTCGATCTAGCGAATATTCGATCCAATAACAGTCGAGCCAACGAACATTCGATAGCATGATATTCCGAGAGTACGTAGTCGAAACTATGATATACAGTCCCCTTTCTCCTTCCCCTAACTGTTCTCCAAGGCCGGCAGCGCAGCGTTCCAGGTAGTTATGGGTCGCGATGGTCACCATCAGGTGTCTCGCTTGCACGTCTGCCTCCTATTTACATTTAAAACAAAGCTCTATAGTCGATTAAAGCTGCACGTCCACTGGATTGGAATTGGAACGTACGGAGCGGACGGCTTTGTTGCTTTAGATTACAGACGTAGTAAATAATCCTTTCCCATCGTTTTTTGTGGGATAAGTTTTTTTTTTTTTTATGACACAGGAAGGCAAACGAGCACACAGGCCACCTGATGGTAAGTGGAAACTGTGACCCATAGACATTCGCATTCACAAGACTGCAAATGCACTGCCAACTCTGAGGACTAAGATGGAATGCCTCTATGCTAGTCATTTCACCGGCTGTCTTATCCCCAAACCGGAACACAACAATGCGAACACTGCTGCTTGGCGGTAGGTTAATGGATAAGATGGTGGTACCAACCCGGACGGACCCTGCACAAGGTCCTCCCACAAGTCATTTATCTTGCTGTCTCAATTAGCTTCAGTACCTATCAATAAGCCAACTGAGAAAGCGAGATAAATACGAACTTTTCCGGCAAAAATCGACGGGAAAGGATTATGCACTACATCTGTAGTTTCTTTATAAACACATGCCTATCACATTTCGTCGGTAATACTGCAAAACGTCGTAAGTAACAACTTTATGATAGAGCAAAATAAGCCTTACTACCTTATTAAAAAGGTGCATTTTGCTCCTTGTTTAAAATGATACTTACGCGGTTTTGCAGTTTCACCGACGATATTGCGCTCATTCCCAAAATACCTGTTTTTCCACTCCAGTAAAAGACGTCACTGGCAATGACATCTACAGGGTGCCTCTGACCTTGGGGCTTTAAATGCATAGATCAATTCTACTCCTGAAACTAAACTTCTTTTGTTCTGTAAGTTGTTAAAAATATGTTCAGTTTAAATTTATTTTTTATCATACAAGTTAAATCTAATTTTCAATGTACGCGATCCAATTCTCCATTTTCCTTTAGCCCCCGTACCAAGGTAAGGTCGCCCCCGTACCGTGAGATAGTGATTACATGGCCAGTATGTAATACACTGATTTTACAATTAGACTTTAACATCAATTAGTTATCTAAATTTAAGTTATTTTTTCATGTTGCAGAACAAAAGTAGTTCAGTTTAGCGAGCAGAATCGATCGTTGAATTTAAAGCCCCAAGGTCAGAGACACTGTATATTATAAACCAAAGTAATAACTAAATAAGTAGAAAAAATTGGGCTTGGTAGAAATTTCTATTGAAAAATATTCGTATCAAAGGGCAATTTTCATAAAATAATGTACCTACCATGTCTTCCCGTGGAAGTCGTAAGAGGCGACTAAGGGAATAAAGGCTTGTAGTATTAGGCGATGGGCTTGCCACCTGTCACTAATACACTGTTAAACATCTTAGCCTAATTGTGCAAAATGTGGTTACAGAATTATCAACAAGTTTTTAGAGTTGTAGGTAATTCTGTAGCTCTGCCGACCGCTCTCCGGGAACTAAGACGTGAGTTTATGTATGTATTTAATGAATGTACCATTTACTTTTGCAGAGCCTGCGTTGGCGCACGAGATGCGCATGCCGCACCCGAGCGTGGTGCTGGCGCCGCCGTGCGCGCTCCCCGGGCCAGGCGCGCTGCGCAGCAAGTCCGTGAGTACCGCGCATGGCAACCATAGGCGTAATTAAAGTCGGGGTCTATCATCATATCAGCCTGTTGCAATCCACTGCTGGACATAGGCCTCCCCCAAGGAGCGCAACAATGCACGTGTTGAAGCTTCTAGATTCAGGCAGGCAGGGGTTTGACTATGGTATTCTCGATAATGAATGCTTTATTATAATGGTTGTTTAAATTTGTATATTTGAAAATAAGGTAAGTACATTGACATTATCCATACAGTAGATTGAGAAGACAAGAGGACGCGGCGGCGGTGCGTTGCCCGTTTTATAATAATTAGCAGCGCCTCTCGCGGCCATCACGGGAAACTCGCTACTCGGCGAGTGACGTAGATTTCGTCCGTAACATATCTGGGCCGCCTTGAGAGCTTCTGCTCTCAATAGGAGTGAGTAAGCGAGGTCTGCGGAGTCCTGGCTCGACGTAACTCAGCCACCAGTCTTGAATGAAGTAGCTCTGCCATCAGTCTTGAATGAAGTAGCTCTGCCATCAGTCTTGAATGAAGTAGCTCTGCCATCAGTCTTCAATGCCCGCCGCTGCAGTGTCCGATATGGATATAGGCAGAGGGCAAATTTTTGAGAATGCCCTCTGAATGATGCCGGTCGCTGTACGAATTTTAGCGACTCGTGACGTATTATCTCGACCTGGGAAGGTGCTCAAGATTCTGCCCATTTGCCATTTGAGTGGGGGCATGTTGTCATCTTTAATGATAACCATTGCGTTTGGTTTGATGTCATCTTTTTCTTGCTTCCATTTTGTGCGCCTTTGGAGCTCAGAAATGTATTCAGTTGACCAGCGCTTCCAAAAGTGCTGGCGCATCTGCTCAACGCGTTGGTACCGGGACAGAGCGCGCGCCGGCGCGGTCAGGCAGCAGTCGGCGGCGGGCGCGGTTGCCGGTCGGCCCAGCAGGAAGTGCGCCGGCGTCAGCGGAGCTAGGTCTGAGGGGTCTGATGACAGAGGACACATGGGGCGGGAGTTCAGGACGGCTTCGATCTGTGCCAAAACCGTACTGAACTCCTCATAAGTGAGGTTAGCGTTCCCGACTACACGCTTTATGTGATGTTTACTGGACTTTACCCCGGCCTCCCACAAACCGCCAAAATGAGGTGCATATGGAGGAATGAATTTAAATTCTATATGATTGTCCGAGGCATAATCAATTACAGACTGCGAACTGCCTTGTAAGAAGTCTGTGAGTTCTCTCGCAGCCTTAACAAAGGATCCGCCATTATCTGAAAATATTTGCAAAGGTTTACCTCTACGAGAAATAAATCTTTTTAATGCTAAGACGTAACATTCAGTTGATAAATTAGTGACGAGCTCCAAGTGCACCGCTCTTGTAGCAAAACATACGAATAAACACAAATAAGCCTTTTCTAATTTTGCCCCCCTCCCCTTCCGGTTTAAAATGTACATGGGTCCGGCATAGTCGACCCCGCACCTCAAAACTGGGAAACCCGCTTGTAGGCGCTCAATAGGTAGGTTGCCCATGATAGGTTGCAATGTCCTACCTTTCATGCGAGTACATGTTATGCAACCTTGGACGGTTTTTCTTGCTAAGTTTCTACCACCTAATGGCCACCACGTATCTCTAATGTGAGATAAGAGCGTCTGAGGCCCTACATGCAAAAGTTGTTTATGCTCAAAACGGAAAAGGAGTTGTGCAAAATGATGCTTGCTACATAACAACATAGGGTGCTTTTTATTATAACCAAACTCAAGCGAATTCACTAACCTACCACCGACGCGAATAATATTATTTTTATCAATAAATAAGTTTAATGTTGATAAATTTCGCGGTGGTTTTACGTGTTTATTATTTATTAAAGCGTCATATTCATGAGGAAAATATTGTTTTTGCACGAAGTTAACTAATAAGTATAACGATGCGTTTAATTCACTAACGGACAATGCGTCGTCGGTACGTCGATTTTCTTTACGTTTGACCCGCGCGTTGTATATAAAGCGTAATACGTAAGCGCAAGCTCGTTGCATTCTTTTAAACGACGAGAATCCCTCAAAGTTAATTAAACACGACTCGGTATTATCTGCTTGCATAACAAGATGTGTAGTGGTTATGTGAACCTTTGATTTTATCTCCGGCAAGTCTGATTGGTCTATTTTAAATTTTGAAGAAAGGTTTATCTCACACTCGCGTAAAAACAACGGTCCCTTCCACCAAACATCGTAGTTAGTCAGCTCGTCAAGACTTGAGCCGCGCGATAATATATCAGCCGGGTTACTCTTGGCGCTCACGTTTAGAAACATTGCATGTTCCACCAGTTCAATAGTTTCCACAACACGGTTCTGAACGAATGTTTTTAACAATTGCGGAGACGTTTTTAACCACCCGAGCACAATAGTAGAATCTGTCCAAATCACCATGTTATCAAATTTTATTTGTAACGATTCCCGTATTCTATTTAATAATCTCGCACCGATAACAACACCGAGCAGTTCGAGTCGGGGAATGCTAACTGGTTTTAGCGGCGCAACGCGAGTCTTTGAGCACAACAGATGAGTCGTTACGTAAGCATCATAATCAACAGTACGAATATAGGCGCAAGCCCCATACGCATCCAAGCTCGCATCTGTAAAAATATGCAATTCAATTTGTTTATAATTACTACCTATGGCGTGTCGAGGAATGCGTATGTTATGCAAATTAGATAATGATTTAATAAATTTCCCCCAACACAGCACTACATCGCTAGGTACAGATTCATCCCAACCTACTTTGCTTAGCCATAGTTTTTGTAGCAGTATCTTTGCTATTATTACGACTGGGCTTAAAAGGCCTAATGGGTCGTATATTTGCGATACTATCGATAAAATCAAGCGTTTAGTGATGCTAGATGCGCCTTGACTGATTGCAGTCGTAAAGTGAAGTTCGTCCGTGTTATTGTACCAACCGAGGCCCAGTGTTTTACTCGAACAGTTCTCGCCGAGTGACAAATACTTTGAACTAGTATCGGCTTGCGCTACACAGGGAGCAACATCGGGCGAATTAAATATCCATTTTCGTAATGGTAGACAGCCAGACATACATACATCGGCTACTTTGTTGCAGATGTAAGATAGTTTCGATTTATCGTCGTGCCCAGTAACTAGGTCATCGACGTAGAAATTATTTAATATAGTATTTGACAACACTTCTTTATCCTCACATTCTAACCCTAGCTGTCTCACACATCGAATACTAAGAAAAGGCGCCGACGCCATTCCGTAGGTAACAGTGTTAAGCTGATACACAAAGAGTGGGTCGGATGGACCTTTACGCCACAAAATTAATTGTAAATTCCTTTGATCGTCTTGAATAAGGATTTGACGAAACATTTTCTCTATATCGGCGCATGCTACATATTTAAATTGTCGAAAACGCAACAAGATAGCAAATAAATCGTTTTGCAGAGCAGGCCCGGGCATCTGTATGTCATTAAGCGACTTTTTATTTGATGTTGACTGACTCGCATTAAAAACTACACGAAGCTTAGTAGTGAGACTGTGCTCGCGAAATACTCCATGATGCGGTAAAAAGAAATAAGGCGAAGTATAGCTTTCAACGCGCGTCATGTGCCCCAGGTCCAAATACTCTTGCATGAACGCGTTATACATTTGTTTATACTGCGGGTTGCGTTCTAACCTGCGCTCGAGCGACATATACATGTTTAGCGCGGTGTTGTAACTATCGCCCAAGACATCAGCTGATTCCCTAAGCGGCATGCAAACTGAGAAGCGCCCGTCGACGTCACGTTTAGTTGTCTCGGTAAACAACGTTTCACAAGCGCGCTCTTCGGAAGAAGAGCGCGTGTTCCTTGTGCGGGACTTCTTCCAGTTCCCAAAACCTTTTAAATTGTTGTTCTAATGACAACGTTTGAACTAAATTACATTGTACTTGATTAATGCGCAAGTCACTATGTTTATTACGAGTATGAACGCGGCCTGAGACTATCCACCCTAATTGAGTGTTTTGCAAATAAGGTCCGGTTGGTAACCTAATTCTACCTTCCAAGAGTAAGTCCCAAAAACAGTCTGCCCCAATCAACAAGTCAATTTCGGACGGTGTACAGAATGTCGGGTCCGCGAGTATAATATTCTCAGGTATGTTTATGAGATCCGCGTTGATACCTACAGCCGGTAAGGTACTCGTTATCCGCGGTAAAATCATACAAGCTAGGTTAGTGGTATAATCTCCGTTTACAGATTTAAGTTTAATTTTACATGAATGAGTTGACTGCGCGACTGAGTTGCCAACTCCTGCAATTCGGTATGTGGACTGTATTGGTAAAGCGTTTAATTTGTTACAAAACGAATCTGTAATGATACAATGCTGGCTGCCGTAATCTAACAGAGCCTTTGCTTTGTGATAATGATTGTCCCTATCTAATATTTCTACCAATGCGGTTGATAATAAAATAGGCTGTAAAACGTTAGTCGTCACAAAGCTAGTACTCGCGGCGGCGTGAACCTGCGGTTGCTTGAATACGTGTACGCTGGCCGTGGTGTCGATAGTGGAATCAGATGATGTCCGGGGCTCTAGGGCTGCACCGGGCAATAATGCGCTGTCCCTACCGCACTCACTGTGTAGCAAGGTATTATGCTTCTTACTACATTGCCTACATGGGCCAAAATAACAATCACTGGCTGCGTGGCCAAAGCGCAAACAGTTCCTACAAAGTTTCTTTCTATCTACAAAATCTATTTTGTCCCTCGGCGATAATTCTAAAAACTTATTGCAGGTATAAAGCGAATGATTTGCGTTGCACATATTGCACACGCGGGGGGTACGTTTAGTAAATTTATTATTACCTTGAGTTGATACAAAACTGTGCACTTTGTTTTGAGGCCTTTTAAAATACTCTTGGGTGACCTTTGTATTAGCACTAGAATAGTGGTTGCCGTTAGCTTTGACCATTTCAAGCATGTCAGCTTTGTCTCTAAGGAACTGAATAAGGTCATTCAAAGTATTTTTTTCCTTTGAATTGCTAACAGTCATTTTAAATTGTTCCCATTCTTTTTCTGTTACTGAATCTAATTTGGATACGGTAATATAGATCATTAGTGTGTCCCACGTGTCAGTAGGTTCACCCAATGATTTCAAAGATCTCAAATTCTTAAGCACTGTATCTATTAACTTTCTAATTAGCGATGGGGATTCTTTACTTAGAGAATGCATGCTAAACAAGGATTTTACATGATTATGCACCAACAATTTGCTATTATTGAATCTACTTTCAAGCAAGTCCCATGCCGTTACGTAGTTATCTGAAGTAAATTGAAGCGACTTAATAACTTCGGCTGCATTGTCTTTCAGAGCAGCTCGTAAGTAGTAAAACTTTTGTATATTATCGAGCTGCTTAGAATTATGGATCATGGAAAGATAAATGTTCCTAAACTCTAACCAATTATCGTAGGATCCGTCAAATGTGGGTAGCGTTATAGTCGGCAACTTTATCAAAGAATGAGATTCACTGCACTTGGATCCATCACTAGTTTTAACGTTATTGCGATTTATTAAATATTCTGCGTCCGTCATAGCACCAAAATAAATACTCTCGAAGGATTCACGGGCTTCTAATTGCGATAAAAACTCGCTATCGGGGGTAGATTCCTCTAAGTCACATTGAATGGTATTAAATTCTTGCAATAGACACGCGTTATTGTTAACTCTTAACTTTAGCTCCATCAATTGCCTTTCAGTTAATTGAGCTCCCTCGAGAGAGCTCACATACTTCGTAAAGGAAGTCAGCCTGCTTTTGACTGTACCTCTTTTCTTCGTTAACTCACGAACTACGACACTAATTGAATCCGTGGTAATTGGTTGAGGCGATTTACTACGCGAAATATCGACATTAACACTCATTCTGACGATTAATGAAATTTAGGGGTACTCACGTAACTCGAATTGTCCAGCGGGTGAATCATGCGCACCACGTTGCACCTAGTTACCGCGTGTTGCTCTGTCTACTGTAATTTTGAGAAAGAAACGGTTTTAGCACACATTACGACACCAGGGGGTGGATTGGAACGATAATGGTCAGACCCGCTTCCGTTGAATCACGCTGCTGAAGATGCGGAGGCCCGTAGATGACGATCCGATTCGGAGGTCCAATGTTGAAGCTTCTAGATTCAGGCAGGCAGGGGTTTGACTATGGTATTCTCGATAATGAATGCTTTATTATAATGGTTGTTTAAATTTGTATATTTGAAAATAAGGTAAGTACATTGACATTATCCATACAGTAGATTGAGAAGACAAGAGGACGCGGCGGCGGTGCGTTGCCCGTTTTATAATAATTAGCAGCGCCTCTCGCGGCCATCACGGGAAACTCGCTACTCGGCGAGTGACGTAGATTTCGTCCGTAACAGCACGATCTCCCGCCTTTTGCATCCAGTCACTGCCAGCTGCCTTCTTCAGGGGTCTATAGAAATGACAAAAGATGTAAGCAAATCAGCGCCTCTAGTCTAGGCAATAAAACAATATTGTATCCCTCGTTCCTTGGAAGTAACCGTGGCCAGATAACTGGTTGTCTGTGAAGATTTTTTTTCCCCCAGTATAACTAGTTATAGGGTAAAGTTACAAGTGGTCGGCCAGAGACCAGTAGTCGACCTTATATGAGTGCGAAAAGTGGGAAATATATCTTTCGTACTCTTCCCACTCATACGAGGTATAGGCAGAGGCCGACTGGTGACTTTACCCTATCCCAGTATTTTATTCTCCTCGCAGATAACTGTTAAAAATAACAGCTATTTTAGCGAATGTTTATGTATTACTTACAACTATGTGAGACTGTTTGTTTCTTGAATAATAATTTAAAAAAAAGATACCAAAGTCAAGATTAGGCAAAAGCCTGTTGAATTTTTGGTGTGTCGACATGACTAACAATATTGATTAAATTATATTGAATACGGCACGACCGCCTCTTAGCAAAAACAAATGCATATAAATTACCGTGTGGCATGCTTCATACATGCCGGTGCGTTTGTTTTTGCCGCCCGTAACCGCAGCGTTTCCACTGCGTGTCTGCCCTCGCAGGAGATGGAGCTGTCGCGCCGGCTGAGCGAGAGCCTGGACATGCAGGAGCGGCTGGCGGCCGACAACGCGGCGCTGGATGGCAAACGGTCAGTGTGCCGATACCTTACCTCGAATTGTTAGGTGCCCTTTCCGATATTTTTTTCATCTGTCTGTAGACATTTATTTTCTGTTGGCTTGTTAGACCATTTTCATAAAAAAACATAATTAAGTATATTTTAATCACCGAAATTACTAATACATAATTTTATTACCAGAATTTTGGTTACATTTCAAAAATTTAATTTGACAGAATCATTGACAGAGCTCATATTTCGCGGAGCTCATATTTTTGGGGTTTTTTGGCCCTTCGGGCCTGTTATGAAGACCAACCTAACCTAACGTAAATCGATGTAATTACTATTTGAAAAAAATCGCTACTATGAAAAATTGTCTTGTGTGAATATGATCTAACAGGACAAATATATTATAAGTATGTCTATAGGGAAGGAAGGCGATCTGTTTTTTTTATATTTACAAGAAAATAAATATATAAAAAGTACTTTTAATACGTTCACTTCTTCTTCTTTCGTGTCGGCAAGAACTCGGGCTAAATCTTACTTGCCCAGAAAGCGGCTACCGTGGTAGCCCTCTGGTTACTAATACGTTCACTGTCCCCATATAAAACGATCTGGCAATGTCACAAGTCCAACTGTGTGTTGTATGGGGATGTGACCCCATAGTGGAAGCACAGACTCCTGAAAGAAAGCTTCATGACCCCACATTGGGGGAACCCGGACAGGGAACGTGTAAACAAATTACAAACCGCTCGGGCTTTAGGATGGTCCACATTTATGACTATGACATCTATATGATGACAGTAGGTCAAACACTTAACCACTTTTTTAAATTTAATCCAAAATTAATAAATAGTAGAAAACAAACTTGGCATTCGTTTTATTGTAAATTTAGCTAATATTACATTTGTGTATTAGTCTATGAGCACAATATTCTTCGCGGTTGTATCTCTCTCTTACTCGCTCTTAATAAGAGCGTATGAGAGCGAGTGAGAGACAAGTACAAACCCGAAGCACCTAAGGGCTATCGTAGTGCAGAAACTGCATACAAAAACAGTGTCGGAAGTGAAACCTTTTTCTTCAATCAAAACCTCTTCGGTGACACTGGCCGGCCGGAACGTCACGCGTCAAACGTCACTCGTCAAACGTCACTCATTCAAACGGCGAACGTCGATCTAGACGGACATCAGTCTGCCGGCAAAGTTTATAATTTTACGAAAACAAACAACAGGAAATGCAAAAATATGAACAACCTTAGATCAAGATACTGCGGGACTTGGAGTAGTCTTTAGCTAGTGGCGGGCGAGGGTGGTGTCTAGAAGTGAGTTGACTGCGCGTTTCAGATATGTGCTGTACAAGGAGCTCATGTGCAAGGAGCAGCGGCTGGAGACGGCGCGGGCGCAGGCTGCGCGGCTGCGCGCCGAGCTCAAGCTGCTGGCTCGGGACAATGCGCGCCTTACGCAGGTAGCCTGGTAGCTAAGCCAAATAGCACCATCTCAAAACTTCTGTAGAAATCATAACCTGCAGTATCGCCCGCCCGACCTGTGGTCGAGGCCTCTGCCATCTATACGTGCGCGCTGCGAGATGGGTTTGTTATCTTGGTGCTCTTAATAGAAATCGTTTCTAATAGTAATAAATGTTTATAAGTTATTTATTAGCATAACCTACCTCTAGTCATCTGCTTATTAATTCTTGATTTATGTGAGACAAGGGCCCATGTCGTAATGAATGTATTCTATTGATGGTGAAATATTTATTTTGGATTTTACAGTAAGTATAAAATTCGATCTATTATACTTTTGTATTGATATGTCAGCTGTATGGAAAAATCGTTGGCGTTTAAAGTTCAATACTCTCCCCCCCTCTCCCACTGAAGCTTCGCCCACCCCACCCCGCAACCCTGAAAGGTGTCCCCGTTACCTGTTTTTTTAACTTTTGGGACAACTATAATAAATACGAAAAAAGTGTCAAGGACAATTTTTTTTTATTGGTTGTAAATTTTTGTACGTCACATTTGTATGGAATCGTTTGATATGTGTACAAAGGTGATATATTTGTGGCCGGTACGGAGAAAGGGGAGAGTAGTGAATAACCACCTCACCCAAATGTATCATGTCATACAAGTTTTAAACCTTATTATTTTGTTTGTCAAAAAACATATAAAGACTCAGCTATGTGTACGTAAATTTTGTACGGTACTTTACAGATTGTCACCAAATAGTATGGTAAATAAATAAACGGGTCCAAATCACTAGCTTTCATCATTCTCAGACACTATAGTGCAATCCATTCGGAGTTAAGCCTTCAAGTCAAGTTTTCTCGAAGTAAACTAGTTAGACATTAGGTCTTATTTGGCATTCATGCCTGTAGCACAACGAGGCGTCCGATATGATTTTTACAGGGCACCTGACAGTTAAGAGGATCGTAAATTTACGCTTAATTACGTAGCGGACATTTGCTTAAATGCAAAAGCGACACAAATCAAAATGTGTTTGTGTTCCATTTAAACTCGGAATGCTATTTATGTTTGTACGTAATGTATGTAAACACTTTATTGTACAAAAGAAAAACCAAATAACAATATAATTAATATAAAAATATGTACAAAGGCGAACTTATCCCTCTAAGGGATCTCTTCCAGCTAACCCTTTTTTATATTTAAATTTATTTGTGGCGCTTTTGTATTTAAGCAGCGATTTTTTTTTTCCATACAAATTTAGCTTCGGGTGATAACGTTTCTCACACCCTAAATAAAATCCGATGTCGACCATTTTTGAATATTGTTTCAATTGGTTTATTTTCAAGAAATATTTTCTCAGAATTTTTGTAATATCTTGCAAATTCGAAAATAGTAAAAATTGATCTAGGTTTAACGGAAGATAAACGTAATGGCATTTTATATGGTTTTTTTAGCTCCACAATTCCTCTCAAGCGTACTTTCCTATTCTAACGCGCAGTGATTACCTGCTGACTCTGTCGCGCGCTGATTACCAAATCTGGGGAGATTATTATGTCATAGCCATGCAGTTGATTTTACGGCAAGAGTAAAGGACAGAGCTATAGTTGAAAAAGAAGAAGCTACACGTGTCTGCACGCGCTGGACAGCCGCAGAAGGAAGACCATGAGATGCAAGAAAAGGAAAATCCCATATACCAAAAAATTCGACGTTCGAAACGAATGTTCAATTTGGATTCTGAATAAAATATTTAATTTGCAATTGTACAGATAGAGTTCGACACCGTACAGGTATTTCTGCTAACATCGCGCCCTACTTTTATTAGTCATGTAGGTAAACATAATTATTATGAATATCAATATTCTAAACGCACTTCACAAAACAATGTCAGAGACACTTGACCTAGCCGTTGAACTGTAACTTTTATTTAATAAACGTATTAACTTTTTTTTTTTTTTTTTTTTTATTCAACCATCAGTAAACTTATTTATTTCAACACAACATATGTACATCATAACATATCATAAAATACAAATATTAACTAAAATAAAAATAAATTAAAACAAATCGAACCCCTCCAACGAACTCACTTGTGGCATCGAGCCTAAGACACTCGCAGCGTTTCCTCTCTGCACCGCTAGACTCAGCCTCTGGGCAAAAAAGGAACCGGCCCGAAGATCGCCACAGACATGCACCAGTTTTTCCGACACCTCCTTGACGAATTTTTTCATGTCAGTAGACCACGGACCAAAAGTTTCGATGGCGAGGGCCGCAAATACGTAATTTGAAATTAAAAAGGCGTATTTGCGGCGTTTTAGCGTTTTTTTTTTATCTTTAACTTTCAAACTATACTTTATGTAACAGGAGCCATACTGAAACTCGGTAAAACTCCTGCAATAGTGTATAGCTCTGTCTCATTCTCTCAGCTCAACTGAACTGCATGCTATGTCATAATTGGTCGAGTATAGTTTATTGGTGCGGTGTCAAAACAATCAATACCGACAGGTGTAACGGATTGTTTGACAAACGAGAACTGTGAACGATCACTTTTTCTCTCTTATTTTTTTTGAAAGTTATGAACTGTCACTTCAGTGTTTTAAAAAATGATTTCGGAATAACTAAGTTTTTTGTTCTCAGATCTATACATATAATAATTCCTATCGAAATAAATTATAAAATACAACCACTTCAAGAATTTATATTCCCCTGATTTGATAGCGCGGAAATGTGCTATAGGCGTCATGCAGATAAGGGCGTTCCGTCATATTATAACCAGGAGTTCAGAATTTGAAAAGGTCTGTAAACGGAGGAATTGCCTTTGCATTTAATTCATACGAGTCTCGTGTTCCAGGCGGCTGCACGAGCGCAGGTCCCCAGCCCCGCAGCTTCGGTGAGTCCCGATTAGTTCCGAATAGTCCCGAATACTCTCGAGTAGGCCCGACGACACACGAGCACGAGATAGACACGCTGAAAAACCATTAGACGCAGTAACAGTCTTTATTTTAAGCGGTAATAGTACATTACTACAGAAGCCGGGACAAAAGGGGTTCCCGGCCGAAGACAAAAGAAGGCCGAGCAAAACGAGACCGGATAGGTCTGAGGCGGGCAACCCCGTACTTCCCGCCGAGGTATGTATTGTATAGTGCTTTTTTTCAAACATGTAATGAAATAAACAACAAAAAAATCAAAGTTTTATTTTTAAAGAAATTAAGATCAAGGCAAAAACTACAACTAACGTGAGGTTTTAATAAAATACAGATACTTCATACATTTATATTTATTAACATTAAGTTTCCAAACCTTTTTTAACTAAACGGTTAGAATCACGTTTGAGTAGTCATTTTTACCGCTACGTAATATTTCGATGAAATATTAATATTTCAATGTCGTACATGTATAGTAAAGAAATGTTTTGATAATAATTTGTTATATTCATGTGGATTTATTATGTAAAAGTGGCAGAATGTCATGATGCCTATGCCAGAAATTTATGTGGAATGGAAATTAAAAAAAAAAACTTTTCGGGCCAGGTTTGCAAAATTTGTATGAAATTCCATTAACGACCTCTTGTCCTAGCCGCGCCTGAAAAGTCATACTTCGCAGTCTATTATTAGGAACATAACATCAATATTTCATTGCATGTTTGAGAAAAAACAATTTCGTTTTGTTTTTAACTCATTTGCCATTACATTACTGTTAAGTAAATATAGTACGGCCAATGAGATTAAATAAAGAATGCAAACAAATTGACCGTTACAGAGTTATATAGCGACACCGAGCGATTATATCGGTCCTTATTTCTCGTGTATAATATGTTGTATGTGGCACAGGAAAGCTGTCGGTACAGAAATTGTCAACATTTGGGCCGCCATTTTGTAAAGTTCATTCCTATTTGGATTGCGTTCGAAGTGACACGATTTTTTAAAGCTTGTTTACATTCTTTATCTCGACACCTGCCACCTGTTCTCGTTGGCCTTACTTTAGAGATATGAAAACGTTGACAGTTAATAACAAGTCAAAGACGATATGGTTTTTACGGTCTAGAACCTCGGTCTTACTTAGTATTGCTAAGTAAGCAGTCGTGACATCGTTTTTAGTTGGAAAAGTTCGTATTTACACTCAGGGATGAAAAAATTGCTAATGCCTTGTGCCATGCGACGAGGAACAGTTCTCAAACGCCCTGTGTGGCGAAATATACTTGGAAATTTATACATCTTCTAAAATCAGTTCCAAATAAAGCTGATAATATATATTACTAATCCATTTCAGGTTTGTCAAGGTCACGTGTAATATACTTGCTTGTGCTAACAAGTGATTCTTTAGTTTCCTCTTTAATATGAGTAAATAGATTGTCGTAATTTTCTTCCATATTATCTGGTTACCCGCATGACACGTTAAGTTGCTAGCTACTATTTAGAAGTTTAGTATATCGATTATATTAAATAATAAATTAATAAATATCAGGGGACAATGTCACACCAATTGACCTAGTCCCAAAATAAGCTTTAGGCTTGTACTATGGGTACTAGACAACGATATAAATACTTAGAGAGATATACACTTAAATACATAGAAACCATCCATGACTCAGGAACGAATATTCGCGCTCATCACACAAATATCTGCCCCTACTGGGATTTGAACCCAGGACCGCTAGCTTCGTGGGCAGGGTCACTACCAACTAGGCCAGCGCGTCGTCAGAAACGTCGATAGATGAGATGTCACTACCACTGCCCAAAAGTGCCACGAAAATTCCGGCATCTGTTGATCGATGTCGTGATGCAAGTGTATGCATTAGGTCCCCTTCAGCCTCCAGGATTCCTGAGTGAAACTTTTGTGCATTCAGATCCATCAATGGAGACGAGCGGACTTTATTTTCTAATCTACTAACATTCACATCATTATGTACAACTCTAGATATAATTTTGCATGCTCATCCGAGATTTGTTAGATGTCTTGCTCATACGCATTTTGTCTTTAAAGATAATTTTCTATTCGCGTTTTTTCCCGAACGTGATAATTGGGCCATACACAGATTTAGGTTACCGTCTTTCCTGTGGACATACCCAAAATAAACGTTTTTAAGGCCTAATTTTCTGGCTGAACCCGTATCCTCATAAACGCCGTCAGGTCTACTTTAGTCCTAGCAAATTAAAACATAACTTAAATGCACACAAACAAGCCTTTAACTATTGACCACAGGAGAGACAACTTTTGTTTTTGCGAGTGTGTATGACCCAATTACTAGTCGCTTTTTTTCCGGCGGTTTATTTTCACATCCGTGTTTTTACCCTAGCGAGTTTTATCCAGTCGCGTCATTTCCTAGCATTGTGCACATTAGTGGGTTGCCCACTCCAAAAATTAAATAAGACAGAATCGACGGAGCTCCTATTCATTGATTATTTGGCCCTTCGAGCCTGCTGCAAACATAACATAACCTAAACCTACCTCCATAACGATTTAATTACCTACTTTTGGGAAAGAGAGACTGGGATAGAAATCGACCGTGAACAAAAGCGACACGGCAGTAAAATCGACCGGGGAAAAACAACACTTGGTAAAATTAAGAAAGGGAAATAATGCAAAATAATGATTATGTGAAAGGGTCTAGCAGGCTAAGGCACTGGTCCCACCGCCGGCTACAGACTATAAGGTAGTAGAACTATAAACTACAAAAGAGTGGGCGAGCGGCGAGAAGCGAGTAAAGTTTTGATAGTTTTGACGCTCGGCTAAAGCTGAGTACCGCTGAGCTAGTTTTATAGTCGATAGCTTTTACCGCTGCGGTCAACTAGTAAACAGCGGTCCCACCGCCAGATATCGGCGAGCTCGGCGAGCAACTAGTAAAATTATGTACTAGAAACAGTTGACAATCGGCGGGAGGCTAGTAAAAATTCTATGGGATTATCGCTTACTCGCCGGGCGGTGGGAGAGTGTCCTCGCCGGCGGTGTGAACAGCCAGCTATAAACTATAAATATATATCTCTCACTTTTATTTACACGAAAGCGATTATCTTTTGTTCGTTTCTTGAGCTAGAAAATAGCCGATAGCTCATAGCTTACTCGCTCGCGGTGGGACCAGTGCCTAAGGATAGAGAAGTGGCCCCTGTGACTAATATCGGATTTTTATAATGTCATTTGTTGGCTATCTCATAATATAGAAACACCCTAACTTTCAGCCCCCTATCTTGAACTGTCACCGAGATACTGTCAAAAACGTCATTTTATGGACACATTTTTCAAAGTCGTTTTTCTCCTGATCTATATAAGGTAGAGCAATCAAACCAAATCATAGCTACAAATGATGGGTAGGAGTATAACTGTCATTTTTGAAAATATTTAATTCCATGAAAAAATAATGATTAAAATGTCAGAATTTTTTGACAGCACTTTTCAACGAGTATTTGTAAAGGTACAGCTACGGAAAAAATCACATAAACTGCTAATAGTATTAGCTAGTACCATGCGAAAAATCAATTCAATATAATTGGTGCAACATAATTAAAAAAAAAAAAATGTCAAAGAAAGCGTTAAATGAGTCTTTCATTCTCAAGGAGATTTTTCGATCCAATGAGGTTTAATTTCGTTGCCTAGCATCAGAATGTTTATTGTGAACTTCACGCATGGCTGCCAATAAAGGTCAAACTGCTGCATCTAAGATAACATGTGTAACTCAGTTTTCATCGAAACTAACTACGAAATCCATGAAATGACAGATTTACTATGTTATAATTATTTAATACAGAAACTAATGGTAAATTGTTTCTAGTACCTATTAAGTGTCACCGTTTATGCAGTATTAAATAACTCATTAGAGCAAACATCGCAATACAAGTCACGGAGATTATGACTATCATAATATTCGTCGTCCCAGGTATAATCTCCGTGACTTGTATTGCGATGTTTGCTCTAATGAGTTATTTTATACTCATCGCAATACAAGTCACGGAGATTATGACTATCATACTATTCGTCGTCCCAGGTATAATCTCCGTGACTTAAATTGCGATGTTTGCTCTAATGAGTTATTTTATACTCATCGCAATACAAGTCACGGAGATTATGACTATCATAATATTCGTCGTCCCAGGTATAATCTCCGTCTTCATAATAGGTACTAGAAACAATTGACCATTAAGTTTCTGTATTAAATAATTATAACATAGTAAATCTGTCATTTCATGGATTTCGTAGTTAGTTTCGATGAAAACTGAGTTACACATGTTATCTTAGATGCAGCAGTTTGACCTTTATTGGCAGCCATGCGTGAAGTTCACAATAAACATTCTGATGCTAGGCAACGAAATTAAACCTCATTGGATCGAAAAATCTCCTTGAGAATGAAAGACTCATTTAACGCTATCTTTGACATTTTTTTTTTAAGTATGTTGCACCAATTATATTGAATTGATTTTTCGCATGGTACTAGCTAATACTATTAGCAGTTTATGTGATTTTTTCCGTAGCTGTACCTTTACAAATACTCGTTGAAAAGTGCTGTCAAAAAATTCTCTGACATTTTAATCATAATTCTTTCATGGAATTAAATATTTTAAAAAATCACAGTTATACTCCTACCCATCATTTGTAGCTATGATTTGGTTTGATTGCTCTACCTTATATAGATCAGGAGAAAAACGACTTAGAAAAACGTGTCCATAAAATGACGTTTTTGACAGTATCTCGGTGACGGTTCAAGATAGGGGGCTGAAAGTAGGGTGTTTCTATATTATGAGATAGCCAACAAATGACATTATAAAAATCCGATATTCGTCACAGGGGCCACTTCTCCTTCCTTAGCCTGCTAGACCCTTTATCTTACAAATCTCATCCGAGCAGAATGTGGCGGAATACTTGATGAGAAAATAATATTATAACTACCTCTCTTAACCCATGATCATCAAATAAACTATTTAATTTAATTTAATTTCATTTCATTTGCCGGGCAATTTGCAATGCTTTTCATCTAATTATTTTCTTTCTCTTAATCGTAATATGAATAGACAAGCTGATTAGTTTATCATGACGAAACCATGTCACAATCACCTAATGTGTTGAACACCATTATCACTTTCGCCTGGCTAATTGCGACATGGTACCCCGATGTTTTGTGGATCAGTTTGTCTAAACCCCCTGGTCTGTTGCAGGATACAGAGCAGCGGTTAGATTGCGACAGCGAGGCAGGCGGAGACCCGTCTCCCATCCACGCAGATCTAGTAAGTGCAACCTTATTACTAGGATTAGGACTTTTGGTGGCATATCGTGGTTCTAGAATCCATGGAGTCGTTATTTCCTAATTATTATAACACGTGACACTTTGATTTTGACCTTCAGCATGGTCATATTTCAAAATGAACTAAATATATTTTTAGTTCAGTTTATCCATATCTACTAATATTTGCTTGTTCGTAAGGCTTTCACAGAGCAAAGATATCCTCCGTACCAATATTAATTTAAATTGGCTTAGCGGTTCAATAAAAAAATGAGTTTTGAAATATTAAAAACCGAAGGTCAAAATCAAAGTGGTATGTATTTTAATAATTAGGAAATAGCGACTCCATGGATTCTAGAACCACGATATGCCACCAAAAGTCCTAACCCTACTTATTACTAACGGGGGAGGCTTGAACCTGCTTTGGCTATTAAATTTGGTATTCTATTATCTCACCTCATTCGTTTTTCGTTTAATTCTTATTTCGTCTCATTCGTGTATTCGTCTTCGTCTTATTCGTTATCCGCCACTATCTTATTTGATCAAATTCTGCAACTTGCCTACATCTTAAGTCTTATTCGTTTCTCGTCACGTTCTTCCTTGGACTCATTCGTCGTCCTTTCCTTTTTGTTTTTTGTCTCTTTTACTGATTCGCCAAAATTATTACGATAGTAAAAAGTAAAGATAGACTACGAATGATGCTTAAAACGAGGGAGACAAACAAAGAATAACTGCAAGACCGCGACGAAAAACGAATAAGACTTATTAAGTGAGACAAGAGTAAGTAAGAGTTAAGTGACAGATAGATAATGACGGATAGCGAACAAGAGGAATCAAGAATGGGTGACGAATACAGAATGAGATGAATTAAGACTTAAACGAAAAACGAATGAGCCAAAATAATATGATACCTTAAATTCGCGATACCGCTTAGTTGGTTATGCGGGCGGAGCAGCGGGCCCGGACATGTGCATGTTTTTTTTCTTTTTTTTATGGCATAGAGAAGACAAACGAGCACACAGGCCACCTAATGGTAAGTGGAAACTGTGACCCATAGACATTCGCATTCACAAGACTGCAAATGCACTGCCAACCCTGAGGACTAAGATGGAATGCCTCTATGCTAGTCATTTCACCGGCTGTCTCATCCCCACACCGGAACACAACAATGCGAACACTGCTGTTTGGCTGTAGGTTAATGGATAAGATGGCGGTAGCGATCCGGACGGACCCTGCACAAGGTCCTATCACCCGCCAAACGTTACAGACTCTTCTTCGAACGTTAAAGACTTTAAAAGAGTATAGGATTCAGGAAGTTGTTGTGGGATAACCTACTCTTAAACCGAATTAGAATTTTACATTTTTTTCTAATTTAACCTAATCTAACCTAACCAACTTGAAATCATTATAAATCAAAAACGAATACTCAAAATGATAAAAAAATGATGATTTAAAATGCCTATTCAACGACTCCCCACTTGTCACAATTCGCCGACTTTTTTATTTTCTTTTTTACAATATGGCGTCTGGTTGTCGCCATAACAAAATTTCACATCAAATGTTAAATTTGATGGTCTTCCTTTTACTTCTGACACTATGTTATTTAGCAAAAAATAATCCTTATGTTGAAGCCTTTCGAGCGGTATGATAAAGCTACAGGGAAATTATTTTAATCGTGACGGGTTTGATTCCCGGTTCAAAAGTAGTTTAAATGGTTTTTAAAATTCAAATAATGTCATCTTTCAGTAAAATGTTACATCTACAATATTCAAGGTACTTTCCTTCCATGTGGCATAGCCGTGGGACGCCCTGTATAGGCTGATAAACACATTACGCTCCTCCTCCGGCAGTCGGGTAAAAAGTGGGTCTATCTATACGTAGTGGTCGTTTTCCCTTCCATGAAGACTTCTCAGTCAGGTCAACTACTGCGCCTTTATTATTGGATATCAAATCCAAATCGTATTTGACCTGTAATGGTATTGTTTAATACTCGGCCGCTATTCCTGTCAAGTAAATAAGACCTATCAAGCCGATGGCAATACGATAACAGCTCAAGCTTTTGAAGCTAATGCCTGTGGTCATGGCAACGGTCGACTGTGTCCAGCGCTGATGCATCTCGTTTCCAGGAGAAGCAGCTGTGCGAGCTCGAGGCGGAGGTGCAAGGACTGCGCGCCGAGATGGTGGAGTCGAAGGCGGCGCGCGAGCTGCAGAAGATGAAGGACGGCTCCTGCAAGGGCGGCGGCGGCCGGAACACCTGCTTCAACCAGCCGGTGAGGGAGGATATAGCGCTTGGACTACAGGATAATGACCAGCAGGCATTTTGCTTAACGCAGTTGTTATCATATTCACAAAAAATGATATTCTCAAAAATATCATAAGCAAAATATGACATTCGCAAATCATCGTAGTAGCAAAACGTCACATTAGCAAAACATAATTATTAGTAAGACATTAATTGGACAGTGTCGGCGGAGCTCCGCTACCACGGAGCTCCTATTTCTGGTTGGTTTGGTCCTCCGAGCCTACTCTAAATCTACCTACAATTCTATAACCAAACCCGAATATTTGTAAATATCGTATTATGCTAGTATGATGTTTTGCGAATGTGATATTCTGTGTTGTCTAAATAGGACCCGATTGTATAAAGAAGTTTATAACTAGACGATAAAGAGAAGAGAAGATTACGAAGCATCACTGAGTTTCGCGTTTAGTTTAAATCACATTCACTTCGAAGAAGTCGAATCGATCGTAATAGTCGCTTGCGATGTCAAGTGCATTAAGTTAGTGCTGTGTGTCAAATTTCGTAATTTTGACGTCATCGCCACAAAGTCCGACCCTTGGTAATGACGCTAATGGAATATTACGATTAGCGATTCGAACATCTGATTAGGGACTGACTCGTGGTCACACCAGGTTGTCACACCACTGCTATTCGCTTCGGTCGGAAATTCGACAGAAATCATTTTTATTCCGCAAAAGTAGGTAGGTTAGGTGCGTTAGGTATCTTTAGATGCCCGAAGGGCAAATCGCACAGAAATAGGAGCCCTGCCACGTGGCAGGGCTCCGTCGAATAGCAGTGATGTGACAACCCGGTGTGACCACGAGTCTGCACCCATCTGATTTTGTAAGAGGGTAATTGCACAAAAGATCCTAAAGAGGTCGAAGTGTTTCCAAAATCGGGCGTCTATAAGATAAGATAAAATGACTGTAATATCCTGAGATTTGCACTTGCTTTTTTTTTATGACCTAGGAAGGCAATCTAGCACACAGGCCACCTGATGGTAAGTGGAAACTGTGACCCATAGACATTCGCATTCACAAGACTGCAAATGCACTGCCAACCCTGAGGACTAAGATGGAATGCCTCTATGCTAGTCATTTCACCGGCTGTCTTATCCCCAAACCGGAACACAACAATGCGAACACTGCTGTTTGGCGGTAGGTTAATGTATAAGATGGTAGTACTTTGGTCACAACGCTCGCTACCGTCTATGATAACAGCGTCGACTCGCGTAATTTACGCACAAAAGAGGGTTTGGACCAAACTCTTCATACAGATAATATTAAGAGCTCATTATTTTATTGCGACAGTAATTGCAACAATAGCGGTGGCAAAGATTTATACGAAAACCGCAACACAACAATGCAAACACTGTTGCTTGGCGGTAGCTTAATGGATATGCTTTGTCTACAGATGGGCATGCCGCCGATGCCTCCACTGCAGAAGATAGTAAGTACGAGCGCAGTCGATTGAGGTGAGTGTCGCTTGACTGGTCGCTAACTGTCTTGCGCGTTGCAGTGTGGCGTGTGTCCCCCCTGCCCCGCACCCTGCAACCCCGAGGCGCCTCCCGTAAGTATATCACACACACACACACACACACAAATAGTTACAATAGGCTAGATTTTTTTAAAGCATAACCAATTTTATGTTAGGATTGAATATAGTTTTCCCGAGGACTATAGGCTTTTTTAGCCCTAAATTTAAGTCTATTGGTTCTATTTTAGGGCTATGCTAATAAAGCAGGGCTTTAAAAGACTCGTCATTTTAAAAAGCCATTGAGCCTATAAAAGCTTTTAGGCCTTTTTTGTGATGGAGTCTTTTCTTTCAAGTAACAGGCTTTATGTAAAGGCTAAAGCTTTTTTTGAAACTTGGCCTAAGAAAGCCATTAATGCCATCATCCAACAAAAAATATAAAATAAACAACATGTATTTTTACATTGCATGTATTTACCTAAAGAATAAAATAATGTGTACAGAGCATTAATGCAATTTAAAAAATAATTATTATTCCGTAATTCGTATTTTATTGTATATCTTAATTGTTCCGTAATTAATAAATATCTTACAATTTAAGGTAATTAATAGTTTTAAGTTACTAGAGTTAATCAATTTTCTAAAGTTGGTAATCTTGAATAGAAGCTTAGCCTTGAGGACTAAGAGTTTCATAGCCTTCATAGCCATTTCAGAGGGTTAAGCGTTACTGTTGTCAGACTAGCCTTAAAATAGCTTAGGCAAGACCTTTTCGACCTCCAACCTGTGGTCTTGAATAGGCCTAGCCTAAAGGACTAAACGTTTTTATAGGCTTTTAGCCTTTCAACCCCCTTAATTACGAGTCTAATCTCCAAAAAAAGGCTAAAAGCCTATAGTCCTCGGGAACACTAATTTAATAAGTATGGGACCAAACTGACACCAAAAATTAGTCTAAGCCCAATATTCTGACAGCGAGATAAACTATTTGACTTATAAGGTCCACTTTCCAAAACAGCTACTGCCCAAAATGCCCCCTTCCCAAAACGTCCTTTATTCTCGTAATACTTTGAACGTCTTTTATTTCCATGTAGTTGAAAAGAACTCTGTGGAGAAACATTAAGCACTTTAATTTATGCATCTATTTATTGATTTTTCTACTCGCGTATATAAACCGTTAATATTGATATCGTTGATGGTATCAGAATACCACCTATTGCGTAACTGAGGCGTGAAAACAATTCTAAAATGGGCGTTGCCATGGTAATAACAGTTATATAATGACTATAACTAGCCATCGAATGAAAGCGTAAATAGTTATGTGATATAATAGTTATACTTACAGTGTTCTCCGCTATTGTGTTGTTTAATTTGGAGCTCCGATTAATATTTCGTGTTTAAAAGGGTTTCCGTCGCTAAAACGAGAACCGATAATGTAATTTATTTGATGGCGAGTACCTAGTAGTACCCATTAGTATACACTCAGCAGTACTCAATGGTAACTGATAGTACCCAGTAGTACCCAACAGTACCCAACATTACCCAATAGTACCTAATGGTACCCATTAGTACCCAATTGTGTTCAGTAATACCCTGTAGTACTCTGTAGTACGTATTGGTTGAGACACGGCTTGTGTGCGCAGACGCCGGCGGAGCGTGAGGCAGCGAGGCTCGCGGCGCAGCTCAAGACGACTGAGGACAGCTTCAAGGCTAAGGTCGCTGAGGTAAGTACGCCCCAACTCCTCATTCGCCCCAATTCCCAAACCCGTTTTTTTTTTATGGCATAGCAAGGCAAACAAGCACACAGGCCACCTGATGGGAACTGTGACCCATAGACATTTGCATTCACAAGACTGCAAAATGCACTGCCAACCCTGAGGACTAAGATGGAATGCCTCTATGCTAGTCATTTCAACGGCTGTCTTATCCCTAAACCGGAACACAACAATGCGAACACTGCTGCTTGGCGGTAGGTTAATGGATAAGATGGTGGTAACAACCCGGCCGGACCCTTCACAAGGTCCTCCCACAAGTAAGCACGTTGCAACGTTTCCAAATGAAACATTTTGGAGCATATTTTTTGACTAGCGTGATACATATAAACCACTGTCACATTAATACGTTATTGCGACAAGGTAATAAAGTGTACAGCTACTTCTGAGTTTGACTAGATGGCTTGTTCTATTATGCTTCCACTTCTCATCCCAATGGGATCATACAAAACTGGTAAACCACTTCAAAAGGCTAAATTCAAATTTAACCCTCCCTTTAAAGAAATAAGATCACTAATACATACGCAGTTTTATGAGAAACCAGCGGCCCCGGTAGATTTTTTCGTTAGTTTCTTTCATACAAACCTTGTATTGACAATGACGAACACAACAAAAAAGGAATCTGCCAAATCGGTTCAGCCGTTCTCGAGTTTTGCGCTTTGCAACACATTTAGCGATTCATTTTTATTATATACACCGTGTTTTTTGTTATTTACGATATCTTCGGCAGATTACCAGGTACGAGTACATCCATAGAAACTAAGTGGTAAATGAGATTTTTAAATATTGCTTTAAAAAAAACTGGAACAAAGTAATTAATGGTGTATTTTTGGTCATTCTAAATGGGCCTTTAGATTTAACTCATAGTCCGTATCAAATACGTCAATGATGTCATTTGTGTATCTTCGGGAAATTAACTTTATTTGACCTAAAGAACATTCCCTTAAAGTTATCGTAAATCAAAAAAAAACACGGTGTATAGATAGATACGGCCCTGTTTTTTTTGCCTTGTCTTACTTATTGTTTTTTCCCTGGGTTAGTGCGCGATGCTGCGTGCCGATGTGCTGCGGCGCAAGGAAGAGGCGGAGCGCGAGCGCTGCCTCGCGCGGGAGGCGCAGGCGCGGCTGCGCGAGCTCGAGCTGAAGTTCGAGGGGCTCAACATGCAGACCAACGCCCAACTCGGCACCAAGGAACAGGCTTTTGAGAATGTAAATAATCATTGATTAAACACCGAATTGACTGGGGCAAAAATGCGCCAGAGCTGGTGATTCATTAAAGGTTTAGTTAATCGACATCGATAAACAGCATTTATAATCATCAAAGCCCGTACTTTTCATGCCGTTGACGCAAAAATGACGTCGCACTACGTATTATATGATTTCAATTAGTATTTCGTCATAATGATATGCCAAATTCTTTAGTTAACCGATATCGATACTTGAAATAATCAGCACTTAATGACTTTTATCTTATTGGCACTCAAATAAAGAACAAATTGTCAGTTCATTAAACAATATACATGCTACTTAGATTTTAATAGTGTCTTATTTATTCTTTACATTTGCTATTGTTGAGAAAAATGTCCATTGGCACAATGTCATCTGTTGTCAAGAGTTTTGCAACAAATATGCGTTATTAATGGTAAACGACCATTACGTTTATTTTTCTGATTGTGATCAAAATATAACATCAAGAAATACATGTTTTAAAAAACATAAGTATTTATATGAATATTACATTACGTATGAAAACGAAGACACCGAAGATTTTCTCTGTATAAGATTTAAAGCAATAAGGATTGTGTGCTTCAAGTTAGAGAGAAGCAATTTTGTTTTCTACTAAATTGTTAAAATGTGGTGGTGGTGGTATGAAGTAGGTATGTTTTTATCTACGCGTCATTAGATTACTTAAATCATATGTACAGTCAGCATCATATAGTATGTAGCAGTCAAGATCACCAAAGAGTTGGAAACAACCAGAATACTCATTAACATCGACGCAGCCTAAGTAATCAAATTGTTCAGGTCATCCACAGTGCTCAAATATTCCGGAGCACACACAACGGCAAATACTTGATTACATTCAAGACACCGCTCGTACCGTCACAACCACACCGCCGCTGGTATCGTAGCATCCGAAGTAACCAAAAGTACGGAACACAACAGAATAGGAAAATGGACTTAATTACGTGTCGTATACGGTTCAATGGTCAAATCCTCTTTCAATATAATCCGAGCAGTAAGTTATCTGAACGGTAAAAAAACTATTTTTAAATTTTACATACTGGCAAAATTCAAGCTATACATATTTCAAAAGAAAATCCTTACAGACTGACGTAGGTAATCAATTTCAATTTGAGTAACATAATTCATTAAACCGAGATAAAATAAAATAAAATCTTATATCATTTGAAATAAAGCTCACTTTTCTGTTGTGTCAAGTTCTTAGGGATGGGTAAAAAATATTTTGAAATATATGTCGATAATTATAGCTATATGTCGATAATTTTTCATTGCCATAATGAGAATCAAGGACTTTAATTAAACTTGTTTATTTTATAAAACGGGACTAAATAATTAAAATTAATGTGTTAAACATTTTTTATATTTTATTTTATAAAATTCTTCAATATTTCATCATTACTAACAAATTATCGTTATCTTCATAGCACGAACCATTCATAAATTAATTAAAAATTAAATAATTAATAAATGGCTCTTACAGGGATATCGTATTGTTAATGAACGATCAGTTTTTTTTTTCAGTTTTTCTGCAATAATCTAGTGCAGCCACGATGAATTTGTTCAAGAATAAACCCAATATATCTGAGCCCTATTTATTTTTATTTACATTTCTGGTGACAATGATTATCATGGATTCCAAAAAAAACATGTTAAATTAAAGTCAAAAAAATGGTATAGGTACATATTATATAAAACTAATTGTACAGAAAAAGTAAGAATATCGATATCGACATCATGAATATTTTTACCCATCCCTAAGAACTTGACAGCTACCATTTTGCACCTCCGATAGCGGGGTCTAAGTAATGAATACAAGGGAATTTAACCTGGGAGTCGATTCCGCTCGTAGCGAGCGTTTACGAAACTCGATAAATTCGACGACGCGCTGGCCTAGTTGGTAGTGACCCTGCCTACGAAGCTAGCGGTCCTGGGTTCAAATCCCGGTAAGGGCAGATATTTGTGTGATGAGCGCGAATATTTGTTCCTGAGTCATGGATGTTTACTATGTATTTAAGTATATATTTCTCTATATAAGTATTTATATCGTTGTCTAGTACCCATAGTACAAGCCTAGAGCTTAAATTGGGACTAGGTCAATTGGTGTGACATTGTTCCCTGATATTTATTTATTATTTATTTATTATTATTAATGACAACTCACTAACGTCATTGAAAAGTGCCACGAAAATTCCGGGCTCAAAAAAAAAAATCATCGATTGTCAGATAAGTTTGTTTATCTTGCTTTTTCAATTAACTTAACGATATATCCTGAAAAATACTGAAGCAAGATACACTCAGGGGCAAAAAAACTGGGTCAGAGTGCGTTTTTCATACTGAAGAGGCTATTTCGAAGCCTTGGTTCCTCGCCAGGGGATGCTTTCAGTGAAATCTGATGATGAACACCACCAGCATCCATACAGGAGTTCCAGAGTGCCTACTATACCCGAGTGAATTAATCTGCGAATAACGCCGGAAATGTGCATGTGACCACGAGTCTGCACCCAAAAATACATCTGAAATGGCAATAAAATGTAAGGAAATCCAAACGCTGACACGAACCTCGGAGTATCCACCATTAAATCTCACTCAAAACAGCCCCTGGCCAGGAACCAAGGCTTCGAAATAGCCTCGTTTGCATGAAAAACGCACTCTGACCCGTAATTAGCCGGTATTTTTCGAACTGTTCCGGAACCCAGAGTGTACTCTGGTGGTTGTTCACAGGAGTTGTCAGTGCGCGCCCTGAAGCAGTGCTACCGCGAGGCGCGCGAGGAGGTGGACGAGCTGCGCGGGCTGCTGACAGAGCAGGGGATCCAGCTGCAAGACTACAGGGTCAAGGTACCGTCTCTTCGACCCAATAGTTTTGTTTTAATATATTTTCTCAAAAATGACCGGAAAAGTTGATATTACTAACTCCATGCTGAGACGCGAAGTACATAGTTTACAGACAATTCCCAAATTAAAAAAATACATTGCGTGCTCGCTACACAAGCCCGCAATGTTGCATACAAATTTCATTGTTATCTACTTTGTAATTTTTTAAAAAGTGAAAACGGCCATAATAAAATGAGGGCACAAATTATTATATTTATTATTATTATATTTTGTAAAAAATGTGAAATCACAATGTTAAATTCCAAATCTTAATACTGAATAAATACAATCACTTGGTTTTAATTTTGTTTACAATAATAATTAATACTTCTGCATATCATAACGGTGGTCCAGTACATCGTGTATGTTTTTATCGACATCGACCAAAGTGTGTGTCCTCGCACTATTAAGCTGTCAACGCATTTTTGCTCTCGCCGGCCGGGGTATGTTTAACCCGTCGAGCGATATGTCAAAATTGATGTACATCAAAATTAAACTTTATGTCAAATGAATAAGTCACGTAATGTCAAAAAATCTACGCACACATGTTGTGCGTAGGACACCTGAGGGGTTAACTATTAGACAAATTTTCTAAAATCGTTATTTCTTATAAGCAGAATTTCGACGGAGCTCCGCGAAAGCGGAGCTCCTATTTCTGGGTTCTTTGGCCCTCCGGGCCTGCTGTAAATCTTACATAACTTAAACCTACCTACCTTTTTCGAACTAGTTATAAGTTGCTTGTTAGGCATCCAGCTTGCTTTTTAAACATCCCGCTCATACACCAAATTTAGTTGATATAACAAGTTCTGCATAAACCTATAGGGAGTTTATGTAATATGTAGTTGACCAATACTGAATCTGATGCCAATTATATCACTACATTTATTTATATTTTGAGTACAACTTAACTACTTGATTCCTAGACAACGACTCGTACCACATGCACTGCGATATGAGTTGACGCAGCATTCTGTACCCTAAATTGTATTAATTTAAAAAAAAACAGTGTTTTCTTGCATGATTAAAATCTCTATGATCTAAGGAAGTTTTTAAAGCTACATGACAAGTTTTTATTGTAATAACTTTCTGAGCAAACACGGGTTTTTCGTAACACGGACATAAGGAAAAATGACAAAAAAACCGATTAAAATGATCAATATCAACATACATAGGAGTTAAATTGATAGCTTATGACCATAGTACAAGCCTAGAGCTTAGTTTAAAATTTTTAAATTCAAGTTTCGATACTGAGGGAGGTTGTGTGGTTGCAGTACCTGCAGACGCAGCAGCTGGCGGAGGAGCAGAAGCGGCAGATGGCCACGCTGGACATGGACAACACGCGCATCTCGGAGCAGATCAACCTCGAGATACAGCGAGTCAAGGTGCCGGCTTTGTCAGCGCTGTATAGTGTTTGTGAGGGCTAGTGGTGAGGGCTAGTGGTGAGAGGTAGTGGTGAGAGGTAGTGGTGAGAGGTAGTGGTGAGAGCTGGTGGTGAGTGCTAGTGGTGAGTGCTAGTGGTGAGTGCTAGTGGTGAGTGCTAGTGGTGAGTGCTAGTGGTGAGTGCTAGTGGTGAGTGCTAGTGGTGAGTGCTAGTGGTGAGTGCTAGTGGTGAGTGCTAGTGGTGAAAGCTAGTGGTGAGAGCTAGTGGTGAGTTTTCTATTCTGTTCTGAAAAGACAATTAAGAAAACTCTAACATTTTTTTTATCTGCGTATGATAACTTAAGTGCTGAATCTCTGGGTCGCAGGTCAAGTTCCAGGAGAAGCTGCAGGAGCTGGCGCCGGTGCCGGAGCTGCTGAAGGCGACGCAGCGGCGGCTGCAGGACGCGCAGCAGTCGCAGGCGCTGGCCGAGCACAACGCGGAGCAGGTGGCGCGCGAGCTGAACTGCGCGCGCGAGAAGGTGCACCCAACTGCATGAGATTATGCAAGTGGATAAAACTAACGCCACATGGACGGCAATTGCCTTGAATATTGAAAATAGCCAGTTCTATTTTAAAAAACAAAGTATACTGCATTTATGGGTTTTTGATATTTAGTTTTCCTTAATCGGGAATGGAACTCGTCGAATAGGACAAAAAAAGTCGTGTTTTGTGATACAGATCGAAAGGGTCATTGATAGTGACCATTTATGTCTATGACACAAAGACCTTTAACCCTCTGCAACTGTGGTGACTTTTTTAGAAACATTCTGCTGAGGTGTTAGTCTGTCAGACGTATTTTTTGATAAAATATAGAAAATACTAATGGTTCAATAATAAGTATTGTTTATTTAGTGCATAACATGGTTATTTAATTTTAATGCGTAATTAATAATATTCATGTATATGAGCTTTTAAATTAAAAAAAAATTAATTTACTTGAATAAGGTAAAAAAAACTGGTATTTTCACAAAGATTAACTTACAATGCCGGGAGTCGTTAGAAGAAGGTACTGAGCGATACAGAGCTATACCACGGTATACGGTGTTTTTTTTGGCGACGTCTGATAGACGTCACGTCAGTGGCAGAGGGTTAAATTAAATAAAGACCGTAAAAAAACCCATTGTTTTTCATATTTGTCTTGTTTCTTTTCCGGTTTACGCAAATAATCCATAAATGTATAGAACTTGTTATTTTCAATGTTTAAGTTTCCATCGATGATGTAGTGTTTGTCTTTTCCACCCTGTGTAATCTCTAGTACTGTGTTTTTCTTCAAGAAACTACTCTAATATCTGTTACCATTTTCGAGTAACAGCTTGATAAAGTTAAATGAACACTCCACTTATATCATGCTCAAGTTCGTTCGTGTATGGAGTACTGCTGCCACCTGTGGGATGGCTCTGCCAAGTATCAGCTGGACGCACTGAACTCGGTGGACCGACGAGCTAGGAGACTCATCGGTGACGTGACGACTCACTCGCCAATACCAAGCTTCAGAGTTTGGAGTATCGGCGTAAAGTCGCTTGTCTCTCGGTATTTTACAAGTTGTATCATGCAGAGTGTGCCCAAGAGCTGCATGACCTCATCCCACCCTCTACTGTCTCACATCGGTCTTAGATTCTAGACGCCGGGAGGGCTTCCATCCACATGTAGTAGAATATCCAATGGTTCGCACGCAGCGGTTTGCTGCGTCGTTTCTTATTCGCACTGCTAGGGAGTGGAACGCTCTCCCTGCGTCTGTATTCCCGGAATCATAATAATATGACCTTGGTGTTTTCAAGGCAAGAGTGTACAGAGGCATTTTTTGGGTAAGCGTGTACCACCTTCGACGTCAGGTGAGACTGAGGTCAAACTCAAACCCATCAGGGAATTTAAAAAAAAATGTTTTCCTAACGGATGGTAAGGTTAATGGCCGAACCTTGACCTTACTTAAAATCAATGTTTACGCCTTAGGGTTGACATGATTATTAAACATTAGGTTTCTAGCAAAACTTTATCACTATCCCCTTGGTAACTGTCCAATTTTCCGGTATAAAAAGTACACTACACTTATCGCTGTTAAAATCGAATATTTTCATATCTTTACAAAATTAAATATTCGTTTTTAACAGCGATAAATTGAACATACATTTAAACCTTAGTTTATTAATAAACGATAAGTGAATCTAAAAATAAAATTGGTTCAGAACTTTTCGATTAGTTGTCAAAATTAAAGTAGGCAAGTAGGTTTCATATTTGTATGGGAAAAACACAAGCCTTTTTATCCTCAGTGTTATAAAAATCGATTGACAATATCAAACAGAAAAAATATGATGGTTTATTGCAACAAATAAAATTCAGTGAGTTTTTAACAATATAATATATGGTTGTATTTAAAGCAACACGTCTGTGATGCCATATTAGTTATTAATCATTACGTTTGACGTTAAACGGACATAAAATGTTACCGGTCGTCTATGACTGATAGTGATTGTACAAAATCAGATTACACAATTTATCAAATAATTTTTTATATCATAGAGAAGACAAACGAGCACACAGGCCACCTGATGGTAAGTGGAAACTGTTACCCATGGACATTCGCATTCACAAGAATGCAAATGCACTGCCAACCCCGAGGACTAAGATGGAAGGCCTCTATGCTAGTCATTTCACGGGTAGCTATCCGATCCTGCCCAAGGTCCTACAACACGCAAAAAAAAACCCGTTGGTGGCGATAGCTCTGCCTACCCCACTCTGGGAATGAGGCGTCAGTTTGAGTATGTATTGTATGTATGACGTCATTGGCATCGAAACTGCGATCTCTGACCTGTATTTTGTCGGCAGCTGCACGTGCTGATGTACAACACGCAGAAGCAGCAGATGCCGGCGGAGAAGGCCGCCGGCCCCTCCAGCAACGACGAGAAGTTGCTGAACGCCGCGCAGCAGCGCATCGTCCAGCTGAACGACTCCAACAAGGCTCTCAAGGCGGAAATCGAGAAGCTCAAGTAGGATTTTAATTTAATTATTTCATAGTCAAAGATCTAATTAGTTTGCAGTAACGGCTTCGGAACCCTACACTGGGCATGGTCCGACATGCTCTTGCCCGGTTTTCAAGATATTTTTATTTTTGTTTTATCGGTGAAACGGTCAAACATACGAGCGTCAAATTCAGTATGATATGATTATAGTTTATAGTACAAACCCTAAAGAAAAAATCAAACTGTACTGTTGTAGTAGCAGCGTTGTCTTGCATCTCTGACGCTCGTTATAAGCCCTACGAGTACGAGCAAGACAGTCCGATAATAATGGTGTATTGCCCCGATGCTCAGTTGCTCCTACAATAGCCGCTTACGGGCCCCTGGCAGCTGGCTACACTGCGTAATGGATATGCCGGCCCAGGTGTACAGCGTTGGTCGGTTGCAGGATGAACGTGATCCGTATGGAAGAGAAGGTGCTGGCCAGCGACAAGCGGCTCGTCGAGAAGATGGAGGAGTGCGGACAGCTGGGCGCCGAGCTGGACCGCGCGCGCGATGAGGCCTCGCGCGCCATCTGTCGGGCGAACGCGCGCGCCGACACCGTCCGCAAGTACGTGACCCTACTTTATAATAGCTACTGGCGAGCTGTTGGTGAGTGGCGACACCACGGACCTGAATGCTCCCGAGGGTAGGTCCTGTTCCTCACCTCACGCTTGCCTTCACCGGCCGGCTGGAGTGAATAATGACGAGGAACAGACCCTCACCTCTGGCTTGCCTTTATCTCGGTCAGAGTGGAGTCGCAAGAGCTATATGCTCGAAGGGATGTGTTGCATAAGTGGTGAGTGGGCACCTTATGGTCGTTTAAATTCCAGAAGCACCTCCCCACCCTTAGCCCCTCTGGAACTGTTACCTCCCTGCTGCTATATATATGCGGCTATTTTGGGAGGCCCATTCCATTGAGTTGGCGATTCACCGCCTGCCATTTCAACCAAAGTAATTAGCATTGGCCAGGCAGGCGCCGTAGTTTCGTCAATAGCCTAGTTCACCAATCCATATCTGTTCATTCATAGAGCCTATTTTAATACTTCCATCCTTCTTAAATAGACCTACACTAACCGTTGGTTGTCCGTGGGAGCATACTTCTATAGTTTGAACTCAGGGACAATCGCCGGTTGGTGTCCCATCACTTTACTAAATTAAACTTGTCTAAAGGGCCTCTGCGTGTTGGCTTCGGCTCCATGTACGCCATCCAAAGGTCCGGGACTCCCATAGTCCCGTGATTGGTAAAGACATACAAATAATAATAATAAAAATTTATTTCGAGTAAAAATAGTTAAAACTCATATTGTTAGTTTCTGCTTAATCCTATGTGTTGATAAAATACACTTAAACCTATAATGACTGACATGGATTACATGGAGCATGTAGCCCACAGCAGTGACGCAAATAGGGGCAGTCTATCCTTCTCCCTATCATGCTGAGGATGATGTTGGGGCTGGCCCATACTCACCAGGGACGCGGCCCGTTTGCGCATGGTGGTATTAAACCCATCGACCCCAGCGGCTGCGAACATCCCTGACGCGCTACAGAAGCGAGGCAGCCCCAATATCACCCGGAACGCGTGGTTATACTGGACGCGGAGGGCTCCGTAGGCCCGTTTCGTATACCACCCCCATAAGCTGCTCGAGTACAGGGAGGTACAGTATGCTCTAATAATGTAAGCTTCACCTCCCTCGTACAGCGCGCAAACTTACGAGCTGTCATGTCAGCCCGGTAACTATACTCCATTTACTTTAACGACCTAGTATAGCCTTCTCTCACTCGCACAATGTCATAGAAATGACAAGGACAAAAGATAGAGGCAGTGGCCATTATCATCATCACGTCAGCCGAAAGACGTCCACTGCTGGACATAGGCCTCCCCCAAGGCTCTCTACTCAGACCGGTGTTGTGCTTTTCGCATCCAGCGTGTTCCCGCGATCCTTACAAGGTCGTCACTTCATCTTGTTGGAGGCCTACCTACAGCTCGTCTCCCGGTCTACGGACGCCTCTCAGACAAAATCAGAGGGGTAGGCAGAGACCACTTCTTTCCACTTGCTACAATCTTGACAAATTTCTTTCACTTCTCCAACATTCATACATCGAGTCATGCACGCACGTCGGTTTCGGGTACTGAAGATTCGGCCCTTTTCCAGTATTTCTCCGATTTGATTCGAAAAAGTACGCCTAGGGCGGCCCCTTCCGACCCTTCCACTCACTTTCGATCTGTATATCTCTTTCGTCAATCTTCTTTCATCCATCCTTTCCAAATGACCGAACCATCGAAGCATGCCCTTTTCAATCTTAGTCACTACATCTTCTTTCAGACAAAAAAATATTCTTTGTATTAAAAATTATGAGACCTGGCAGGCAAGGCTATTCTAGGCAATAAAAACAATGTCGTGTTTGACCTGTAACAGAATCGTTTTTAACTAGGCTGTTGTTAATGTAAAGTAAATAAGAGCTATCAAAACGTTAATAATAACGATTACAGATCAAACGCAATATGGTTTTTACCGTGCTGAATAGGGCTGGAGGCATAATATGGCAGCGTTTATCGCGTAACAAAATGTGAATAAAACGTCCGTCACTTTCTGACACTTATATTAGCACGATAGGGATGGATGCTTTGTTCACATATCGCACTGCTATTTCAAAACAGTGTCAACTCAAAATCATTGTAAAAATTGTTTCAAGCTCATAGACGTTGTATTAAAGTTGATTTTAAAATACAGTTGTATTTTGAGTTACTACGGTTTTGATCTGGTAATATTGCCACGCGATAACCGCAACCTTACCAGGCCCCTAGATGTGGCACCTTCATTACATTACTGTTATTGTGTTTTATTGTAAGCTCAAGATTATTTTATATTAAACAGATTGCGGTTTTTAGCACCGTTTCTCGTTGTTTTTACACAAAAAGTACTTTGTTTATGAGTATCAGGAATGCCATCTGTAATTGAGTAGCAGAACTCGTCGGGTTCAGAGTGTTTAGGATATATTTTAGCTACTGGACGATAGGTGGCGCTAGTTAACAACCTGTGCCTGTGTTGGACTGCATACGCCTGGTGTGCAGGGGAGCTCTCTTTACTATTATTGTATAAGCTAAAGTATTTTGTTGAAATTGTAAAGTAAAGCATGGTGCGTGGTCGACAGGTGCATGCAGACGTCGGTGGCGGAGCTGGAGAAGCAGCTGGCGGTGAGCCGCGCGCAGGTCGGCACCGCCGAGCAGGAGCGAGAGGAGGTAAGCTAATTATAATGAATAATTAAAGACCAGAATATTCTTTGGGTAAACGCACAAAGTTGGTTTTTCCATACTAGGTGAAAAATAGAGAAAGTAACTCTGTAAGTTTGCTCAAAAAGTTAATATAAAAAATGTCATGTAGCTTTGAAAACTTCCTTAGTTCATAGTGATTCTAATCATGCAAGAAAACACTTTTTTTTTATTAATACATAAATTTATTTTTCGTAACATGAACATAAGGAAAAATTACAAAAAATCCGATTAAAATGATCAATATTTCGGAAACTAATAACAATTGCTGAACATACATTTGGATTAAATCGATAGCTTATGAGCTGCTCTATTACCCCCGTAAAGCTTTGCACCTAGTATATATATATCATATCATCTCCGTATTTTACCATACTGACAATGACAGGCGGCAGGTGACATTTCAGTGTACATGGCGCAGTTTATATGAAATCCAGTGATGTATCAACGTGTAAACTTTGCAATGTATATCGAATTGTCACCTGTCTCGTGCCATCGTCAAGAGCTGGTAGTCTTATTGAGCTAGGTTTAGTGTGGGCTCGTAGAATTTTTGCGTTTAATACGCAGCGCCCGGAACGCCTCGGTCACTCCCTATCTGTGCTAATCGGTGTTCCCTCCCACAGTTACAAGAGCACATGCGCGCCCAGATCAAGAGGCTGCAAGAGAACTTCGAACAAGCTCAGAACCGTGTGCTCGGGCTGCAGACGGAGGTGTTCCGGCTGAAGCGCAAGGCCTCCGAGGCCGGCGACTCCGAGGAGGTGCACGACGCGAAGGTCTGCGCCTGCAAATACTTCTTCCAAGAAAAATAACCCACGGGGCATTCTCTACCGACACGTGGTCTCTACCACACTCTACCAGGACGTGTCACACTATCTGATTCTATTGTAAGTGACAGAACACTCGATTTCCTTAATCTGTGCTTCAGAGCCAGAACGTCCCAATATGGCTCTTAAGGTACAAATTTAAGTACTCTTATCGCAAATCACCTGACCCTCTGCTAATTAAAACCTTGAGTTGATTCCCACGACCGCAAAGTTCCTGTTGATGACCAGATTCCAGTAATATCACGCGTGAGGAGTCTCAAATATTTCAATTCCATGGTATTTCGGGGATCTGTTGTCAAGAGAAACACCGGAGACTGGTGGTTTGCGATTTTGGTTCAAACATGAGCGTCTGTCACGGATCAGTACAGTGGAATCGTAAATGTTAGGTAGTTTAGTATGACGACTGCCCTGATAGGGAACATAAACTGATAGGTATACATCGGTATCAACGTTCAAATTTCATGGCACTCGGTAAGGGTAGTAAAATAAATAGAATATTTGAATAATAACGTTTAATTTTTTTTTTGTTTTTACACTCATACACTGCGGTAAACTGTAAATATACTATAAGAGGTTGATATTCTAAATACGTCATAAAACCTCAATACTCATTTCGCATTCGAAAAATAAAACAATATGTTAAATTTCCCAACGAATGTCAATTTAACTGTCATGCAAAATAATCTGTAAAGTCAAATAATAATTTATCGAAACATTCATAATTCATAAGTTTCATAACTGAAAATTAGCTTTAATGACAAATGCCCAATCAAACTCCGTGTTAGACTGAGATAATGGACTCAACACAATATCCTGATTTTATATTTATTTACATTTTTAGTTCTTTTTTACTTATACAAAATAAAGGTTCAAAATACTAAGTGTATTTGTTTGTATTTGTTTTTCTGCCGACCATACATTGCCATGAAATTTGAACGTTGATACCGATGTCTACTGATAGGCTATCTGAGGATAAGTTTCACGTTAAAGTAGCGAACATGTCACTTGTCGGACAGCGCCCTCGCCTACCTCTCGTCCTCAAGCACCGCTTGTCACGTACCTTTGATTCACCAAATAAAATGGCCGTTACCTTCCAAAATACCAGATAAACAATAGTAATTATATTTCAAATATAACCACCAGGTGACCAGGTGTATTACGTGTATCAGGTATCATGACAGTGGCATTTGGGGACGAGTCGCTCGCCTTTAACTTGGTTATTAATTAACGACGAGAGAAAGATTAATGGAGAATAGATTAACTGAGTCAATTTGGGTCGCTTCACGGAATAATTAGAAATTATTGAAGTATTTATGTTTGTCGCTGCATATATGGATGTAGGTTCGTGGACTCGTAAGATCTAGGAGGAAAAAAGCCTCGATGCCTGAGTAAAAGCAAAATTGCCTTTGGTTGCCATTATTGTTAAGTAAATAAGAACTATCGGTACGTTGACAATATGATAACGTGTCGATAACAATATGGTTTTACTCAGAAGGATAGAACAATGAACGAACGTCTAGCTCAGAGCCGCGGACTACATGATGCAGATTTTATATTATGGAAATTTTAGTTTATTGCATAAACTTACTAGGTGATGTTAGTACTTTTGCATTTTCTTGTACAATAAAAAAAGAATAAGCATGTACAACTGGAGTTTTATTTAGTGTGAAATCAGAATCGATATCATCAGATCGGCAAAATAGCCCCAAGTATTTGTTACGCAAGGTTGACATTACCTGTGGTTTTCAGTTTGTTACATCAACATTCGTTTTATTTATAGTTTTTCACTAAAATTTAAATTCTTAGTCATTATTAGAATGGCTGACGCACCGGTAGGTCAACGTCAAGGACAGATTTAAATTTGCATTTACATTTGAGAAACATTTAGGAATACAATTCACAACTTAACGCCAATCGGAATAATGAAAATGACTTTGTTGACAAGTAATTTCTAGGAGGACCTTGAGCAGGGTCCGTCCGGCGTTTCGTCCACTTTCATAAGGCTGCGACTCCACCGAGGCGGAGACGAGCGGAGCTGTGCCAATATTAACCAATAGAAGGCGCATGCGGTCACGTCGAGCGCGCCTTGCGCACGATAGTTTAGATTCTATTGGTTGATATTGGCACAGCTCCGCTTCGCTCCGCTCGTCTCCGCCTCGGTGGAGTCGCAGCCTTACTAAGATTTCATAACTGGTTATGAATAAGGATTTTTATTCACTGTTTCATAACCAGTTATTAAACAAGACTTTTTTTTCCATTTTCATAACCAGAACCTAGATACCACTCTTATTTCAAATCAATTGGACAGTGTCGACGGAGCTCCGCTAACGCGGAGCTCCTGTTTCTGGGTGGCTTGGCCCTCCGGGCCTGCTGCTAAGCTAACATAACCTAAATCTATCTAGTTTCTGATTATGAAAATGGAAAAAAAAGTCTTGTTTAATAACTGGTTATGAAACAGTGAATAAAAATCCTTATTCATAACCAGTTATGAAATCTTAGTTGTGAAAGTGGACTCAACTCCGTCCGGGTTGGCACCACCATCTTATCCATTAACCTACCGCCAAGCAGCAGTGTTCGCATTGTTGTGTTCTGATGTGGGGATGAGACAGCCGGTTAAATTACTAGCACAGAGGCATTCCATCATAAGGCCCCTCCACACGCCGGCGGATCATGGGCGTGCGTAAGGGATGCACTTACACCTTAGAGTGAGCAACATATTCTTGCATATCACTCTTACATATTGCTCCGTTCCTTACGCTCGTCCATGATCCGCCGACGTGTAGAGGGGGCATTAGTCCTCAGGGTAGGCAGTGCATTTGCAGTCTTGCGATTGCGAATGTCTATGTGGTCCTTACCCGAAAATTTGTATAGAGCCATGGATAATTTTGATATTTAATGATATATTTAGTATAAGTCTTACTAATACTGATCATTGATTTTATAAAACTGGAATAAGACTTACGCAGTGATTAGTCTTTACAAATCGGCGTTTAATCTAGGTATAGGCAAGGCTTTATTATCGTTTGCAATGAATGATCTGGTTTTTAACATTATCAGCTTTAACCGTAACGACGTGGTGAAAGAACTCTGAAAGTTGCTTTATTTGTACGATATTAAAGTTGAAAATTATGTGAAGGCAAATCATCTGTTAGTGGTAAACTTACGGTAATCGTAAAGTTCATATCGACGCTTGAAAGGTGAAGTTATCTAAGCGACATTTTTTACGACATTAAGTTAGTATATATTTCGAAACCAGTAAAGTTTACACATTCCGAAAATATATTTAACTCTAAGTCCTTAAAAAATGTCGCTTAGATGATTTCGCCTTTCAAGCGTCGATATGTGCACAGCAACCGACGGTGCGTACCACTCGGACACGAGCAGTACAGTCTGCGAGCACTTACGTGGCATAACATCACTCTTTACCGCCTTCATGTTTATGAAAAGGAGAAACGCAAGCTTTTTTAGAAAAAAAAACTCAAGCTATTCCAGACACAGATAAAAAAGTAAATAAAATATGGATGTATAAGACTTGTGCCCTCTTTTAGTAAGGCCGTTTTCACTTTTTAAAAAGTTACAGACTAGATAACAATGAAATTTGTATGCAATATTGCGGGCTTCTGTAGCGAGCACGCAATGCATTTTTTTTTAATTTGGGAACTGTCTGTAAACTATGTACTTCGCGTCTCAGTATGGAGTTAGTAATGTCAACTTTTCCGGTCATTTTTGAGAAATATTTAATTGTATGTTTGAGAAAAAAGTATTGCCTAATTGAATTTGTGAAGTATGGAATAAATTTATAAACATATAGAAAAAATAGTGGCATTGGAAAAGCAAACGAGCAAAGCCTCGGGCCTCTACTCTAGGCGGTCCAAACCATATCGTGTTTGACGGGTGCAGACCCTGGGGGTAGGGTGGGACTGAACCATACCACCGTAGAAGTGCTGGATATGAGGTAGGTTTAGGTTATGTTAGATTTTCAGCCGGCCCGAAGGGCCAAAACACTCAGGAATAGGAGCTCCGCGGTAGCGGAGCTCCGTCGACTCTGTTAAATTGGATTAAAACAGCACTACGGTGGTATGGTTCGGTCCCACCCTACCCCCAGGGGTATAGCTAGGGGATGGTGGGTCTGACATGGTGTTTGACCTGATATGATATTTTTTAAACGTGGCCGCCATTACTGCCATGTAAATAAGAGCTATTAAAAAGTTGACGATACGATAACAGGTCAAAAACGATATGGATTTCGTCGGTGAAACTGCAAACCGCGTAAGTAACATTTTAAATGCGGAGCAAAATGCACCTTTTTAATAAGATAGTAAGGTTTATTTTGCTCTATCATAAATTGGTTAGTTGCGCGGATTGCAATATCACCGATTGCCGTCTAGAATTTCGACCCTGATGGTATATTTGGTTCCAGTTTAAATGACGAAAATGCACTTAGCTGGTTAAAAATTTGACTACCCGTATTTCTTTGTTTTTCTTTATTTAACTTAAATTCGTCGTTAATAATTTATAAAAGAAATAGTCATTAAAAAGACCGTATATACAAAGTTAGGAATACTGATGTCGTGATCTTAGCCTGATATAAAATAAAATAAAAGTAACTTTAAACAGAAACAAAACTGACTGTCATGTCATGTCACTCACTTGTCAATCATTCGCTGCCGTTCGTTCACAAATTTATTATTTTGCGTAATATAATTAATTACATAATTAATTGTAGACGCCATTAAAATAAATAAACTATTTTGCGTAGAATCGGAAGCGTGTCGTTAGAATCAAGTAATCCGCCAGACAGATAAAAAATGAACATGACAGTTGTATATTTTTTTCAATTCCTTTGGTAATAAATGGACTAAGGGCACTATAAGTGTATTCCTAATATTCACAATCCAACTTTTTTTACTGTTTTTTCTAAATATAAAAAAAATTACTGCATAAAAAAATCCAAAGATATTTTTACTGTAATCAGCAGTGTAAAATCTAGAAACAGTATTTTATTTTACTACCTTAGCACATACTTAATTGTTGTCAATTGAAATAAAAGATTTCTTTAAGCCGTCTATATTGTAATGCAAAAATATACTTAATAAATATTCCTATATGTAACATCCTAACTTCCTAACTAATCTTATAAAGGCGACCAACTCCTTGGGTTTTTTAATAAAAAGTGATTGAGTAGTACACATTTATATTCTCATAAAACTAACATCGCCTGTTGCTGCTAAGCTCAATAAAGTTAATAACAATTTAACATTGTTTTACATACATACATACATACATACATACCTCCACGCCTGTAATCCCAGAGTGAGCTAGGCAGAGCTACAGAATTACAACTTGATGATAATTGAGTAACCACAATTATTTGCACAAATAGGCTAAGATGTTTACCAGCATATTAGTGGCAGGTTGCAAGCCCATCGCCTAACAGTACTACAAGCCTTTATTCCCGTAGTCGCCTCTTACGACATCCACGGGAAGACATGGAGTGGCACTATTCTAACCCGGCAACCACAAAAAAGGCATAATTAATTTAAAACCGATAAATCTAAGACCTACTTGTGGGAGGACCTTGTGCAGGGTCCGTCCGGGTTGGTACCACCATCTTATCCATTACCCTACCGCTAAGCAGCAGTGTTTGCATTGTTGCGTTCCGGTTTGGGGATAAGACAGCCGGTGAAATGACTAGCTTAGAGGCATTCCATCTTAGTCCTCAGGGTTGGCAGTGCATTTGCGGTCTTGTGAATGCGAATGTCTATGGGTCACAGTTTCCACTTACCATCAGGTGGCCTGTGTGCTCTATGGCCTTCCTATGCAATAAAATAAAATAAATAAATAAATACCTTTTATCTACTCTCGTATCGTAAAGTTCGAATTATTTTTCGTTCGCCAGCCCCAACTGCATCCTGAGCGTGTTTGCGTGTCGCTGGGACAGCCCGATGATGGCAAGGTGGACGTCCTTGCACGTTAAATAATAAGCCTCCTATTTTTCATGTTAATTTTAGTTCCTATTTGTAATTTTACTAACTCGTTCCTACTTAAGCTACAATGTTTACTAACACATTTATGGGCCCCGGTGTGAAATATTTTTTTATTATTATTATTATTATAACCTTCTAAACGAATTTATATTGACAAACTTTATAAACACAATACCGAAATAAATAAAAAAAACACTTTATAACATTTACTTCTCTAACAAAATAAAGTTATGAAGTATTTTTTTTACCATTACGATACAAGTTAATCCAAAAAGTTAATGTCACCAACGAGGTTCCATATCAATTATTTTTTTATAATGGTACGCACATGCGGTTCGCGTCATTTTTACAGCATTACAAAAAGTTTTCATTCCAATTTTGACTTCTCTGTAACAGCGCCCGCTTTAACGCATGCGCGATGATGTGTTAGTTTTTGGCGCCATTCATTGAATACGTTTTGCTGTAGTTACTTCATTAACTTTGATCTTTTATTTAGTAGGTAGGTTGAATCGCAATGTATGAGAGTAGATAAAGTAGTGTATGAAATTGCACATAACTAGGTATTAAAACACTCGTGTGATACTATTATATTATATGTGTATTTCATACGTAGGTACCTATGTTTATATTACTTTGAGTACCTACTGGTTTATTCCTTTAGTATTTTTTATTTATTTATAAGTATTACCATCTGTTTTTGATATTTTTTGTGCAAACTTGTATGTGTCCAACCCTATGCATTGTCCTAACTCATTAAATTCAGGGTTAGCTGGAAGAGATCCCATTTAGGGATAAGTTCGCCTTTGTACATTACTATAATATTTATATTGTTATATACACCGTGTCTAATAAGTTTGCATACAGTTTAGATTCTCAATAAAATAAATGTACAAACAGTTAATACAATCAAAAGTATATTTTATTAATGGCACACGTATGTATAATATTTACAACAAATGTTTCGGAATAACTGGAGTTATTGAGTTTAACTTTTTTTACTAGCTTCAAACGTTTCTCAAATGAATCACACGCGGCACGCACCGCTTCCATTGGTATTTGGTCCCAAATATGCTCGATAACCTTTTTGAAATGATCCAGGTTTGCGATTTTATAATCATGTAGTTTCGAGAGCATGTACGACCACACGTAATAATCTAATACATTCAAGTCCGGAGAACTGGGTGGCCATTCATGTTTCGGCAGAAAATCGGTCAAATTAGCCTGACACCAAGCTTGAACAGCGTTTGCCGTGTGTGAAGGAGCTCCGTCTTGTTGGAAAACATAATATTCGTTCTCAAACATCCTTTTTAAATTTGGAGCAACAATTTTCTCCAAAACCTCGGATTTATAGTATTGAGCATTGATTTTAACGCCTTTATCGATAAATACTAGAGGTAGTTTACCCCGCTTACAAACTGCACCCCACACCATCACCGATGGTGAGCTCTGGAACCTCGGAACATTTTTCTGGTTGTCCGGAATGTCTTCTATCATTGGTGCCCACAATCGGTAATTTTGGGCGTTATGAGCCTGTTCTAACACGAACAGTTTCTCGTCAGAAAATACAAACTCATCCCCTGCGTGCCAAGAAATTATTATGTTGGATCTTTGTACTCTCTTTTTCTTGGTCGCTTCGGAAATGCCATGAACTTTTCGTTTTTTGTAGGCATGGCATCCAAGATCCACCCTCAAAATATTGTGTACCGATCCTTTTGAAATTTTCAGCTCGGCAGCCAATTTACTGATAGAACGGTATTTTTTCCGCCGAAGTCGCTCTCTCACAATCTTTACTAGGTACTCTGTCGGTTCTAGCTGAACGTGGCCGACCGGATCTTTTCCTGTCTTCTACTGAGGAGGTCTCTTTATACCTTTTGATTGTGGTGTAAACTAGATTGCGTTTAATTCCAATGGGTTTTAATTTAAGGCCTTAAAGTAGCACCTGGGCTGTCGCCATTGCTAAATTTTCTGATAATCGTTTCACGAAACTGTTTCATCGTGGATTAAAAGAAAACTACAAATGCTTGATGTTTGAAACGATTGTATTTTGTTAACGACACCATACTTTATTAATTAAAATAAGAATTCGATGGCCCGTAGTCTGTATGTCTTTAGGGTTAGTGCAAAAAGATGTGTATTCGAACTTATTGGACACGGTGTAGGTATTTATATTTTTGTGCAATAAAGAGTTTACATACATACATACTATTAAAAACCTCGCCTAGCACACTTAAACACACACTCGTGTTTTAATACCCCTCATTAATCTCATTATGCAACAATTTCATAAACTACTATTGCGCTGTACTAATAAAAACTCCTTTAAAAATAGCATATTTAATTTCCTTCCAACATATTATTATGTGTATAACTCAATGCCGATACCAGACGAGGACGGAGCGCATCCGTTTCACCTTCTTGGCCAGCCGCAGCATCCCGTACAGGAGCGCCTCGGCCGTAGGCGGGCAGCCGGGCACGTAGATGTCCACCTGGAACAGCCACGGAGGCATGTCCATCATGCTTAGGCTACACACATCGCGATAACGCGAATATTCGCATTATCACGATGTGTGTAGCCGAATATTGGCGGAATATGTAGTGACTAAGATTGAAAAGGGCATGCTTCGATTGTTCGGTCATTTGGAAAGGATGGATGAAAGAAGATTGACGAAAGAGATATACAGATCGAAAGTGAGTGGAAGGGTCGGAAGGGGCCGCCCTAGGCGTACTTTTTCGAATCAAATCGGAGAAATACTGGAAAAGGGCCGAATCTTCAGTACCCGAAACCGACGTGCGTGCATGACTCGAAGAAGCGAAATAATTTTGTCTGGATCGTAGCAAGTGGAAAGAAGTGGTCTCTGCCTACCCCTCTGGGAAACAGGCGTGATTTAATGTATGTACGTATTCGCGAATACTTCGGCACTTCGCTCGAAGCCTTGCTGTCGGTAAATTTGCGCACATCAAAGGCTTTTATCGCAAACTTCGCTTGCGCGGCCACACTTCAGTCTAGTCTTCAGTTTATTATTATTATTAACTAGTTAGTAAATGTTCTAAGTTCTCATCAAATACCAATACATTTTGAAGTAAATAATTACCTAGTTCTTGCTCGATGAATAGTTATCATCAGGGATCGGAAATTCGGATCGATATTTACCTATACTTTCGCACCGGCTTTGTTGTTCAGTTGTATGGAGGCGGACTCAATCATAGAATTCATTACTAAAATTTCTGGATTTCAAAATAAATAAATTGCACCAGCATTAATTCATAATCAAATATTTATATTAACTGTTTGAAGTTATTTTTCATGTATAGATTTACCAAATATTTTTTAATTTACCTATAACTCATTAACCTAACGAATTTATAGGAGCAAAAATGAATGTTTTATCCTACATGCAAAGTAATTATTATATTAACATTTTGTAGAATCCCAGAATCCCGGAACTTATATTATTAAAATAATATTTTTAAGAAGCCGACGCCATGTTTGCCTATCCTTTTCCGGGATTTTGCCAACTTTAGGTAAATATCGATCCGAATTTCCGATCCCTGGTTATCATCCATTGCCGCCTTTTCTTATTTTTTTTTCTATTTTTTATTTTCCACAGAGCCAAAAAATAATTGTGGAGTGCCATAAAATACATAGCGACAGCTTCGTCCATTTTCGCGATAAGTAAACTCTGCGGCATCAGTGTGGCCATGCACATTCGCCGTAGGCCGAAGACGAAGTTTTATCGCGATAATTCTATAGCGGGGTCATGACTCGAGCGTGTCAACCGCCTCACTTTAGTGGACATATTTATGAAGTATTGGGCGTATATTTTGATGCCGTTTTAAGATATTTGTTAAATGTCCGGTAAACTTAGATACTTAACCAGAAATCGAAATCTGCAGCCACTTTTACAAAAATGTAACCACGAAAGTGATTCGGAACAAACGCCCAAATAATGACCCACCGATGTGTGTAGCCTAAGCATCAGCAGAGCCTGGAATTTTCGCAGCAAAACCAAAGACTGTCACAACGCAGCTCCTCGGGCGTTATCATCGCGACAGTCTTTTGTTTTGCCGCGAAAACTCCAGGCTCTGAAGCAGGGTTCACAGTTTTTATCCTCCCTAGGCCCAAGGTCCTACCCATAGTACTTATTAACTTTGTCATTCAGACCCAGCTCCCTCGACAGTTGTTTAGTCATAGCGTACCACGGTCCTACCAGTAGGAATAAATAGAAAACCCTCCATTTTGTCTTTTAAGTACTTGGGTGTGAATGAGTAAAACAATAGTACTACTGGTAGGACTACGGGCCGTAATGACTACATTCTGAAGTGTTCGTTGGACCTCAGGAGGTAGTACGGAAAGAAGGTTGGCGGAAACACGACCGCTCGCCACCGGATCGGCGTCCCCTCAACTCAAGCCGTTCAGTATTGTTTGTATAAAACTCTCAACAGCAACGGACACCTAATATGAATGAGGCGAGGCGGTGTCGATCCGTTTCCGAGCAGTTAAAAACAATTCATTAATAAATGTCTTTAAACATACATACATACCTTCACGCCTGTAACCCCAGAGTGGGGTAGGCAGAGCTACAGTATTACCTACAACTTTAAAAACTTGTTGATAATTCTGTAACCACATTCTGCACAAAAGGCTAAGATGTTTACCAGCGTATTGTAAATGTCTTTATCTTTATCTTTACTCTTTTGAACGCCGTACGTCAAATACAAAATGCGTCACTCACACGCCAAACATGTTTGCTATGCTAAGCAAATTACAACTTAATCCATACAAAACAAAGTCTCTTTTAATCTCTAGCTTGTGGCTGTGGCCGTCGGTGGCGTCAGTGGCACGACTTTCAGCTGTCGGCCAGAGCCGACTGTGGCGTTCAAAAGGTTAAAGGGTAGTTTACATTGAACAAGGGCCAAATCTTAAGTACCCGAAACTGACGTGCGTGCATGACTCGATGTATGAATGTTGAAAAAGCGAAAAAAATTTGTCAAGATCGTAGCAAGTGGAAAGAAGTGGTCTCTGCCTACCCCTCTGGGGAACAGGCGTGGTTTAATGTATGTATGTATGTACATTGAACGACTTACAGGAACGATCCTGTCGGCGCCGCGCACGGTGCTGTACGTGTAGTGGTAGTAGCCGCCGCCGTTGGCGCAGCTGCCCATCGAGACGACCCAGCGCGGCTCCGGCATCATGTCGTAGGTCTTGCGCAGGATGAGCGCCATCTTGTTGGTGACGGTGCCCGCGATGATGATCACGTCGGTCTGCCGCGGGGTGCCCCGGAACACCATGCCGTAGCGGTCCATGTCGTACCTGGAATATAAGTAACGAGTGAACCCGCGGGCTATGCCCTCGCTGACAGCGCCCGTCGCTCCCTCTCCGTATCGTCAACGTCTTTGAGGTACTTTTTAAGCAGACTTAATTAACTTAGTCATAAAAAATATGAAAACATTGTTGATTGTCTGGGGGACACGGTTTCTGTGGGAGAATGTGTCGAGGCTTTTTACGTGGGTTGTCTTGCACCGTCATAGGTGAGTGTATGTATTTCCTAAAATTTCTATATTTTTAGATTTCTTATTACTACTACTTATTAGTTCTTGTGAGTTTTGACACATTTTCCTGATGAATGTATTTATTTTTTGTTTTATGTGAGATTCATTGTTTTATATAATGCGAGGTTAAGTTTGTTATTATATAAGCAATATTTAAAAAACGACTGACTGTTGAGTTTCTTCTCAGCAGTGGTCTCTTGTGAAGCGCTGGTAGATTTTTGACGTGTAAAAGTGCCCGTGCGGCCTACTTACTGAACAAACATCTTTTATCTTTTATATCTTTTACACCATGTCGCTCAGGCGGAGCCACGCTAGTGAAATTAATTTTCAGTACTTTATCATAAAATAAAATAAATAACGAAGAGTTTTATGCAACTCTCCAGCATGATACGAATCCAATGACATCATTAAATTGATCAAAAACGTAAATATGCGAGAATGAGTTCGTAAAACAACTTTTTTTTAAATGGAAAGACTACATTGGCATACAATTAAAGTATTAAATTAAAAATTTATACAGCGCGTCTGCCATTCATGTAAGCGTTGTCATTGTAAATAAACTGTTTATTTCGTATGTTGTTAATTTTCTTGATGTTGCTTAAAAATATACCCTTGCAGGCATGTTTGACGACGCGGTCGCCTAGTCGGTAGTGGCCCTGCCTACGAAGCCAGCGGTCCCGGGTTCGATCCCCGGTACGCAAATATTTGTGTGATGAGCACGAGTGATTGTTCCTGAGTCTTGGGCGTTTTCTATGTATTTATCTATATTAGTAAGTTTATCGTTGCCTAGTACCCATAGTACAAGCCTAGAGCTTAGTTTGGGGCCAGGTCAATTGGTGTGATATTGTCCCGCCTGATATTTTTTTATGAAACTCGTGAATCTGGTCGACATGACCTTTCAACTATCGGTCGTCTAGACTAGGGAATGCCATTTAACCGGTTATTAACCATCTTTGTATGAAAATAACCGGTTATAACCGGTTATAACATTCCCTGCATTCCCTGGTCCAGACACAGAGAGGGCTTCCATCCGCATGTAGTCGAATTTCCAACGGTTCAAACGCAGTGGTTTGCTGCGTTTTTATTCGCACTGCAATCGTATAACCTTGGTAAGGGCAAGGACCAAAATGTTGGACCATAGTTAAGCGCAGTTAACCATACAAACAACGAAGTCGAAATAAATTCCGTTGTGCGACGAAAGGTATCCCTAATTGGGATTGTCCATTAATTTTAATGTGTGGTTTTTGTTCATTAACTTGAAAATACAATATATTTTAAGGTACTAATTTGAATATTTATGAATTTTGTGGCTTCGTTTAATTTAAATATTTTTTTAAATATTTTTTACATTAATCGTTTTTAGGAAGATATTGCAACGTCTAAGTCTAGTATAAGTCTATTTAAAAACAAGTTGCTGGTTTGTCAACGTCAACGTCTTGTCATAGACTCGGTGCGTTACGATTTCAAACATTCAAAGTTTGAATTGTTAATAATCCTAAAAAATATGACCGAAAGTGACTTTATTAAAGCCGATTCTCGTAGCTTGCCGATGGTGAATACGTGGCTATAATGGAGTACATCGCTTCAAGCAATAAACACAATTTGGCTGAAATAAGAGGAGCGAAAATTCTCATGTAAGTATTGTGCACTGAAGTTAGTAAAACGCGCCATATATTCATAATCAATAATGTGTTATTATAACAGTTGTAATAATGTGTATCATGTTCCAGATCCTGACGTGATTCCTATCTTAAAAACGCTGTTGGATATGTACAAGTGCGACGAACGGGAAGCGAGAGCACAGTTCAGGCGAGAATTGTTCCCGAACACAAAGTCACAACGAAACCTGTTACATAAACATACTCGTATTTTGTAGTTTCAAATTGAAGAGCATTTGGTTTAAGATTTGTGTTTTAAATGGCATTTTTTTTATTGTTTATGATATTTAAATAATGTAAATTAACGTGTATACCTACACCTTAATTTACATTATTTAAATGTCATAAACCATAAACAATATGCCATTTAAATAGGTAATGATGAATTAATGAAATAAACAGTATACAGGGTGGAAAGTTGAGATGGGGCATTAAGGGCAGCTACCAGAACCCTTGCTGCCACGCGAAAATGATCTTAGGAGACCTCACCCAACTTTTTGAGTGATTACAATCGACATTCACAGAGTTTTGATAAAAGGTACAGTCAGCGAGAAAATCGACAGAAATGAGTAATTTTTTTTTTAATGACAATCGATCCCATTTCTCATAAGGATTAAAACATCCTTTGAGACCAACTGAGGTTAGAGTACTAGAACACTCACAAATCAAAGAAAACGTTTTCCATACATTTAGTAAGGCAAAACCAAAGTAGAATTTTCTTTAGCTTAATGACTATTAATTTGTATGGAGACTACTTCAATTACATACATACATACCTTTCACGCCTGTATTCCCTCAAGGAGTAGGCAGAGCACATGAAATTTCATTGCCATTTTTAGCAATTACGGGGTGAAAGAAGCATAAAATGTGCCAAAAGGGTTAACTTGGTCGACAATGTGGCTACCATTTCGAACATTTATTGTCGTAAAAGTGTACGCTATGTTATCTTTCTTCACTTTTCATTATTGTAAATACATTTAAAAGTTAATGTTGTGTTTTATTGCTTGATCTAATTTTGCCACTGTTTCATATGCTATAATTATTCGTCTTAAAGGTATCGTATTTTATCGAGAATTGTAGATTTATCACAATTGTAATAAAATAAATCTAACCTAACGGCTTCTGTGATAATCACAGTTTACGATGAAATTAACACATTATGGCCTATGAAATTCAGGCATAGGTACACGTACATACCTATGTATGTTTCTTCATTATTAGTAATGTGGTTCTCAAGACTCTGTTCGATTTGTAGTTGTCTCCATACTTAACATTCTTTAAGTAAAAAGGACCGATATGCGTAAAAAAACAAATGCGAAAAGTGTTCTCAGTTTATTACCCTACTAAATGTATGGAAAACGTTTTCTTTGATTTGTGAGTGTTCTAGTACTCTAACCTCAGTTGGTCTCAAAGAATGTTTTAATCCTTATGAGAAATGGGATCGATTGGCATTTAAAAAAAAAATACTCATTTCTGTCGATTTTCTCGCTGACTGTACCTTTTATCAAAAATCTGTGAATGTCGATTGTAATCACTCAAAAAGTTGGGTGAGGTCTCCTAAGATCATTTTCGCGTGGCAGCAAGGGTTCTGGTAGCTGCCCTTAATGCCCCATCTCAACTTTCCACCCTGTATATCAAGCACTTTTTATTATTTCTCCTTGAAGATTAATTAATCCACAGGCTATAACTACAATTTCATCTAAATAAGGCACATAGTTATAGGTGACTGTAGAGTGTGGTTTTAAGATTGAAAAATCTCTAACACGTCTTATGACTTTCAACATGTACTCTCAAACTGGCTATTACTTTGCTTTGCAAGGATTCAGTTAGAGTCTGCTTTAATCCGGTGAATACACTAGGTGGCCTTCAAAGTTTAACACCATGATAATTTAAAAGACTTTCAATACATGGTGTAAACTGAGAAGTATTCCACGTTAGCTTGTCGACACCATTATTTCCTTAGGTCTTCCCTTATTCTTACAATGAGCTTGCTTTGGGCTATTGATCGAGTCATTTTTACATGTAGGAATAAAGCACTTCTTATTGTCCATTGTATTAAGTGTACAAATTCAAATAGGATAGCAGAGAAATAATATTATACGGAATCCAATCAACGTAAACATTGAACGGAATGTCGTTAATATCTTAAATCAGACAGAGCTGACAATAGACCATAAACAAAGTAGAAGAATCAACGATTTATTTTAAGGCACAGAATTCTATTAGTTCTGCCACAAAGCGGCAAAATGAAGGTCTAACAAAGGTCATAAGTTTGTTTACAAAAATAACAATAATCCGAGATAAAGTTTTAAGTTTTAAAGTTGTTCCTCAGTACTAACATATAGATTTATAGTTAGACGAAATAAAAAAATATGAACAATCCCAATTGTATGGCATATTTCGTGTCACAATGGAAAAGTATAATAGAAAATTTAATTGAGTGACTTAGCACTTGACTCAGGGCACTGATGGGGTTGCCTCGCTATTGTAGCGCCTCGACTATGTTTGCGGAAGCTCGCACCGATGATTTTTATGCAATTCTTAGGAAACAAATTGCATCACTTTTGAGAAGGATACGGGGCAGCTCCAATAAGATCCTGGAAATGATTTCAAGTAGGTTCGATTCTCCTTTAGTCTTAAGTATGTGTAATTTAGTTAAGTCGAATTTAGAATTTAAGTTTTAAAGTTGTTCCTCAGTACTAACATTTAGATGGTGAGATAATAGTGTATACTAACCAATATGGGTCAGGTTACCCAAAATAAATGTTTTGAATTTGAATTTAGCGTGGTTGGTTGGTAACTTTTTGGTCCTTACCCGTAAGCAAAGTAAGAGTGGGTAGGCTATTTTCTGGGTAAGCGTGTACAACCCTCGACCTCGTCGTCATCAAGCAAGACTGAAGTCAAACGCAAAACCATGGATAGAAAAAAACGTACCGAGAGCCGGCGTAGTGCATCATCTCCAGGGCACAGCATGCCAGCCCGAAGGTGAGAGGCCACAGCGAGCCCTTCCGGCCCCAGTTCAGGATGTCGTCAGCGCGGGCCATAACCCACTCCACTTTCGACTGGAACAATCACACATCATTTCAATCTGACTACAAATGTGCATACATCGTTCTCGCGGGAGCAAAAACGATTTGACAGTAGTGAAAGATTATGACTAGTGTTTGGCCATCGGAAGCATTTATGTCAATTTGATGACGAAATTATTACATAGACATGACTATTTAATTTCTTGCACATTTTTTTTTCCCTACTAAAAATGTATGTTATTTTATTTAGTTACTATCAAGGTTTTAACATTTATATTGCCTATGATATTATGATTATGAAGCACAGGCCACTTATAATTATCTTTCGAATGAGTTTACGTCAACTCATGTCTTGTACTTGCCTCATTGACGTTCCTATCATTATTTGATACATCAAATCAATTGAACACTGGTAAAATATAAATATATTACAACTATGCACCTCTCACATCAATTTTTGTGTCGAAAGGTCGTTCTCTTTATATAAATGGATCCTCAATGTTAAAAGGAATCGATTGACAATATTAAACATGGGAAAAATAATGATTATTTACTACACCAAATTAAATTCAGTTAGTTTTTAACAATGTGTGGTTTTATTTTGAACAACACCGACTTATCCATATTAGTCATTACTATTCATTACGTAGGACGTAAAAGTGACATAAAATGCTTCTGATGGCCGATCACTACTGATGGCATACAGCTACTCCAGGGAAATAGATTTAAGAACAAATTGTCGAACTGGCTCCTAGATAGGTGTTTCTATTGTGTTAAGGACTTCCTCGAGCAATGTAATAAAATGTAATAATTTGTGAACTGATCACTGACGTTTATGGTATTTTATACATTTTAACGCTTTTATTTGTAATTTTAAATGTATTTTGTTATTTAATAAATTTCTATATTGTATAAAATTAATATTTGCAAGCTTGCTCGCAGGCTGGATACGGGTAAGGACCAAAAACTTGTCCACGCTAACTCACTCAATTAAATTTTCTACGAAACTTTTCCGTTGCGACACGAAAGTTAGCCAAACAATTGTAGGGATAATTTCCGTCGCACAGCGGAACTTGTTTCGACTTCGTTGTTTGTATGGTTAACTGCGCTTAACTGTGCTCCAACTTTTTGGTCCTTACTAGTGATGGGCGGCTTGCAAGTTTCAAAAGTGAAACTTTCACTTAAATTGCTGCAATATTCTGAAAGTTTCATAAGTGAAACTTTCACCTAAAATTTCATTTATTATTCTGAAAGTTACCAAAGTGATATCGTTTAATTTCTGTAAATTACTTAAGTTTTGTAATGCAACGTAACGGAAACTTTTCATGAGATTTAAATGAAATTTACTTGTGTCAGAATAATTTCCATCTAATTATGTAACTTCCAGAAGTTGTAATTTTCGCAGTTAAGGAAAGTTTTGTAATGTTTCAGAAATCGCCCATCACTAGTCCTTACCCATACATTGGACATTATTAAAATTGACTGTAACATCTTACGTACTGTATTCTGCAAATAAATGATATTGATTGATTGATTGATTGATGCTCTACCTGGCCTCGCTGGTGGAACGGAGAGTACTTCCTCGGCACGCCCTTGGCAGTCAGTTCATTTGCGTGTGGGAACACCGGCGGAAACCTCTGCTTTGGTGGAGCGAAGCCCTTTTTCTTCTTTTTTTTCTCCACCTTCCCGTCGTCTGACGAGGCCTGCACGTCTTTTGACGCAAGCCTCAACACCGGGTTTTGACATCTGAAATTTAGAGATTTTTTATTTACTTGAGTCCGTTTTTACCCGACTGCCGAAGGATTTATCGGCCTATACAGGGTGTCCCAGAAACCGACGTCAACCCGCCTAGGGCTGATAGAGCAGCTCATAAGCTATCGATTTAGCCCCCATGTATGTTCAGCAATTGTTATTAGTTTCCGAGATATTGATCATTTTAATCGGAATTTTTGTAATTTTTCCTTATGTCCGTGCTACGAAAAATCCCTAAATTCATGTATTAATTCACATTTTTTTCAGTGTTTTTTGCATGATTAGAATCACTGTAAAATAAGGAAGTTTTTAAAGCTACATGCCAATTTATTTTTCATTACAACTTTTTGAGAAAACACACAAAGTTTGTTTTTCCATACTAGGTGAAAAACAAACGCGGGGTTCTCTTAGTATGGAGAAAGTAACTCTGTGCGCTTACTCAAACATTTGTAATAAAAAAGAAATTGGCATGTAGCTTTAAAAACTTCCTTATTTCACAGTGATTCTAATCATGCAAGAAAACACTAAAAAAATAATGAATTAATACATGAATTTAGGGTTTTTTCGTACGACGGATAAGGAAAAATGGCAAAAACCCTGATTTAAATGATCAATATCTCGGAAACTAATAACAATTGCTGAACATACATGCGGGTTAAATCGATAGCTTATGAGCTGCTCTATCAGCCCTAGGCGGGTTGACGTCGGTTTCTGGGACACCCTGTATATGTATATTTGTTCCTTTGTGGCGCTCTAGAAACTTTTTTTTATGGCGTAGGAAGGCAGACGAGCACACAGGCCACCTGACGGTAAGTGGAAACTGTGACCCATAGACATTCGCATTCACAAGACCGCAAATGCACTGCCAACCCTGAGAACCAAGATGGAATGCCTCTATGCTAGTCATTTCACCGGCTGTCTTATCCCCAAACCGGAACACAACAATGCGAACACTGCTGCTTGGCGGTAGGTTAATGGATAAGATGGTGGTACCAACCCGGACGGACCCTGCACAAGGTCCTCCCACAAGTAAAACGAAACGCGTGGACCGACATTTCGATGATTCTTATGGCAATCTATTTGTCGTAATCTTGTGAGTGTCACTAGAGATATGACAGTAATTTAAATTCAATATGGCGGCAACTAGGTATACGCGATATTTTAAACATTAAAAAAAAGTTGATGAACTATAACAAATGGGATATCTGTTTGTTGCATCACTTTTCATTTTTAACGATCATTTATGATTTATAACGATTTAAAGTTGGTAAGCTACTACAGTCGGGTTTTCTAAAGGATGAGACAATGGGATTCGAAGATAAAACAGTATTTTTAGGTATTACCTTGGACTCAAAACTGCAATGGAATTCGCATATATCCACCCTTGCGGGTAAACTTAGTTCTGCAGCATATGCAGTAAAGCGTATCCGCCAACTTACAGACGTCGAGACAGCGAGACTGGTGTATTATAGTTATTTTCATAGTGTTATGAGTTATGGGATTTTGTTGTGGGGAAAAGCGGCTGACATCCAGGCCATATTTATATTACAAAAGCGGGCTATACGTTTTATTTATCAGCTGGGTTCACGGGTCTCACTCAGAGATAAATTTAAAGAAATTAATATTCTTACTGTCGCGTCGCAGTACATCTTTGAAAATATCATGTATGTTCGCAAACACATACATGAATTTAGGCATAACCGTGACGTTCACAAGCTCAACACGCGAAATAAGGATAAACTCGTAGTCCCAGGTCACCGTCTTCGTAAAGTAAGCACATCATTCGTGGGGAACTGTATACGCTTCTACAATAAGATACCTACCGATATTGTCAATATGCCATTCACTAAATTTAAGTCTCGCATTAAGCGCTGCTTGCTGGGTAAGGCATATTATACTATAAATGACTTCGTAGATGATAAAGACGCTTTTAAGTAACTAGTATGAGCTATTACTGAAATTGTGGTTAATTTTACGCATTTTGAGTAGAAATATATCTAATATGTGAGCACTGAGCAGCGCTTATTGTTAAATGCCTTTAAGCCAATGATGTAGACATTTAAGTTTACCTAATGTATGTAATGTATTGTTAGTATTTTTTTATTTTTATTATTGGTTCTTGTGCACAAGACACTTAAAAAATGAGAACAAATTGTGATGTTTCTCGCCGGACAGTTCCCTTTTTTATTGATATATTTTGTCCGGCAGCATGGGCATGTCATGCTCACTCTAAGGTCTTTGCTTACGGCGGCGTCGTTGATCGGGTCGCCACCTTCCCGAACACATGGTTGAGGGAGGCGATGGCTGAGATACGCGTCATACTCGTGAACGGGTGCTGTCTGTGGGGTCCGGTCTGTTCACGCTTGCAAGGACCTGTTATTCAGTTAATTATTTTAATTATCGTTCCTGACGTAGAGACCTCGTCATGTTGTTCTCCTAGACATTAGGTATTTTATTTGTATTTTATTGTCTTTACATTTGTAATGATTTTATTTGTGTTAGTTTTAAAAATAATTATTTATTACTTTATTACCTTGTAATGTAATTTAGATACTTTTAAGTATTATTGTATTTAAACATTGAAAAAACAAAATGACCTTCTGCTGGAGTTTCTTGCGGCGCTTCTTCTCCGCAATTATGGTCTTGTCCGAAGCGCTAGTAGATTCACTCCATGTTACCGACGTGTAAAAGAGCCCTCATGTGGCCAATTTACTGAATAAATATTTTGTATTTTGTATTTTGTATTTTTGCTTTTTGATGTTATTATTTAAGAATCGTTGACGAAAATCGAGGGGGGTTATAAGTTATAACTTATACATACATAGGTACATACATAAACTCACGCCTTCATTCCCAGAGTGGGGTAGGCAGAGCTAAAGAATTATAATTTATTATAATTATTTATTTATTTATTTATTATATTTATTATATTTTATTATAACTTATAATTATTAATTATAATGGCAGCCCCTACATTCTGTGGTCCTAGTGAGAAGAGTATGTCTTCTGAAGATCGAGTGAAAAAGGTTTTAAGTATCGTAATCTTTTTAGGGTTCCGTAGTCAAACTAGGAACCCTTAGTTTCACCATGTCCGTCCGTCCGTCCGTCCGTCCGCAGCCTAGCTCAGAGACTTAGTACTAGAAAGCTGTAATTTCGTTGTTGTTGTCGACATTTGAGGGCCAGGCGCAAAAAAACTCTTTAAGTAGAATTCCTTGCTCCTCAATTACGTTTCGGGCGTCCAGTGGGCTGGCACTGCTGGCAGTTACTTTTACCAAAGGATAAGCAATTTTATTTAGTAAACTGAAAGTGAGTGGAAGGGTCGGAAGGGGCCACCCTAGGCGTACTTTTTCGAATCAAATCGGAGAAATACTGGAAAAGGGCCGAATCCTAAGTACCCGAAACCCGACGTGCGTGCATGACTCGATGTATGAATGTTGAAGAAGCGAAATAAATTTGTCAAGATCGTATCAAGTGGAAAGAAGTGGTCTCTGCCTACCCCTCTGGGAAACAGGCGTGATTTAATGTATTTATTAAACTTAGTAAGCTGCCAGCCTCCCAGGCACCATCAGCATGAATCTGATACGAGGTTGAATCACGCTCGGTCTTTCAGACACTGGTATTTTAAATTTCATTGCAAACAAGCAGGTTATATAATGTCAATAACGACCTGAGCCATGTGCGCCGCAGCGCATAGCCGCCTCCGCGGATCATCGCTTAGTACTTCTTATAAACTCTAGTAAACTGTACACATTGGCTTCACGCAGTCGTCCACGGGCGGTTGACAAACGGGTGACAGGCGGGGTCAGGCGGTGACAGGTGACTCAACCGTCACTGAGTAAATTGGAAAAAGTGTGGATAACATTGTTTTTAAGAGTGCCCGCACACGGGCCGGCGCTGTGTGCAGCGAGTCCATACAAAATGTATACAAAATGGTGTCCGATTGATTTACCGGCCCATTCGATTCATAGAACCATCGCTTCGCAGATTTTTAGCATCAGAGAAAGCTATTTTCTGATGAATTTTGAAGCTTCTTGATCAAACCAGGCAGCGGTCTAATTATTTTAATAGAATGGTTTAATAGAATACATACATACATTAAATCACGCCTGTTTCCCAGAGGGGTAGGTAGAGCCCACTTGTTTCCACTTGTTACGATCTTGATAAATTTCTTTCGCTTTTTCAACATTCATACATCGAGTCATGCAGGCGCGTCGATTTCGGGTACTTAAGATTCGGCCCTTTTCCAGTATTTCTCCGATTTGATTCGAAAGCCTAGGGCGGCCCCTTCCTACCCTTCCACTCACTTTCGCTCTGAATATCTCTTTCGTCAATCTTCTTTCATCCATCCTTTCCAAATGACCGAACCATCGAAGCATGCCCTTTTCAATCTTAGTCACTACATCTTCTTTTATTCCACATTTCTCTCTGATTTTTTCTCTAACTCTATCAATCAGTTTCACACCACACATACTACGCAAAGAGCGCATTTCAACTGCATTTACACGACTTACATGCTTGTCCTGCCACACCCAACATTCACTACTATACATCAGGGTAGGAGCCAGCACTCCATTGTGAACAGCCTTTAATAGAATTGATTTTAAAATAAAATATTTTAAACATTATTGAGCAAAGCTCGCCTTGCTATTATTCAGGGAGTATTGAACATTAATGTATCTTGGGTATGGCAGAAGAAGAACGCAAGCCGGATTAATGCAGTTGAAATGAGAGCTCTAAGAAGTATGTGTGCAGTTAGGATGATAGATAGAGAGAGAAATAGCAAGATACGAGAACGATGTGGATTGAACGAAGATTTAGTGCCTAAAATCAAAAAGCGTATGCTAAAATGGTTTGGTAATTTAGAAAGGATGGATGAAAGAAGGGTTACGAAAGATATATGGCGAGCGAGAGTGAGCGGACATGTCGATAGAGGACGTCCTAAACGGACGTACGATGATCAGATTCACGATGTACTGAATCAGGGCCAAATAAAAAGCACCCAAAACTGACGTACGTGCATGAAGATATTGATGGGGGCTTGTTATCGTGTTGGTTGCCCGTGTGCGGGCAGTCTTAGGGCCGGTACGGACGGACCGCGAAATGGCCGTTCAAATGCGGTCCGTCTGTACCGGCCAGATGATAAATTAATAAATTGAAGTTTGCGCAATCATTTTTTAATTTTTTATTAATTATCAAAGTACTGGACTGAAATTGTTCAGCCAACCTATTCGGGATAGTAAATGTTACTTAACATATTAAATAAGATATGAAATACTTTTTATCGAATAAACATACCGGTGAAGGTCGTCTCCTATGCGGCTTTTAGACCAGATAGGTATATAATTATAAATATTTATTCCAGTGACAAACTTTTCTTTAATATGTTGGTAGAGGACCTGACTGTACAAAGGTCATGTTTATATTTGTGATCGCAGATCTTTTTTATAATTACTTTTTTACTAAAATGGTCATTAACTACATTCTTTTACAAATTCACAAATTTCTAGTATGTAAATACATAGATTTAAGATTATAAATAATTCGTAAACATTTCTTTTGGAGAATAAACGTGGGTTGAACATTGGTTGAGTTGCCCCAAAATATTACACCATATGTCAATAGAGGATAAACTGTTCCATAATATGCCTTTATAGCAACATCAACTGAGGTTATATTAGCCAACATTGATAGTGCATAAGCGCTCTTTGACAATTTTTTATTTATTTTCTCAATGTGCAATTTCCAGTTTAAGTGGCCATCTATTGTGACACCTAAGAAGTTTGTGTCATTTACTTGTTCAATTTTCTCATTATCAATAATTACATTTATACATTTTTTTTGTTGCTTACAAGCAATTTGAATAAATTACAAGTAATTTGTAAGTTGAATAATTTTTGTCATTTGAGAAATGAAAGAATTTTGTTCTCGAATAATTTTTCTGTCCACACGATAATATCAAGGCGTTTTATAATCCCTAACACAACGTATAAATATTATTAAAGGAAACGGAAGTAAAGAGTAAGGGAATGGTGAAAAGGTGTTCTCACAGTCCCGTAGCTCCCATGTCCTTCCGGAGTACTGCTAGTCTCGAAGGATCCTCTGCTCCAGGTCCAGTCCTGGGCTGACGCTGCTCGGCTGCTTGGCTCCATAGAAACTTGACTCAGCTTCTTAATACTCAGGACAAAGACAAAGACAAAGACATTTATTGCCAGAACATAGTAATTTACAGATCTTCGTGGAACAGGATGTGCTTATGTTCTACCTTAATTAGGCTTGCAATGTTATAATACAGATCGTTTTTCATCAAGGGACTCCCGAACGGAGTCAAAACATTCTTCCAATAGCCACCTTGTGATTAAATGGTCAAATTTATTAAAGATGCATTTTTGTATTACATTTGGTAAATGATTGTAAATTTTAATTGCCATAAAGTAAGAATTAACTTTGAAAATATTACATTTTGACCGAGGCAAGTACAGTTTATCTTTGTATCTAGTGGATCTTGTGTATACTTCAGCATGAGTAGCAAACATAATAGGATTCTTCCTAGCAAATAATGCAGGGGCAGTACTCCCATGGCTTGAAATAAAGGTTTACATGGAGTGAGAAAGTGAGTATCACATACAGCTCTTATACACCTCTTTTGGGCTATAAATGCCTTCTTTACATCTACGGAATTGCCCCATATCAGGGTGACTGGATATTCGATACAAACCTTTAAAGGAGGCATAGTAGAGCTCATTTGGAGCCAATAAGGTCATGTAGTACCCTGGTCGAAAATTATTCGTTTATGAGATATTTGAGATTAAGTAAGTAAGTTTTTTTTCTAAATGGCTAAAGCCGCAGCCCAGCCGTTGCAGCGTGAAGAAGTAACAAACACACACACAAACATTCGCATTTATAATATTAGTAGGGTTACTCTAATAGTATGGTATATGGCAGGAACATAAACAGCTTTCTCGTACGAAAGTACTGTATGAAATAGTTCCGCTACTCACCGATAGATGTGGATGGTAACACATTTTATTTTTTTGCTTTTTATTATTAAATCAGCGTGAAAAAGTAACAAACACACACACAAACATTCTCATTTATAATATTAGTAGGGTTACTCCAATATAATGTTATATGGCAGGAACATAAACAGCCTTCTCGTACGAAAGTACTGTATGAAATAGTTCCGCTACTCACCGATAGATGTCGATGGTAAAACCTTTTTTTTTTGCTTTTTATTATTAAATCAGCGTGAAAAAGTAACAAACACACACACAAACATTCTCATTTATAATATTAGTAGGGTTACTCTAATAGTATGTTATATGGCAGGAACATAAACAGCCTTCTCGTACGAAAGTACTGTATGAAATAGTTCCGCTACTCACCGATAGATGTCGATGGTAACACATTTTATTCTTTTGCTTTTTATTATTAAAGCAGCGCGAAAAAGTAACAAACACACACACAAACTTTCACGTTTATAATATTAGTAGGATTACTCCAATATAATGTTATATGGCAGGAACATAAACAGCCTTCTCGTATGCAAGTACTGTATGAAATAGTTCCGCTACTCGCCAATAGATGTCGATGGTAACACATTTTTTTGGTTGCTTTTTATTATTAAAGCAGCGCGAAAAAGTAACAAACACACACACAAACTTTCACGTTTATAATATTAGTAGGATTACTCCAATATAATGTTATATGGCAGGAACATAAACAGCCTTCTCGTATGCAAGTACTGTATGAAATAGTTCCGCTACTCACCGATAGATGTCGATGGTAACACATTTTTTTGGTTGCTTTTTATTATTAAAGCAGCGCGAAAAAGTAACAGACACACACACAAACTTTCACGTTTATAATATTAGTAGGATTACTCCAATATAATGTTATATGGCAGGAACATAAACAGCCTTCTCGTATGCAAGTACTGTATGAAATAGTTCCGCTACTCACCGATAGATGTCGATGGTAACACATTTTTTTGGTGGCTTTTTATTATTAAAGCAGCGCAAAAAAGTAACAAACACACACACAAACTTTCACGTTTATAATATTAGTAGGATTACTCCAATATAATGTTATATGGCAGGAACATAAACAGCCTTCTCGTATGCAAGTACTGTATGAAATAGTTCCGCTACTCACCGATAGATGTCGATGGTAACACATTTTTTTGGTTGCTTTTTATTATTAAAGCAGCGCGAAAAAGTAACAAACACACACACAAACTTTCACGTTTATAATATTAGTAGGATTACTCCAATATAATGTTATATGGCAGGAATATAAACAGCCTTCTCGTATGCAAGTACTGTATGAAATAGTTCCGCTACTCGCCGATAGATGTCGATGGTAACACATTTTTTTGGTTGCTTTATTTATTTTATTATTAAGTTGACTAAATTTATTTAATGTTATTCCTTATCATTCGCATTCGCACATTCGCACTCTGAACATTCGCATTCGCGTTCGCCAATGTGAAAAAATATGACATTCGGAACATCCCTACCATAAATACCAAACAAGTATCGTGGCGCGTATCACAAATATCCTAATTCAAACCTGAGCGCCGACGCCGGCGCAAGCGGCCACGTCGCATATTATTATTTGCAATGATTGATCTCAAGATTTGTAAAAATACCAAAGGAAGAACAAATAACTTCGTGTTAATTTCGATTCGAATTTTCGATTTAATTTCGTATTTATTTAAAACAAACTTTCCTAATGTTTTATTATCGTTTCATTTCGCAAATTTCCTCGATTGGCGGTAATTTGGGGTAAAAAAAAGAACCGGGAGAACCGGGAATCCCGGTACCGTCCCTGCCTAGAACCGGAAAATGGAAATCTCGGAACCGGGCCCGGTACTGCATGGCCTACTGCCGTGTCTGTATATACGGGAAATATGTATTTTTGTTAATTCGCAACATTCATTGTTCAAACGGCGTGGTGAAGTTTTCCAGCGGCATACAAGGGCCAAAATTATGAATCGCCTTTATAAACCTGCTTGTTTGTGACAAGCTATACAGGGTGTAAGGGACGGCTCACCGAAAACTGAAACCATAGCTTAAGACCATTGTACTGAACTGAAATCCAGTGGATTTTTTCCCGGGAAATCGAAAATTTTCTCGTTGGTTTCAGTTTTTGGTGAGCCGTCCCTTACACCCTGTATAGGTATACATACAGGATGTAAGGGACCGCTCACCGAAAACTGAAACCATAGCTTCAGACCATTGTACTGAACTGAAATCCAGTGGAAATTTTCCCGGGAAAACTAAAACTTTCTCGTTTTTTACGTGAAAATGACGTTTTCACAGTTTTATTTACATAATGAGCTTCAGTATGTCATAATATGTTGTCCGAGATTAGTTTACGAGGGGCGTTCAATAAATTCTCGGTATTGGTATCTTGCAAACGTTTTTAGTAAACTTCTTAATACTGGCCGCTAAGAGTCATTCATCGACAGTAAAAAAAAAAAAATTTGAAGCCCACACGTTCTTTTGTTTTTCTGCTACTGCTGAACAAACGTGACCACCATGAGCGATTTTACAATGATAATTAAATTGGAGCATCGAGCCGTGATAAAATTCTTGACTAAACAGGGTAAAAATCAAAAATGTATTAAAGAAGAAATGGATTTAGTTTCCGTGAGTCCGCTCCTTCATTATCTACTGTCCAAAAGTGGTCAAATGAATTTAAGCGTGGGAGGGAGAACATAGAAGATGACCCTAGACCTGGTCGGCCTGTTGAAGCTACTTCACCAGAAAACATTAAAAAAGTGGAGAAAATTATACTGGAAGATGGTCGAGTGAAGGTTAGGTCTATAGCACAAAAAAACAATATTTCCATTGGTACAATACATGATATTATCCACGATCATCTTAACATGTCCAAAGTTAGTGCGAGATGGGTACCACGAATGTTGACACCGTTTCAGAAGCATACTCGTGTTGCTTGTTGTTCCGACTTCATTGAGCTGTGTGGTGAAAACCCTGATGGTTTGCTCCAAAAAAAAAATACCGGAGATAAAACTTGGGTTCATCATTATGACCCTGAGAGCAAACAAGAGTCGATGCAGTGGCACGTTAAAGGAACACCTCATCCCAAGAAATTCAAAGTCGTCCCTTCAGCTGGCAAGATCATGGCGACAATATTCTGGGATTGTGAAGGGATATTATTAATAGATTATAAAGAAAAGGGTTTAAATATTACAGGAGAGTACTACGCTAACGTTTTACGCCAATTACGGAAAGCAATCAAAGAGAAAAGGAGGGGAAAATTGACCTGAGGAGTGCTGCTTCTTCATGACAACGCCCCTGTGCATACTGCTCATGTTGCCAAGGCTGCTGTTCTTGAATTTGGGTTCGAAACAATTACTCACCCGCCGTACAGTCCAGACTTGGCCCCCAGCGACTACTTTTTGTTTCCCAACCTTAAAAAGGATCTTCGTGGACATCGATTTTCTTATGATGGGTTAAAAAAACTAATTGACAGATCTTATAAGTGTATAAGCATAGGGGGGAATATATAGAAACATAAAAATAAAACACTAATCGTATGCTTTTGTTTTCCTTCTCATACCGATAATGTATTGAACGCCATTCGTATATGGAAAAACATTGGAAAAAAAAACGAGGAAATTTTCGTTTTCCCGGGAAAATTTCCACTGGATTTCAGTTCAGTACAATAGTCTGAAGCTATGGTTTCAGTTTTCGGTGAGCCGTCCCTTACACCCTGTATACACCAAAAATAAATACAATATGTGCATTCAAATCTATAATGCCATACCTGATGACATACAGCTACTCCAGGGAAATAGATTTAAGAACAAATTGTCGAACTGACCCCTAGATGGGTGTTTCTATAGTGTTAAAGACTTCCTCGAGCAATGTAATAAAACGTAATAATTTGTGATAATTTGTTATCACAAACATTTTATGGTATTTTATAAAATTTAACGCTTTTATTTGTAATTTTAAATGTATTTTGTTTTTTAATAAATTTCTATATTGTATAAAATTAATATTTGCAAGCTTGCTTGCAGGCTGGATACATTGAACATTATTATTATTTAATATTAAGTTTAACATCTTATGTACTGTATTCTGCAAATAAATGATATTGATTGATTGATTGACTGACTAACGAACGGCAATTGATTTTTATAATATAAGAGAAGATTATAAGGATTTGTCCTTTATATGGCACACAGACAGTTGTTGACACATTCGCTCTTTCCCAAGTCCGGTCAACCCGTCATCGGGCCGGTGCAGCAGCTGATCAGGCTCAAACCCTCAAGCGCCGCAAATATTCATCATTATTAAATAATTACGAACTTTTGGCGCTTGCAGTGGAGACCATGGGACCTTGGTCAGCCGATATGAAATGCTTTATTAAGGCTCTGTCATCCCGGCTCATAGACTGCTCCGGAGATCCTAGAGCTGGTGCTTACCTATCGCAAAGGATTGGGCTAGCTATCCAGAGAGGAGATGCAGCCAGTGTGACCTGCTATAGAGTGTTCCGTTTATAGTGGTGATTAATATTTGAGTAATTTAAATGCGTAATTAATAATTTTAATTTTAATTCCCCGTGTGGTTGCCGGGTTAGAATAGTGCCACACCATGTCTTCCCGTGGATGTCGTAAGATGCGACTAAGGGAATCAAGGCTTGTAGTACTGTTAGGGGATGGGCTTGCAACATGTCACTAATACACTGGGAAACATCTTAGCCTACTTGTGCAAAATGAGGTTACAGAATTATCAAGAAGTTTTAAAACTTGTTAGTAATTCTTTAGCTCTGCCTACCCCATACTGGGAATGAAGGCGTGAGTTTATGTATGTATGTATGTATTTAAATGCGTTTAGTTTTGATTTTTATTTGTATTATTGTTGATTTCTGTATTGGGTTTAAATTCTGAAATAACTATGTAAACTAGGTGTACTCGTAGAAAATGCAATAACACTTTTTTACATACATACATACATTAAATCACGCCTGTTTCCCAGAGGGGTAGGCAGAGACCACTTCTTTCCACTTGCTACAATCTTGACAAATTTCTTTCGCTTCTTCAACATTCATACATCGAGTCATGCACGCACGTCGGTTTCGGGTACTTAAGATTCAAAAATTATTAAAACCTTCGACCTTGTTTTACACTTTTATTTTGTTATTACCCGCCATTGATGTCATACGGTATGCAAATATAATTGACCTGATTAAATTAAAACCAACAAAGTCAAAATAACATTGTTATTAAAATTTGAGTAATTTATGCAGTCTTTATCCATTGTTATCATTTTCTAGTTCCACGATAACGACTGTCTTATTCATTTGGTACTGTATGCGGCGCTTCATTGAATATGGTAGACAGTTTATCCTTTGTCATATTAACGTACGAGGGGTGGCTGAAAAGTAATCTACCTAAGTATGAAGTAAAAGACTGACATGACTAGTTTATTTTTATTTTTTAATTTAGTCTCCTGCAAGAGAAATGCACTTATTGCATTTGTCATAAACTGACATTAGACCTTTAAAATAATATCCTTTTGTTTTCTCGTCAAAATTATCATTTACTGCGGACTTCATGTCTTCATCGGTCGAGAATCGTCGCCCTCTTAGATCTTTTTTTAACAGCCTGAATAAAAAGTAGTCGCAGGGGGCTAGATCTGGACTATAAGGTGGATGATCCAGCTGGTCGAAGCCATTTGCACTCATAGCTGCCTTCACTACTCGGGCGGTGTGCACTGGGGCGTTGTCGTGCAATATTAGAACTCCTTTGCCCAGTTTGCCTCGTCGTTTCTCTTTTATTTTTTCTCGGAGCTGAATTAACAAGTTAGCATGCGCTGGCGCATGGCGCGCAGTCTATCTAAGCGAACTGCGCTTTGCAATTTTTGATGGAATAAGAGACCGTTCAAGTATTAAGTAAGCACTATAGAGGGCTGGGGGTCTATGCTGTGCTTATTTTTGATGACATGGGGGCGGGGGTCTAGATGATGATTACGTTAGCAGTAGTTATTTACTTTTTTACACAAATGGCAACCCACACATTGTCTATGCTTGAAAACGAAACGAATGAACGACTGGGAGGTCGGGTTAAAGTAAGTAATTAATACAAAATTGAATATTATTTTCGGTCTTTTTGCGTGTCTATACTATTTTGTGACAATACATAATTGTCTTATTTTAAATATTTACGGTCAAACAAATTACACTATATATACACGAATTTTCAGTTTTTATCTATATACAGGGTGTTACAAAAATACCCGTAAAGCCGAAAGGGGGTTAAATGGTGCCTTACAAGTCCATTTACAATATTTGAGAACCGTATCTGTCACTGTATGACTTACCGCCAAATAAAAGAAAACCATTATTTTTTACATTGATGTGCAAACTCTATTTCAGTAAAATTAAATAATTCCTAATTCACGAAACGGTAAAGAGATATAAACAAAATTAACAAAAAATCGATTAGATACATATGACAAGTCGAATTTTGGAAGATTTTAAACGGAGATACCTAAACTAACACTTACTTTTTCGTAATGAACGTCAAATTTACAGGAACGGCTCAAGTAACAATGCACAACCTCCGATACAGTTCGCAAGCGCGACTTAAATTGATCTTCATGGCCTACGCATAACATCATATCGTAATATTCAGAGTTAGAAAACATCGTCATTTTGGAAAAAATATGTAAAAACACGGAACAATTGTAGAATATCGATAAGAAGATTTGAAATTGACAACATATTTTTTTTTCCGTCTTGACGTTTTTTGAAGCCAGTACTTTAAGCATAATGACATCATAGTATTGAACCTTTGTGCATGAAACACAGAAAAACCATTCAAGTTGTCAATTATTAAAATTGGTAGGTAGGCCTCTCTGTTAAATAATCTATGCTAACTCCGGTTCCCTGACATGACAGCTTACTAGGGTTGACAATGTTTTTGGCTTTGATAATTTATTATATTTTTACGGGGTATTTTGTAACACGTTATAAATATAACCGCCTGTTTCATATTCGGCAAGTAAAGCATATTAGCACTTTCTCTTTAGACACAAATTTAGCACTTTCTCTTTCTTGCACTTTAAATAGACAATTAGAGAGACAACTTTTAATGGCGGATAAATTTACCTTGTCGATTGTTTAACAGGCCCTAAGAGATCAAAACTGTATAACATAGTTAAACATAATGCGTTTGACTATTAAGGTAACCCAATCTCTACTTTAATTTTTGTTTGTTAATAACTACTTTGTTATTGTGGTGAAACTTCAATCTCTTTTCGATTTCGGAAACGAATACTTAAGCTATTACCTCAATAATATGTTAGGTAGACTAAATGAAAATGTTATATGAGAAATAAAGATTTTTCATTTCAAATAACAAAAGTTGTATCATTTCTTGAAACGATAATTATTTAAAAAAATTAATACATTAATATATTATGTGAAACAAAATTAATTAAAAAAAAGAAACAGGTGGCAATAGGCAGACCCGATCTCCCGACCTACGGACTAGCCCCGTTTCTTAGCAAGTTGTCAACTACCTCAGCCAACGCTCCTTTAAGTTAACTGGCAAAATTATCGATTGTATTACTAAAACGTCATAAAGTTGTAGCAAACAACAATTGAACTAGCTCAGATAACAACGCCATCTAGGTTGTTTCTTACGAACGTGACATCACGTGTTCACAGGATTATAGACTTAAGGTGTCCATGCAATTTTGCAGCTGACCGTACCTTGTTATTGAACATCTAAACCTCAAATTGGTTTTGGCTCTAACACTAATAAAATACACTGCACAAAGAATGGAGTCTAATGTATAAACTGAGCTTCTACTCGCAACAAGTACTCAAACTAGACAAGCTACTATTTTAAATACAGATTATTTGTCCACAGATGAGCCAGCAGGGTGTCCTCGCTTCCGAGGCGGACGACGACGACGACGACGACGCCAAGATAGTGATCCATATTAACCACTATACACATCGTATTAAAACTCCAGCTAAAGATAACCGCCGCGAGCAAGACACATTTTCTCGCAAAAATAAAAAGCGCCCCGCAGAAGACCAATCATCCCCTCCCAAGAAACGCAGGCGCAGCGAAACCGATAAAGAGAAAAACATTCTTGAATGGAACTGCGGAAACTGTGCACATAGCTTCAGTACCTGGATAGATTATAAAGCGCATGTGAAGAGTGCACGCAAGGAAACGCAAGGAAAAACACACGAAAATACTAGAAGTCAGTGTGGACACTGTGAAAAAAGCTTCAGTTCGCCAGCAAACCTTTGGGGACATGTAAGGACGGCACACTCAACGCACGAAAATACTAGAAGTCAGTGTGGACACTGTGAAAAAAGCTTCAGTTCGCCAGCAAACCTTTGGGAACATGTAAGGACGGCACACTCAACGCACGAAAATACTAGACGGCAGTGCGGACGCTGTGGGAGAAGTTTCAGCTAGGCAGCGATCCGAGACATATAAGGACGGTACATTCAACCGGCGAAATAACTAAACCGAGGTGCAGACGCTGTGGGAGAAGTTGCAGTTCAACGGGAAACCTAAGAGACATGAGACGATGGAACACTCTGGTGAACCACCTGAGGAAGCGGCTGTGGCTGAAAAAACAGTGGTCATGAAAGAGAACTCGCGTCCGACAGAAACACTGAAAAAGTTTGCTATAAAGATCACAAAGTACTACGAGTGTAAGTGTGGCAAGACTGAAGATACTTGCGAACATCTGGTGCAGCTGGAGGCCCTGATCAGGGAAAACGGAACCGGATGTGAACTCAAATTTGACCGCCACAATCATGGTAATAACAATAAACAAGCATCGATACGAACGAAATTTGATTACAAGGCGTTGTTTACAAGTCCTGGTTGAATATGTTTCAACCTACAGAATGGTCGTCACACATCCTGGCGTCAAGTCTGTATAAGTACACTGCATGTGTCAAGCTGAACTGGGATTCAGGTAAAAAGGAAGGGGAAGGACACCGTGCGCCGCTGTACAGTCAGCGTCAAAAGTAACTGGTCACTTCAAGCTACTTTTGTACTTTATCGCATTAACACATTAGACAATCTTGTTTGACATTGCTTATGTGACAGTAAAGCGACAAGGTATTTAAGTGATCAGTTTCTTTTGACGCTGACTGTACAAATATAGTGCCCGCGATCTGGTCGTCGAGCCGGCCGAGGGTCGGAACCATTGCGAACACTACCGGGCTCCTGTGTCAAGGAAGAAAAAAAGAAACGAAGCTACACTATGCTCCATTGCAGCTACACATTTTGATATAGAAGGTTATGAATATGAATAAAGGCCATGACTTACTTATTGCTATTTTTGTTGTTTTTATTTATATTCCTAGCACACAGGTGAACCTGTTTGATGACTTTATTTTTGTTAAGATCATAATAAAGTAATGTTTCATACATCGTGGAACGTTTTAGCAAAATCATTCCGGATCAGAGTCCATACAAACAACCATTTTGTAAAAACGTTCCAATTCCTATTTCTCTAAATACGTACCTTTATACTATATGATTTAAAAAAATATGTCGGCATCAAGTAACGACCATATATTTCTACAAAATAATACATACTATACGTATGTAATGGTTACAGCAAAAAAGTCTACCACTGAAACCTAAAGTTGCCTTTATCTCAAAATTAGGTCGCTGTGGGTTGGAACATTATTGCATAAATACGTCCGTATAGTGCTTTTATAAAACATGCAATGAAATAAACAACAAAAAAATCTACATTTTATTTTTAAAGAAATTATAAGTAAACAAGAATTATCATTTCTTCGTCGGTAGTTTCGTCCGCACTCATATTGAATTATTTATAACAAAACAAGATTACACACAACAAAATCATATCCGATAAAACAGAATTACAGCGAAACTCTATAAAGATTCCCGCCATTGTTAGAGTCACGTTTGAGTAGACATTTTTACCGCTACCTAATATTTAGATGAAATAATATGTATAGTTGAGATTTTTTTTGATAATAATGTGTTATTTTTTATGTTCATGTGGATTTATTATGTAAATAAAACTGCACTAAATAAGTACATACCAAATCGTTTATTGTTTTTTTTTTAATAGTGGCAGAATGGCATGATGCCTGTGCCACAAATTTATGTGGAATGGAAATTAAAAAAGAGGACTTTGCCGGCCTAGGCCTGCACGATTTGTGTGAAATTCCATAACGACCTCTTGTCCTAGCCGCGCCTGAAACGTCATACTTCGCAGCCTATTATAAGGACCATAACATCAATATTTCATTGCATGTTTGAGAAAACATCTTTTTTATTTAGGTGTTACAGGCAGTCCTCTGTGCCGTACCTGCATGGAGACATACGAAGATCTGTTCCTAGGAATCATGTCATCGATTTTAATAAGAAAAAAAACTGCATTCATACATTTTTTTAAAACTGTACTCTGCTCGAGAATCAAACCCGGTTGATTTGAAAAAAAAATAACTCTCACCATCATCAGTAGTTGTTGTACGAAGTGTAATTTCTTGCCGCATTATTGCGAACCCGTCATTAATTTTTGCGAGCAGATGCTCTCTGCTCTCTACCTGTGTTGCGTACACTAGCTCTTTGGCCCTTCCCCAGACGTAAAAGTCAAAGACACTTCGTACAACAACTGTAGAAATACGAAAAAGGTGTCGCGAATGTATCAATTGTGGAGGAAGACAATTTGAACAAAATTTGAAGTAATTATTAAAATAAAGATGATTTTTAACCATATTGCGTTTTGTATTGTGCATTTAGCCCATTTAACTGGCTGGATCTACTGACCGAATAAAACCACCATTTTAGATTGAAACCATATTTTGACGAAAAACTGAACGTGATTCTAGACATGTGGTATACCGTAAGAATTGTCAGGAACTGGAGAAGTTTTTATGATGTTGGAAGATCTGAGGAGCTTCTACTTTTTTACCCGACTGCGTCAGAAGGAGGGTTATGTTTTTCGAGCGTATGTATGTATGTATGTATGTATGTATGTAAGTATGTATGTATGTATGTATGTATGTATGTATGTATGTATGTCTATTTCTGGGCACGCTCTGCAGCCTAAACGGCTTGACCGATTTTAACATACTAGGTGTCATTCGATTCGTCTTAATTGCTGAAGTGACATAGGGTATATAATATTTCAAAATGGCGTCTGCAAAAAAAAAGAGGGGGTTTTAAAAAAAAAAAAAATGTTTATTATAGCAATATGGGTCTCAAATGAAAGCTAGTAAATAGCCCATTCCAAATATATATACATTATAATACTTTGATGCTACCATTTAGACAGGGAAATCGAAAAGAACGTTAAATGTTAAGTAATAAATATTTCTTGTTGAGCTGTAAACGCCTACAATATAAACCATTAAGAAAGTAGTGTAATAATTAATATATATCAAATATAAATATATCAGGGGACAATGTCACACCAATTGACCTAGTCCCAAACTAAGCTCTAGGCTTGTACTATGGGTACTAGACAACGATATAAATACTTATATAGAGAAATATATACTTAAATACATAGTAAACATCCGTGACTCAGGAACAAATATTCGCGCTCATCACACAAATATCTGCCCTTACCGGGATTTGAACCCAGGACCGCTAGCTTCATAGGCAGGGTCACTACCGACTAGGCCAGTGCGTCGTCAAATCGTCGTAATAATTCACGAATTCCTACTACATACTTGATTAATGCACATTGATGTTATAGTATAAATTGCTGGCTAATACCTACCTAATGCGCCATCCTGCCTACGCATGGACAGTTTATTTAAGTAAAGATACCTACACGGAATAGGTAACCTCAATGTAGGTGCTTAGTCTAGTACCCAGGTACACGTATGACGTACTGACCGTTGAGGAACTAAATTGTTAGAGATTAAGAGAAGTTTAGTTGATTTATACCTACTTCAATTTCTCGGTTTAAGTAGGTATCTACAATCTGTTCGATCGGCCTCCATCTAAACAAATGAACTAATCTTACGTTACTACTGGGGATCGATTTTTGAATGCACGATGCTTCTTTTGCTAAAAGGAGAGTTCCGCTTGTAATTTGTTACTTATAGCTTCGTGACATTAAAAAATCGAGCTCCAGTGCTCATTTAACGTTTGGTTATATTAATAAAACCACTATTTTATTAATAAAAACTAAAAAATGTGAAATAAACTAAATTATTTAAATAAAAACAAAAAACCCGACTGCAGTAAAAAAAACGACTGAAAAGCGAGAAACAAGCTATATAATCGATAGGTAAATACTTATAATGTACCATGCAATGATTTTTTGTTTGATACCTCGTTAACAAGTAATGCAATTTATACCAATATACATACAACTTGAATAGTGGAAAAGGTATTGCAGGCGGGGACAAGCAATGAATTATAAAATGTAAGTATTTTCTTGAAACAAAAAACATTTGGATTAATAGCTTGTCCCCGCCTGCAATACCTTTTCCACTATTCAAGTTGTATGTATATTGGTATAAATTGCATTACTTGTTAACGAGGTATCAAACAAAAAATCATTGCATGGTACATTATAAGTATTTACGTATCGATTATATAGCTTGTTTCTCGCTTTTCAGTCGTTTTTTTTACTGCAGTCGGGTTTTTTGTTTTTATTTAAATAATTTAGTTTTTTTTTAATTGTACCGTAAAGTTGACCGTGAAGATTTTATTTTTCTGTCCTTCACACTTTGTTGGCTAATATTTTTTTATTTGTTTACTATATGAATAAAAATTACATTTCATTAGAATGCGCAAACATTAAAGATAAAAAACCTACAAATACTTTTGTGCTGTCACATTAAAAAAAAAGATAGGTGAACAAAATGGTTAACTTTTGGAAGATTCCGAGATTTTTTCAAAAAAAAATATTAAATAAACACCGTGGGTAGGATAAGTGTTAAATGGCCCAAAACGTGTTGCAAGTGACCTTAGCTACCCACCCTATTCATTTGGCACACGGCTTGCAATACACCCTGTATATAGTTAAACCACAGATTAAAGTCATAAATGGTCTGTAGAACTAATACGCGGATTCTCCTTCCATTTTGTAGCGAGTTGTGAGTTTGGTATGCAGGACCAACTATCAAAACCAACATAACTTATTGTGTCGTCTTTTGACGAATTATTTACCTTATTATACTTTATAATGTATGTTAATATTGCTGCATTGCGCTGCGAATATTTTTTATTATATTATACAAAACCATTTTGATTGCACCAAGTATTTAAAAGTAAGACCCTGAAAATCAAATTCAGTCACCTCGCAATTGTTACGGGATATATACTTTTATGACTTTATTAAATTAAATAAAACGTACTAACTTAGTCAGTGGTTTTTGGCAAAGATCTCGGTAAGTGATTTAACATTGATTGTTGATAGCGGGAAATAGTAATAGCATATCAAAGGGGGTCTTTCCAAATCTTGTGAAATATAGTATAGTTATAAAGGTGCAAAACTTAAGTAAATGACTCTAGTACAAAACCAATATGGACATGTTTCTTCTTTTTGGTGTCAGCTTAACTGGCTTCCTACTGGTCACCGCAGATCTCTTCGAATATTATGTACTCTTTTTTATATCCCGTTCGAGCCTTCTACTCCAGGTTATCTTAAGTGTAAATTAAATTTTAATACCCCCGTCCAGGCTGTGAATTGCGTTCCTCTCGTACTCTCAAACTTACTATTCCTCCCCACCATACTGGTTTTATGTCTAATTCGTTTGCCCTTAAGGCGATCCGTCTCTGGAATGAGCTCCCACTGAGCATCAGACAAGCCCCAAGCAAGTTAGCTTTCAAGCGGATGCTTCATAAGCATCTACTGGAACAAGCGCAGTCGTAAATCGATTTAACACACATCGCCATATCTGTTAATTTATATATTTTATATGTATTATTATATTTATGTTACGTATTTACTTATTTTTATATTTTATATACCCGTATCTTGTATGTATAGAAAGATATATGGCGAGCGAGAGTGAGCGGAGATGTCGGTAGGGGACGTCCTAGACGGACGTACGGTGATCAGATTATCGATGTACCTTCTGAATCAGGGCCAAGTAAAATGCACCCGAACCCGACGTACGTGCATGAAGGTATGAATTTAGAGGAAGAGAAAGTTATTAAAGATAAAGTTAAAGACATTTATTCAGTAAGTAGGCCGCACGGGCGGGGTTGTATGTTAAGATCGGGTGCACATGGCGTTCCATAGTCTCTGGCCTACCCTACTAGGAGACAGGCGCAAAAGTATGTATTTATGTACAAAATTATTACATACATACATAAACTCACGCCTTCATTCCCAGAGTGGAGTAGGCAGAGCTAAAGAATTACCAACAAGTCTTAAAACTTCTTGATAATTCTGTAACCACACTTTGCACAAGTACAAAATTATTATTGATGAGAAAATCACAGTTAATCAATGGTAAAATAGGTATACAGTGTGTCTCTGACCTTGGGGCTTTAAATTCAACGATCGATTCTACTCGCTAAACTGAACTACTTTTGTTCTGCAACATGAAAAAATAACTTAAATTTAGATAACTAATTGATGTTAAAGTCTAATTGTAAAATCAGTGTATTACATACTGGCCATGTAATCACTATCTCATGGTACGGGGGCGACATTACCTTGGTACGAGGGCTAAAGGAAAATGGAGAATTGGATCGCGTACATTGAAAATTAGATTTAACTTGTATGATAAAAAATAAATTTAAACTGAACATATTTTTAACAACTTACAGAACAAAAGAAGTTTAGTTTCAGGAGTAGAATTGATCTATGCATTTAAAGCCCCAAGGTCAGAGGCACCCTGTATAATCGTATTACAAATACCTACCTATTAATATTATTCAAACGATACCGAATATAAGCTTTTATTTTGTTCTAGATCACAATGGCTCCTAATGCAGTTGAAAATGACAACACTTTAGTTGAAGATGAAAAGCTTTTTCCAAAGCTGAGGGCGCCTCAAGCCGACCCCTCTTTTAAGTTCGTCCTCTCTTACTTCAACATTGTCGCGTTTAGCTACTGGCACGCCGCGGGCCTATATGGAGGTTACTTAGTACTGACATCAGCTAAATGGGCCACTATTGCCTTCGGTAAGCAACTATATTGGTCTCACACAATCAAAATCAAAATCAAAATCAAAATTATATTTATTTTGAGTATAATATGGTACATACAATGGTCTTACAATATATTATAGGTTTCACACACTTTACCAGCAGATGGCAGGCAAATTATTATTATTGATATATTAAAACTACAGACAAAAATAATAATAAAATAAATCACAACTATGGGCACTACGGTAATTGCCAAAGATGTAATTATAATGTCACCTTTTATCAACATAAGCAAAATATTCGTTCACAGAGTAGATACAATTTTGTACTAGCCATTTTTTAAGCTGGCGTTTAAAATGAAATGGCATTTAATGGCAAGATTTTAATGTCTTCATGTAACTTATTATAAATAGAAATAGCCATATAGTATGCGTTCCCACTATTATATACAACTATAAATCTTATACATTGATGGCCGATGGGGTCAGAAGGTTCTTGAGTGGCGTCCGTGGACCGTGAGACGAGCTGTAGCTAGGCCTCTAACAAGATGGAGTGAAGACCTTGTAAAGATCGCGGGAACGCGGTGGATGCGAAAAGCACAAGACCGGTCTGAGTGAGACGCTTGGGGGAGGCCTATGTCCAACAGTGGACGTCTTTCAGCTGACATGATGATGATGGTGATGAATATTATACTTTTTTTTTGGTGGTTTCTGTAGCACCAAATAGTCAGGCCAGGATTTTTTTCGTGTTTTGGTTAGCTTGATAATTTGATTCGTTTATTACAAGTGTAGTCAGTATTAGGTCCTTACCTATGAAATTGGCATTTTATATGGAGAATTTTATGAAAACGGTGGTTTTCATACATTTAATTTTGCGGATTATTTAGTAACGTCAAATGCAAACCAAGCAAAATTCTGTCAGGAATATTGGACACTTCTAAGCTATATTATACATATCTTAGTTACTTAAAAATAGTTCGCTTCATAAAACTCTGCGTAATTGAAACACTTGAACTTGCAGCACTTAAAAAGAGTTAAGTTCACACTTTCATTTTAAACATTAAGTAAGAAATTGAACCATATTATTTGTATCTAAAACCTTTGTTGCATAGTGTATTAATGAAATTTAAAAATATTTTGGAAGTTAAAATTGAAATAAATAAATTCCGTTCGAAATAAAACACGTAAAAAAACGCCAATTTCATAGGTAAGGACCCAATATTACAAGAATGTTAAATGCTATAGTTATCAGCTTTCTATTAAAAGGCGCGTGTGGATAGACCTCCTTCAATAACAACAAAAAAAAAGCTTTAAAAAACCCGACTGTTATAGCTAAAAGCTTTAAATCGTTATAAAGTCCAAATGATCATTACAAATGCAAAATGATTAAAAAACCGAAACATAATTATCAAATAGCTATTAAATGTAAATAAGAAAATATGTGGTGGGGTATCCCACTTGTCATAGTTCGTCGACTTTTTTTCTTCTTATTTACAATATGGCGTTTAGTTGCCGCCATATTGAATTTTAACTACTAAGTATAATATCTTTAGTTACCCGTGTGGTTGCCGGGTTAGAATAGTGCCACTCCATGTCTTCCCGTGGATGTCGTAACAGGCGACTACGGGAACTGTTAGGCGATGGGCTAGCCACCAGTCACTAATACACTGGGAAACATCTTAGCCTACTTGTGCAAAATGTGGTTACAGAATTATCAAGAAGTTTTAAGACTTGTTGGTAATTCTTTAGCTCTGCCTACCCCACTCTAGTGTAGTTTGGTAGTTAGACAAATCGATTGCCATAAGAATCATCAAAATCCGGCCACGCGTTTAGTTATTAGTACGCCACAGAGGAACAATCATACATATATATGTTTTTTTTTTTTTTTTTTATGGCATAGAGAAGACCAACGAGCACACAGGCCACCTGATGGTAAGTGGAAACTGTGACCCATAGACATTCGCATTCACAAGACTGCAATGCAATCCTAAAACTGCAAATGCCTTACCAACCCTGAGGACTAAGATGGAATGCCTCTATGCTAGTCATTTCACCGGCTGTCTTATCCCCAAACCGGAACACAACAATGCGAACATTGCTGTTTGGCGGTAGGTTAATGGATAAGATGGTGGTAGCGATCCGGACGGACCCTGCACAAGGTCCTACCACCCGCAAACACAGTACTCTCCTTCTTCGGCAGTCAGGTAAAAAGAACACAAAACCTGGATAAAGTAGCGACATTCTGTGAAGACTAATTTGAAGAGCGAGAATTACATATTTGGCTCACCAACACAATAAGATTTATTCTTTAAATATTCAGGGTGACTGGATATTCGATACAAACCTTTTAAAGAGGCATAGTAGACCTCTTTTTGAGCTAATTAGGTAATTTAGTACCCTCACCGAAAATTATTAGTTTCTGGGGTATTTGAGATTTAAGTTCTTTTCGAAATTGCGGAACGAAGGTCGCAATTTTTTTTTAAATAATTGTCATTTTTGAATCCACTTTAAATGTATTTTCTGAACGCTTAAACGTCAGCGATTTAATGTAAAAAAAGACCAATGGTTCGTGTAACCTTTTCCTTAAAATACAATTGACACATTAGATTTAAGCTTAAATATTGTACGCCTCTCTGAGGCAGGACATGACGAGCTGTAACACCAACGCTATGAGGCCTGTATAACTCATGACCATGCAATAAATATATTTGATTTGATTTGTTTGAATGAATTATCAGGTTTTTCGAATTAACAACTTGTGAACCTTTACCTTGACGACGACGCTGGCCTAGTTGGTAGTGACCCTGCCTACGAAGCTAGCGGTCCTGGGTTCAAATCCCGGTAAGGGCAGATATTTGTGTGATGAGAGCGAATATTTGTTCCTGAGTCTGATTTGTTTACTATGTATAAGTATATATTTCTTTATATAAGTATTTATATCGTTGTCTAGTACCCTTAATACAAGCCTAGAGCTTAAATTGGGACTAGGTCAATTGGTGTGACATAGTCCCCAGTTTTTTTTTTTTTTTTTTGCAGCCATCGGGAACTATTACCTCGGCTTGCTGGGGATAATGGCCGGTGCGCATCGGCTGTGGGCGCACAAAGCTTACAAAGCCAAGATGCCACTACAGATTATCCTCATGGTCCTTTTTTCGATATGCGGCCACTACTCCATATTTGACTGGGTGCGCAACCACCGCCTGCACCATAAGTACAGCGACACAGACGCCGACCCCCACAACGCCACTCGGGGGTTTTTCTTCTCTCACATCGGTTGGCTCTTCGTCGTCAAGCACCCTGAAGTGAAAAGGAGGGGAGCCTTTACGGAGATGTCTGATATCACGAGCAATCCGGTGGTGGCCTTTCAAAGGAAGTAAGACGGATTTAATTTAATGATTAAAGTTATGCTTTTTAGTACGGCAGTCTTGAATTTTTACTATTATAGCACAGTTTTTTTCCACTTTGATGTGATCTTAGGATATTGAAGTTTTAGCAATATTAATTCAAAGTTTACCGTATTTATTTTTTTATTTTTTACGTCATTGAGAAGGCAACGATCACACAGACCACCTGATGGTAAGTGAAACTGTGACCTATAGACATTCGCATTCACAAGACCGCAATCCTAAGACTTCAAATGCACTTCCAACCGTGAGGACTAAGATGGAATGCCTCTATGCTAGTCATTTCACTGGCTGTCTTTTCCTCAAACCGGAACACAAAAATGCGAACACTGCTGCTTGGCGGTAGGTTAATGGATAAGATGGTGGTACCAACCCGGACGGACCCTGCACAAGGTCCTCCCACAAGTGAAAATGTGGCTACTTTGCTCCCCCACGGGTAAATAATGCTCCATGTTGTTATATTGAGGTAATTTGTATTGTAAATTATTCTATTGCTTCCATTCACTACGCGACTGGATGTATTCATAGATTATTTTTAGAAAATGTGTCATCGACCTTTATTTTTATAAGTAACAAACGAAATAGTCATATACATTTTATTTTCGTTGATTTTATTGTTACTAGTTCGGGAGTATCCCTGGCCAATGTTTACAATATCCTAAGCAACACAAGCTAAACACAGACTAGCAACCAATTCAAATGACGCAATACGTAGACAGTCTGTCAATCAATCTTTTTAGTTTAATAACATCAAAAAAAATAAAAATGTTCATTACTCCTGACACGTCAGAATGTGAATGCTGTCAGATGGCTGTCACAATTCTACGGAATTAAATATCAGGGTTTAACGACGCGCTGGCCTAGTTGGTAGTGACCCTGCCTACGAAGCTAGCGGGCCTGGTTCAAATCCCGGTAAGGGCAGATATTTGGGTAATTCTAATAAAAGTGGCACAGACAGGCTAAAGTTTCTCCAAAAAAAAAGTTGTGGTTTTTTACCTTCTTTAATAAGCTACTTGGTGTTCCAATTGTTACATATTTATAAAAGGGAACGGAATATTCATGAAAATAAAATAATTATGGCTTGTTGAAATATGGAGATGCAGGTGAAAGTGTCATTAGACAGGTTAGAAGAGAAAAGGTTCCAGGTTAAAGAGAGTTATATTAAAATACAAATTACTATAAAAAAGAAATTTCCTACATTTACTTTGGTAGAGCACTGTTAATGGGAACTGCTTCATAAAGCATCTGTACAGTTTTTCAGGGAAATTATATGTGTTATTAAATAAAAAATATTTAAAATATTCATTCACTTTAGCTTGCCAATAGTCACACTAACCTGCATATTAGTTTACATATGTCTCTTTAACCTGCCAAGAGTTACATTAACCTGTGCCTAACCTTATCTAACCAAGTTACAGGTAAAAGTTACACAGGTTAGAGTTAACCCGACGAAAATATGAATGTTCCACTCTTAGTAATATAAGTAGATACATCAGAATACCACGTTCAAATGATTAGTTAATTATGTCCCATACCGTTAACATTAAATAATCGAGACAAGATAAAGTTAACATACCCGTTACAAACTCCAGATTACCGCATTTGATCACTAATCTCCACAAAATTATGACAGATAGTCTCCAACCGTTTCGAATAGTCAAACACAGGCCGAATGTTTACCGAGAAATATCGTGTGCCTATTATTTTTCGTATGTGAGTGAGATACAATATCACCGACACACAGGTTACAGTTAAAATATCACTGGACAAACTGTCGTGTGTTAAAATTGATGTATATGCATATATTTTTAAAACCATATCATAACTATTGAATGTCATAATATTCTTCTTGAAATATATTATAAAACATATACAATAAAATATACGCAAATAGTTCAAAGACCTTAAAAACTGGAAGCATGTCGCATTTGGACAAGACAGGTTATAGTAAAAAATGGTGCCTACCAATTTTTTTAACAAATTTAAAGAAAAAAAAAAGTGCCCTGGCAAATGGTCAGTTCTTATCTATGAACGTTTTTAGTTTTTCTGAAAAACAAACATTTAACACACTTTGTATTCAAAAACTCATTGACAGGTTACGGTGCCACTTTTTATAAATCGTCCCATTTGTGTGATTATCTCTTAGCAGTCAATAGTCATGGCAATCAAGAGCACACGCGTCTAGTCATTGTCATAATACGAGAGCAATGTCTGCTGGTAAGTTTGCAGTTCCTAGAGTGTCCAATTTCTACGGAGACAAGGAGATTACCAGCCGGTATTGTTCTAAAACAAACAAACGTAGATTTAAAGCTAGGTTACATAGGCATCTCCTGAAGTCATTGTAAATGCGATGCTCACCTTTTATAATATAATAGTGTATATATAATTAAGTACTTTTATAATTATAGTGATCAACCAGCTGGACCGAAGATTCCGCAGTCAAACTGTGCAAACAGTTTTGTGGAACAATGAATAATATATAAACTTTGTGTTTGTTATAATAAATAAATAAATAATAATAATAATAATGTAAACCCGATGACAATGCAATATCATGGTATCGAAGAGCTGATCTGATGATGGAGTCGGAAGGTGGCGACAGGATATTTGCTATTCTTACCGTAGAACCATCGTGAGTCCTAAGACTCAGTCTGGTCTTGATAAGCAGATGAAGATTTTGCAAATTGTATTGCTTTGAACAAATATAAGTAATGTTACACTTGAAAAATGATGTGTCTACCTCAGACGCAATAATCCATGCACTCAAACCCTTCCTGCACTCAAAAGCTTGTTTGTTCCAGGTACGCCGGGGTGTGTCTTGCATTAATATGTTACATATTGCCAACGTTGATCCCAATGTACTGTTGGAACGAGACGCTGAGCAACGCCTGGCACGTCAACCTGTTCCGGTTCATCGTGAACCTGAACAATATCGGCCTGGTCAACAGCGCTGCGCACATGTTCGGCTACAAGCCTTACGACCAGCACATAGCGCCGGTGCAAAACAAACTCGTGTCCATCGCCGTCATCGGCGAAGCCTCCCACAACTACCACCACGTGTTCCCCTGGGACTACAGGGCCTCTGAGTATGCCAATGAATGGTTTAACCTTGCTACAAAATTTATAAATTTTTTCGCTTGGGTCGGTTGGGCGTATGATCTGAAGACCGTCGACCCTGCGATGGTGGCTACAAGGAAAGAAAGGACCGGAGATGGTAACTAGGGAATCGAAATGGATGTCGAATGGCAGTGACATTTTATTGTTACGTGTATTTATTTACTACTGGTTCAATGTCTACCGTTGTTTTATTATTAAATAAAAGTAAATGGAACAATGAAGGATCCCTTTAAGTTGGTTGTTAATAAAACAATTTATTGATACAAGTTTTATTTATTTACGTATTGTTTACGCTTTAATCTTTTAAACTACGCAACTTAATCGCACTTACTACGCATTTTAATCTTGGGGCACAGTGGTGCCGATGTGGCTGGAGCTGAGCCTGCTGCAGCCCAGCATCAGCGCCCGTGACTCAAGCCATATTGACGTCAGTACTAATGTCGATCTCATGAATCCAAATAAAACGTCAGCTCATGAGTTCCTTTCCTTTCTTACTCAACAGAACTTTGTACAGTTAGTAAAGGACCCCACTAGAGTTCATGGCGAATCGAGTACTCTTCTTGACCTCGATCGAAATCGATCAAGACGCTCTTACAAATGATCGTCGAAGCATTCCACAGCCGGGCATCACTGACGCCAGAAAACTAGATAAGATAGTTAAGCAAATTAATCAGGCTTCACTAACTTTTTAATAGACATGCCCCGTAATTATTGTTATAATATAATTAACATAAATAAATAAATCCTCCTAAATACTAAGAAATATGTTATTGTAATATTTAATATTTTGTACGTTGAGCGGACAAACAATCCTAGAATTAATTAATATTAGTGACCGCGCATCACGCGTTCACGCGATGGCCGCTCGGATCGCCGATGTACGGCCGAACGTTTCCGAGCGCCACCGCTTCGCGGCGAGCGCCGCGCCACCCCAGTCCGAAGCTTGATTTATTCTAATAAGCACGCCGCCGCTCGTACGCTAATTTAAGTACCTACTCGTATCTCGGACACTTACGCTAATAATAACATCGGTGATTGTACTGATTGTATTCGTTAGTTCCGTATTCTGTATACTTCCTTTCGATCTTTTGTGGTGATTTACTAACATTTTTTCCTTCTATTATTTACGTTATCGTGAATTAAATCTGTGTTGTGTTATTTACGGACTTATGATTTAAACCCCGTCCACCACAACCACACATGCATCAAAAGCCTAGAGGGTAAGTGAGACCCCTCCCACACCCCCTACTGAGGTCCTGAGCATGATCCGAGTCGGCATCATCATCAACCCCGTTTTTTTTTTTTTTTTTTTTTTTTTTTTTTTTTTTTTTTTTTTTTTTTTTTTTTTTTGTTATGGCAAGATACATGGCAAGTCTTTCAAATCAATCAAAACAATAACGAGTGTAATTTAACTACTTGACGACAGATAGTGCCAGCTGTACTCATTTTCGCTTTTTCTGTAATGTTGCACGTTTCTGTAATGAATCCTCAAATTTATGTACAACTTGCGCCACCTGTCGTCGAATAGCTAAATGACATTCGTTAATAATCATTATTGATTTAAACAAGTACAGCAGGTGCCATCTGTCGTCAAGTAGCTTAATTACGCTCGTTGTTTAGCCTCGTTGTTGAAACGGTTGCGCAGAGGATCGATAGATGGCGCTGTCAGTCGATTAGATCGCGCAATCGTTTGGTTCCTCAGAAATCACTATGGTTACTATGGGAAACATCTATAACCTCCGGTTTTTTTTTTTTTTTTTTTTTTTTTTTTTTTTTTTTTTTTTTTTTTTTTTTTTTTTTTTTTTTTTTACAATGGTCCCACCTCCCTCCAACTGATAATCATTTCTTTTATTTGTTCTTATGATTAAGTACAGTTTTTCTTAAATACTAAATATAGAGGAATGACAGGAAAACAAACACTCCGGACGTAGTCCAGACATTTGGCAATCTTAATATTAATTTTATACTAACTAGAATTAAATATTTGAACGATAACAAAAGACACATACATATTTCGGCGGTAAGAGTGTTAGTTTTTATTCGCCAACTATTCTTTTTTATATTCTAAGCCTTATTTTTATGTAACATTTTTATTTTTATGTATGATTTTCACTTATATTCTTACATAATATATTGAAATCATACTATTTCTAGTCCGTCTTATTTCTATCTACAACTATTTTAACTATTTTTTTACAATATTTTAAAAGCTTAAATCTATGGTTACTGTTAATCAGATCCGGTATATTATCAGGAGCCATCTTAACATCTAGCACTTGCTCTATCTCAAATCGGTCTTTCTCGAAAATTGGGCATTTAAAAAGTATGTGAGGCACAGTTTCCTCAACTCCTGGTTCGCAAGGGCACGATGGATCATCCTTGAGCTTAAAACGATTCAAATATGCGGAAAATCCACCGTGACCCGTCATGAGCTGTGTTGTTAGGCTACACTGGTCGAGTTTACGAACAATCCTGTAAGCCGCAGTCGCATTGGGGAAGAACAACTTTGTGATAAGGGCCGTTTCACCGGATTTGTATCTCCTGTCCCATTCGTCAATCGTCTCCAAACGGATCATACGCTTGACGAATGAAACAGGGCACTGGTCATAGTCCGGCTTCTTCCTCGACTTCAAGGCGGCCTCCTTCGCGAGCTGGTCAGCTCTTTCGTTCCCCTCAAACCCAGCGTGGGCTTTTATCCAGAACAAGGAGACACTCTTGTCCTGGAGTCTACAGCGGCGGAAGATGTCTCTAGATTTTATTGCAAGAGGATGGGGGGAATCGGAAGTAATGGTCTGGAGGGCCGCCATGGAGTCGCTGAAGATTCCGAACGTGGTTTTCTTGCTTTTGAGGACCTCATCCGCCGCCCGGTAAAGAGCCAAGAGCTCTGCCTGGTAGACGGTGCAATAGGGCGACAAAGCAAGCTTGAGGGCTTTGGTTTCGGCGTCGTTATTCCACATGGATAACGCAGCACCAACCTTGCCCTCAATCCTACTGCCGTCCGTGAAAATGCGCACTTCAAATTTGTTGCTGTTTAAATATTGTTCCTCGTCTACCAGGTTTTTGAACTCCAGGCTCACCCGCTCCGCCGGATGCGGTGCCTCAATCGCTGCGGCCATCCGCTCGATATCCCTGTCTCCCAGCGCCGGGTGGAACACTCCCTTCTTGGCTTCATATAATGAGGCCACTTCACGAATTCGGAGGTCAAAAGGGAGTATTCCAGCCAGTACCAGTGCTGAGTCCAGGGAAACCGTACGGTAGGCCCTACACAGCTTTTGAGCAAAACCTCGTTGTACCACGCTCAGCTGCTTTCTTATGCCCAGTTTGTAAGCGGCCGGTGCCCACGCGCTTGCGGCATACAGGATCGTCGGCTCGACTGCAGCCGTGTAAATGAGCCTAATCACTTCGGGGTGCAATCCCCAGCTAACTCGGGCTGTTCTGGCTAGGTGCTTGTACATACCCATGGCTTTTTGACAAGCATTTGCTACGTGTGTGTTAAAAGTGAGAGCCGCGTCTATTGTGAGTCCGAGTAGCTTTATTTCCCGAGACATGTCAATATTGATCCCCCCCATGTTCAAGCGTGGCGTGTCAAATTTTAGCTTCCGCGTGATAGTCATCGCTTTTGTCTTGTGCGGGGCGAATTTGAGCTTATTCTTGAAGCCCCACGCCTGAACACGTTCGAGAGCGGCATTGGCACATCTCTCTATGCTTGAAGCCGTCTCGCCGTCAAAAACCAGCACAACGTCGTCCGCAAAAGCTTGGCAGTACACCTTCTTCTGTGCTAGTTTTTGGAGGAGTGGGTCCAGTAAAAGGTTCCAGAGAATTGGTCCGCCTATTGAGCCCTGTACACATCCTTTGCTGGTTCCGCGTTTTGTTTCTTCTCCGGCGTACCTTACAGCTACCACTCTATCTGTGAGATAGCTGCTCATCACTCGCCTCAAGTTCAAAGGGCAATTTTCCTCCGCCAATCGTACCTTAATGGCAGGCCACCATGCGCTATCAAAGGCTCCCTCTATGTCCAGTGATACCAGTGTTAGTATTTTCTTTTTATTTAGTTTTTCACGGATGTGCTGCATAAGGGTATAGAGGGAGTCTTCAGTGCCCTTTTGGGGCATAAATCCGTATTGGTGAGGACTAAATTTCGGCAACAAATAGAACTTGAGGCGAGCGACCAGCATCTTCTCGAATATTTTGCCAAGGACAGGCAAGAGCCCAATCGGCCTGTAAGACTTTGGCACTGTATAGGAATCCTTGCCCGGCTTCCTTAGGATAACCACCGTTGCCTCCTTCCAGGCCTTCGGGAAATGGCAGAGTGTCAGGCATCTATTTGTTAGCGCTAGAAAATAGTCAGGGTCGCCTTCTATTGCTTGGGCACATATATCTGCTGCTAAGCCGTCAGCTCCCGGGGCTTTTTTCGGGTTGAAAGACTTGACTGCCGTTAGGAGTTCATTAAGAGTAAATGGTGGGTCATGAGTCTCAGCATGACTCCACTCATTTATTGTCTCCGCTCGCTGTCGTGTTTGGCGGTGCTCCTCGTCGTCATCTTCGGGTCGGTCCTTGGGGTAAAACGTTTCGGCCAGAAGCTCCACTGACTCCTTGGCATTAAGCACTTTGCCTTCTTTTTCTAGTGGGACATCCTCCTCTCTTTTTGCGGTTCTTCCCATGACTCTATATATGCCCTCCCAGACACCCTCCCTGTCCTGCTTTCCACAGAAATCCCTCCAGCTGTCGATTTGTGCCTTTTTTACTGCGGTTTCATACTTTTCTTTTTCTTCCAGGTATAGCTTCACGACCATCGTTCTTCGGGCCGGTGCCGCGTTCCTGATCCTGCGTCTTCTGGTAGCGACTCTCCTCTTCATCTCAGCTAGTTCCTCGGACCACCACGGCATGGTAAGTTTATCTGTTTGCTTTTTGTTTGGTATTGTGTGTCTGCATGTATCTGTAATGGCTTCTGTATATTTGTCTATTGTTTCGTCTATTTGTGTAGTGTTGTGTATATTTTCCAATTCATGTGTGGTGAGTTTTGTGTGTTGCATAATCTGATTAAGTTTCTCACGAAACTTAACCCAGTTTGCTTTTCTTGTGTTGTAAATGCGTGTTGTTCTTTGTATTTTTAGGCCGGTTGATTTGTGTAGTGAGATTTTAAAAAGGATGCCGTTGTGGTCCGAGCTCGTGAGGCTCTCCTCTACTCGCCAGTCCTCTACCAAATTTAGCATGTCAGCCGAGCAGGCCGTGACGTCCACGTGGCTACTATACCTCTTCCCTCCCCTGATTGTATCGAAGGTCGGCGTATCTCCAGCGTTTAGAATCTGCAGGCCCATTTCTTCGACCGCTCCACTCATCTGTTCCCCTCTCAGATCTTCATTTGGGCTACTCCACCAGGTGCTCTTTGCGTTCGCATCGCCTCCCATGACCAACCTGGTCGATCCAATTGTGGTTTTTATTTTCTTTAGGTGCTCCAGGTATGGTTCTATGGGCTGATCCGGTTCAAAGTAATAAGAAACCATAGTGATCGTCCAGGCTCTGGTACGGACTCCAATCGCTACGACGTTATTTGTTGTTATTTGCGGGTACTGTATGACGTCGAGGGACTGATCGAAGACAGCTATTGCCGCTTTTACAGTTCCATCTACTACCGCGTTTTGATAGATCCTTACGCCTCGGTAACTCCTCATACATTTTGACCAACCCACATAAGGCTCCTGGAGCAGAGCTATTGCGATCTTTTGATTTTCGGCTTCTAGTAAGAGTTCGTTTGTTGCCAGTTGGCTCCGCTGCAGGTTGGCTTGCACAATATTGTAACCGCGGGTGCTCTCCGGGGCCACCTTAGCAATATGCGACCGATGCTCGGGCCAATGCGTCCCATCTTCTCTTCACTGGGCACTCGCTGCTGAAGGCATTATGTGCGTTGTTTGCAATTTTTGCGCGATTACAATTTATGCATGCCGGGGTCTCACCTGTCAGCCTCTCAGGGCATTCAGCGCTGAGATGTGGGCCCCCGCAGTGGCTACACAGGTCAGCCGGCTCCCTACAAAAACGCCGACCGTGGCCGAACCCTAGGCATCGAGTACATTGCATCAGCGGCGTCTGGTCTTCTACGTGGACCCTTTGAAGGTCTATCCTTAGTTTTCTTTCTTCTATGGCTCTTCTCCAGACAGTGGGTGAGACGCTCAGGACTATATGGCCATTATGGGGGTTTCTCGCTTTTCTTCGGTATTTGATAGTTACTCTGTCTTCCTCGGCGTCGAGACCGCGAAAGACGTCCCGGTTCTGATTTCTCAGGGCCTTCAGGATCTCCTCGTCGCTATGCACCAAAAGAACATCCCTCAAAATCAGTAGCGGGTCCTTGTTTTTCACTGTCTCGACGACGAGGTGCTCTCCTGCCGCTTCCAGTTTCTCTTTGACTTTTCTCCTTTCATTTTCAGAGTTACACCCCATGATGACCTTTCTGTCCCTTCCTTTCCTCACCTTTTCAACCGTGATCCAGCCCTCCTTTGCATCTATTGCTTTCCTCACTTTCTCCAGGACCTCTTCTCCTGTTTCCTCTTCTTTTGTCGAGGAGACAATCACGGAGTGAAGCACGGCTCGCTCCGGGTCCTTTTTCCCGGTCTGGCCGGCCGCTGCTACGCCCGCGTACGTTGTCCTCTCAATTTTATCTTTAAGACCTTCCATCGTCTCCTTTAATTCCTCCATCCTTTTTGTGCTCTCCAATAGTAATCTGGTGTTGTTTTCTATTTTGTTAATTATATGTTCATCGTCTCTGTTTTGCCTCCTTTGGTCTTCCCGTGTATCAGTTTTGAGCGTCTCTTCCTCTCTCTGTACTTTCTCTTTCACTCTGTCCGGTCCTTTCCCCTTTTCCAACTCCGCTTCCTTCACCAGTTGATAGAGGCGCTCTACTGCCTGGGTGACATCGGTTTTTATGTCCGTCCTGAGGTTTCGTGCTGTACCTAGCTGGGTTTTTGCCCTGGTTAGGCAGGCTTTTGCCTCTGATGTCCTATTTATATACTTTTCTACCTTTGGTGGGCTCTTTACTGCGTCTACTGACTTCCTCCTGTAGCTCGTCGAGGTTCCGGCAGCCTCAGTTGAGGGCCCACGTGTCGGGATTTCCTGAGAAAACGCTTTGTTTGCCATTTGTCCAGCGGGGGCGCCCAGAGACATTTTCGTGGTGTTAGAAGAGGGTTTTTGGGGATGTACTTCCGGTTTTCCGGACTCCCATTCCCCGATGCTGAGCCTCACTTTTGAGGATTGCATCGATCCTGTCTTCTCGGCTTTTGCTGTTGTTTTGGACTGGATGTCTACGTCGCTGGTACTCTTGGTTGGTGTCCTGTGTGTATACATCTCAATGGGGGGAGAGAGGGTGGTGAGTCAGTTTTTGAGTAGGGTTTATTGACCCTGTCAATCTATTTCCGTAGCAATACGGTTTGTCGACGGTTTACAATTAAATAATAGAAGAATAAGTAAGAACAAAGAAAGTAAATTTGTATAAGTTGTAAACACGATGTATAAAGAAAGATTGTAGTTAATATAATTTAGTTGTTTTTATTATTTTTTTTATTATTTTTTTATTATTTATTTTTTTTGTTTCAGGTCCAGTTGCATGTGGCGGAGACAGCTACTCGGCTCAGGTAAGTTTGAATGTGTTTGTGTATGTGTGAGTGTGTGTGTGTGTGTGTGTGTGTATATGTGCGTGTGTATACTTATAAATGGTATGTTAATGTTTGCGTGAGCGTGAGAAGAGAGCAAGTTGCTTGTTTTTGATTTCACACGAAATGAGTTTTGCTCCCGATAGAGCCGTTATTGCTGTATACAGCGTCAGTTGTCGGTAACTTATTATTATAATATTGTAAGAAAATAAAAATAAAAGATAAAAGTTCAAGTTTTTCTTTGTAGAGTCACTGACTCTACAACTCGCTTTGCGGGCTCTTATACTTACTTATGTACTAGTCAAACACACTTAATTCTATAGATTTTAGTACAAAGAGTAAAAAATATTTTGGCTCTACAGTAGAGCTCTGATTTGTTGTCCAAAATATAGCGCCACTTATTTAAAGGTCTTTGTCGAAAACCACTCTCCAATCGGAGCAGTACTTCCGGAGTTACAGAATTTCGAAAATTTTCCAAGTTTTTAGTTAGGGGTCAGGCAAGGCTGGGCAATTTACTATTTTAAGGGTTGAGGGTTGGCACTTTGAGGATAGGTCCGGAGGGGGTCCTTCGGTGCGTAGCGGGGGGGGTGTGTTTGAGAGGGGGGGGACGAAATTTTGTTATTTTTGAGCTAGGGTGCACCGTTTCTGAAATAATAGGGGTTGTTTGAAATTGTCTTATCTTTACAATCTTAAATTTTGCGTTTGGGTGGAAATCTTAATAAATTTATATTTAGTAAACTAGTGGGCCAAAAATTTCGGGGTTTTTTTGCGTTTTGGAGTGATAAGGCCAGTCCTGCCTGTCGCGCAAGAGCGGGACTCTTAGCCGGCGCGTTCCTGTTTTATTCCTCCGGGAATACCGCTGGGACGAGTTTGCCAACTTGAAACAGTTTGTTTCGGCCTTAGGAGCGGGATGTCAAAATGGGAAAAATTGGTATAACGTAGGGGAGGTACCGTAGTTACTAACAAACCGGTTTTCCAACCCCTAGAAATTCGGGAAGAACAGAATTTTTCCAACTTTTACCAAAAATCTTCCCGGGGGTGGTTTTCGGGGTGGTATTTCAGGAGTCTGCCCTTATGATAGTTGATGGATGACTGCCTGAGAGAGGGACGGTTCCCGAAGGTGTGGAAGGAGGGGAGGCTTTGCCTCCTCCGGAAGGAGGGACGACCCCCGGATTGCCCGTCCGCCTATCGCCCCATTGTGCTGCTGGATGAGGTCGGGAAGATGATGGAGAGAGTCCTGGCCTCCAGGATCCTGCAGCACCTGGAGACCGCCGGCCCGAACGTCTGTGATAGACAGTTCGGGTTCAGGGAGGGGCGGTCTACGCTCGACGCGGTGAAGTCCCTCAGGGACTTCTGCGACTACGCGTCGAGCAGAGGGGAGGGAGTAGTGGCGGTGTCGCTCGACATCGCCAATGCCTTTGGCACCCTCCCCTATGGGGTGATTAAGGAGGCACTCATCTACCACCGAGTGCCTCCTTACCTGCGGCGGGTCATAGAGCACTACCTGACTGATAGGGTAGTGCTCTATGAGCAGAGGGACGGTCGGCGGGGGTCGACGGAGATGGCCTGCGGCGTGCCCCAAGGTTCCGTGCTCGGTCCGCTCTTATGGAACCTGGGGTACGACTGGGCCATCAGGGGGGAGTTGCTCCCGCGGGCGGCCACCATCTGCTACGCAGATGATACCATGGTGGCCGCGCGCGGGACCGACATGAGGGAGGCGCTGTGCCGGGCGGAAGCGGCGGCCGAGCTGGCCATTCACCGGATTGGCCTGCTCGGCCTGAGGGTGGCCCTCCCGAAGACTGAGGCTATAGTCTTCGGGGGGCGGGGGTGGAGGCTGCCGGTGGGCGCGGCGCTCACCCTGGTGGGGGAACCGGTCCAGATCAAGCCCCACATCAAATATTTGGGGCTTGTTCTGGACCGATGGTGGAGTTTCGGGGAGCACTTTCTGCAGTTAGCTCCCCGAGTCGTGGGCGCCGCTTCGGCGTTGAGTCGGTTGTTGCCGAACGTGGGTGGGCCGGGCTCCTTGTGCCGCCGGCTGTATGCTGGCGTCACGAGGAGCATGGCTCTGTACGGGGCCCCTATCTGGGCGGACAAGCTGTCCGCCCGGAACCGGGCCCTGCTACGGAGGCCACAGCGGGTGGTGGCCCTCCGTATTGTGAGGGCCTACATGACGGTGGCCCACGCCGCGGCCTGCCTCCTCGCCTGCACCCCACCCTGGGAGTTGGATGCGGAGGTGCAGGCTGAGACCTATAAGGTTAGGTCCAGGGCCCGGGCGAGGGGTGAACGCCCGGACCCTGAGGAGGTTGAGGAGACGCGCCGGATGATGGAGCGCCGACTGCGGGACAGGTGGAAAGCGAGCCTGGAGGACGCCCCCTATGGAGTTCGAACCATAGGGGCGATCCTCCCGTCGCTTGACACCTGGTTGGGGAGGGCAGTCGGCGCCACATCGTACCGGCTTGTGCAGGTATTGACCGGACACGGATGCTTCGGTCATTACCTGCACAAAATTGGGAGGGAGCCCGGCCCGCAGTGCCATGAGTGCGGCGATCCGGACGACACGGCACAGCACACCCTCGCGGTGTGCAGTCGCTGGAGTGCGGAGCGCTGCGCGATGGCACTGGCCATCGGGCAATGGGACCTCTCCCTGCACAGCGTCGTGTCTTCGATGCTGTGCAGCGACAGGTCCTGGAGGGCTGTGGCCACCTTCTGCGAGTACGTTATCTCGCAGAAGGAGGCCTCGGAGCGGGAGCGCGAGGAGTCTCCTCACGCGCATCCGCTCCGGCGTAGACGGCAGGGGTTTAGGCGGCGGCGTTTTGCCCGCCGCCTTTACCCTTAGTGACTGCGGGTGGGGGATGGGAGTCCCCTGCCTGCCATAGGCTAGTCACTTGGCGGTCTGGGAGGGGGGCCAGGCGTGCTCGGCCCCTCTCTCCTTTGGCGCGGGAAGCCCCGGCAATGGCTGGGGCATCCGGTGGACACCGTGGGGATGCCTAGCAGGAAACACGGTGTCCATTCAAACCGGACGGTTGGGTACGCCAAGGTGTTTTTTAGTGGGTAACATTTCCCCGCTCCTTCTCCTTCAGAGAGGGGGAGGGGACTTGAGTCCCACATACCCTCCCGCCACTCCCATGGCGGGGGAAATGCGTAACGCATTTTTCACCTTGACAAAAAAAAAAAAAAAAAAAAAAAAAAAAAAAAAAAGGTTAGGTTAGGTTAGGTTAGGTTAGGTTAGGTTAGGTTAGGTTAGGTTAGGTTAGGTTGGGGTGCAGGCCGGATTCCTCCACGTTGGCCTGGGTGTTGCAGTCTCTCTTGATCTCGATCCGGAGAGAACGCAGCATCTGGACTGGTGCACCCTGGGCATCGGCTGAGACTTTCTTCCTTTTGGGAGATTCTTTCAGCCCATGGCTAATATCCGGCAAGGGGGGGGGGGGGGGGTACCGAACCAGTGGCGGTATATCCACTATCTGGGCCAGCGCGGGCCCGGGGAACTAAATTCTCCCCAAAAGTGCGCATCTGTGGAGGAAGTTGCTCCCGGGTACTCTCCTCGGAGAGTACCCAGTGGAGTGCAACTGCGTCCTCTGTTTTCAGAGGACGATTAGGAGGATGGACCTTGGAGGTCGTGACCGGCGGTTTGCTTTGGCTTCTGTCGGTCAAGTTGTGGGGTTTACCGAGCCAGTGGCGGTATATCCACTCACTGGGCCAGCGCGGGCCCGGGGAACCAAATACTCCCCAAAAGTGCGCCCCCTGTAGACGGTAGGTGCGCGGCGTCTGCAGGGAGAATGTGGTAGGTAGACCGCAAACAGCCAGGGCTAGGCTTAAAGTAGCTCGTATGGCGGAGATAAATAATTTATTACCCCAGGAGGGTACCGGTTTATCCGGAGAATCCCTCCCCGCGTCTTCGGACGCGGGCTGCCCCTCGTATTCTGGGGGGGGCAAATCTCGCCTCGTAGGTCAGCACTTTAGTGCTGACCTCCGTAAACACGACCCACGCAAATTCTTACTTGACACCGATGAAACCGAACGGATGCACGAAGAGGCAAGGCTGAAGGAGACAGAAATGATGGAAGAGATGATCTTGGAGGCAGAGTATGCCTCCGACTCATCTATTCCATCGGTTCATGTCACCGGACCCGTAAAAAGGCCACATGCCGGAGAGGACGAGGTGTTAACCGGGCCGGCAATTAAGCCGAAAGTTAACACCGCAAGGAGGGGCAAGAACCCTGTAACTAAGGGTAGTTACTCGGGTCCCAGCGCAGGAGGAACCGTACTGAGGTTCCACGAGTTCCAGCACGTTGAGGCGGAGGCGGGCGCGGTCGTTAAGTACCGCGTCAACCGTAACTCTTCACCGCCTCAGAGTCGTGGGAGGAAGGCCCTTAAAAGGGCTCAAGCAAGGAGGAGCTCGTCGGTCCCCCGAGACCGCAGCCCTCTGGAGGAAAACTGCGATGACGGAGGATATGTCTCCATCGTCCGGGATGCTGCACGGCAGGTGATGGCGGAAGCCAAAAAGTGCGGCAACTTGAAGGGGGACGTCTGGGGCCGCATGAATATTGCATGCAACGATATCTTTGCGGCTGCAGACGTCCTCGATGGAAGGGAGGGAGGCGAGAGCGAAGAGATCAGGGCCCTGCAAGCTGATAATAAACGCATGAGGGAGGAGGTCGCCCTCATGCGGAAAGAGCTCAAAGCCCTGAGGACTGCTTTTAGCGAGCGCAAGAAGCAGCCCTCGCAGGGCCCTGCCACCGAAGACGGCCTGCCACACGCTCTGGGGCAGGCCATGCTCGAGCTCAGAGAGGACCTTAAAAGGGACCTCTTCTTGTCCATCGGGGAGATGGTGAATGTCCGGATAGGGGAAGTCCGGGCCCTTCTCCCCGCTGGTCCTATTGTCCGCCCCCCTCTGGCGGCGGACCGGAGGAAGACGGAGAAGCAGGCTTCCACCAGGCCGCCTCCCCCCCCCGCCAAGTCAGCTCCCCCTGCGAGGTTGGCTCAGCCGCCTAGGTCGGTTCGTCCGGCAAAGGTGGCCCAACCAGTCGAAGCGGATCCGCTCGCTAAGCCAGCCCGTCCTGCTCGCCTGGCCAAAGTGAGAAGGCCACACGTCGCCCCCCGCCCCCCTCCAATTCGCGAGATTGCCCCGGCGGTGCAGGCAATGCAGGAGGCACTGCCTCCCACGCAGACGTCCTGGGCAGAAGCAGTGAAGAGGGGTAAGAAGAGGAAACCGAAGGTTGCCCCCCAACCTAAAACGGTCATGGGCAAGAGGACTGCTCCGGGCCCTAGGAGACTGCCCGCCCCTTCAAAGGCTGCCATAGTAGTCGCCGTGAAGGAGGGCAGCGAGGCCACCTACGCCAGTGTCATGGCTAAGGCCATAAAGTCCTTCTCACTGGCGGAGGTTGGCCTCGAGCATGTGCGGGTCCGCAAGACCCAGACTGGGGCCCGCCTCATAGAGGTCCCGGGCGAGAACGGTGCTGCGGCAGCGGACGCGCTCTGCGCGAAACTTGACGGGTTGGTTGGCGATGTGGCCAAAGTTTACCGACCCGTCAAAATGGCGGAAATCAGGGTGAGTGGTCTTGATGAGACCATCACCCTGGAGGACATCGTGGCGGCGATGGCAGCCAAGACTGGGTGCTCCCCCACCCAAGTCAAGGTCGGCGCCATTCGGTCCCGCTACGATGGAACCGGCGTGGCCAATGTGCAGTGTCCGGTGACAGTAGCCAACACGCTGACGGCTACGGGGCGACTACTGGTGGGATGGTCGTCCGCCAGGGTGACTGCACTGGAGCGGCGGCCCATGCGGTGTTTCCGATGCCAAGGCATCGGACACAGCGGGGCCCTCTGCCCCTCAGCGGTGGATCGCTCCAATATGTGCCACCGATGCAGCGGGCAGGGCCACAAGAGGGCCGCATGCCAGGCCGCACCACACTGCGCCGTGTGCCACAGCGTGAAGCGCCCGGCGAATCACGTGATGGGGGGATGGCGGTGTGCCCCGCCACACACCAGGGGCAAGATTACCAAGCCAACGCCCCCCCCCGCCAGGCAAGCCACCAATGGGGCTGGGCAAGGGACGTCACCGGGGCCACCGGCGAGTGAGCAACCGGCCCAGGAGGAACGCATGGACCACTAAATGCCAGCACACCGGCATTTAGAGGTCCTTCAGGCGAACGCCAACCACTCCGCCCGCGCACAAGATCTGCTCATGCAGGTCATGGCGGAGTGGGGCATTGGCGTTTTGGTGGTGGCCGAGCCGTACTTCGTCCCCCCCCAGCCCAACTGGGTCGGGGCGACGGATGGCTCGGTTGCCATCGTGGTGCCGGCGACGGGTGACCTCCCCCCCCTATCGGGAATGGCCAGGGGTTCGGGTTTCGCAGTGGCCAAGTGGGGAGATACTGTCCTGGTGGCAGTATACTTCTCCCCGAATAGGCCGCTGCGGGAATTCGAAGCCTTCCTGGTGGGGCTGGGGAGAGTCGTCGGAGGTGCGGCGCCGGCGCCATTGGTGGTGATGGGGGACCTCAATGCGAAGAGCGCGGCATGGGGTTCCCCCATCACGGACCCGAGAGGGGTGGCCCTCGAGGACTGGGTGGCGGCAGTGGGGCTAGAGGTGCTAAACCGGGGCGACGCCAACACGTGTGTGCGGCGAAATGGGGGGTCGATCGTGGACATCTCGTTCGCGACCCCTGCTATCGCCGCACGAATCACGGACTGGCGCGTCCTGGAAGAGGTGGAGACCCTCTCCGACCATTGCTACATCCGGATGAGGGTCAGCACCTCGCCGAGGGCACCGCCGCCCAGCCCAAGAGGGCGGAGTGGGGGAGGACGAGGACGTGGAGGGGCTTTCCCAAGGTGGACCCTGGCCCGCCTCGACCGGGGAATGGCGGAGGAGGCGGCCATGGTGGAGGCGTGGTGTGCGCCTCCGCCGGTCACCTTGGGAGTGGAGGAGCGGGCAGCCAGATTCCGCGTCGCACTTACGTCGGTGTGCGACGCGGCCATGCCCCGGGCCCGTAGGCTGCCCGCTAAGAGGCAGGTGTACTGGTGGTCGCAGGAGATTGCGGCCCTGCGAACCACCAGTGACGCCGCCCGCCGTGCCTACACCCACTGCAGGCGGAGGCGACACCTGCGGGAGGAGGAAGAGCATCTCCACAGAGAGCTGACGTCAGCGAAGGACGCGCTCTCTGTGGAGATAGCTCGCAGGAAGGACGAGGCGCGTGAGGAGTTCATGGCCACGTTGGATAGGGAGCCTTGGGGGCGGCCTTACCGAGTCGTGCGCAACAAAATGCGTTGCGCACCCCCCATGGACTCCCTTGAGCCAGAGCTCCTCACGAGGATTGTGGAGGGACTCTTCCCGCCCACGCCGGCTTTTCATCCGCCCGGCATCGTGGGCCCCACGGTTGAGGAGGTCGATCAAGTGGATCCCCCTCCCGTGACGGTCGACGAAATGGAGAGCGTTGTCGATCGTCTCCGGTCCTGCAGGAAGGCGCCAGGACCGGATGGGGTACCGGGGAGAGTCCTTCACATTGTGGCGGAGCACCTCGGGGACCGCATGCGGACCCTCTTTGATGATTGCATCAAAGAGGGGCGCTTCCCGAGGTGCTGGAAGGAGGGGCGCCTCGTCCTCCTTCGGAAGGAGGGTAGGCCGATAGATACCCCTGCCGGTCACCGCCCCATCGTCCTCCTAGATGAGACGGGCAAGATGCTTGAGCGCATCTTGTCCCGTCGCATCGTCAAACATCTGGAGGACGTGGGGCCCAACATCTCGGACCGGCAGTACGGGTTCCGTGAGGGACGGTCCACTATGGACGCGTTATCGTCCCTCCGGGACTACTGTGGGCACGCGGAGGAGAGGGGTGAGGGAGTCGTGGCGGTGTCGTTAGACATCGCCAACGCATTTGGCTCCCTGCCCTTCCCAGTCATCACTGAGGCCCTCCGCTACCACAGGGTGCCCGGGTATCTGCGGCGGATTGTAGAGCACTACCTGACCGACAGGGTAGTGCTCTACGATCGTGAGGGTCTGCGGATCGCCCACCCGATGTCGTGCGGTGTTCCCCAGGGGTCCGTGTTAGGCCCCCTGCTGTGGAACATCGGCTACGACTGGGTGATCCGCGGAGCGCTCCTTCCCCGCATGGCCACCCTCTGTTATGCTGACGATACCATGGTGGCCGTGCGGGGACGTGAGATGGAGGAGGCCCTCCGAAGGGCGTCGTTGGCGGCAGACCTGGTTGTCGGCCGCATCCGACAGCTGGGTCTGGAGGTGTCCCTCCCGAAGACAGACGCTATTGTCTTCGGGGGGAGGAGATGGCGTCCCCGTATCGGGACGACCATCCCTGTGGCGGGGGAAGCGGTCCAGGTGAAGGCCAACATTAGGTACCTTGGCCTCATCCTGGACCGGAGGTGGGATTTCGGGGAGCATTTCCGCCAACTTGCTCCCCGAGTGGTAGGCGCCGCTTCGGCCCTGGGCCGCATGCTGCCAAATGTGGGAGGGCCTCAAGCGCCATGCCGACGCCTGTTTGCAGGCGTCGTGCGTAGCATGGCGCTGTACGGAGCGCCGATCTGGGCCGACACGTTGTCGGCCAAGAACAAAGCGCTCCTAAGGAGGCCCCAAAGGGTGGTGGCCCTCCGAATAGTGAGGGCCTATACGACGGTGGCACATGCGGCCGCGTGTGTCCTGGCCTGCACCCCGCCGTGGGAGCTGGATGCTCAGGTGCAGGCCGAGACATACCGGAGGAGGGCCGGGTTCCGGGCAAGAGGAGAGCGCCCGGACTCAGAGCGGATGGAGGGGGGCCGTCGAATGACGGAGCGGCGCCTGAGGGACCGGTGGAAGAGCGACCTGGAGGACTCCCCCTATGGAGTTTACACCATAGGGGCACTCCTCCCGTCGCTCGACCGCTGGTTGGATAGGAGGTACGGTACCGCCACGTACCGTCTTGTGCAGGTGATGACCGGGCATGGTTGCTTCGGTCATTACCTGCACAAGATTAGGAGAGAGCCCAGTCCGGTTTGCCATGAGTGCGGCGAACCGGACGACACGGCCCAGCACACTCTAGAGGTGTGCTCGAAGTGGGATCCGGAGCGCCGCACTCTGGTTGCGGACACAGGGCTCTCCGATCTCTCGCTGCACAGCGTGGTGTCGGCCATGCTGAGCAGCGAGAGATCGTGGTTGGCGGTCGTCTCCTTCTGCGAGAGCATTATCTCGCAGAAGGAGGCGGCGGAGCGGGGGCGCGAGGAGGACGTCGATGCGCACCCGCTCCGGCGTAGACGTGTGGGGCGAAGGCGGAGGCAGTTTGCTGCCCGCCTGAACCCCTAGTAGGACCGTGGGGATAGGGTCCCACAGTATGGTCCTACACGTCTGGGGGAGGGTTCGGGGTGTTAACCGAACCCTCCCTCCTTTGGCGCAGATGCCCCAGCAATAGGCTGGGGCGGCTGGGGGGCACCCAGTGGTGGCATAGTCATCAGCCCACGGTGCCCCCAGTAACAGCCTTTGGAGGTTAACACCGGAGAGGTTTTAGACGGTATGCTTCCGCCTCAGCTCTCGCAGGAGACTGAGGTGGTTGAGAGTCCGTCATACCCCCCCTTTATGGCTGCCCTAGCCTGGGGGGACGATGCGTAATGCATTTCCTCTCCGAAAAAAAAAAAAAAAAAAAAAAAAAAAAAAAAAAAAAAAAAAAAAAGGTTAGGTTAGGTTAGGTTAGGTTAGGTTGGGGTGCAGGCCGGATTCCTCCACGTTGGCTTGGGTGTTGCAGTCTCTCTTGATCTCGATCCGGAGAGAACGCAGCATCTGGGCTGGTGCACCCTGGGCATCGGTTGAAACTTTCTTCCTTTTGGGAGATTCTTTCAGCCCATGGCTAATATCCGGCAAGGGGGAGGGGGTCACCGAACCAGTGGCGGTATATCCACTTTCTGGGCCAGCGCGGGCCCGGGGAACTAAATACTCCCCAAAAGTGCGCATAGGTGGTGGAAGTTGCTCCCGGGTATTCTCCTCGGAGAGCACCTAGTGGAGTGCAACTGCGTCCTCTGTTTTCAGAGGACGCTTTGGAGGTGGATGGACCGTGGAGGTCGCTGAGCGGCGGTTTGCTTAGGCTTCCGTCGGTCAAATCGTAATCCGGACCCGTAGGCGTCCGGGGCGATGGCCGCTTCGTGGGGCCGCGAGGAGACAACCTCTATAAAAAATCCAACCACGGCCTTTGGTGCAGGGCCCTAAACGCACGCAAGGAAAATGATGAGTTGTGACTATAAAAATGAACTACCCCAGGAGGGTACCCTAACGGGAGAATCCCTCCCCGTGTCTAAGGACACGGGCTGCCCCCTGTATTCTGGGGGGGGCAATAGCCACGCCGTAGGCCAGCGTAATGCTGGCCTTCGTAAACACAACCCTAGCACACGAATAATGGACACCGATGTTGAGAACGATCACCTGATGGAGATGGCGAGGCTGAAGGAGACGGAGCTGATAGGAGAGATGATTGTGGAGGCTGATTATGCCACCGACTCATCTCTCCCGTTAGTTTATGTCCGGTCAGCGAAGAGGCCTCATGAGGGGGAGGATGAAGTGTTGACTGGGCCGGCTATTAAGCCGAAAGTCAACACCGCCAGGAGGGGTAAGATCCCCGCAACCAAGGGAGGATATTCTGGCGTTAGCACAGCAACCGTGCTGAGGTTCCCCGAGACGGGGGAGTTCCGGAGGAACCGCAAGAAAAATAAAGAAGGGCGGAGCTCGTCGGTCCCGCGGGACCGCAGCCCCTTAAGCGAGGACGAATGCGACGGCGGGGGATACGTCTCCATCGTCCGGAATGCCGCACGGCAGGTGATGGCGGAAGCCAGAAAGTGCGGCAACCTTAAGGGGGATGTCTGGAGCCGCATGAATATTGCTTGCAATGATATTTTTGCGGCTGCAGACGTCCTGGATGGAAGGGAAGGAGGCGAGAGCGAGGAGATCAGGGCTTTGCGAGCTGACAACAAACGCATGAGGGAGGAGGTCGCCCTCATGCGGAAGGAGCTCAAAGCCCTGAGGACTGCTTTTAGCGAGCGCAAAAAGCAGCCCTCGCAGGGCCCTGCCACCGAGGACGGCCTGCCACACGCTCTGGGGCAGGCCATGCTGGAGCTCCGAGAGGACCTCAAGAGGGACCTCTTTTTGTCCATCGGGGAGATGGTGAATGTCCGGATAGGGGAAGTCCGGGCCCTTCTCCCCGCTGGTCCTATTGTCCGCCCCCCTCTGGCGGCGGACCGGAGGAAGACGGAGGAGCGGGCATCCACCAAGCTGCCTCCGCCCGCCAAATCAACTCCCCCTGCGAGGTCGGCTCAGCCGCCGAGGTCGGTTCGTCTGGCAAAGGTGGCTCCACCAGCCAAAGCGGACCCTCCCGCTAAGCCGGCCCGTCCTGCTCGCCTGACCAAGGCGAGAAGGCCCCACGTCACCGCCCGTCCCCCTCCAATCCGCGAGTTTGCCCCGGCGGTACCAGCGATGCAGGAGGCACTGCCTCCTCCGCAGATGTCCTGGTCGAACGCGGTGAAGAGGGGGAAGAGGAAGCAGAAGGTTGCCCCTCAACCCAAAGCGGCCAAGGGCAAAAAGCCCGCCCCGGGCCCTAGGAGGCTGCCCGCCCCCTCGACGGCTGCCATAGTGGTCGCCGTGAAGAAGGGCAGCGAGGCCACCTACGCCAGTGTCATGGCCAAAGCCATGAAGTCTTTCTCACTGGCGGAGGTTGGCCTCGAGCATGTGCGGGTCCGCAAAACGCAGACTGGGGCCCGCCTCATAGAGGTCCAGGGCGGGAACGGTGCTGCAGCAGCAGACGCGCTTTGCGCAAAACTTGACGGGTTGGTTGGCGATGTGGCCAAAGTTTACCGGCCCGTCAAAATGGCGGAAGTCCGGGTAGGTGGTCTCGATGAGACCATCGCCCCGGAGGAAATTGCGGAGGCCATGGCGGCTAAGACTGGGTGCTCCCCCACCCAGATCAAAGTAGGAGCCATCCGGGTCCGTTACGACGGATCCGGAGTGGTCGTCGCCCAGTGTCCCGCAACCGCGGCGAACAAGCTGGCGGCTGCGGGACGACTACTGGTGGGGTGGTCGTCCGCCAGCGTAGTGGCACTGGGGCAGAGACCCATGCGGTGTTTCCGATGCCAAGGCATCGGACACAGCGGGGCCCTTTGCCCCTCAACGGTGGATCGCTCCACGCTGTGCCACCGATGCAGCGGGCAGGGCCACAGGAGGGCCGACTGCCAGGCCGCACCACACTGCGCCGTGTGCCACAGCGCGAAGCGCCCGGCGGACCACGTGATGGGGGGATGGAGGTGTGCCCCGCCACACACCAGGAGTAAGGTCAGCAAGCCAGCGCCCCCCCCCGTCGGGCAAGCCACCAATGGGGCTAGGCAAGGGACGACCCCGGGGCCATCCGCCAGCAGTCGTGTGGATGAGCGACCGGCCCAGGAGGAGCGCATGGACCTCTAAATGCCAGCACACCGGCATTTAGAGGTCCTTCAGGCGAACGCCAACCACTCCGCCCGCGCCCAAGATCTGCTCATGCAGGTCATGGCGGAGTGGGGCGTTGGTGTTTTGGTGGTAGCTGAGCCGTACTTTGTCTCCCCCCAGCCCAACTGGGTCGGGGCGACGGATGGCTCTGTTGCCATCGTGGTGCCGGCGATGGGTGACCTCCCCCCCCTATCGGGAATGGCCAGGGGTTCGGGTTTCGCAGTGGCCAAGTGGGGAGATACTGTCCTGGTGGCAGTGTATTTCTCCCCGAATAGGCCGCTGCGGGAATTCGAAGCCTTCCTGGTGGGGCTGGGGAGAGTCGTCGGAGGTGCGGCGCCGGCGCCATTGGTGGTGATGGGGGACCTCAATGCGAAGAGCGCGGCATGGGGTTCCCCCATCACGGACCCGAGAGGGGTGGCCCTCGAGGACTGGGTGGCGGTAATGGGGCTAGAGGTGCTCAACAGGGGCGACGCCTACACGTGTGTGCGGCGAAATGGGGGGTCGATCGTGGACGTTTCGTTCGCGACCCCTGCTATCGCCGCACGAATCACGGACTGGCGCGTCCTGGAGGAGGTAGAGACCCTCTCCGATCACTGCTATATCCGGATGAGGGTCAGCACCTCGCCGAGGGCACCGCCACCCAGCCCAAGAGGGCGGAGTGGGGGAGGACGAGGACGTGGAGGGGCTTTCCCAAGGTGGACCCTGGCCCGCCTCGACCGGGGAATGGCGGAGGAGGCGGCCATGGTGGAGGCGTGGTGTGCGCCTCCACCGGTCACCTTGGGAGTGGAGGAGCGGGCAGCCAGATTACGCGTCGCACTCACGTCGGTGTGCGACGCGGCCATGCCCCGGGCCCGTAGGCTGCCCGCTAAGAGGCAGGTGTACTGGTGGTCGCAGGAGATTGCGGCCCTGCGAACCACCAGTGACGCCGCCCGCCGTGCCTACACCCACTGCAGGCGGAGGCGACACCTGCGGGAGGAGGAAGAGCATCTCCACAGAGAGCTGACGTCAGCGAAGGACGCGCTCTCTGTGGAGATAGCTCGCAGGAAGGACGAGGCGCGTGAGGAGTTCATGGCCACGTTGGATAGGGAGCCTTGGGGGCGGCCTTACCGAATCGTGCGCAACAAAATGCGTTGCGCACCCCCCATGGACTCCCTTGAGCCAGAACTCCTCACGAGGATTGTGGAGGGACTCTTCCCGCCCACGCCGGCATTTCATCCGCCCGGCATCGTGGGCCCCACGGTTGAGGAGGTCGATCAGGTGGATCCCCCTCCCGTGACGGTCGACGAAATGGAGAGCGTTGTCGATCGTCTCCGGTCCTGCAGGAAGGCGCCAGGACCGGATGGGGTACCAGGGAGAGTCCTTCACATTGTGGCGGAGCACCTCGGGGACCGCATGCGGACCCTCTTTGATGATTGCATCAAGGAGGGGCGCTTCCCGAGGTGCTGGAAGGAGGGGCGCCTCGTCCTCCTTCGGAAGGAGGGAAGGCCGATTGATACCCCTGCCGGTCACCGCCCCATCGTCCTCCTAGATGAGACGGGCAAGATGCTTGAGCGCATCTTGTCCCGTCGCATCGTCAAACATCTGGAGGACGTGGGGCCAAACATCTCGGACCGGCAGTACGGGTTCCGTGAGGGACGGTCCACTATGGACGCGTTATCGTCCCTCCGGAACTACTGTGGGCACGCGGAGGAGAGGGGTGAGGGAGTCGTGGCGGTGTCGTTAGACATCGCCAACGCGTTTGGCTCCCTGCCCTTCCCGGTCATCACAGAGGCCCTCCGCTACCACAGGGTGCCCGGGTATCTGCGGCGGATCGTGGAGCACTACCTGACCGACAGGGTGGTGCTCTACGATCGTGGGGGTCTGCGGATCGCCCACCCGATGTCGTGCGGTGTTCCCCAGGGGTCCGTGTTAGGCCCCCTGCTATGGAACATCGGCTACGACTGGGTGATCCGCGGAGCGCTCCTTCCCCGCATGGCCACACTTTGTTATGCCGACGATACCATGGTGGCCGTGCGGGGACGTGAGCTGGAGGAGGCCCTCCGAAGGGCGTCGTTGGCGGCAGACCTGGTTGTCGGCCGCATCCGACAGCTGGGTCTGGAGGTGTCCCTCCCAAAGACAGACGCCATTGTCTTCGGGGGGAGGAGATGGCGTCCCCGTATCGGGACGACCATCCCTGTGGCGGGGGAAGCGGTCCAGGTGAAGGCCAACATTAAGTACCTTGGCCTCATCCTGGACCGGAGATGGGATTTCGGGGAGCATTTCAACCAACTTGCTCCCCGAGTGGTAGGCGCCGCTTCGGCCCTGGGCCGCATGTTGCCAAATGTGGGAGGGCCTCAAGCGCCATGCCGACGCCTGTTTGCAGGCGTCGTGCGTAGCATGGCGCTGTACGGAGCGCCGATCTGGGCCGACACGTTGTCGGCCAAGAATAAAGCGCTCCTAAGGAGGCCCCAAAGGGTGGTGGCCCTCCGAATAGTGAGGGCCTATATGACGGTGGCACATGCGGCCGCGTGTGTCCTGGCCTGCACCCCGCCGTGGGAGCTGGATGCTCAGGTGCAGGCCGAGACATACCGGAGGAGGGCCGGGTTCCGGGCGAGAGGAGAGCGCCCGGACTCGGAGCGAATGGAAGGGGCCCGTCGAATGACGGAGCGGCGCCTGAGGGACCGGTGGAAGAGCGACCTGGAGGACTCCCCCTATGGAGTTTACACCATAGGGGCACTCCTCCCGTCGCTCGACCGCTGGTTAGATAGGAGGTACGGTACCGCCACGTACCGTCTTGTGCAGGTGATGACCGGGCATGGCTGCTTCGGTCATTACCTGCACAAGATAAGGAGAGAGCCCAGTCCGGTTTGCCATGGGTGCGGCGACCCGGACGACACGGCCCAGCACACACTTGAGGTGTGCTCGAAGTGGGATCCGGAGCGCCGCACTCTGGTTGCGAACACAGGGCTCTCCGATCTCTCGCTGCACAGCGTGGTGTCGGCCATGCTGAGCAGCGAGAGATCGTGGTTGGCGGTCGTCTCCTTCTGCGAGAGCATTATCTCGCAGAAGGAGGCGGCGGAGCGGGGGCGCGAGGAGGACGTAGACGCGCACCCGCTCCGGCGTAGACGTGTGGGGCGAAGGCGGAGGCAGTTTGCTGCCCGCCTGAACCCCTAGTAGGACCGTGGGGATAGGGTCCCACAGTTTGGTCCTACACGTCTGGGGGAGGGTTCGGGGTGTTAACCGAACCCTCCCTCCTTTGGCGCGGATGCCCCAGCAATAGGCTGGGGCGGCTGGGGGGCACCCAGTGGTGGCATAGTCATCAGCCCACGGTGCCCCCGGTAACAGCCTTTGGAGGTTAACACCGGAGAGGTTTTAGACGGTATGCTTCCGCCTCAGCTCTCGCAGGAGACTGAGGCGGTTGAGAGTCCGTCATACCCCCCCTTTATGGCTGCCCTAGCCTGGGGGGACGATGCGTAATGCATTTCCTCTCCGAAAAAAAAAAAAAAAAAAAAAAAAAAAGGTTAGGTTAGGTTAGGTTAGGTTAGGTTAGGTTAGGTTAGGTTAGGTTGGGGTGCAGGCCGGATTCCTCCACGTTGGCCTGGGTGTTGCAGTCTCTCTTGATCTCGATCCGGAGAGAACGCAGCATCTGGGCTGGTGCACCCTGGGCATTGGCTGAGACTTTCTTCCTTTTGGGAGATTCTTTCAGCCCATGGCTAATATCCGGCAAGGGGGGGGGGGGGGGTTACCGAACCAGTGGCGGTATATCTACTTACTGGGCCAACGCGGGCCCGGGGAATTAAATACTCCCCAAAAGAGCGCACGTGAGGTGGAAGTTGCCCCTGGGTACTCTTTTAGGAGAGTGTCCTGCGGACGCAACTTTGTGGGGGTTGTCCTCGAAAGAGGTTCAACGGGTGCGACGATGTGCCAGGTGCACTCGGCTTTAGCCGACGTCGGACCAACTCGTTTCCCGTCTGGAGTGTCGTGGATCACGTCTCGCGGCTCCGACGGACCGAGGACCTTGCCTTAACTGGCTGGGTCGAGAGGAGTAAACCTCACTAAAAAATCCCTCAATCCCAAGTGGCGCAGCACCGCGAGGGGATGCATGGCTGAGAGGTAGTCAGTCGTTAGTGCTTTGCCCCGTCAGAGAACCTGCCGACCCTCTGACGGGCATGCTAGGCTTGTCCAGGTGCACGGGCACCGCCTGGATCGACCGTCTGTCCCTACTACTCGTGGGAATCAAAAATGTATTCAACTAAAACCACTTCAAACGGCCCTTCTCAGGGCCAAAACACAAACGGCCCTTCTCAGGGCCAAAACACAAACGGCCCTTCTCAGGGCCAAACTGGAGAAGAGGAGAGGACGCGGGTGCAAACCCCCGTCGTCGTTTTAGAGCGCTTGGCGCTGAGGCCACGGTCGGCGAGCCCTAGGCTGCCGGAGCCGTTGGCGAAGAGCATTAGTTTAAGTTCCGGATGTGAGTCTGATGACTCGTTGGATGTCGGGGAGAGGGTCTCCCATAACTCCAAACGGGGTCACGAGGACGAAGAGGACGATCCGAGGCCTTTCTACGGGTCGAAGATTAATACGGCTCGGAGGGGGAAACCCAAGGGGGCGTATGCGGGCTTGGCTGCGGCTAGGGCGAGGCTCCAAGAGCCGGACCCCTATGAGTTTATTGATGAGGCGGAGCCCGCAGCCGCCTACCGAAGGGACTTCCCTGAGCTCCGGCCAAAGGGAGTTAAAGGAGGGAATGGAGGGAAGGGAAGTAAAGTGCGCTCGCGATCACGATCTCCGCCCTCCCCCGCGCGCCGGGTGAGCCCCACGGACTTTTCTCAGTCGACTGACCCAATCGAGGATACCCGACGGGCGGCTAAGGAAATATTGGAGGCGGCCAGAAAATCGGGCAACTTAAAGGGAGACGTGTGGGGAGTAATGAATCGGGCCTGCAATTCAATCATGCGGTCCATGGATGACGCCGAAGCCACCAAGTCGGAGAGTGAGGAGATCCGCATCCTCAAAGCCGACAACAAGAGGATGCGGGAGCAACTCGCTCACTGCTTGGTGGAGCTGAAGGCGCTCCGGACGGCGTTCGCAGAGCGCGAGACCCCAGCCCCTCCTGCTCCCCCGCCGCTGCAATTTGCTCCAGCGGATCTGGCGGAAGCTCTGTCGGAGCTAAAGCGCGACCTCTTTGTCTCCTTGGGGAGCATGATAAATGCCCGCCTCGAGGAGGTGAACAGGCGCCTGCCACCAGAGCCAATCCTACGGCCCCCGTTGGCGGCTGATAGGAGAGGGGGAAGGCCAGCAGCACCGGCCCTACCCGAAAGGAGGACGGCTTCGCCGGCCCCTCTTAAAGTGAAGACTCCTCAGCCTGAGGCCAGGGCGAGACTGGGAGACGGAAGACCACAAAAGGCCAAAGCCACCAAAAAGGTGGTTGCCGCCTCCACGGACCCAGTCCCGGCCCCGCGAGCCGCCCCGAGAACCGCTCGCTCTGCAAAGGGAGATCCAGGCCCCTCAGCCCAGACACCGCGTCCACCCATTGAAACCTGGGTGGATGTGGTTAAGAAGAAGAACAAAGGGACGGGCAAGGCAAAGGCCCAGCCCGTCCCTGCGACGAAAGCGCCCCTTGCGCCCCGTAGAATCAAGCCGGCGAAGACCTTGGTTGTTCCACGGACGGCGGCGGTGATGGTTTCCTTAAAAAAGGATGCCGCCACCACCACCACACTACAGGCCACCATGGCCAAGGCTATCAACGCCCTGAGCCTGGAGGAGGTAGGCCTGCAAGCTGTCAAGGTCAGGTCCTCTATGACCGGGGCCCGCATAATCGAGGTCCCCGGAGAGGACCAGGAGAAAGCGGCCGACAACCTTGCGGCCAAACTTAAAAACATTGTGGGTGACGTGGCCGACATCAGCCGCGTCACAAAGAAGGTCGGACTCCAAATCGCCGGCCTAGATGAGTCGGCGACAAAGGAGTCCGTGGCGCTGGCTGTCGCCACTGCGGGGGCCTGTGATTTGGCCCAAATCAAAGTCGGAGGCATTCGCCCCCTGTACGACGGCACTGGATCTGTTTTGATCCAGTGCCCAGTGCGGGTGGCTAAAGGCCTCATGGTGAAGGGCCGGATCCAGGTGGGTTGGGCGTCCGCCAGGATCAATATGATCGGACCAGCACCCATGCGGTGCTACAAATGCATGGGTGTTGGTCACACACGAGAGACGTGCCCTTCCAGCGCCGACCGGTCAAAAACCTGCCACCGTTGCAGCAGGGAGGGGCACATCGCGAAGGACTGCTGGGAGGCAAAGGCATGGTGCGCGGTGTGCGCCCATGCCAAACTCCCAGCTAACCACTCCATGGGGGGTGATCGCTGTTTGCCCCCAGCAATCAGAGGTAAGGACCTGAGGACACGACCCCCCCGTCGTCCTCAACCTCCCCCCCAGATGGAAGCCGCCGGCCGGCCCGAAGAGGACAACCACATGGACCTCTAAATGCCAGTACACCGGCATATAGAGGTCCTGCAGGTGAACGCCAACCACTCCGCCAGAGCTCAGGATCTGCTCATGCAGACCATGGCGGAGTGGGAAATTGGTGTGGCGGTTGTTGCGGAGCCATATTTCGTCCCCCCCCTACCTAACTGGGTAGGGGCGTCGGACGAAATGGTGGCTATCCTGGTGCCAGCGGTTGGGGACTTCCCCCCCTTGTCAAGGGTCGAGGGCGGCCCAGGGTTCGTGGCGGCCGAATGGGGGAATGACACCGTACTTGTGGCGGTGTATTTCTCCCCCAATAGGCCGCTACATGCTTTCGAGCAGTTCCTGGGGGTCCTGGGGGGGGTAGTCAGGAGGGCTGCCCCGAAACAGGTGATAGTTCTGGGGGACCTCAATGCCAAGAGCTCGGCATGGGGTTCCCCCATCACGGACCCGCGTGGGGTGGTCCTCAGGGATTGGGCGGTGGCTACAGGACTCGAGGTCCTAAACCAGGGCGGCGTCAACACATGCGTGCGGCGGCAGGGGGGTTCGGTCGTGGACGTGACGTTCGCGACCACTGCCATTGCCGCGCGCGTGGAAAACTGGCGCGTCCTGGAGGATGTGGAGACCCTGTCAGATCATCTTTATATCAGGATGAGGGTCTCCACAGGGGGGGTCCAGCCACCACCCATCCCCGGGGGGAGGGCAAACGGGGGCGGAAGGGGAGGAAGATTCCCAAAATGGTCCCTGTCCCGCTTGGACAGGGCCATGGCGGACGAGGCGGCGATGGTGGAGGCATGGTGTGCTGCCCCACCCGCCGCCCTCGGTGTTGAGGAACGGGCTGCCCGGTTCCGCATCGCACTCCAGGCGGTGTGCGATGCGGCCATGCCCCGGGTGAAGCGCCGATTTCCTCGTAAACAGGTGTACTGGTGGTCCGCAGAGATTGCGGCCCTGCGGTCCACCAGCAATGGTGCCCGCCACGCCTACCAACACTGTAGGCGCCGGCGGCACACCCGCGTTGAGGAGGAGAGCCTCCACCAGGCCCTCCGAGAGGCCAAGGGGGCCCTTAACGTGGCAATCGCCAAGGCCAAGGACGAGGGTCAGGTCTCGTTCTTGGCCACCCTTGATGGGAACCCATGGGGGCGGCCCTACAGGGTGGTGCGCAACAAGATGCGCACCGCCCTCCCAATGGACTCCCTTGAGCCCAACCTATTGTGGAGGATCGTCGAGGGGCTATTCCCTCCAGCCCCCTCGATCACTCCCCCATCGATGGCAGAGCCAGTGGGGGAGCCGGAGGTAGAACTCGTCATCGCACCAATTAGCGATGACGAGTTCGAGAGGGTAGTTGACCGGCTCCGGGGCTGTAAAAAAGCCCCGGGCCCCGATGGAGTCCCCGGCCGCATCCTCCCAATAGTTTTAAAACACCTCGGGAACCGCCTCAGGCAGATCATGAACGACTGCCTGAGGGAGGGAAGGTTCCCGAGAATATGGAAAGAGGGGAAGCTATGCCTCCTCAAAAAAGAGGGTCGACCCTCCGATTGCCCGTCCGCATACCGCCCCATCGTGCTGCTGGATGAGGCCGGGAAAATGTTTGAGCGTATCCTGGCCTCCAGAATCCTGCAGCACCTGGAGACCGCCGGCCCGAACGTCTCGGATCGACAGTTCGGGTTCCGGGAGGGGCGGTCTACGCTCGACGCGTTGAAGTCCCTGAGGGACTTCTGCGAAGACGCGTCGAGCAGGGGAGAGGGTGTCGTGGCGGTGTCCTTAGACATCGCCAACGCCTTCGGCACCCTCCCCTTCGAGGTGATAAGTGAGGCACTTCGATATCATGAAGTGCCTCACTACCTGCGGCGGGTCATAGAGCACTACCTTACCGAGAGGGTAGTGCTCTATGAGGGCAAGGAGGGTCGACGGGGGATGAGAGAGATGGCCTGCGGCGTACCCCAAGGTTCCGTTCTCGGTCCACTTCTCTGGAACCTGGGGTACGACTGGGCCATCCGGGGGGAGTTGCTTCCGCGCACACTCACCATCTGTTATGCGGACGACACGATGGTGGCTGCGCGCGGAAGCAGTCTGAGGGAGACCTCAAGGAGGGCGGAGGTGGCGGCTGAGCTGGCGATCGATCGCATCGAGCGGCTCGGCCTAAAGGTGGCCCTCCCGAAGACCGAGGGTATTGTCTTCGGGGGGCGAGGGTGGAGGTTGCCGGCGGGCGCAACGCTCACCCTGTGGGGGGAGGCGGTCCAAATAAAGCCCCATATTAAATATCTGGGGCTAACATTGGACCGCAAATGGGACTTCGGGGAGCATTTCACTAGACTTGCTCCCCGAATCGTGGGCGCCGCCTCGGCACTGGGCCGACTTTTGCCCAATGTGGGTGGGCCAGGCTCCTTATGCCGGCGATTATACGCCGGCGTAACAAGGAGCATGGCGCTATACGGGGCCCCAATCTGGGCGGACAAGCTGTCCGCCCGGAACAGGGCCCTGCTGCGGAGGCCACAGAGGGTCGTTGCCCTCAGGATGGTGAGGGCCTACATAACTGTGGCCCACGCGGCGGCCTGCCTCCTCGCCTGCACCCCGCCCTGGGAACTGGACGCAGAGGTGCAGGCCGAGACCTATAGGGTTAGGTCCAGGGCCCGGGCAAGGGGGCAACGCCCGGACCCTGAGGAGGTAGAGGAGACGCGCCGAATGACGGAGCGTCGACTGCGGGATCGCTGGAAAGCCGACCTGGAGGACTCCCCTTATGGTGTCTACACTATAAGGGCGATCCTCCCGTCAGTGGACCTTTGGCTGGAGAGGGCAGTCGGCGCCACGTCGTTCCGGCTTGTGCAGGTGATGACCGGACATGGGTGTTTCGGTCATTACCTGCACAAAATTGGGAGGGAGCCTACCCCGCAGTGCCATGAGTGCGGGGATCCGGACGATACGGCGCAGCACACCCTTGCGGTGTGCAGCCGTTGGAGTTCGGAGCGCAGCACCATGGCACTCGCTCTACAGCGGGAGGACCTCTCGCTCCACAGCATTATCGCGGCAATGCTCTGCAGTGAGAGGTCTTGGGAGGCTGTGGCTTCCTTTTGCGAGTCAGTTATCTCGCAGAAGGAGGCCGCGGAGCGGGAGCGCGAGGAGTCTCCTCTCGCGCATCCGCTCCGGCGCAGACGGCAGGGGTTTAGGCGGCGGCGTTTTGCTGCACGCCTTAACCCTTAGTGGCTGCAGGTGGGGGATGGGAGTCCCCTGCCTGCTGTAGGCAAGCCACTCGGCGGTCTGGGAGTGGGACCACACGTGCTCGGCCCCTCTCCCCCTTAGGCGCGGGATGCCCCGGCATTGGCTGGGGCGACCGGTGGCCGTCGTGGAGAATGCCACCCGCAGGTTTCACGGCGTCCAACAAAACCGGAAAGAGGGTACGTCAAGGTGTTTTTAGTGGGTAACACTCCCCTTCTCCTTCTCACTCAGAGAAGGGGAGGGGATGTGAGTCCCACATACCCTCCCGTCACTCCCATGGCGGGGGGGATGCGTAACGCATTTTCACCTTGTAAAAAAAAAAAAAAAAAAAAAAAAAAAAAAAAAAAAAAAAAAAAAAAAAAAAAAAAAAAAAAAAAAAAAAAAAAAAAAAAAGGTTAGGTTAGGTTAGGTTAGGTTAGGTTAGGTTAGGTTAGGTTAGGTTAGGTTAGGTTAGGTTAGGTTAGGTTAGGTTAGGTTAGGTTAGGTTAGGTTAGGTTGGGGTGCAGGCCGGATTCCTCCACGTTGGCCTGGGTGTTGCAGTCTCTCTTGATCTCGATCCGGGGAGAACGCAGCATCTGGGCTGGTGCACCCTGGGCATCGGCTGAAACTTTCTCTCTTTTGGGAGATTCTTTCAGCCCATGGCGAATATCCGGTGGGGGGGGAGTGTATAGGGAGGGGAAGGGGGGGAGTAGGGGGGGGAGTTGCTCCCGGCCACTCACTTCGGAGAGTGCGCTGTGGATGCAACCACTGGGGAGGGGTAGGTTAGGGGGCGGGCTCGGCGTGCACTTATAATGCCGTCGGGCACTCACCGTCCAACACTAGGGGAGGCACGTCGACTCCTCTAGTACACCGTACTCCAGAGTCTGTCTTCAACAATCCCCATCTAGCGGCGTTATGGGGTAGTCGACAGACACTGGAACGGAGGGCTTGCCTTAATTGGCCGACCCGCGAGAAGGAAACTCTATAAAACCCGACAGTGAAGTCGTTAAAACCTGCAAACACCAGGCGACCTTTGCAGTACCTAGCCTTACTTCCGGGATGGGCGTCACCCGGGGGCGGACTTCTTTTCGACCCTAATCGTGGGAATAAAAATGGAGAAATTTAAAAAAACAAAAACCAATCAGATGAAGGAGAGTAGTGATGAGGGAGAGAGTGACTCGATGCTTAGCGTTGAGTCACTGCCGGATACCAGTCTTCGGACTAATGAACGGCGGAGTGTTAATGATGGAGGCTCGGACCCGGAAACAAGTCTGGATGGGGTTGCGAGCCCAACGTTGCGGAAAAGGCGAGGTCGGCCGCCAACTACAGGCCATTACGTAGGCCTGGCCAAGGCGAAGTTGGCGCTTGTTGAAGCGCAAAGGGAGGAGGAGCTAATGAGAGCTGAGGCGGAAGTCACCGCGGCTTCTCGAGAGGCCCGGGCCCGTACCAGGGCTCTCACTCTATCGGAGTCGTCATCCAACGCAGACGACTTCCAGACGGCATCCTCACTGAGCCGGACGATTGATGATAATATCAATATCATCAAAAAGGTTGCTGGATCCTCTAAAAATCTCAAAGGAGGATTTGTTAAGTCGTTGAAGGATGCAGCGGACGAGATCGGCAAAGTGGCTCTCATCCTACAAAGCCGCTGCACCACTGAAGAAACGAGGGGTCTGCAGGCGGACAACGCCCGCCTGCAATCGGAAGTCGCGCAGCTCCGCAAGGAGGTGGCGGAAATGCGGGAGCGCCTTGATCGGCCACACCAACAGGCTGCTGTGGTTCTGCCTACTCCACCTGTAGAGAAACCTCTGGACACCGAAGACCTGGTGCGCACCATCCTCTGCCAGGTGGGCACGATGGTAAATGCTAGGTTTGAGGCACTCCAGGATAGACTGCTGCCGGAGAAGAGACTTCGCCCTCCATTGGCAGCGGACAGGCGGCCTAATGATCTCCCGGAGATCTCTCCTGGGCCATCAACTGCCCCGACTACACGGAAAGGTCATACGAAGTCGGCTGCTCCGTCACAAGCCGTTTCCGGCGTTCCGGAAGCTCCGAAGCCGAAAAAGGCAAAAAAGAACAAGCCGGAAAAGAAGGGGAAAAGCTCGCTTGGAACTCCTCGCGAGAGAGTAGCAGAGCCTCAACAGCTGCCAATACCGACACAGCTCTTGGACCAACCGAGTCCCGTCCAGACGAAGGAGTTACCCTGGAACGAGGTGGTAAAGAAAGGGCTGAGGAAGAAGGAGAAGAAGAAGCAGGCAAAAGAGGGACCGCGTAAGACTGCCACTGCCACCGTGACACCGGCAAGACTCAGGCCTCCCAAGTCAGCTGCCGTTGTTGTCACCCTCACACCGGAGGCCATTGATAAAGGCGTGACTTATGATACAGTCATCACAGACGCAAAGGCCAAAATCAGGCTTCCGGAGGTTGGGATAACCACAGGGGTTCGTTTTCGCGTGTGTGCCTCGGGAGCGCGGATGTTTGAGGTGATGGGCACGGACAGCGGCCCGCAAGCCGACGAGCTGGCTAAGAAATTGGAACAGATCCTCAGCCGGGATACAGCTCGCGTCTCCAGGCCAGTCAAGACGACGGAAATCAAAATTTCCGGCTTGGATGACTCGATCTCGGCTGAGGAGGTGTTAACTGCGGTTGCCGAGGCAGGGAGCTGTCCCAAAGACAACCTCAAGAGTGGCGGGGTCGTTAAAGACCCATTTGGCGTGGGACACATCTGGGTCGAATGCCCGGTGGCAACAGCAAAACGCGTTGCTGCAGCAGGTCGCCTTAAGTTATCGTGGGTGTCGGCCTCCGTGAAACTTCTGGAGCCTAGGCCTCTGCGTTGTTTCAGATGTCTGCAGAAGGGGCATATCAGGGCTAAATGCAGTGCGGAAGTTGATCGAAGCCAAGAGTGCTTTCGTTGTGGGATAGTTGGCCACAAGTCTAAGGAGTGCTCGGCCAAACCGCACTGTTCCATCTGTGCTGCTGCCAAAAAACCACCGGACCACCAACTGGGGGGCAAAGCGTGCTCCGCACCAGCCCCCAAAATCACAAGAAGGAAGACTGCTCTGCAGCCACAATCGACACGCCAGCTATCAGTAGAGATGGCTATGGAGACGGAACCAGTGACTATTACCAACAATGGCCCTACATCTACTTCAAGCCAATATTAACCACTGCGCACGAGCTCAAGACCTGCTCTTACAGAGCATGGCTGAGTGGTTGACGCAGGTAGCCGTGGTTGCGGAACCCTACTTTATCCCCAACAGGGATGATTGGGCAGGTGACGAGGACGATCTAGTTGCCTTAGTCGTGCCGAGGTCTACTGGCTTCCTGACCCTGGAGAATACGCAGAAAGGTCGTGGTTTTGTTGCGGCCGTGGTGGGAGGAATCCTCACCGTCGGTGTGTATTGTCCCCCAAGCAGAAGCCTCGCAGAGTTCGAGGGTCTCCTTGGCCAAGTTGAGACCCTCATCGGCAGAAATCACCCATGTCCTGTATTAGTAATGGGTGATTTCAACTCCAAAAGCTCAGCCTGGGGTTGTCCAACTACTGATGCACGGGGCGCAGTACTAGAGGAGTGGGCACTGACGGCGGGACTCTCTCTCTTGAACCAGGGTTCGCAACCAACCTGCGTTCGCTCGCAGGGCAGTTCCATTGTGGATCTGTCATTTGCCAGCCCTACGATGGCACGCCGAGTCTACGGGTGGGAAGTGGTGGAGAACGTAGAGACGCTGTCAGACCACCTCTACATTCGTTTTAGCGTATCTGCGTCCTCCGCTGTCCCGGTTCAATCGGGACGCATGATGTTGCATGGTGACAGTCCACGGTGGGTGGTGAAGCGTCTCGACAGGGATATCCTCATTGAGGCTTCCCTGGTCGAAACCTGGATGCCCCCAGATAGCACCCTAAGCGTTGAAGAGGAGGCTGTATTATTACGTCAGTCGATGACACGCGTCTGCGATGCGTCGATGCCACGCCAGGGACCTCAACCACCGAGAAGGCAAGTGTACTGGTGGTCTGCCGATATTGCGGAATTACGCATAGCGTGCGTAGCTGCAAGGCGCCAGTACCTAAGGCAACGACGAAGGAGACGCCGTGACGATTCCACTGAGTCAGCGTTGCGTGATGCCTACAAGACGGCAAAGCGCACGCTTCGCATCGCCATCAGCGAAGCACGAGACGGAGGGAGAGAAGAGATGCTGGAGACTCTTAATCGAGATCCATATGGTCGCCCGTATCGCATGGTTAGAGGGAAATTTCGGCCGTGGGCACCCCCTTTGACCCAGAGTCTTCAGCCTCAGCTGGTGGAAACAGTGGTAGGAGCTCTCTTCCCACGTAGGGAGGAACACACGCCTCCGTCTATGGCATTGTCTGCAAGAGACGAGGCCATAGCCATGACCGAGGATATACCATCGGTATCGTCTGGGGAATTTGGGGCGGCAATTCTTCGGTTGCGTGCCAAGAAGACGGCCCCAGGCCCAGACGGTATTCCTGGCCGTGCATGGGTGTTTGCCGCGGATGCGTACGAGGAGAGGCTCAGAGGACTCTTTGATACCTGTTTCACCCAAGGTCGTTTTCCACAGCTGTGGAAGATCGGCAAACTTGTCCTCCTGAGGAAAGAAGGTCGTCCGGTCGATTCTCCCTCGGGGTACCGCCCGATCGTGCTTTTAGACGAGGTAGCGAAGCTCTTCGAGCGTATTATAGCCAATCGCCTCGTCAAGCATCTGGGGAGAGTCGGCCCGGACCTGGACAACAAACAGTATGGCTTTAGAGTGGGCAGGTCAACTGTGCACGCAATTTTGCGTGTGAAGGAGATGGCGGAGGAAGCAGTTGCCCAGGGTGGGGTCGTCTTGGCGGTGTCTTTGGACATTGCCAATGCCTTTAATACCCTGCCCTGGAGTTGCATTAGGGAGGCACTCCGGTATCACCGGGTGCCAAACTACCTCCAACGTACTATAGCAAACTACCTATCAGGTAGGTCCGTGTTGTACAGGAGTCGAGAGGCGTTGTGTCATCATGCGGTGTCTTGCGGTGTTCCACAGGGGTCGGTCCTTGGGCCGCTTCTGTGGAACATTGGCTATGACTGGGTGCTACGGGGCGTTCTCCTCCGCGGTGTGAGCGTCACGTGCTATGCAGACGACACCCTTGTGACTGCCCGGGGAAGCACACACCGAGAGAGCGCAGTGCTCGCCACGGCTGGAGTGGCTCAAGTGGTGAGGCGGATCCGGGCGTTGGGTCTCGAGGTGGCTCTGCACAAATCCGAGGCATTGTGTTTTCACGGGCCTCGGAACAAGCCACCCTCGGGATCACACATAGTTGTAGGTGGAGTCAGGATTAACATCGAGCCCCAAATGAAATATTTGGGGCTCACGCTGGACAGCCGATGGACCTTTGAGGAACACTTCCAAAGGTTAGTGCCCAAGCTGCTGCGCGCGGCGGCTGCTCTCGGTAGTCTTCTGCCGAATGTCAACGGCCCGAAAGCGGCCTGCCGGCGCCTGTACTTGGGTATTGTGCGCTCAATGGCACTGTACGGGGCACCTGTGTGGAATGGCGCTCTGAATAGCCGGACAATTGCCCTTCTGCATCGTCCGCAGAGGGCAATGGCCATCAGAGCCGCCCGTGGATACCGCACGGTGTCCTTCGACGCAGCGTGCGTCCTAGCTGGCTCCCTGCCGTGGGAACTGGAAGCCGAAATTCTCGCGTCCGTCTATACATGGCGCGAGAATGAGATCGCATTACACCAATTCCCACCCTTAAAGGAGGAAGTCGAGACTGTGAGAGAGGAGCAGCGAACATCAGCTGTGGCGAATTGGCAACGCAACCTGTTGCAATCGCGTGCTGGTGCCAGGACCATAGAGGCAGTTCGTCCAGTCCTTACACAGTGGCTGGACAGGAAACACGGTGTGCTCACCTTCCGATTGTCGCAGGTGCTCACGGGGCATGGCTGCTTCGGCAAGTACCTGCACCGGATCGGAAGGGAGCCGACTGCGGTGTGTCACCACTGTGACGGGTGTCTCGAAGACACCGCCCAGCATACGCTGGAAGAGTGTCCTGCATGGGCTGAACAGCGCCGGGAGCTCGTGGCTGCCGTGGGCGGCAACCTCTCATTGCCGGTCGCAGTAAAGTCTATGGTAGAGACCGACCGAGCTTGGGGTGCCGCCCAAAAGTTTTGCGAGGCGGTCATGGAGGTCAAGGAAGAGGCGGAGAGAGTTAGGGAGGCAAATGCCCCTAACTCAATCCGAAGCCGCCGCACAGGGAGGAGGAGGAGAGCGTACGCGCTAACCGTCCCACCCTAACCGAGACTTGAGTGACGGGCTAGGGGAAGCCCATCACTCAGCACAAGTCTGAGAGGGCGCGCACGAACATCTCGCGCGCGAACAAAGAGGCTAAGTCGGGTGAAAAATCCCCTGAACATCACGAAGGGGCGTCAAGCCAGTCACCACCGGGACGTAGAAGATTGCTGTATAGTGTGCCCTCATCCCGGCGGACAATGACGCTGATGGCAAACAGAGGGGTTTTAGTGGGTATGCTTCCCGTCCCATTCCCGCAGGGGGATGAGATGGGGGTGAGTCCCACATAACCACCGTGCCTTCCCCTGGTACGGTGGTATGCGTAACGCATTTCCCCTCTTAAAAAAAAAAAAAAAAAAAAAAAAAAAAAAAAAAAAAAAAAAAAGGTTAGGTTAGGTTAGGTTAGGTTAGGTTAGGTTAGGTTAGGTTAGGTTAGGTTAGGTTAGGTTAGGTTAGGTTAGGTTAGGTTAGGTTAGGTTAGGTTAGGTTAGGTTAGGTTAGGTTAGGTTAGGTTAGGTTAGGTTAGGTTAGGTTAGGTTAGGTTAGGTTAGGTTAGGTTAGGTTAGGTTCCCCCCCGACTGTGCTGCCACCTTGCCGTGGTGGGGGGGCTTGCGTGTCTCAATGATCCACGAGGCTATACCGGACAGGGCTACCCATACCGGAAAGGCTCGTGGTGAGGGGCCAGACTAAGAGCGGCCATGGGGAGGTGACAGGGTTTCTGGAAGGGTTGCGGTTGCGTGCCTTAGGGCCGCTTCTGCCCCGGAAAGATTCCCTTGTCACCTGGGGGGGTTTGGTGAGGGTGACGGAGCAGCTCTTCTTTCCGAAGAAGAGCTGCTTTGTCACCTTCACACTGGGGTGGTGACAGGGGTGGCTCGGAGGCTTGGGTAGAGTTGACCTCCTCTCCCTTCGAGTTTGCCTCTGTCACTGGGGGTGGGTTGGGTGGCGAAGTTTCTTCGCCATCCTTTGGTGGGCGGCAACAGAGGAAGTTGGAAAGGGTGGTTGCGTTGAGGACCGCTTCCGCCTTGGACAGCTTCTCTCTCTGTTGCCTCTTTGACGGTTGGTGGCTGGGGTAGCTTGAAGGGTCAGTTGCGAGTGCACTTGGTGCTTGCCGCTTCTGATCCGGAAAGCTTAACCAGTCGCCTGGAGGGGGCTTTGGCGGGGGTGGTTGAAAAGGGTGGTTTCCATCCTGGACAGCTGCCTCTGTCAGTTGGCGGTTGGTGACTGGGTTTACGGGCAGGGACGGCATCGCAGGCATGCGTTGCGCGTTCCCGTGCGTCGTACTCCCATGTCACCCGCGGGTCTCTCTACGTGTCTTTCGGAATCCCGGGGGGCACTGTAGTTATTGAAGGGACAGTTGCGGTGGGGCGTGTTTGAAGGATACTTGTATCCGGAAAGCACCATCCACTGCAGGCAGACCGTTGGAGGGCTGGCGAACTCAGCCGAGGCTACGGGTGCTCGGTCGTCCGGCCCGGCTGCTCGCCTTAACTACCTTGTAGAGCCAGTGGGTTGGGGACCCACATTGCACCGGCTCTACCGGTCTGGGGTGACGATCGTGGGCTGTTCACAATCGACACCTCCTTGGCGGAGATTGGGGGGGGGCTCTTCGGAGCAAGCCGGGAGGCGCGTCAGTGGCCAAAGCTTAGGCATGTACCGCGGCGCCTCACCACCGGCAGGGTTTAAACGCCGGAGTGGTTTTAAACGGTAGTTCGTTCGTACGAGAGTCCGTTATACTTCCCATTGCACCGCCTACCCCAGGCAGGGAAGATGCGTAAATGCATTTCCACTTCGTCAAAAAAAAAAAAAAAAAAAAAAAAAAAAAAAAGGTTAGGTTAGGTTCCCCCCCGACTGTGCTGCCACCTTGCCGTGGTGGGGGGGCTTGCGTGTCTCAATGATCCGCGAGGCTATACCGGACAGGGCTACCCATACCGGAAAGGCTCGTGGTGAGGGGCCAGACTAAGAGCGGCCATGGGGAGGTGACAGGGTTTCTGGAAGGGTTGCGGTCGCGTGCCTGCCGGAAACAGGCCGCTTCTGCCCCGGAAGGATTCCCTTGTCACCTGGGGGGGTTTGGTGACGAGAGGCTTTTCCTCGGAAAAGTCTTCTCGTCACCCTTGGTGGGTGGTGGCAGAGGTCGTTAGATGGGGTGGTTGCGAGTGCACTTGGTGCTTGCCGCCTCCACCCCGGACAGCGTCCTACTGTCGCCATTTTTGACGGTTGGTGGCTGGGGTAGCTTGAAGGGTCAGTTGCGAGTGCACTTGGTGCTTGCCGCTTCTGGTCCGGAAAGCTTAACCAGTCGCCTGGAGGGGGCTTTGGCGGGGGTGGTTGAAAAGGGTGGTTTCCATCCTGGACAGTCAGTTGGTGGTTGGTGACTGGGTTTATGGGCAGGGACGGCATCGCAGAGATGCGTTGCGCGTTCCCTTGCGTCGTACTCCCATGTCACCCGCGGGTCCCTCTACGTGTCTTTCGGAATCCCGGGGGGCACTGTAGTTATCGAGGGGACAGCTGCGGTGGGGCGTGTTTGAAGGATACTTGGTATCCGGAAAGCACCATCCACCGCAGGCAGATCGTTGGAGGGAAGGCGAACTCAGTGGACTTCGGTTCGCTGCTCGCCCGAACTCCTTGTAGAGCCAGTGGGTTGGGGACCCACCTTGCACGGCTTTACCGGTCTGGGGTGTTGATCGTGGGCTGTTCACAGTCGGCACCTCCTTTGGCGAGGATTGGGGGGGCCCTTTTTGGGCAAGCCGGGAGGCGCGTCAGTGGCCAAAGCTTAGGCATGTACCGCGGCGCCTCACCACCGGCCAGGGTTTAAACGCCGGAGTGGTTTTAAACGGTAGTTCGTTCGTACGAGAGTCCGTTATACTTCCCATTGCACCGCCTACCCCAGGCAGGGAAGATGCGTAAATGCATTTCCACTCCGTCAAAAAAAAAAAAAAAAAAAAAAAAAAAAAAAAAGGTTAGGTTAGGTTTTTTTTTTTTTTTTTTTTTTTTTTTTTTTTTTTTTTTTTTTTTTTTTTTTTTTTTTTTTTTTTTTTTTTTTTTTTTTTTTTTTTTTTTTTTTTTTTTTTTTTTTTTTTTTTTTTTTTTTTTTGTAAAACTTCTACCTCCAACATTATCGGAGTCTATGCTTGTTCTATTATCATGTTTTATACCATTTCTCGCAGTTTTGTTTGTCATACTTTTGTTCTTCTCTCTTCATCTCGTTTACTTTCTGGGTGTTTTTCAGGCTAATCTCAAGTTAATAACTAAGTAAATAACTTTACAATTTTGTTCTTATACTTCTATGTACTACGATGTATTTTTATTTCTAATGTGTACTAATCATGTTTTATTTCTATTTATTACTTTTTTAACTATGGAGGTGCAATATTCAAGGAAGGTTTTTAGGTGTGTACTATTCATTATTATTTGTATATTTTCTAGTGTGATTTCTAAGTCAATTTTCTGCTTTAAGTTGTACCTATCTTGATCATGGACCGGGCATTCGAACAATACGTGTGGCACCGTCTCCAGAGCTTCGGGATCACAGATGCACGATGGGCTCTCCTTGCACTTGAAGCGATTCAAGTACTCCGAGAACCCGCCGTGCCCCGTCATTAATTGCGTTCTGAGGTTTGTTGGTTCAAACTTTCTTAGAATACTATACGCCGCCACAACGTCCGGGAAGAATAGTTTGGTGATCGAAGCCGTTTCGCTACTCTTGTATCTCCGATTCCACTCGTCAAGCGTCTCCACACGGATGTTTCGCTTGACGTATGAAATCGGGCACCTATCGTAGTCCGGCGAGCGTTTGGAGCCCGTGGCGGCTGCCTTAGCCAGCTCATCTGCACGCTCGTTGCCTTCCAACCCTGCATGTGCTTTGATCCAGTGCAAATTTATTATTTTGCCTTGGAGAGACGCGGTCTTAATATTTTGTCTGGTTTCAACTGCTAAGGTGTGGAGGCAACTGCTGTTCTGGATAGTTTGGAGGGCCGCCATTGAGTCACTATAGATCCCAAACGTTTTGGCAGGATGATTCTTTGCTTCCCTTGTTGCTTTACATAAAGCCAGGAGTTCCGCCTGATAAACCGTGCAGAATTTAGGGAGAGCCAGTTTGTGAGCTTTGGTCTCGGCATCATTTTTCCATACAGAAAGTGATGCTCCGACTTTGCCCCCAATCTTGCTTCCGTCTGTAAACATTTGGACCTCATAGTCGCTATGAGCGTTTACATCCTCACGGTTTACCAGGCGTACCACCTTAAGCTCGTCATTTTCTGCGGGGTGGGGCATTTCTGCTGCTGGTGTCATGCATTCAACCTCCCATGCACCTAGTGCCGGCAGATCTGCTCCCTTCTTGGCTTCGTATAGCGAAGCCGCCTCTCGGACTCGGAGGTCAAGAGGGAGCATTCCTGACAGCACCAGGGCTGAATTGAGGGAGACTGTGCGGTAGGCTTTGCATAGCTTTTGGGCAATTCCACGTTGTACGGTTCCCAGCTGTTTTATAACACCCAGTTTACAGGCAGCAGGTGCCCACACGCTGGCGGCGTACAAGACAATAGGCTCCACGGTAGCCACATATATCACCCGAAGCACTTCCGGGTGGAGTCCCCAGCTGGTTTTCGCTGCCCTTGACAGTTGTTTGTGGATGCCTATTGCTTTTCGGCATACGTTTGAGACGTGGGCGTTAAATGTCATCTTGTCGTCGAAAGTGACCCCCAGCAATTTCAATTCTGTGACTGCAGTTACGCTTGCCCCACCCATGGTCAGTCTTGGGGTGTCATATTTAAGCTTCCGCGTTATTGTCATAGCATTCGTTTTATGTGGAGCAAACTTAAGCTTATTTCTGACACCCCACTCCTGAACATGTTTGAGGGCAGCGTTTGCTCTGGTTTCGATTTCCACTGCGGTGTCACCGTCGACGACAAGCACAACATCGTCTGCAAACGCCTGGCAGTAGTCACCCCTACGATCCAGGCTTTTCAAGAGGGGATCGAGCAGCAAGTTCCACAGGATTGGGCCCGCAATCGATCCTTGTACGCAGCCTTTCTCCGTGCCAGTGCTGTATTCTTCACCTGCGTATCTCACCGTCACTCTCCTCTCCCTCAGATAGCTGTCCATAACTCGTCTTAACCTTATGGGGCAGTTTTCTTCCGCCAACCGGGTCCTGATAGCAGGCCACCAAGCGCTATCGAAGGCTCCCTCTATGTCTAGTGATATTAACGTAACGATTTTCTTCCTGTCCAGTTTATCTTTTATACGTTTCGTTAATATATAGAGGGCGTCCTCGGTACTGCGCTGTGGCATGAACCCGAATTGGCGTGGGCTCGTCCTGGGTATGAGGTAAAATTTCAGGCGGGCCACCAACATCTTTTCATAAATTTTCCCCAGAATCGGCAATAGTCCAATAGGTCTATAGGACTTCGGCGTGGTATAGTCAGTTTTTCCCGGTTTTCGCAGGACTACCACCGTTGCCTCCTTCCAGGCTTTGGGAAAGTATCCTTGACTGAGGCATTTGTTCAGCAGTGATAGAAAAGCTTCGGGGTTGCTCTCTATAGCTTGGTGACAGATATCGGCAGTGAAGCCTTCCGCTCCAGGAGCCTTCTTTGGGTTAAAGGAGTTGTAAGACCTTTTAAGCTCCAGCATTGTGAATGGTGGTTCCCAAGAATCATTTTGTTCACCTTCATTCACTCTGCTGGCGCTCTGTCTTACATGACGGTGGTACTCGCTGTCAAGGGTGGAAGAGTCGCACGGGTAGAAAGTCTGCGCCAAAAGACGCACCGAGTTTTCTGCGTCAAGTGTTACGCCATCCTTCTCAAGTGGCGAGTCTTCTTCTCTTCTAGATGTTCTACCTATAACCCTGTATATTCCCTCCCATACACTTTCCTTATCCTGTTTACGACAGAATTCCTTCCAACTATCCACTTGAGCTTTGGCAGCTTCTAACTCATACTCTTCTTTATGTTTCAGGTACTCCTCGACGACCCTCGGCCTTCTTACAGGGGCTGCACATCGGATTCTACGTTTCCAGGTAGCGACGGCTTTCTTCATGCTGTCAAGTTTTTCGGACCACCACGGTAAGGTAAGTTTTTCTTTTATTTTCTTTTTGGGTATTGCCAATTTACAGGATTCTTCTATTGCTTTGTTTAAACTATTAATTACTATTTCAATTTTTTCTGTGCTGTTTATATGTTCTATCTCTGTGGTTTGTATTTTCTGTTTTAGCATAATTTGTTTGAGTTTTTCACAAAACTCGGGCCAATTTGCTTTTTTAGTATTATATATTCTCGTTGTTCTTTGTACATTAATTCCTTTTATTTTTTCAAGTTTAATTTTGAAGAGAATGGCGTTGTGGTCCGAGCTCGTTACTCCTTGATCCACTTTCCAGTCGTCCACCATGTCTAGCAGGTTTGTCGAACAAGCTGTTATATCGACAAAGCTAGTGTAATGTTTGCCACCCCTGACGGTGTCGAAGGTCGGAGTTTCCCCTCTGTTTAGTATGTGTAGGCCTAGTTCGTCGAATGTTGCAGACAGATTTTCCCCTCTGTGGTCAATGGTTGGGCTTCCCCACCAGGTGCTTTTTGCGTTTGTGTCGCCACCAACTATCCATCTGCCTGGGCCTATTTCTTCCATTATTTTTTCCAGATGTTCTAGATAAGGCTCCAAGGGCAGATCTGGCTCGAAGTAGAGGGAGACCAGAGTGACTCTTCCTGTCCTAGTTTCGATCCCCACCACCGTGATGTTTTTAGTGGTGAGTTTCGGGTACTGTGTAACTTTGATGTCTTCGTCAAAGACTGCTATCGCGGCCTTAACAGTACCATCTTCGTCTCTAGTGTCCTGAAAGATTCGCACGCCCCTGTAGCTTTTTGTCACCTTTGCCCCTCCCACATAAGGTTCCTGTAGTAGTGCGACTGATATTCCTCGCTTTTTTGCCTCAGTGTAGAGCTCTTCCGTGGCAAGTTTCTTTCGCTGCAGATTGGCTTGGATGATCTGGTAGGAGATTAAATTGCCGTGGGCGCCTTTAGCAGTATGCCACACTGGATCTTGCTATCGCATCCCATCTTCTCCTTGTTGGGCAGTCGAGACTGAATGCGTTGTGTTCGGCGTCCTCTACGTTTGCTCTCACACAGTTAAGGCATTTAGGCGGTACCTTGGATAACCATTCAGCGCATTCAGACCGTAGATGCGGGCCGCCGCAGTGGCCACATACGTCCGCGGACCCAGCACAGTGTCGCTTTCCGTGGCCAAAGCCCAGGCAGCGCGTGCACTGCACCAGCGGAGACTGGTCCTCCACTCTAATGCGCTGCAGATCCACATGCACCGTTGGTTAGGTTAGGTTAGGTTAGGTTAGGTTAGGTTAGGTTAGGTTAGGTTAGGTTAGGTTAGGTTAGGTTAGGTTAGGTTAGGTTAGGTTAGGTTAGGTTAGGTTAGGTTAGGTTAGGTTAGGTTATATTTCTATTTTGCGGTTGGTAATTTTTTGTTAATTTTTGCTCGGTTTTGCACTTTTTTGTTTTTTCTTAGTTTAGTTACTCTTGCTTCTTTTTTAGCCCTTTTCAGGGCTAGAAGATAGCGGAGTTTTTGTTCTTTGTTTTGTGTAGGGTCCAGTAATTTTCGGAACTAAGGTTCCAAAATTATTGGCCTTGCAAAAGTGTATATTTTTACTTATTTTTTAGGTTAATTTTGCACTTTTCCGCTGCAATTTTTTCGGAGTTGCCTTTATCCCACCTTGCCCAGTTTTTGGGCGGGGGTACCGGCAACGGTCCCGAATATTGTAGTGTAGTTTTTGGTTTAGGTTAATTAGCTTAAGTATTTAATTTTAGTTTTTCAAAACTTCAAGTTTTTACTTGAAGTTCTTGTTAAAAATTGTTTGTACTTATTTGTGTTTGGTGTGGTTTTTCTGTTAGTTTTTAGAGTTTTGTAATTATTAAACCATTTAATTAGTGTAGGTTATTTAGTTGTTTAAATTTCTTGTATTCAGTGTTTTACCTTTTGACCACTTGGTCAAAAGTTATCGCACCTTTTATAATTTTTGGTAGGCTAAGTTTTTCTCAGTTTTTCGGTTTACAAACTTATCGTTTTTCGATAAGTTTGCAATCTCGATAACTTTGAACCTTTTAACCTTTTCCTATTTTTTCCTCTTTTGTTATATTGGTCTTTGCGAGCTGCATCTTTTTGTTTTTGTTCGGTGGTCGTTCGACCTTGGGAAGTGGGTCAAATCGGGGGTGCAAGTTTCAGAAAAATAGTGAAAGTTTGCTATTTTTTCTGATTCAGGCGCTCAACCCACTTTCCCATACATTTATTCAAATCCGACTCGCTCTTGACCGAAAAGTTAGGTTAGGCCCTAACTTTGGTCCTGGCCGTCGGATTTGGGCTAAATTTTGGGTTTAGGTAGACGAGGTCACTATGACCTCGCCTACCAAATTTTGGGGAGATCCACCGGGGGGGGGAGGAACTCTTTCGAGTTCCGACTCTGAGCCGGAGGAGTTCATCGATGTCGATGGCGATGTGGGAAATTCCACTCCTTCGACGTCCAAGAGGGCGTATGTGGAAGAGGAGGGGGACCCCAAGCCCCCCCTGAAAGTGAGCTCGGCAATACGGGGGAAGCCCAGGGGCGCGTACACTGGGCTAGCCACAGCCCGGCTAAGAGCGAAGATGTATCAGCTCACCCCCGAATTTTCGGAGGGGGCTGATACCGACTCGGATCCCGCGGATCCTGGGGCCGAGTATCGGAAGGAGTTTCCCGAGCTCCGCCCCAAGGGGGGGATAAAGGGGAAAACGGTTGCTGCCGTGCGATCCCGCTCGACATCGCGCTCCCCTGAGCCCGCAGAGGGCTTATCGTGCCTGATGGAGTCGGACCCTATCGATGCCACCCGCCTGGCAGCAAGGGACATTCTCGAGGCGGCCCGTTTATCGGGGAATTTGAAGGGGGAGATCTGGGGGCGTATGAACAAGGCCTGCAGAACGATCTTGGGGTCAATGGACGCGGTGGAGGCGGCCAATGTTGAGTGCGAGGAGATCCGCAAATTAAAGGCGGACAACAAGCGGATGCGGGAGCAACTCGCGCTCAATTGTTCGGAACTGAAGGCGCTCCGCATCGCCTTTAGCGAGAGGGAGGTTCCGGCCGCACCGGTTGCTTCTTCACTCCAATTTGGAACGGTCGAACTGACCGAGGCCATACAGGAGATGAAGCGGGACCTGTTTTTGAGCCTCGGTCGGATGGTGAACGACCGTTTTGAAGAAGTAAACCGGCGCCTCCCGGCGGAGCCAATTCTCCGCCCCCCGTTGGCGCACGAGAGGCGTGCCGCCAAGCGTGTCCCCCCCCCTCGTCCCCCCCCTCCTCAGAGAGATGCCGTTGCGCCCGCTGCTCCCTCCCGGACCCCAGTGGAGGTACTCGAGCCGGTCGCCAGGGCTCGACTGGGTGACGGTAGGCCGAAGCCGAAGCCCAAGGCGGCCAAGAGGGTTGCGGCCCCGCCCCCTCCCACCCCCCTTTCACCGGTACTTAGCCCCCCCTCCAGGAGACCTAGCAGATTGGTGGTTGCTGACCCAGCCCCAAGAGCTGCTCGGCCCTCGCAAGGGCAACCCGGCCCCTCAGGCCGTATGCCACCCCCGCCCGCGCAGATGGCGTGGTCGGAGGTGGTGAGGAAGAAGACGAAGGGCAAGGCCAAGGCCTCCCCTCCTCCACCCCCGAAGACTGGCAAGGCGGCGCCCAGACCCGTCAGGCTGTCCGTCCCGAAGACGGCGGCGGTGGTGGTCTCCCTAAAGGAGGGGGCCACCACCACCATGCAGGCCACCATGGCTAAGGCCATCAACGGCCTTAGCCTAAGTGATGTTGGCCTGCACCACGTCAAGGTGAGGACCTCGATGACGGGATCCCGGGTCATCGAGGTCCCCGGGGTGGACGGGCAGAAAGTGGCGGACTCCCTTGCAGCAAAGCTGCAGGGGATAGTCGGGGACGTCGCGAATGTGCGCCGCCCGGTAAAAATGGCGGACGTCCAGTTGGCCGGCTTGGATGAGTCGGCCACCAAGGAGTCCGTGGCGCAAGCCGTCGCCGCAGCGGGGACGTGCCTGCCGGAGCAGGTAAGGGTGGGGGCTGTCCGTACCCTGTACGATGGCACTGGATCGGTACTGATCCAGTGTCCCGTGCAGGCGGCTGTTGCCCTCACCAAAATGGGGAGGATCCTGGTGGGCTGGGCGTCCGCCAGGGTCACGCCGGTGGGGCCGGCACCAATGCGGTGTTTCAAATGCTTCGGTGTCGGCCACTCGAGGGAGCTGTGCCCCTCAAAGACTGACCGGAGCAATCTGTGCTTCCGGTGCAGTCAGGAGGGACACAAGATGGCGGAATGCTGGGAGAAGGCTTGGTGCGCGGTATGCCACCAGGCCAAGCTCCCGGCCAACCACCGGCTAGGGGGAAGTAATTGTTTCCCCCCCGCCACGAGAGGACGGGACACGAGGCCACAGCGCCCCCGCCCAACCCCAGCAGTCCCCGCAGCGACTTCAGTCGACCGGGCCCAGGAGGAGACGATCTGCATGGACCTCTAGATGCCAGCACACCATCTAGAGGTCCTGCAGGTTAACGTCAACCACTCCGCCAGAGCGCAAGACCTGCTCATGCAGGTCATGGCGGAGTGGGCGATTGACGTGGTCGCGGTGACGGAGCCCTACTTCGTCCCTCCCCTACCCAACTGGGTGGGGTCGAGGGACGAGAGGGCTGCCGTGGTGGTGCCGGCGATCGGCAACGGCCCCCCCCTCGTAAAACTCGAGGTCGGCCCGGGGTATGCGGCGGCCGGATGGGGGAACGACACCGCATTTATTGCGGTGTATTTCTCCCCCAATAGGCCGCTGGTCGCCTTTGAGGCCTTCCTCGAGGCCCTCGGGGGGGTGGCCAGGAGGGTGGCCCCGCGCCAAATAATCATCCTGGGGGACCTCAACGCCAAAGGCGCGGCGTGGGGTTCCCCCGTAACGGATGTGCGCGGGGGTGTGCTGAGGGATTGGTTGGTGGTGGAGGGCCTGGTCGTCCTGAACCAGGGCAGCGCCAATACGTGCGTGCGGCGGCAGGGGGGTTCAATCGTGGACGTCACGTTCGCGACCCCTGCCATTGCCGCACGCGTCACTAATTGGCGCGTCCTGGAGGACGTGGAGACCCTATCAGACCATCTGAATATCAGATTCAGGGTCTCCACAAGGGCAGGCCAGCCACCACCAGTCCCAGGGGGGGGGCGTACGGGGGGGAGATGGGGGGAGTTCCCCAAGTGGTCCCTGTCCCTTCTGGACAGGGCCAAGGCGGACGAGGCGGCGCTTGTGGAGGCGTGGTGTGACGCCCCACCCGCCGCCTTGGGGGTAGAGGAGAGGGCGCGCCGGTTCCGCACATCAATTCAGTCGGTGTGCGGAGCGGCCATGCCCCGGGCGAGGCGCCTCTTCGCCCGCCGGTATGTGTATTGGTGGTCCGCCGAAATCGCGGCCCTGCGGACCACCAGCAACGGTGCCCGCAACGCCTACCAGCGTTGCAGGCGCCGGGGGCACACCCGGGAGGAAGAGGAGGGGCTCCACAGGGCCCTCCAAGAAGCCAAGAGGGCCCTGGTCCTGTCCATCGCGGTGGCCAAGGAGGAGGGGTGGTCCTCCTTCCTCGCCACGCTGGACAGGAATCCGTGGGGGCGGCCGTACAGGGTGGTGCGCAACAAAATGCGCACCGCCCCCCCCATGGACTCACTGGAGCCCCCTCTCCTCAGGAGGGTCATCGAGGGGCTGTTCCCGGCAGCCCCTTCGATAGTTCCCCCGGTGATGACCGAGCCACCGGGGGAGCTGGAGGACCCACCCGAACTCGTCATCGCACCGGTAAGCGATGACGAGTTCGAGAGGGCGATGGACCGGCTCCGGGGCTGCAATAAAGCCCCGGGGCCCGACGGAGTACCAGGCCGGGTACTCCACATCGCCCTACAACACCTCGGGGACCGACTCAGGCAGTTGTTGAGTGACTGCCTGAGGGAGGGACGGTTCCCGAGAGTGTGGAAGGAGGGGAGGCTTTGCCTCCTCCGGAAGGAGGGTCGACCCCCGGACTGTCCGTCCGCATATCGCCCCATCGTGCTGCTGGATGAGGCCGGGAAGATTCTCGAGAGAATCCTGGCCTCCCGGATCCAGCAGCACCTACAGACCGCCGGCCCGAACGTCTCGGATAGACAGTTCGGGTTCAGGGAGGGGCGGTCTACGCTCGACGCGTTGAAGTCCCTTAGGGACTTCTGTGACCACGCGTCGAGCAGAGGGGAGGGTGTAGTGGCGGTGTCGCTCGACATCGCCAATGCCTTTGGCACCCTCCCCTATGGGGTGATAAGGGAGGCACTCATTTACCACCGAGTGCCTCCCTACCTGCGGCGGCTCCTAGAGCACTACCTCACCGAGAGGGTAGTGCTCTACGAGCAGAAGGACGGTCGACGGGGGTCGACGGAGATGGCCTGTGGCGTACCCCAAGGTTCCGTGCTCGGTCCACTCTTATGGAACCTGGGGTGCGATTGGGCCATCAGGGGGGAGTTGCTCCCGCGGACGGCCACCATCTGCTATGCGGATGACACAATGGTGGCCGTGCGCGGGACCGACGTGAGGGAGGTGCTTTGCCGGGCGGAAGCGGCGGCCGAGCTGGCCATTTACCGGATTGGTCAGCTCGGCCTGAGGGTGGCCCTCGCGAAGACTGAGGCGATAGTCTTCGGGGGGCGGGGGTGGAGGCTGCCTGCGGGCGCGGCGCTCACACTGGGGGGGGAACCGGTCCGGATCAAGCCCCACATCAAATATTTGGGGCTTGTTCTGGACCGATGGTGGAGTTTCGGGGAGCATTTCTCGCAGATGGCTCCCCGAATTGTGGGCGCCGCGTCGGCACTAAGTCGGCTTCTGCCGAACGTGGGTGGGCCGGGCTCCTTGTGCCGCCGGTTATATGCCGGCGTCACAAGGAGCATGGCTCTGTACGGGGCCCCAATCTGGGCGGACAAGCTGTCCGCCCGGAATCGGGCCCTGCTACGGAGGCCACAGCGGGTGGTGGCCCTCAGAATGGTGAGGGCCTACGTGACGGTGGCCCACGCCGCGGCCTGCCTCCTCGCCTGCACCCCGCCCTGGGAGTTGGATGCGGAGGTGCAGGCTGAGACCTACATAGTTAGGTCCAGGGCCCGGGCGAGGGGTGAACGCCCGGACCCTGAGGAGGTGGAGGAGACGCGCCGGATGATGGAGCGCCGACTGCGGGACAGGTGGAAAGCCGACCTGGAGGATTCCCCTTATGGTGTTTATACCATAGGGGCGATCCTCCCGTCGCTGGACACCTGGTTGGGGAGAGCAGTCGGTGCTACATCGTACCGGCTTGTGCAGGTATTGACCGGACACGGATGCTTCGGTCATTACCTGCACAAGATTGGGAGGGAGCCCGGCCCGCAGTGCCATGAGTGCGGCGATCCGGACGACACGGCTCAGCACACCCTTGCGGTGTGCAGCCGCTGGAGTGCGGAGCGCTGCACTATGGCGCTGGCGATCGGGCAGTGGGACCTCTCCCTGCACAGCGTTGTGTCTGCAATGCTGTGCAGCGACAGGTCCTGGAGGGCTGTGGCCTCCTTTTGCGAAAGTGTCATCTCGCAGAAGGAGGCCTCGGAGCGTGAGCGCGAGGAGTCTCCTCTCGCGCATCCGCTCCGGCGCAGACGGCAGGGGTTTAGGCGGCGGCGTTTTGCCGGCCGCCTCTACCCTTAGTGGCTGCGGGTGGGGGATGGGAGTCCCCTGCCCGCCGTAGGCTAGTCACTGGGCGGTCTGGGAGGGGGGCCACGCGTGCTCGGCCCCTCTCTCCTTTGGCGCGGGTAGCCCCGGCAATGGCTGGGGCAGCCGGGGGGCTCCCTGAACTAAGCTTCGGCAGGCATCAGGGTGCCTCACCAGCCGGCAGGAGGGTACGCCAGGGTGGTTTTTAGTGGGTTGCGCTCCCTTGCCCCCTCTCATTCTGAGGGGGGGTGACGGGGTGAGTCCCACATATCCCCTCACCACTCCCATGGTGAGGGGAATGCATAAAGCATTTTCCACCCTGTCAAAAAAAAAAAAAAAAAAAAAAAAAAAAAAAGGTTAGGTTAGGTTAGGTTAGGTTAGGTTAGGTTAGGTTAGGTTAGGTTAGGTTAGGTTAGGTTGAGGTAGTAACTTTGGTGTGACTGGGTGGATTTTTGTAATATTTGGTATCCAAATCTTATAATTTTTCCTTATCCTTTTGCGTTTTCCCTTTTCTCTTTATCTTGTTTACTTTTCTTATTTTTCTTCTTTTTGCATTTGCGGTTGGTTATTTTTTGTTAATTTTTTCTTCATTTTTCACGGTTTTTCACTTTTTTGTTTATTTTTTGGTTTCTTCGCCTCTTATCTTTTTTAGCCCTTTTCAGGGCTAGAAGATAGAGGATTTCTTGGTCTGTCAGTGGATTTAGGTTCGATTTTTTCGGAACGAAAGCTCCGAAAATATTGGCCTTGCCATTTTGTAAATATTAACTTTAAAATTTCTTTAGTTTTAGGGTTTGTTTACATTTTTACTTTCTAATTTGATCGGTGTTGCCCTTATCCCACCTTGCCCAGTTTTTGGGCGGGGGTACCGGCAACGGTCCCGTTAATTATAGAGTAATTTTGGTTTTGTTATTGTTAGATTAGTTATTTTATTTTAATTTTTGGAAACTTTGAGTATTTGCTCAAAGTTTTCAGAAAACTTTTCCAACTTTTTTGTGTTTGGGGTGATTTTTTGATAGTTTTAAGTGTTTTGTAAAATATTTAATTCATAGGATAGGATAGTTTATTTAGTTTTTTAAATTTTTGTACTTGACTTTTTAACTCTTTGACCACTTGGTCAAAAGTTATTAAAGTTTATATAGTTCTAGGTAGTTTTAGGTAGATAGTAGTAATAGTTTTACAAACTTAAGCTTTTTTGTTAAGTTTAAGAATTGTATAACTTTTTACCTTTTTACCTTTTTAGTGTTTTTTCTTTTTTGTTTTTTAAGTTCTATTGGGTTGTATTTTTTAGTATTTTTTGTGTATTTTTACTGCCTCATTTAGTGGGTCAAAGTGCGTCCCAAAATTTTTAGCAGATTGCTATTTTTATAATTCAGGCGCAAAACCCACATTAGTATAGGAAAGTCCAAATCCGACTCGCACTTCACGATTTCAAGGTTAGGTTAGCTCCTAACTTTGGTCGTAGCGGTCGGATTTGGACCCCTTTTGGGGGTCAGGTAGACGAGGTCGCGATGACCTCGCCTACCAAACCGTGGGAGGATCCGCCATTGGAGAGCGGAGCTAGCTCTTGCTCCGACTCCGAAATGGAGGAGGATAATAGAGATGTCGTCGAGGTTGTCCCGTCGACATCTAAACGGGCGTACGAGGACGAGGAGGAGGATGCCCATAGGCAGCCTCCTCAGAAGTGCAACACAGCACTTAGGGGTAAACCCAAAGGCGCTTACGTTGGGCTGGCCGCGGCCAGATTGAGGGCAAAGGTTTACCAGCTTACGCCCCAATTCGAGGAGGTCTCCGATGCCGAACCCGACCCAGCTGAGTGCTACCGGAGGGAATACCCCGCGCTTCGCCCCAGGGGGGCAAAGAAGGGGAAGTCGACGGACGTCGAGCGCTCTCGCTCCGTCTCGCGCTCCGTCTCGCGCTCCCCCGAGCCCGTCGAGGAAGTAGCGACGCAGGACGAGGTTGACCCGCTGGACGCCGCCCGCATGGCGGCGCGGGATATCCTTGAGGCAGCCAAGGTATCCGGCAACCTGAAGGGCGAAGTGTGGGGTCGTATGAACCGGGCCTGCCGGACCATCATGGGGGCGATGGACGAGGCCGAGGCGGCCAGGTCAGAGAGTGAGGAGATCCGCATCCTAAAAGCGGATAACAAAAGGATGCGGGAGCAACTCGCTCTCAACTCGGCCGAGCTGAAGGCCCTCCGCAAGGCCTTCAGCGAGCGGGAGATTCCGGTCGCGCCCGCCCCCGTCGCCGCTGCGCTCCAGTTCGGGACGGCCGAGCTGACCGAGGCTATAGAAACCATGAAAAGGGACCTGTTTCTTAGCCTCGGTAAAATGGTGAGCGACCGGATAGAGGAGGTGAGCCGGCGCCTCCCGGCGGAGCCCATCCTCCGCCCCCCGCTGGCGCATGAAAGGCGGGCCGCAAAGCCCGACGTGGCGGCCCCTCTACAGGGAAGGGTAGTAAGGCCTGCCCCGCCCTCGTCAGTCCCAATGGAGACCACCGAGCCGAGGGCCCGACTGGGTGACGGAAGGCCAAAGGCCGCGGCGGCCAGGAGGGCGACTGACCCGTCCAGGCCCCTGTCCCCGGTGATCACCCCGAGGAAGAAAAAGGCGGCGGCCCCGGCCCCCTCGGTGGTACCTGCCAATAGGAAGCCCTCCAGGCTAGTTAACGCTGGCCCGGCCCCGAGAGCCGTTCAGCACTCGGAGGGAGAAGCCGGCCCTTCGGGCCGAATGCCGCCCCCGCCCGCGCAGATGGCGTGGTCGGAGGTGGTGAGGAAGAAAGCGAAGGGCAAGGCCAAGGCCTCCCCTCCTCCACCCCCGAAGACCAGCAAGGCGGCGCCCAGACCCGTCCGGCTGTCCGTCCCTAGGACGGCGGCAGTGGTGGTCTCCCTAAAAGAGGGGGCCACCACCACCATGCAGGCCACCATGGCTAAGGCCATAAACGGCCTTAGCCTAAGTGACGTTGGCCTGCACCACGTAAAGGTGAGGACCTCGATGACGGGATCCCGGGTCATCGAGGTCCCCGGGGAGGACGGGCAGAGGGTGGCGGACTCCCTTGCAGAGAAGCTGCAAGGGATTGTTGGGGACGTCGCCAACGTGCGCCGCCCCGTCAAGATGGCCGACGTCCAGTTGGCCGGCCTGGATGAGTCGGCCACTAAAGAGTCCGTGGCGCAAGCCGTCGCCGCAGCGGGGGCGTGCCTGCCGGCGCAGGTAAGGGTGGGGGCTGTCCGCTCCCTGTACGACGGCACTGGGTCAGTACTGATCCAGTGTCCAGTACAGGCGGCAATTGCCCTCACCAAGGCGGGGAAGATCCTGGTGGGTTGGGCAGCCGCCAGGGTCACGCCGGTGGGGCCGACACCGATGAGGTGTTTCAAATGCTTCGGTGTCGGCCACTCGAGGGAGCTGTGCCCCTCTAAGACTGACCGGAGCAATCTGTGCTTCCGGTGCAGCCAAGAGGGGCACAAAATGGCGGACTGCTGGGAGAAGGCTTGGTGTGCGGTATGCCACCAAGCCAAGCTCCCGGCCAACCACCGGCTAGGGGGGGCTAATTGTTCCCCCCCCGCCACGAGAGGGAGGGACACCAGGCCGCAGCGCCCCCGCCCAGCCCCAGCAGTCCCCGCAGCGACGGCAGCCGTCGAGCCGGCCCAAGAGGAGACCTGCATGGACCTCTAGATGCCAGCACACCATCTAGAGGTCCTGCAGGTGAACGTCAACCACTCCGCCAGAGCACAGGACCTGCTCATGCAGGTCATGGCGGAGTGGTCGATTGACGTTGTAGTGGTGACGGAGCCCTACTTCGTCCCTCCCCTACCCAACTGGGTGGGGTCGAGGGACGAGAGGGCTGCCGTGGTGGTGCCGGCGATCGGCGACGGCCCCCCCCTCGTAAAACTCGAGGTGGGCCCGGGGTACGCGGCGGCCGGATGGGGGAACGACACCGCACTGATTGCGGTGTATTTCTCCCCCAATAGGCCGCTGGTCGCCTTTGAGGCCTTCCTCGAGGCCCTCGGGGGGGTGGCCAGGAGGGTGGCCCCGCGACAAATAATTATCCTGGGGGACCTCAACGCCAAAAGCGCGGCGTGGGGTTCCCCCGTAACGGATGTGCGCGGGGGTGTGCTAAGGGATTGGTTGGTGGTGGAGGGCCTGGTAGTCCTGAACCAGGGCAGCGCCAACACTTGCGTGCGGCGGCAGGGGGGGTCAATCGTGGACGTCACGTTCGCGACCCCTGCCATTGCCGCACGCGTCTCAGATTGGCGCGTCCTGGAGGACGTGGAGACCCTTTCGGACCACTTAAATATAAGGTTCAGGGTCTCCACGAGGACAGGCCAGCCACCACCAGTCCCTGGGGGGGGGCGTAGGGGGGGGGGGATGGGGGGAGTTCCCCAAGTGGTCCCTGTCCCTTCTGGACAGGGCCAGGGCGGATGAGGCGGCAATGGTGGAGGCGTGGTGCGACGCCCCACCCGCCGCCTCAGGGGTGGAGGAGAGGGCGCGCTTGTTCCGCACATCGCTGCAGTCGGTGTGCGGAGCAGCCATGCCCCGGGCGAGGCGCCTGTTCGCCCGCAGGTCGGTGTACTGGTGGTCCGCTGATATTGCGGCCCTGCGGACCACCAGCAACGGGGCCCGCGGCGCCTACCAACACTGTAGGCGCCGGCGGCATACCCCGGAGGAGGAGGAGGAGCTCCACAGGGCCCTCCGAGAAGCCAAGAGGGCCCTTGTCCAGGCCATTGCGGTGGCCAAGGAGGAGGGGTGGACCTCCTTCCTGGCCATACTGGACCGGAATCCGTGGGGGCGGCCGTATAGGGTGGTGCGCAACAAAATGCGCACCGCCCCCCCCATGGACTCACTGGAGCCCCCTCTCCTCAGGAGGGTCGTCGAGGGGCTGTTTCCGGCAGCCCCTTCGATAGTTCCCCCGGTGATGACCGAGCCACCGCGGGACCTGGAGGACCCAGCCGAACTCGTCATCGCACCGGTAAGCGATGACGAGTTCGAGAGGGCGATGGACCGGCTCCGGGGCTGCAAAAAAGCCCCGGGGCCCGACGGAGTACCAGGCCGGGTACTCCACATCGCCCTACAACACCTCGGGGACCGGCTCAGGCAGATCTTGGACGACTGCCTGAGGGAGGGAAGGTTCCCGAGGGTGTGGAAGGAGGGGAGGCTCTGCCTCCTCCGGAAGGAGGGTCGACCCCCGGACTGTCCGTCCGCCTATCGCCCCATCGTGCTGCTGGATGAGGCCGGGAAGATTTTTGAAAGAATCCTGGCCTCCCGGATCCAGCGGCACTTAGAGACCGCCGGCCCGAACGTGTCAGATCGACAGTTCGGGTTTAGAGAGGGGCGGTCTACGCTCGACGCGCTGAAGTCCCTCAGGGACTTCTGTGAGGACGCGTCGAGCAGAGGGGAGGGAGTAGTGGCGGTGTCGCTCGACATCGCCAATGCCTTTGGCACCCTCCCCTATGGGGTGATAAGGGAGGCACTCACGTACCACCGAGTGCCTCCCTACTTAAGGCGGGTCATAGAGCACTACCTCATGGATAGGGTAGTGCTCTATGAACAGAAGGACGGTCGACGGGGGTCGACGGGGATGGCCTGCGGCGTGCCCCAAGGTTCCGTGCTCGGTCCACTACTATGGAACCTGGGGTACGACTGGGCCATCAGGGGGGAGTTGCTCCCGCGGACGGCCACCATCTGCTATGCAGATGACACAATGGTGGCCGTGCGCGGGACCGACATGAGGGAGGCGCTGTGCCGGGCGGAAGCGGCGGCCGAGCTGACCATTTACCGGATTGGTCGGCTCGGCCTGAGGGTGGCCCTCCCGAAGACTGAGGCGATAGTCTTCGGGGGGCGGGGGTGGAGGGTGCCAGCGGGCGCGGCGCTCACCCTGGGGGGGGAGTCGGTCCCGATCAAGCCCCACATCCGATATTTGGGGCTTGTTCTGGACCGACGGTGGGACTTCGGGGAGCATTTTTCGCAAATGGCTCCCCGAGTGGTGGGCGCCGCGTCGGCGATGAGCAGACTTCTGCCGAACGTGGGTGGGCCGGGCTCCTTGTGCCGCCGGTTATATGCCGGCGTCACAAGGAGCATGGCTCTGTACGGGGCCCCCATCTGGGCGGACAAGCTGTCCGCCCGGAACCGGGCCCTGCTACGGAGGCCTCAGCGGTTGGTGGCCCTCCGTATGGTGAGGGCCTACGTGACGGTGGCCCACGCCGCGGCCTGCCTCCTCGCCTGCACCCCGCCCTGGGAGTTGGATGCGGAGGTGCAGGCTGAGACCTACATGGTTAGGTCCAGGGCCCGGGCGAGAGGTGAACGCCCGGACCCTGAGGAGGTGGAGGAGACGCGCCGGATGACGGAGCGCCGACTGCGGGACAGATGGAAAGCCGACCTGGAGGATTCCCCCTATGGTGTTTATACCATAGGGGCGATCCTCCCGTCGGTGGACCTCTGGTTGGACAGGGCAGTCGGCGCTACGTCGTTCCGGCTTGTGCAGGTAATGACCGGACACGGATGCTTCGGTCATTACCTGCACAAAATTGGGAGGGAGCCTACCCCGCAGTGCCATGAGTGCGGGGATCCGGACGACACGGCTCAGCACACCCTCGCGGTGTGCAGTCGTTGGAGTCCGGAGCGCCGCACCATGGCACTAGCCATACAGCGGGAGGACCTCTCACTCTACAGCATTGTTGCGGCAATGCTCTACAGTGAGAGGTCTTGGGAGGCAGTGGCCTCCTTTTGCGAATATGTAATTTCGCAGAAGGAGGCCTCGGAGCGTGAACGCGAGGAGTCTCCTCTCGCGGATCCGCTCCGGCGCAGACGGCAGGGGTTTAGGCGGCGGCGTTTTGCCGGCCGCCTAAACCCTTAGTGACTGCGGGTGGGGGATAGGAGTCCCCTGCCCGCCGTAGGCTAGTCACTGGGCGGTCTGGGAGGGGGGCCACGCGTGTCCGGCCCCTCTCTCCTTTGGCGCGGGCAGCCCCGGCAACAGCTGGGGCAGCCGGTGGGGCACCTTGGCCAAGGCTTAGGCAGGAACCAGGGTGCCTCACCAACCGGCAGGAGGGTACGCCAGGGTGGTTTTTAGTGGGTTGCGCTCCCTTGCCCCCCCTCATTCTGAGGGGGGGTGACGGGGTGAGTCCCACATATCCCCTCACCACTCCTATGGTGAGGGGAATCCATAGAGGATTTTCCACCCTGTCAAAAAAAAAAAAAAAAAAAAAAAAAAAAAAAAAAAAAAAAAAAAAGGTTAGGTTAGGTTAGGTTAGGTTAGGTTAGGTTAGGTTGGGGTGCAGGCCGGATTCCTCCACGTTGGCCTGGGTGTTGCAGTCTCTCTTGATCTCGATCCGGAGAGAACGCAGCATCTGGGCTGGTGCACCCTGGGCATTGGCTGAGACTCTCTTCCTTTTGGGAGATTCTTTCAGCCCATGGCTAATATCCGGCAAGGGGGGGGGGGGGGGTTACCGAACCAGTGGCGGTATATCCACTTTCTGGGCCAGCGCGGGCCCGGGGAACTAAATTCTCCCCAAAAGAGCGCACCTGAGGTGAAGTTGCTCCCGGGTACTCTCCTGTGAGAGTGTTCTGTGGACGCAACATTGTGGGGGTTGTCCTCGAAAGAGGTACAACAGGTGCGACGATGTGCCAGGCGCACTCGGCTCTAGCCGACGTCGGACCGACTCGTTTCCCGTTTGGAGTGTCGTGGATCACGTCTCGCGGCTCCGGCGGACCGAGGACCTTGCCTTTATTGGCTGGGTCGAGAGGAGTTAACCTCACTAAAAAAACCCTCAATCCTAAGCGGCGCAGCACCGCGAGAGGATGCATGGCTGAGAGGTAGTCAGTCGTTAGTGCTTTGCCCCGTCAGAGTACCTGCCGACCCTCTGACGGGCATGCTAGGCTTGTCCAGGTGCACGGGCACCGCCTGGATCGACCGTCTGTCCCTAATTTTCGTGGGAATCAAAATGTATACGTTTAAAACCCCTTCAAACGGCCCTTCTCAGGGCCAAAACACAAACGGCCCTTCTCAGGGCCAAAACACTAACGGCCCTTCTCAGGGCCAAACCACAAACGGCTCTTCTCAGAGCCAAACCGGAGAGGAGAGGACGGAGGTGCGAACCCCCGTTGTCGTTTTAGAGCGCATGGCGCTGAGGCCAAGGTCGGCGAGCCCTAGGCTGCCGGAGAATCTGGACGTAGATTTTAATTGTGAGGATATGGCAAGGGCCAAAGAGAGGGAATTGTTCGATGAGTTCATCGCTGAACAACTAGATAACTCTGACACGTCTCTCCCTCCAGCCCAGCTTATTGACGAGGTTATCGAGGTCGAGAGGATGAACAACGACGTCCCCAAGGTCGGCAAGAGACGCCATGTAGACGATGACATATTAAATGGCCCGGCTGTCAAGCCCAAATTTAATACCGCCCGACGGGGTAAGATTACAAGCGCCAAAGGGCGCTATAGTGGCTCGAGGGCCACCAAGGTATTGAGTAAGTCTCACGATATGGACGAATTTGATGACTATGAAGCGGTGAGACTTATTTTGTGTCCCGATGACCCGCCCTGTAACGGGCGTGACAAAAGGAAGGAGAAGAAAGGGGGTAGCCTCCCATTATCTAACGGTGGCTCGGGTGCTTCAACACCAAGGGAACGCAGCCCTGTCTTCCGAACGGAGGGAGACGATGCGAGCACGAAATATTGCGTGACTCGGGAAGACCCGTCCCAGACCCGCGGTCGTAAGTCCGCAAAAGGGGGCAAAAGAGGAGAACCACGGCAGAGTAGCCCTATCGACTACGAGGACGACGGGGGTTACGTCGGAACCCTCCGGAGTGCGGCGCGCAGAGTGATGGCAGAGGCCAAGAAGAGCGGAAACCTCAAAGGGGACGTCTGGAGACGTATGAACCAGGCGTGTAAAGATATCCTGGCGGCCGCAGACGTCCTCGATGGGACGGGGGACGAAGAGGTCAGAGCATTGAGGGCGGACAACAAGCGCATGAGGCAGCAGCTCGCCCTCGTGCAGTCTGAGTTGAGGGCGCTGAGGACTGCATTCTCCGAAAGGAACCAGCAGCCCTCACAGGACCATCCGTCCGGAGCAGGGCTACCAGAGGCCTTAGGGAAGGCTCTAGTAGAGCTCAGGGAGGACCTGAAGCGGGACCTCTTCCTGTCCATCGGGGAGATGGTCAACGTCCGGATTGGGGAAGTTCGTGCCCTTCTCCCTGATGGACCGATCATCCGCCCCCCACTGGCGGCAGACAGGACAGCAACACGACCAGCTCCAACGGCCCCTGCTGTCAAGGAAACAGCTCAGCCTGAGCCTACTAGAGCGCGCTTGGGAGACGGGAGGCCGAAGAAGGCCAAGGCCACTAAAAAGAAAGTAGCCCCCGCCCCCAAAGCCCCTCCGGCTAATCCCCCGGCGGCCAAGTCTGCCACGGCTCCGAAGGCACCTAAGGCCCCTGGACCCTCAGAGGGGCGCCCAAGCACCTCGGACCAAACACCGCATCTGCCCAAAGATAGTTGGACGGATGTGGTCAAGAGAAAAAAGGGGAAGACCAAGGCAAAGGCCCCACCCCCCCCAACGAGGAAAAACGCAGCGCCTCGTATGAAGGCGCTGGCCGTCCCCAAGACGGCGGCGGTGATGGTGTCCCTGAAAAAGGATGTCACCACCACCACGTTGCAGGCCACTATGGCCAAGGCTATAAACGCCTTAAGCCTGGAGGAGATTGGCCTGCAACACGTAAAAGTGAGGTCATCTATGACGGGGGCTCGTCTCATCGAAGTCCCCGGAGAGGAGCAAGAGAAGACCGCTGATACACTTGCAGCCAAGCTGCAAGACATCATAGGTGACGTGGCAGATGTGAGCCGCGTCACCAAGATGGTCGGGCTCCAAATTGCTGGCCTAGACGAGTCGGCCACCAAGGAGGCCGTGGCGCTGGCCGCCGCCGGAGCAGGGGGCTGCGAAGCGGCCGCCATAAAAGTCAAAAACATCCGCTCCCTGTACAATGGAACTGGAACTGCCCTGATTCAGTGCCCGGTGAGAGTAGCGAAAGCCCTCCTGGAGAAAGGACGGATCTCGGTGGGATGGGCAGCCGCCAGAGTATTGAGAGTGGAGCCGACACCCATGCGTTGCTTTAAATGTATGGGTGTTGGCCACACGCGGGAAACGTGTCCCTCCAGTGCTGATCGGACTAAATTGTGCTTCCGATGCAGCAGGGAGGGGCACAAAGCGGTCGATTGCCGGGAGAAGAAGGCATGGTGCGTCGTGTGCGCACATGCCAAACTCCCGGCTGACCATCTCATGGGGGGGAATAGCTGTTCCCCTCCGGAAATGAGAGGCAGACACATGGGGACACGACCCCCCCGTCGTCCTCAGGCTCCTCCCGACATAGAGGAAGCCGCCAGCCGGCTCGCAGAGGATAACCGCATGGACACCTAAATGCCAGCACACCGGTATTTAGATGTCCTGCAGGTGAACGCCAACCACTCCGCCAGAGCTCAGGATCTGCTCATGCAGACAATGGCGGAGTGGGCAATTGGCATTGCGGTTGTCGCGGAGCCCTACTTTGTCCCTCCCCTACCTAACTGGGTAGGGTCGACGGATGAAAGTGTGGGCATCGTGGTTCCGGCGATGGGCGACTTCCCCCCCCTATCCAGGATTGAAGGTGGGCCGGGGTATGTGGCGGCCAAATGGGGGAGTGACACCGTACTGATTGCGGTGTACTTCTCCCCCAACAGGCCTCTGGTCGCCTTTGAGCAATTCCTGGGGGTACTGGGAGGGGTTGTCAGGAGGGCAGCCCCATGCCAAGTGATGGTCCTGGGAGACCTCAATGCCAAGAGCTCGGCTTGGGGTTCTCCCATCACTGACCCTCGTGGGGCGGTCCTCGGGGACTGGGTGACGGCGACAGGGCTCGAAGTCCTGAACCAAGGCGGCGCCAATACATGCGTGCGGCGGCATGGGGGTTCGGTCGTGGATGTGACTTTCGCGACCACTGCCATTGCCGCACGTGTGTTTGACTGGCGCGTCCTGGAGGACGTTGAGACCCTCTCCGACCACCTATACATTAGGATGAGGGTCTCCACAGGAGGAGTTCAGCCGTTGCCTATCCCAGGGGGGAGGCGAGGGGGCAAATTTCCCAAGTGGTCTCTGTCCCGTTTGGACAGGGCCATGGCGGACGAAGCGGCGATGGTGGAGGCATGGTGTGCTGCTCCACCCGCCACCCTCGGAGTCGAGGAACGGGCGGTTCGGTTCCGCAACTCGCTGCAGACGGTCTGCGATGCAGCCATGCCCCGGGTGAAGCGCCGATTTGCTCGCAAACAGGTATACTGGTGGTCCGCAGAAATTGCGGCTCTGCGGACCACCTGCAACAGTGCCCGCCATGCCTACCAGCACTGTAGGCGCAGGCGGCACGACCGACTTGCACCTCCGACTGCAGAGGAGGATGGGCTTCACGCGGCCCTGAAAGAGGCAAAAGGGGCCCTCCAGGTGGCCATAGTGAAGGCCAAAGACGAGGGGAACGCCTCGTTCATAGCCACCCTGGACAGGGACCCGTGGGGGCGGCCGTATAGGATAGTGCGCAATAAGATGCGTACTGCCCCTCCCATGGAATCTCTGGATCCTTCCCTCCTACAGCGGGTCATCGAGGGGCTGTTTCCGCCAGCCCCCTCAATCACTCCCCCGATAATGGCCGAGCCCCGGCAGGAGCCAGAAGACGAACTCGCCATCACTCCAATAAGCGAGGACGAGTTCGAAAGGGTGGTAGACCGACTCCGGGGCTGTAAAAAAGCCCCGGGCCCCGACGGAGTCCCCGGTAGAGTCCTCCCAATTGCCCTAAAGCACCTCGGGAACCGCCTCAGGCAGATAATGGAGGACTGCCTGAGGGAGGGGAAATTCCCGAGAATCTGGAAGGAGGGGAGACTCTGCCTCCTCCAAAAAGAGGGAAGACCCCCTGACTGCCCATCCGCCTACCGCCCCATCGTGCTGTTGGATGAGGCCGGGAAGATGTTTGAGCGTATTCTGGCCTCCAGAATCCTTCAGCACCTTGAGACCGCCGGCCCAAACGTCTCAGAGAGACAATTCGGGTTCCGGGAGGGGCGGTCTACGCTCGACGCGCTGAAGTCCCTGAGGGACTTCTGCGAAGACGCGTCGGGCAGGGGAGAGGGTGTCGTGGCGGTGTCTTTAGACATCGCCAACGCCTTCGGCACCCTCCCCTATGGAGTAATTAGTGAGGCACTTCGATATCACAAGTTGCCTCACTACCTGCGGCGGGTCATAGAGCACTACCTTACCGAGAGGGTAGTGCTCTATGAGGGCAGAAGGGGTGAAAGGAGGGAGAGGAGGATGGCCTGTGGCGTGCCCCAGGGTTCCGTACTCGGCCCATTACTTTGGAACCTGGGGTACGATTGGGCCATCAGGTCGGAATTGCTTCCTCGCACACTCACCATCTGCTATGCGGACGACACGATGGTGGCTGCGCGAGGAAGCGACATGAGGGAGACCTCGAGGAGGGCGGAGGTAGCGGCAGAGCTTGCAATATCCCGCATAGAACAACTCGGCCTGAAGGTGGCCCTCCCGAAGACCGAAGCTATTGTCTTCGGAGGGCGGGGATGGCGGCTGCCGGCAAATGCGGCACTCACCCTTGGGGGGGAAGCGGTCCAGATAAGGCCCCACATAAAGTACCTGGGGCTTGTGCTGGATCGCAAGTGGGACTTTGGGGAGCATTTCACCAGACTTGCTCCCCGAATCGTGGGCGCCGCTTCAGCGCTGAGCAGGCTTTTGCCCAACGTCGGAGGGCCGGGCTCCTCGTGCAGGCGGCTGTACGCTGGCGTCGTACGAAGTATGGCCCTCTACGGAGCCCCAATCTGGGCGGACAAGCTGTCCGCCCGGAACAGGGCCCTGCTGCGGAGGCCCCAGAGGGTCGTGGCCCTCCGGATGGTGAGGGCCTATATTACTGTGGCCCACGCGGCGGCCTGCCTCCTCGCCTGCACCCCGCCCTGGGAACTGGACGCACAGGTGCAGGCGGAGACCTATAGGGTTAGGTCTAGGGCCCGGGCAAGGGGGCAACGCCCGGACCCTGAGGAGGTAGAGGAGACGCGCCGAATGACGGAGCGTCGACTGCGGGACCGCTGGAAAACTGACCTGGAGGACTCCCCTTATGGTGTCTATACCATAGGGGCGATCCTCCCGTCAGTGGACCTTTGGCTGGAGAGGGCAGTCGGCGCTACGTCGTTCCGGCTTGTGCAGGTGATGACCGGACATGGGTGTTTCGGTCATTACCTGCACAAAATTGGGAGGGAGCCTACCCCGCAGTGCCATGAGTGCGGGAATCCCGACGACACGGCTCAGCACACCCTTGCGGTGTGCAGTCGTTGGAGTTCGGAGCGAGACACTATGGTACTCGCCATACAGCGGGAGGACCTCTCGCTCCACAGCATTATTTCAGCAATGCTCTGCAGCGAGAGGTATTGGGAGGCTGTGGCTTCCTTCTGCGAGACAGTCATGTCGCAGAAGGAGGCCTCGGAGCGGGAGCGCGATGAGTCTCCTCTCGCGCATCCGCTCCGGCGGAGACGGCAGGGGTTGAGGCGGCGGCAATTTGCTGCGCGCCTTAACACTTAGTGGCTGCGGGTGGGGGATGGGAGTGCCCCACCCGCCGTAGACCAGTCACTGGGCGGTCTGGGAGGGGGGCCACGCGTGCTCGGCCCTCCTCCCCTTTAACGCGGGAAGCCCTGGTAAAACTCGGAGCAGCCGGTAGACGACGTGGAGAATGCTACAGCGGGGTCCACGGCGTCTCGTCAAGTCGGCATGAGGGTGGCACGCCAAGGTGTTTTTAGTGGGTAACGCTCCCCTACTCCTTCTCACTCGGAGAAGGGGAGGGGATGTGAGTCCCACATACCCTCCCGTCACTCCCAGGACGGGAGGGATGCGTAACGCATTTTCACCTTGCAAAAAAAAAAAAAAAAAAAAAAAAAAAAAAAAAAAAAAAAAAAAAAAAAAAAAAAAAAGGTTAGGTTAGGTTAGGTTAGGTTCCCGAAGGCTGCCCGCTAAGAGGCAGGTATACTGGTGGTCGCAGGAGATTGCGGCTCTGCGAACTGCCAGCGACGCCGCCCGCCGTGCCTACACCCATTGCAGGCGAAGGCGACACCTGCCGGAGGAGGAAGAGCATCTCCACGGAGAGCTGAAGGCAGCGAAGGACGCGCTCTCTTTGGAGATAGTTCGCGGGAAGGACGAGGGACGAGAGGAGTTTCTGGCCACTCTCGACAGGGATCCGTGGGGGCGACCGTACCACCTGGTGCGAAACAAGCTCAAACACGCCCCCCCTATGGATTCCCTGGAGCCAGAACTTCTCACGAGAATAGTGCAGGGCCTCTTCCCCACGCCTCCAGACGCCTTCCTCCCACCGTGCATGGGTCTACCTCTGAGGGAGGATGGAGACCAAGCCGTCATCCCTCCGGTCACGGATGACGAGATGGAAAGGGTTGTCGACCGCCTCCGGTCCTGCAAAAAGGCGCCAGGCCCGGACGGAGTCCCGGGAAAAGTCCTCTCGTTGGCGGTAAAGCACCTCGGAGACCGCCTAAGGGCCCTCTTTGACGACTGCATGAGAGAGGGGCGGTTTCCGAGATGCTGGAAGGAGGGCCGCCTAGTATTACTACGCAAGGAGGGAAGGCCACACGACTCCCCTGCTGGTCACCGCCCCATAGTCCTCCTTGATGAGACAGGCAAGATGCTGGAACGCATCTTGTCTTGTCGTATCATTAAACACCTAGAGGACGTGGGGCCAAACGTCACGGATCAGCAGTTCGGATTCCGAGAGGGACGGTCTACCATCGACGCACTATGGTCCCTCCGGAACTTTTGCGACAGTGCGAAGGAAAACGGGGAGGGGGTGGTGTCGGTGTCTCTCGACATCGCCAACGCATTCGGTACCATCCCCTTCTCGGTGATCAGGGAGGCCCTGCGCCGTCATCGAGTACCGGGGTACTTGCGACGAATTGTGGAGCACTACCTTACCGACAGGGTAGTGCTCTACGAATGCGCAGGTCGGCGGGTCGCCCACAAAATGTCGTGCGGTGTTCCTCAAGGGTCTGTGCTTGGACCCTTGTTATGGAACATTGGGTACGATTGGGCGATTCGAGGACAGCAGTTTCCCCGCATGATCACCATTTGTTACGCCGATGACACAATGGTGGCAGTGCGGGGAAGGGAGCTCGATGAGGTGTTGCGGAGAGCCGCAGTAGCAGCTGACCTAGTGGTTAGCCGCATAAGGCTCCTCGGGTTGAATGTGGCCCTCCAAAAGACGGAAGCCATTATCTTCGGGGGGAGAGGATGGCGTCCGGCCTGCAGCCTGACCATTCCAATCGCGGGAGAGATGGTCCCAGTCAGGCCAACCATTAAGTACCTCGGCCTGGTTCTGGACCGCCGCTGGGACTTTGCAGAGCACTTCCGGCAGCTTGCCCCCCGGGTCGTGGCGGCCGCATCGGCCTTAGGCCGTTTACTGCCCAATGTAGGAGGGCCAAGAGCGCCATGCCGGCGCCTCTTTGCTGGCGTCGTGCGCAGCATGGCGCTCTACGGGGCGCCAATCTGGGCCGACAAGTTGTCGACCGCCAATGTAGCCCTCCTTCGGAGACCGCAGAGGGTCATAGTCCTCCGTATCATAAGGGCTTATGTTACTGTCGCGCATGCGGCGGCGTGTGTCTTAGCCTGCACCCCGCCGTGGGAGCTGGATGCTCGGGTGCAGGCTGAGACATACCTGGCGAGGGCTGAGTCGAGGGCCATAGGTGAGCGCCCGGACTCCGAGGTGGCGGAACGTTCCCGGCGAATGGCCGAAAGACGGATGAGAGACCGGTGGAAAAGTGACCTGGAGGACTCCCCCTATGGAACTTACACTATAGGGGCACTCCTCCCGTCACTTGACCACTGGGTCGAAAGGGCGCACGGTGCGCTTACGTACCGACTTGTGCAGGTGATGACTGGACATGGATGCTTCGGCCATTACCTGCACAAGATCAAGAGGGAGCCGAGTCCTATTTGCCACGAGTGCGGCGACATGGACGACACGGCCCAGCACACATTCGCGGTGTGCTCTCGGTGGGATCCGGAGCGCCGCACCATGACTGCGGCAATTGGTATATCCGATCTGTCGCTGCACAGCGTGGTCTCTGCCATGCTTCGCAGCGACAGATTGTGGAGGGCAGTATCCTCCTTCTGCGAGCACATCATCTCGCAGAAGGAGGAAGCGGAGCGAATCCGTGAGGACAACCTCAACGCGCATCCGCTCCGACACAGGCGGAGGGGGCAAAGGCGCCGACAGTTTGCCGACGACCTAACCCTGTAGTAGGACATGTGGGTTAGGGACCCACCGTCGATTGTCCTACTGGTGAAAGTCCCCAAAACTAACACTGGGGCGGCTGGGGGGCGCCCAATGGTAGCATCGTAAGCAGCCCATGGCGTCCCCATTACAAACAGCCTCTGACGAGATCAGGCTGGGGTTTTAGTGGGTATTCTGGCCAATCTGGCTGGTGAGTCCCACATAACCATCCCGGGTCTCCCTGACCTGGGTGGTATGCGTAAAAGCATTTCCCCAGCATAATAAAAAAAAAAAAAAAAAAAAAAAGGTTAGGTTAGGTTAGGTTAGGTTAGGTTAGGTTAGGTTAGGTTAGGTTAGGTTAGGTTAGGTTAGGTTAGGTTAGGTTAGGTTAGGTTAGGTTAGGTTAGGTTAGGTTAGGTTAGGTTAGGTTAGGTTAAGGTTAGGTTAGGTTAGGTTAGGTTGGGTGTCTTTGGGTGGATTAGTGCGAGTTTTGGTTACCAAATACTACATTTTTTCCTCAACGTTTAACTTCTTTCCGTTCTCTTCTATCCTTTCAATTTTTCTTATTTTTCAAGTTTTCGTTTTTGCGGTTGGTAATTTAATTTCATTTTTTGCTCGGTTTTGCACTTTTTTGTTTATTTTTTGGTTTTTTATTCTTGCGTCTTTTTTAGCCCTTTTCAGGGCTAGAAGATTGCGGATTTCTTGTTCTTTGTGTAGGTTAGGGTCCAATAATTTTCGGAACTCAGGTTCCAAAATTGTTGGCCTTACCAAATTGTAAATTTTTCACTTATTTTTTGTTAGTTTTAGGGTTTTTTGTGCTATAGTATTGTCGGTGTTGCCTTTATCCCACCTTGCTCAGTTTTTGGGCGGGGGTACTGGCGACGGTCCCGCTTATTATAGCATATTTTGCATTTGGTTTTGGGTTGTTTAGCTGTAAGATTTTTATTTTGTAAGTTTCAGATTTTCTCTTGAAATTTGCAAGGAAAATTTTTCAGTTATTTTTTGTGTTTGGTAGTGTTTAGTATTAGTTTATAGTTACTTGTAAATTATTTCTTTCATTTTTTAGGGTAGTTTAGTTTGTTCTTTAAATTTGTTGTATACACCTTTTAACCTTTTGACCACCTGGTCAAAAGTTATTGCATTGTATATAATATTTGGTAGCGTAAGTTTTTCTAAGGTTTCAGTTTTACAAACTTATCGTTTTTTGATATTTTTGTAAAATTGATAACTTTTAACCTTTTAATCTTTTTTGTGTTTTTTCTTTTTCTTTTGTTAGTTTTTACTGGGAGGTACCTTTTTGTTTTTGTTTCGTTATCCTACGACTTCGGGAAGTGGGTCATTTTAGGGGCGCAAGATTTTAACACTTTGCTAAGTGTTTCAAATCAGGCGCTCAACCCACTTCTCCATACATTTAGCCAAATCCGACTCGCACTTGACCTTTTAGGTTAGGTTAGGTCGTAAGTCCGGTCCTAGCGGTCGGATTTGGACTAGATTTTGGGACTAGGTAGACGAGGTCACTATGACCTCGCCTACCAAATTTTGGGGGGATCCACCGGGGGGGGGAGGAACTCGCTTGAGTTCCGACTCCGAACCGGAGGATTTTATTGATGTGGATGGTGACGTGGTGGAGAGTGCTCCTTCGACGTCCAAGAGGGCGCATGAGGACGAGGAGGAGGACCCCAAACCTCCTCCAAAGTTCAACTCGGCGGTTCGGGGGAAGGCCAAGGGGGCGTATGTGGGGCTAGCTACAGCAAGGCTAAGGGCGAAGCTGTATCAGCTGACGCCCCAATTTTCGGAGGGGGCTGATACCGACTCGGATCCGGCGGATCCTGTGGCCGAGTATCGGAGGGAGTTCCCCGAACTCCGCCCCAAGGGGGGGATAAAGGGGAAAGCGGTCGGCAACGTACGCTCCCGCTCTACATCGCGCTCTCCTGAGCCCGTGGATGGGCTGGCGTGCACGCAGGAGACGGACCCGCTGGACGCCACCCGCTTGGCGGCGCGCGACATATTGGAGGCGGCCCGGTCATCCGGGAATTTAAAGGGGGAGATCTGGGGCCGGATGAACCGGGCCTGCAGAACAATTTTAGGGTCGATGGACGCAGTCCAGGCGGCCCAAAATGAAAACGAGGAGATCCGAATATTGAAAGCGGACAATAAGCGAATGCGGGAGCAGCTGGCGCTCAATTCTGCAGAATTGAAGGCGCTCCGCATCGCTTTTAGCGAGAGGGAGATCCCGGCCGCACCGGTGGCTTCGTCACTGCAGTTCGGTACGGTCGAACTGACCGAGGCCATACAGGAGATGAAGAGAGACCTGTTTTTGAGCCTCGGTCGGATGGTGAACGACCGTATCGACGAAGTCAACCGGCGTCTCCCGGCGGAGCCAATTCTCCGCCCCCCGTTGGCGCACGAGGTGCGTGCCCTTAGGCATGTCCCCACCCCTCCTCCTCGGAGAATTACCGTTGCGCCCACTGCTCCCTCCCGGACCCCAGTGGAGGTGCTCGAGCCGGTCGCCAGGGCTCGGCTAGGCGACGGGAGGCCGAAGCCCAAGGCGGCCAAGAAGGTGGTGGCCACACCCATGTCGCCGGTGCTCAGCCCCCCCTCCAGGAGGCCAAGCAAACTGGTGGTAGCAGACCCTGCCCCGAGAGCCGCTCGGCCCTCACAAGGGGAACCCGGCCCCTCGGGCCGAATCCCACCCCCGCCCGCGCAGATGGCGTGGTCGGAGGTGGTTAGGCGGAAAGGGAAGGGCAAGGCCAAGGCCACCCCTCCCCAAGCCCCGAAGTCCGGAAAGGCGGCGCCCAGACCGGTGAAGTTGTCCGTCCCCAAGACGGCGGCAGTGGTGGTCACCCTCAAGAAGGGGGCCACCACCACTCTGCAGGCCACCATGGCTAAGGCCATTAACGGCCTTAGCCTCAGTTCGGTTGGCCTGCAGCACGTCAAGGTGAGGACCTCGATGACGGGCTCCAGGGTCATCGAGGTCCCAGGGGAGGACGGGCACAGGGTGGCAGATACCCTTGCAGCCAAGCTGCAGGGGTTGGTGGGGGACGTCGCTGACATCAGCCGCCCAGTGAAGACGGCCGAGATCCAGCTGGCCGGCCTTGACGAGTCGGCCACGAAGGACTCGGTGGCGCAGGCGGTCGCGGCAGCCGGGTCATGCCTGCCGGGACAAGTAAGGGTGGGGGCCGTCCGCTCCTCCTACGACGGCACTGGATCAGTGTTGGTCCAGTGCCCCGTGCAGGCGGCGGTGGCACTGCGGAACGCGGGAAGGATCCTGGTCGGATGGGCCTCCGCCAGGGTCACGCCGATGGGGCCGACACCGATGCGGTGTTACCGATGTTACGGTGTCGGCCACTCACGGGAGCTGTGCCCCTCCAAGGAAGACCGGAGCAATGCCTGCTTCCGGTGCAGTAGGGAGGGGCACAGGATGAGTGAGTGCTGGGAAAAGGCGTGGTGTGCCGTGTGCCACCAGGCCAGACTCCCAGCCAACCATCGGATGGGGGGGACAAATTGTTGCCCCCCCCACACAAGAGGGAGGGACATGAGGCCGCAGCGCCCCCGCCCAGTTCCCGCAGTTCCCGCAGCCCCCGCAGCGACCGCGGCCCAGGAGGAGACCATCATGGACCTCTAGATGCCAGCACACCATCTAGAGGTCCTGCAGGTGAATGTCAACCACTCCGCCAGAGCGCAAGACCTGCTCATGCAGGTCATGGCGGAGTGGGAGATTGACGTGGTCGCGGTGACGGAGCCCTATTTCGTCCCTCCCCTACCCAACTGGGTGGGGTCGAGGGACGACAGGGCTGCCGTGGTGGTGCCGGCGATCGGCGACGGCCCCCCCCTCGTAAAACTCGAGGTGGGCCCAGGGTACGCGGCGGCCGGATGGGGGAACGACACCGCACTGATTGCGGTGTATTTCTCCCCCAATAGGCCGCTGGTCGCCTTTGAGGCTTTCCTCGAGGCCCTCGGGGGGGTGGCCAGGAGGGTGGCCCCGCGCCAAATAATCATCCTGGGGGACCTCAACGCCAAAAGCGCGGCGTGGGGTTCCCCCGTAACGGATGCGCGCGGGGGTGTGCTTCGGGATTGGTTGGTGGTGGAGGGCCTGGTTGTCCTCAACCAGGGCAGCGCCAATACTTGCGTGCGGCGGCAGGGGGGGTCCATCGTGGATGTCACGTTTGCGACCCCTGCCATTGCCGCACGCGTCACCGATTGGCGCGTCCTGGAGGACGTGGAGACCCTATCAGACCATCTGAATATCAGGTTTAGGGTCTCCACAAGGGCAGGCCAGCCACCACCAGTCCCAGGGGGGGGGCGTAGGGGGGGAAGGGGGGAGTTCCCCAAGTGGTCCCTGTCCCAGCTGGACAGGGCCAGGGCGGACGAGGCGGCGTTGGTGGAGGCGTGGTGTGACGCCCCACCCGCCGCCTTGGGGGTGGAGGAGAGGGCGCGCCGGTTCCGCACATCGCTGCAGTCGGTGTGCGGAGCTGCCATGCCCCGGGCGAGGCGCCTGTTCGCCCGCCGGTTTGTGTATTGGTGGTCCGCCGAAATCGCGGCCCTGCGGACCACCAGCAACGGTGCCCGCAACGCCTACCAGCGTTGCAGGCGCCGGCAGCACACCCGGGAGGAGGAGGAGGGGCTCCACAGGGCCCTCCAAGAAGCCAAGAGGGCCCTGGTCCTGTCCATCGCGGTGGCCAAGGAGGAGGGGTGGTCCTCCTTCCTCGCCACGCTGGACAGGAATCCATGGGGGCGGCCGTACAGGGTGGTGCGCAACAAAATGCGCACCGCCCCCCCCATGGACTCACTGGAGCCCCCTCTCCTCAGGAGGGTCATCGAGGGGCTGTTTCCGGCAGCCCCTTCGATAGTTCCCCCGGTGATGACCGAGCCACCGGGGGACCTGGAGGACCCACCCGAACTCGTCATCGCACCGGTAAGCGATGACGAGTTCGAGAGGGCGATGGACCGGCTCCGGGGCTGCAATAAAGCCCCGGGGCCCGACGGAGTACCAGGGCGGGTACTCCACATCGCCCTACAGCACCTCGGGGACCGACTCAGGCAGTTGTTGAGCGACTGCCTGAGGGACGGACGGTTCCCGAGAGTGTGGAAGGAGGGGAGGCTTTGCCTCCTCCGGAAGGAGGGTCGACCCCCGGACTGTCCGTCCGCATATCGCCCCATCGTGCTGCTGGATGAGGCCGGGAAGATTCTCGAGAGAATCCTGGCCTTCCGGATCCAGCAGCACCTACAGACCGCCGGCCCGAACGTCTCCGATAGACAGTTCGGGTTCAGGGAAGGGCGGTCTACGCTCGACGCGTTGAAGTCCCTTAGGGACTTCTGTGACCACGCGTCGAGCAGAGGGGAGGGTGTAGTGGTGGTGTCGCTCGACATCGCCAACGCCTTTGGCACCCTCCCCTATGGGGTGATAAGGGAGGCACTCATATACCACCGAGTGCCTCCCTACCTGCGGCGGCTCATAGAGCACTACCTTACTGATAGGGTAGTGCTCTATGAGCAGGCGGACGGTCGACGGGGGTCGACGGAGATGGCCTGTGGCGTGCCCCAAGGTTCCGTGCTCGGTCCACTCTTATGGAACCTGGGGTACGATTGGGCCATCAGGGGGGAGTTGCTCCCGCGGACGGCCACCATCTGCTATGCGGATGACACAATGGTGGCCGTGCGCGGGACCGACGTGAGGGAGGTGCTTTGCCGGGCGGAAGCGGCGGCCGAGCTGGCCATTTACCGGATTGGTCGGCTCGGCCTGAGGGTGGCCCTCCCGAAGACTGAGGCGATAGTCTTCGGGGGGCGGGGGTGGAGGCTGCCTGCGGGCGCTGCGCTCACACTGGGGGGGGAACCGGTCCAGATCAAGCCCCACATCAAATATTTGGGGCTTGTTCTGGACCGATGGTGGAGTTTCGGGGAGCATTTCTCGCAGATGGCTCCCCGAATTGTGGGCGCCGCGTCGGCACTAAGTCGGCTTCTGCCGAACGTGGGTGGGCCGGGCTCCTTGTGCCGCCGGTTATATGCCGGCGTCACAAGGAGCATGGCTCTGTACGGGGCCCCCATCTGGGCGGACAAGCTGTCCGCCCGGAACCGGGCCCTGCTACGGAGGCCACAGCGGGTGGTGGCCCTCAGAATGGTGAGGGCCTACAGGACGGTGGCCCACGCCGCGGCCTGCCTCCTCGCTTGCACCCCGCCCTGGGAGTTGGACGCGGAGGTGCAAGCGGAGACCTACAAGGTTAGGTCCAGGGCCCGGGCTAGGGGTGAACGCCCGGACCCTGAGGAGGTGGAGGAGACGCGCCGGATGATGGAGCGCCGACTGCGGGACAGGTGGAAAGCCGACCTGGAGGATTCCCCTTATGGTGTTTATACCATAGGGGCGATCCTCCCGTCGGTGGACACCTGGTTGGGGAGAGCAGTCGGTGCTACATCGTACCGGCTTGTGCAGGTATTGACCGGACACGGATGCTTCGGTCATTACCTGCACAAGATTGGGAGGGAGCCCGGCCCGCAGTGCCATGAGTGCGGCGATCCGGACGACACGGCTCAGCACACCCTTGCGGTGTGCAGCCGCTGGAGTGCGGAGCGCTGCACTATGGCGCTGGCGATCGGGCAGTGGGACCTCTCCCTGCACAGCGTTGTGTCTGCAATGCTGTGCAGCGACAGGTCCTGGAGGGCTGTGGCCTCCTTTTGCGAAAGTGTCATCTCGCAGAAGGAGGCCTCGGAGCGTGAGCGCGAGGAGTCTCCTCTCGCGCATCCGCTCCGGCGCAGACGGCAGGGGTTTAGGCGGCGGCGTTTTGCTGGCCGCCTCTACCCTTAGTGGCTGCGGGTGGGGGATGGGAGTCCCCTGCCCGCCGTAGGCTAGTCACTGGGCGGTCTGGGAGGGGGGCCACGCGTGCTCGGCCCCCCTCTCCTTTGGCGCGGGTAGCCCCGGCAATGGCTGGGGCAGCCGGGGGGCACCCTGAACTAAGCTTCGGCAGGCATCAGGGTGCCTCACCAGCCGGCAGGAGGGTACGCCAGGGTGGTTTTTAGTGGGTTGCGCTCCCTTGCCCCCTCTCATTCTGAGGGGGGGTGACGGGGTGAGTCCCACATATCCCCTCACCACTCCCATGGTGAGGGGAATGCATAAAGCATTTTCCACCCTGTCAAAAAAAAAAAAAAAAAAAAAAAAAAAAAAAAAAAAAAAAAAAAAAAAAAAAAAAAAAAAAAAAAAAAAAAAAAAAAAAAAAGGTTAGGTTAGGTTAGGTTAGGTTAGGTTAGGTTAGGTTAGGTTAGGTTAGGTTAGGTTAGGTTAGGTTAGGTTAGGTTAGGTTAGGTTGGGGTGCAGGCCGGATTCCTCCACGTTGGCTTGGGTGTTGCAGTCTCTCTTGATCTCGATCCGGAGAGAACGCAGCATCTGGGCTGGTGCACCCTGGGCATTGGTTGAAACTTTCTCTCTTTTGGGAGATTCTTTCAGCCCATGGCTAATATCCGGCGGGGGGGTGTATAGGGTGGGGAATAGTGGGGGGGAGTTGCTCCCGGCCACTCACTTTGGAGAGTGCGCTGTGGATGCAACATTGTGGGGGGGGTTGTTGGTGGGGTTGTCCTCGAAAGAGGTACAACGGGTGCGACGATGTGCCAGGTGCACTCGGCTTAAGCCGACGTCGGACCAACTCGTTTCCCGTCTGGAGTGTCGTGGATCACGTCTCGCGGCTCCGACGGACCGAGGACCTTGCCTTAACTGGCTGGGTCGAGAGGAGTAAACCTCACTAAAAAATCCCTCAATCCCAAGTGGCGCAGCACCGCGAGGGGATGCATGGCTGAGAGGTAGTCAGTTCCTAGTGCTTTGCCCCGTCAGAGTACCTGCCGACCCTCTGACGGGTATTTTAGGCTTGTCCAGGTGCAAGGGCACCGCCTGGATGGACCAGTATTTCCCTAATACTCGTGGGATTAAGAATGAATATTTTGAATACCAACTCAAACGGCTCTTTTCAGAGCCAACCTGAAACCGGCCCTTCTCAGGGCCAACCTGAAAACGGCCCTTCTCAGGGCCAAAATGACGAAAATGGTAGTGGAGATGGCAGGACGCGGGTGTTAACCCCCGTTGTCCGACTAGAGCGTATGGCGCTCAGGCCACGGTCGGCGAGCCCTAGGGTGCCGGAGCCGTTGGCGGAGAAGGATAAGGAGGTGATTTGTACAAACCTGGAGGATCAGACTAAAGATCTGTCTGATACCGATACCGGAACCTTGGAAACGGTACATTCCGGGCCAGGTTTGAGAGGAGGCGAGTCAGACTCAGCAATGAGCTGTAGCTCGGCGGAGCAAGGAAAGAGTAGGTTCTGGCGAAAGAGGAAGCCGAACCTTTCCGACTCGTCGGAGTCCGAGGGGACCTCAAAAGTGCAGAAGCGAGGACGTGGTCGCCCACCCACCACGGGGAAGTATGTTGGCCTGGCCTTGGCGAAAGAAGAGCTGAACCGCGCCAAGCGAGAAGAGCTACGTCTTAGGGCGGAGGAGGAGGTTGCTGGCCAGGCGCGGTCGCTTTTCACCCGCAGCCAGCCTTGTTGTAGCCAGCAAGTGCCTGGCCATTCCGGTGCTGACGACGAGCTTACGGCAGCTTCTGTACACGAAAGTGTACAGAGCAGCCTAAAAGCGATTGGACTTGTGGTCAGTAAGTCCAACAACCTGAAGGGCACCTTTGTGAAGGTCCTGAACGAAGCCGTCGCGTCGATCAGAGGCGCATCTGAGGAGTTGTTTCAGCGCACATCCTCAGAGGAGACGCGGCTGCTTCAGGCGCAAAACAACCGCCTTCGAGCTGAGCTGGCAGAGCTTCGCTCTGAAATGGCTCAGATGAGAACAGACTTTCGGGACCAACTTCAGCGAAAGTCCCCGGTCTCATTACCGGAGAAGACGCAGCCTGCCAGCAGCTCCCGGAGAGTGGCCACTGAGCCGCTTAGTGCCGACGAGTTGGTGCGTGCCGTGACGGCTCAGATGGGCTTGATGCTCGATGCCAGACTGGGAGCCCTTGAGCTCGAGGGCAGGCTCTTGCCGGCCCAAATAATGCGGCCCCCTCTGGCCGCTGACAGGCGTCGACAACCTACGCCGGGGGTTCCCCAGAGCCAAAACCCCGAGCCGAATCCTAAGCCGGCTCCTAAGTCTGCTGTCAAGCCAGTTTCAAAACCGGCTCTCAAGCGAGGTCCCCCGAACCTAACAGTGGAACCCCAAAAAGGGGACAAGGGAAAGGGGAAGGGGAAAGGAAAGAAGAGTGCGCCTCGTTCAGTCGTCAAAATGACCTCGACGACTCCTCTCCTCGCAACTCCAGCTCCTCGGCCGCTGCCTGCGGCTTCCACGTCTGAGGACTTTACAGTCGTGGAGCGCCGGAAGAAGAAGAAGAAGAAAAAGGCGGCAAACCTTCCATCGGCGTCCCAGCCACAGCCGCAGGGGCGAAAAACAAAGCCCAAAGCCCGCAAACTCCGCCCTTCTCGGTCGGAAGTCGTTGTTCTGACGCTGAAGCCGGAGGCCGTGGAGAAGGGCGTGACATATGCGCAAATTATGTCCAGGGCAAAAGAGAGCATGAGCCTTGAGAGCCATGGCATCAACTCGATCAAATTTAGACGAGCGGCCACCGGCGCCAGGGTTCTCGAGGTGACCGAAACAGCCAGTGGCGAAAAGGCCGATCTACTGGCCAAAGAGCTGACTGAGAAGTTCGGAGAAGATACGGTCTGGGTCTCAAGGCCAACAAAGTGTGCTGAGTTGCGCATCTCACAACTTGACGACTCCGTGACACCCGCCGAAGTAGTTGCTGCCGTCGCGGCGGTTGGCGGTTGTGGCCATAGCCAGATAAAGGCCGGAGAAATTCGCCAAGATGCTTCCGGCCTCGGCACTATCTGGCTTCGCTGCCCAGTTGGGGCAGCGAAGAAGGTGATTGAAGCCGACCGTGGGAGGTTGAAGGTTGGATGGGTCCGCGCCGCCGTGAAGCTCCTTGATCAGCGTCCCATGCGGTGCTACAAGTGCCTTGAAAAGGGGCATGTCAAGGCACAATGCACCAGTGACGCTGATCGAAGCGACTTGTGCTACCGATGTGGCCAACCAGGCCACAACGCGGCTGGCTGCGATAAGACGCCACACTGCTCAATGTGTGCGAACCTGGGCAAAAAGGCCGACCACAAACTGGGCGCCAAGGCGTGCCAAGCTCCAGGTCCAAAGGCATCAAAGAAGAAGGCTGGGACCGGCCCCCGGGCGTCATCCCAGCCTATTCAGCCATCCACCAGTAGGTCGGAAGCGCACGAGAGGGAGGATCAAATGGCCATTGAATAAAATGGCCATTCGATTACTTCAGACGAATCTCAACCACTGTGCCAGGGCCCAGGACCTGCTGTTTCAGTCCATGGCGCAGTGGTTGATTAGCATTGCGGTGGTTGCAGAGCCGTACTCGATCCCTCCCCGGGATGACTGGCTAGGAGACATGGACGGCTCTGTAGCACTGGTTGTGCGGACAGTGGCTGGCGGCTCACCGTTGACCAGTCCACTAAAAGGGAAGGGGTACGTGGCGGCACTCTGTGGTGACATTTGGTACCTGGCGGTATACTTCTCGCCAAATAGACCTCTGGCTGACTTTGAGCGGTTCCTGGATGACGTAGGGGCTCAAGTCAGTCGGATTCTCCCGCGCCCTGTAATCGTTGCCGGGGACTTTAACGCCAAATCCATGGCTTGGGGCTCCCCGGCGACGGATGCGCGAGGCGCAATCCTAGAAGAGTGGGCGGTCGTGTTAGGCCTGGTGGTCATCAACCAGGGAACGGCAGACACGTGCGTGCGGCAACAGGGTGGCTCTATCGTGGATATCACGTTCGCGAGTGCCTCCCTGGCGCGCCGTGTCCAGGGCTGGGAGGTCATGGTGGGGGTGGAGACGCTGTCGGACCACCGGTATATCCGGTTTGACGTCTCCGCACCCTCACTGTCCCCGGACAGCCCAAGCCGGATTGGTTCGATCGCCAGCGGCCCAAGGTGGTCACTGACGAAACTCGACCGGGAAGTTATGAAGGAGGCGGCAATTGTGCAAGCTTGGTTGCCCGTACCGGAGGGAGTCGTGGTGGTAGAGACCGAAGCGTCCTGGTTCCGGGAAGCTATGACGCGAATTTGCGACGCGGCAATGCCCCGGGCCAGGGCTCTCCCGCCACGACAAAGCGTATACTGGTGGTCCGCCGAGCTTGCACAGCTGCGCAAGGACTGCATAGTTGCGCGCCGCCAGCATATGCGACAGAGAAGGCGCAGGCGGCGAAATGAGGAAGAGGAGCACCGCTTATACGAGGCTTTTCAGGCGTGCAAACTGGCCTTCTCCGTAGCCATAGGGGAGGCAATTGAGGCGAGTCGTGCCGAATTCCTGGAGACCCTCAATGCCAACCCGTGGGGAAGGCCATATAAGCTAGTGCGGAGCAAGCTGCGCCCCTGGGCACCCCCGTTGACCCAAACACTCCAACCGGAATTCATAGGCCGCGTGGTGGGGACGCTCTTCCCTGTAAGGGGACCCCATCAACCACCATCTATGGCGCCGCCAGCGGTGAGTCCCAGGGAGGAGGCGAACGTCCCAGCCGTTACTCCAGCCGAGCTGGGCGTGGCGGTCGACCGGCTCCGCGCCAGGAACACGGCCCCCGGGCCTGACGGCATTCCGGGCCGTGCTTGGGTTCTGGCCATGGAATCCCTGGAGCCGAGGCTGCTGCGCCTATTGACGGCGTGTATGGAGCAGGGTTGCTTCCCGAAGGAGTGGAAGTCCGGGAAGCTAGTCCTGATCCGGAAGGAGGGGCGGCCGGCGGACTCTGCGTCCGGCTACCGGCCGATAGTCCTGCTTGATGAGGTGGGCAAGCTCTTTGAGCGGGTGATCGCAGCTCGCCTCATCAAGCACATGGAGCGCGAGGGGCCTGATCTAGAGGACAGCCAGTTTGGCTTCCGCAGAGGCCGCTCAACTGTCGACGCTATCAGTCGAGTTAAGGAGGCTGCAATAGAAGCCGTGTCCCGGGGTGAGGTCGTCTTGGCAGTGTCATTAGACATTGCCAACGCCTTTAACACCCTGCCCTGGGACACTATAATGGAGGCACTGCGGTATCACCAGGTACCCCTTCATCTGTACCGCATCATACAGGCCTACCTCAGTGACAGATATATCACCTGGCCAGCAAGTCAGGGTTGGGGGAGGAGTATGATGGCCTGCGGTGTTCCGCAGGGGTCGGTCCTAGGTCCACTCCTGTGGAATATCGGTTATAACTGGGTCCTACGGGGGGCAAACTTGCGTGGAGTCGAAGTCGTCTGCTACGCCGACGACACACTCGTGATGGCCCGGGGACCCAGTTACCGCGACGCATCCATCCTGGCGACAGCAGGAGTTGCACACTCTGTCGCAAGAATTCGACGGCTTGGACTGGAGGTGGCCCTAACGAAGTGCGAAGCCATCTGCTTCTACGGGCCACGGATAGCGCCTCCAGCAGGTGCAGAGATTGTGGTGGGAGGAGTCCCGATTGCTGTCAAGCCGACGCTGCTTTACCTCGGCGTCGTACTTGACAGCAAATGGAATTTCAAAGCGCATTTTGAGCGCCTGGCGCCAAAACTATTGCGCGCTGCGGGAGCCTTTGGGCGTATACTCCCAAATTTGGGGGGGCCCAAGGCATCATGTCGCCGCCTTTATATAGGGGTATTGCGGTCGATGGCGCTTTACGGTGCCCCAATATGGGCGGATGCCCTCAGCAGCCATAATATCGCTCAATTGCGGCGCCCGCAGAGAGCGATGGCTCTGAGGGTAATCCGAGGGTACCGGACGGTGAGCGCAGAGGCTGCATGTGTAATGGCTGGCTCCCGGCCCTGGGACCTGGACGCGAGGGCCCTTGCGGCCTTGTACCAGTGGTGCAGGGAGGCGCGAGCTCGAGGCCACCTGCTGGCACCTCAAGAGGTGGAAGGGCGGCGTACGCAGCTGCTAGAGGAGGCGATGGAAGTGTGGGAGCATCGGCTGGAACGGCCGAGGGCTGGCTCCCGTACCATAGAAGCTCTTCGCCCGGTCCTCCGTGACTGGGTGGAAAGGCGCTCCGGGGTACTGACATTTAGGCTGACGCAAGTGCTGTCGGGACACGGTTGTTTCGGCAGGTACTTGCATAAAGTCGCGCAGCGAGAGCCGACCCCGGAGTGCCACGAGTGCGGAGTCAGCGAAGACTCGGCCCAGCACACTCTGGCCGAGTGCCCGGCCTGGGGAGAAGAGAGACAGGAGCTGGTTGCGCAGCTAGGCCAAGACCTGTCTTTACCGGCCGTGATTCAGGCAATGCTGGGTAGCGAAACGGCTTGGGAGACGGTGCTCACGTTCTGTGAACACGTTATAACAGACAAGGAGGTCGCAGAGCGCGAGCGGGAAGCCTGGATCGAGGCCGACCAAATGCGCCGCCGCCGAATAGGTCGCAGGCGTGCCGCCCATGAGCGGAACCTGCCACCATAACAAGAGCCAGCGGGCGGAGAACACGGGGACGTTCCCGCCATGCTTGATGGCTCCCTGAGACGGATGGAAGCGCGACCTTGTGTCCCGGAAGCGCTTCCATAGAGACAGCATCCTAGCCAGGATACCCGGTTGCGGGGTCGCGGAAGTATGTTTCCCGTAACCCGTCAGCAAATTTCCGGTGAGAGGACACCATGGGGTTTAGTGGGTAGTGGGGCTGCGGTTCAGCCCTGAGTCCCACATAACCGTCCGGGCTCATCCCCTGACCCGGCGGTATGCGTAAATGCATTCCCCATGCCAAAAAAAAAAAAAAAAAAAAAAAGGTTAGGTTAGGTTAGGTTAGGTTAGGTTAGGTTAGGTTAGGTTAGGTTAGGTTAGGTTAGGTTAGGTTAGGTTAGGTTAGGTTAGGTTAGGTTAGGTTAGGTTAGGTTAGGTTAGGTTAGGTTTCACGTTCGCGACCCCCGCCATTGCCGCACGCGTCGCAGGTTGGCGCGTCCTGGAGGACGTGGAGACCCTGTCTGACCACCTATATATTAGGTTCAGGGTCTCCACAGGGCTGGGCCAGCCACCACCAGTCCCAAGGGGGGGGCGTAGGGGGGGAATGGGGGAGTTCCCCAAGTGGTCCCTGTCCCTTCTGGACAGGGCCAAGGCGGACGAGGCGGCGATGGTGGAGGCTTGGTGCTCCGCCCCACCCGCCGCCTCAGGAGTCGAGGAGAGGGCGCGCCACTTCCGCACATCGTTGCAGACGGTGTGCGGAGCGGCCATGCCCCGGGCAAGACGGCTGTTTGCCCGGAGGTGCGTCTACTGGTGGTCCGCAGAAATTGCGGCCCTGCGGACCACCGCCGACGGTGCCCGCCACGCCTACCAGCACTGCAGGCGTAGGCGGCACACTCGGGAGGAGGAGGAGGGGCTCTACAGGGCCCACCAAGAGGCCAGGGGGGCCCTAACCCTGTCCATAGCGGTGGCCAAGGAAGAGGGCAATGTCTCCTTCCTGGCCACGCTGGACGAGAATCCATGGGGGCGGCCGTACAAGGTGGTGCGCAACAAGATGCGCACCGCCCCCCCCATGGATTCGCTAGAGCCCCCCCTCCTGAGGAGGGTCATCGAGGGGCTGTTTCCGGCAGCCCCGTCGATAGTTCCCCCGGTGATGACCGAGCCACCGGGGGACCTGGAGGACCCACTCGAACTCGACATCGCACCGGTGAGCGATGACGAGTTCGAGAGGGCGGTGGACCGGCTCCGGGGCTGCAAGAAAGCCCCGGGGCCCGATGGAGTACCGGGCCGGGTACTCCCCATCGCCCTAAAGCACCTCGGGGACCGACTCAGGCAGTTGATGAGCGACTGCCTGAGAGAGGGTCGGTTCCCGAGGGTGTGGAAGGAAGGGAGGCTGTGCCTCATCCGGAAGGAGGGTCGACCCCCGGATTGCCCGTCCGCCTATCGCCCCATAGTGCTGCTGGACGAGGCCGGGAAGATGATGGAGAGAGTCCTGGCCTCTAGGATCCGGCAGCACCTAGAGACCGCCGGCCCGAACGTCTGTGAGAGACAGTTCGGGTTTAGGGAGGGGCGGTCTACGCTCGACGCGGTGAAGTCCCTAAGGGACTTCTACGACTACGCGTCGAGCAGAGGGGAGGGAGTAGTGGCGGTGTCGCTCGACATCGCCAACGCCTTTGGCACCCTCCCCTATGGGGTGATAAGGGAGGCACTCATATACCACCGAGTGCCTCCCTACCTGCGGCGGCTCATAGAGCACTACCTTACTGATAGGGTAGTGCTCTATGAGCAGGCGGACGGTCGACGGGGGTCGACGGAGATGGCCTGTGGCGTGCCCCAAGGTTCCGTGCTCGGTCCGCTTTTATGGAACCTGGGGTACGACTGGGCCATCAGGGGGGAGCTGCTCCCGCGGACGGCCACCATCTGCTATGCAGACGATACCATGGTGGCCGCGCGCGGGACCGAGCTGAGAGAGGTGCTGTGCCGGGCGGAAGCGGCGGCCGAGCTGGCGATTCACCGGATCGGTCGGCTCGGCCTGAGGGTGGCCCTCCCGAAGACTGAGGCTATAGTCTTCGGGGGGCGGGGGTGGAGGCTGCCGGCGGGCGCGGCGCTCACCTTGGGGGGGGAACCGGTCCAGATCAAGCCCCACATAAAATATTTGGGGCTTGTTCTGGACCGATGGTGGAGTTTCGGGGAGCACTTTAAGAAGTTAGCTCCCCGAGTGGTGGGCGCCGCGTCGGCGATGAGTCGGCTTCTGCCGAACGTGGGTGGACCAGGCTCCTTGTGCCGCCGGCTGTATGCCGGCGTCACGAGGAGCATGGCTCTGTACGGGGCCCCCATCTGGGCGGACAAGCTGTCCGCCCGGAACCGGGCCCTGCTACGGAGGCCACAGCGGGTGGTGGCCCTCCGCATTGTGAGGGCCTACATGACTGTGGCCCACGCCGCGGCCTGCCTCCTCGCCTGCACCCCGCCCTGGGAGTTGGACGCAGAGGTGCAGGCGGAGACCTACAAGGTTAGGTCCAGGGCCCGGGCGAGAGGTGTTCGCCCGGACCCTGAGGAGGTTGAGGAGACGCGCCGGATGATGGAGCGCCGACTGCGGGACAGGTGGAAAGCGAGCCTGGAGGATTCCCCCTATGGTGTTTATACCATAGGGGCGATCCTCCCGTCGCTGGACACCTGGTTGGGGAGAGCAGTCGGTGCTACATCGTACCGGCTTGTGCAGGTATTGACCGGACACGGATGCTTCGGTCATTACCTGCACAAGATTGGGAGGGAGCCCGGCCCGCAGTGCCATGAGTGCGGCGATCCGGACGACACGGCTCGCCACACCCTCGCGGTGTGCAGCCGTTGGAGTGCGGAGCGCTGCACGATGGCACTGGCCATCGGGCAATGGGACCTCTCCCTGCACAGCGTCGTGTCTGCGATGCTGTGCAGCGACAGGTCCTGGAGGGCTGTGGCCTCCTTCTGCGAGTACGTTATCTCGCAGAAGGAGGCCTCGGAGCGGGAGCGCGAGGAGTCTCCTCACGCGCATCCGCTCCGGCGCAGACGGCAGGGGTTTAGGCGGCGGCGTTTTGCCGGCCGCCTCTACCCTTAGTGACTGCGGGTGGGGGATGGGAGTCCCCTGCCCGCCGTAGGCTAGTCACTTGGCGGTCTGGGAGGGGGGCCAGGCGTACTCGGCCCCCCTCTCCTTTGGCGCGGGAAGCCCCGGCAATGGCTGGGGCGTCCGGTGGACACCGTGGGGATGCCTAGCAGGAAACACGGTGTCCATACAAACCGGAGAGGTGGGTACGCCAAGGTGTTTTTTAGTGGGTAACACTCCCCCACTCCTTCTCACTTAGTCAGAAGGGGGGGGGACGTGAGTCCCACATACCCTCCCGCCACTCCCATGGCGGGGGAAATGCGTAACGCATTTTTCACCTTGTCAAAAAAAAAAAAAAAAAAAAAAAAAAGGTTAGGTTAGGTTAGGTTAGGTTAGGTTTTTTTTTTTTTTTTTTTTTTTTTTTTTTTTTTGCTAACATTCCTCTGACATGGGCCAGAGACTTTGTTTAACTGATGTGGAATATCTTTTTAATTTTTGGTCTGCCTTGCTCTGATTGATAGTGAAGGGATTATTTATTTAATTATGTTTGTAAATATACAGGTTAATTTTAAACTATTAAGTTCACTTTTTGTGAATCTGTTTACGGGATTCCTTATTTTATACTTTTTTGACTTTAACATCCTCTATATCACTTTATACTTATATTTACTTTCAGTATCCTATTACATACCTCTTCTTTACACTGCTTGTTTCTGTTTTAATATCCTTCTTAATACTATTGCTTAACTACTTTTTTAATAACGCTGACTTTTTCTATTACTAATATTATATATGCATAATATATAACCTAGTAATATTATTTATCTTTATTTCTATTTATTACCAAGGCGCAAATTTTTTCGCAATACTTTAATATTATTTCACGCATTTTCTTGTCTTTTAGGTGATCGTGTATGTTTTGTGCTGATAATTTTGTGTTTGTGTGCATCTCAAGTTCATACCTATCTACATGGTGGGAGGGGCATTCGAAAAGGATGTGTGAGACCGTTTCTTCTGTTCCTTCTTCACAGATGCATGATGGGTTCTCCCTGCATTTGAATCTAGCCAAATACGCGGCGAACCCACCATGCCCTGTTAGAAGCTGTGTAAGGATGCCTGTCGGTTGCAGCCGCCTTACGATTTCGTATGCGGCAGTTGCGTCCGGGAAGAACATTTTCGTTACGGAAGCTGTCTCACCCGACTGATACCTTCGATTCCATTCTTCCAACGATTCTTTACGAAGCTGCTGCTTGACGAATGAAACCGGACACAAGTCATAGTCGGGTTTTCTCCGTAGCGACAGTGCCGCATCCTTCGCGAGCTCGTCAGCACGCTCATTCCCTGGCAGTCCTGCGTGCGCTTTGACCCAAAACAAAGAGACATCTTTGTTCTGGTTCAGAGCTTCCCGCAAGTTTTGGCGGGTTTTAACTGCCAAGGGGTGGAAAGAGCTATGATTGGTGACTGACTCCAGCGCTGCTCTTGAGTCACTGTATACGCCAAAGCTTGACTCCTTGCGCTTGAGGACTATGCTCGTCGATCTGCAGATGGCTAGCAGTTCTGCTTGGTAGACAGTGCAGTACGCTGGTAAGCCTAACTTGAGGGTGCTGATCTCCGCCTCATTGTTCCACAGAGACAAAGCTGCGCCGACCTTGCCCTCAAGCTTACTACCGTCGGTGAATATACGCACCGCCTGTACATTGTGCTTGTCTACGAGCTCTTGGTCCACCAGACTAATAAACTTCAGGTCCATATGCGTAGCTGGGTGCGGTGTCTCTATGAATTGCACCATACGCTCTGTCTCCCTATCTCCTAGCACCAGCCTGGACGTCCCTCTACGAGCCTCATACAGGGCGGCTGCTTCCTTTATTCTGAGGTCTAAAGGTAATATCCCGGAGAGTACCAGTGCCGAATTGAGAGAAACCGTGCGGTAAGACTTGCAGAGCTTCTGAGCAAAGCCTCGCTGAACCGTGTCAAGCAGCTTCCTTATACCAATCTTACACGTGGCTGGTGCCCAGGCGCCGGCTGCGTACATAATGACAGGTTCCACTGCCGCGGTGTATAATATACGGATCACCTCCGGATGCAGTCCCCAACTCGCCTTCGCGGCTCTTGACAACTGCTTGTAGAAGTTTAGCGACTTTTTACAGACGTTCGCTACGTGGGAATTGAAGGCGAGTTTGTCGTCAATTGTGAGGCCTAATATTTTAATTTCCCTGGACATGTCAATGCTGACCCCAGCCATCGTCAGTCGTGGAGTGTCGTACTTGAGCTTTTTGGTCAGTATCATAGCGCACGTTTTATGCGGCGCAAACTTCAGCTTGTTTCTGACACCCCACTCGTGAACACGGGCAAGGACAGCATTGGCCCGCCTCTCAATTCCCATTGCCGTTTTGTCGCTAAAAATCAGCACGACATCATCCGCGAACGCCTGGCAGTACACGCCCTCCCTCTCCATCTCCTGTAAGAGTGGGTCTAAAAGAAGGTTCCAGAGGATGGGACCACCTATTGACCCCTGGACGCACCCTTTGTTTGTGTTCTTAATGCATTCCTCCCCGGCGTACCTTACTTTGACTTTCCTGCAGTCTAGGTAACTGTCCAGTAACCGCCTAATATTGACCGGGCACTGTACCTCGGCCAGTCTGACCTTTAAGGCCGGCCACCAAGCGCTGTCGAAGGCGCCCTCTATATCCAAGGACACCAGGGTGATGAGCTTTTTTAGCTTCAACTCACTCTGTATGTGTCGTATTAGAGTACAGAGGGCGTCCTCGGTGCTCTTTTGGGGCATAAAGCCGTACTGGCGAGTACTGAGTTTTGGTACCAAGTGCCATTTAATTCTTGTCACTGTCATCTTTTCCAGGATTTTCCCCAAGACGGGCAGGAGACCGATTGGTCTGTAGGACTTTGGTAGTTCGTAGTCATCCTTACCCGGTTTCCTCAATGCCACGACTGTGGCCTCTTTCCAGGTGGTCGGGAAATGTCCCAGCTGAAGACACTTGTTAGCCAGGGTAAGGAATGTCTCTGGATCCTGACAGATTGCCTGCCTGCAGATGTCTGCTGTGAAGCCATCTGCTCCCGGAGCCTTCTTTGGGTTGAAACTTTCAACGGCGGTTTTCAGCTCCAGCGCAGTAAACGGTGGGTCATGAGTCTCAGCATGTGTACGCTCGTTTACTCGCTCGGCGGCTTCTCTGGTGCGCCTGTGTTCTGTGTTGTCCGTTTCTTCCGTGTCTTCGGGAAAGAATGTCTCCGCGAGCAGGGCTGCTGACTCCGCCGGGTTCAGGTATGCACCATCGCTCTTCAGGGCCAAGTCTTCCTGTCTCTTGGCGGTCCTTCCTATAATTCGGTAGATACCTTCCCAGACTCCTTCTCTATCCTGTTTCCTGCAGAATTCTTTCCAGCTGTCAATCTGGGCTTTCTTGGCTGTGCACTCATACTCTTCTTTTGCTTTCAGGTACTCTTCAACGACTTTCGCTCTTCGGGTTGGTGCAGCGCATCTGATGCGGCGCTTCTTCGTGGTGACTGTCTTCTTCATCGCAGCGAGATCTTCGGACCACCAAGGCATGTTAAGTGTCTCTACGTGTTTCTTGTTGGGTATGTTTTCTTTACAGGCTTCCGTTATTATGCATGTATACCTATCTATTGCCATTTCTAACTCGGTTTTGTTGCAGATGTTATGCATTTTTTCAGCGTTGATGTTGTGTTGCTGTTTAGATTGTGCCAGTTTCTCACGAAACCCGCTCCAATCTGCCTTTTTCGTGTTGTAGATCCTCGTAGTTCTTTGTATTTTAGTGCCCTTGGTCCGGTGCAGTTTTATTTTGAAGGTTATGGTGTTGTGGTCCGAGCTTGTGATACCTTGATCAACTTTCCAGTCCTCGACTAAGTCGAGAAGGTCTTCGGAACAAGTCGTGATGTCAACATGGCTGCTATATACAGTGTTTCCTCGCACCGTATAGAAAGTCGGAGTATTGCCTATATTGAGCACCTGCAGGCCTGACTCTTCCAGAGTTCCGGACATAGATTCCCCTCTGTGATCTACTATTGCACTGCCCCACCAGGTACTCTTGGCATTGCAATCTCCGCCTATTAGCAGTCTTCTCGGGCCCAGATCTACTGTTATCTGTCTCAAATGCTCCAAGTATGGCTCTATGGGTTGGTCTGGCTCGAGATAGAAGGACACCGCTACGATTTCCCTGGCGCCGGTCCGGATCCTCACCACAACGATATTGTTCGTAGTGAGTTCTGGGCACTGGATGACTTCCAAGCCATCATCAAAGACGACTATGGCTGCCTTCACGGTCCCGCTTCCTTGGTCCGCACACTGGTAGACTCTCGTCCCGCGGTATGCCTTCATTCTCCTTGCCCCACCCACATATGGCTCCTGGAGGAGTGCGAAAGCGAACTTGCGCTTACTTGCCTCCAAAAAGAGTTCGATTGTCGCCAGTTCCTTTCTTTGGAGGTTTGCCTGGGCCACTGCATATTCTCTGGTGTGATTGCTTACTGGATTGACGGTTGGCTCCACCTTAGCAATATGCTACTTTTGCTCTAGCTAGAGCCTCCCATTTCTTCCGTATGGCACATTCTGAACTGAAGGCATTGTGTTCCGTCATGTCCAGCTTGGCGTGCCTGCAGTTGCAACACGATGGGGTTACTCCAGCGAGCCAGTCGGCACACTCTGTCTTCATGTGAGGGCCCCCGCAGTGGCTGCACTTCGCGATTGTTTCCTTGCAGAAACGTCTGCCATGGCCGTATCCTAGGCACATCGAGCACTGCACCAACGGGGATTGGTCAGCCACTTTTATCCTTTGGATATCTATATGGACCGCTTCCTGCTCTAATATGCGGTTCCATATGCGGGGTGATACCCTTATTACTACGTGGGAAGTGTGGGGGTTTCTCGTCTTCTTTCTGTATCTCATCTCTATCCTGTCTTCCTGACTTTCCAGTCCGCGGAACACCTCTTTGTTCTGATTCCTCAGAGCTCTGATGATGTCTTCATCGGTGTTGCAGTTCAGTACATCTTTGAGTACAAGCATTGGATCTTGGTTCTGGATCTCCTCCACTGTCAGGTGCCCTCCCACACTTTTCAGTCGATCCTGTATCCTGGTTCTGCCCTCCAGAGTTTTGCATCCCACTATTATCTTCCTATCTTTGGCTTTCCTTATCCGGTCGACTGTGATCCAGCCGTCGGTTGCATTCACGGCTTTCCTTATATGCGAGATGACTTCTTCTCCGGTTTCGGTCTCGTCTTTAGATGATATTATTACCGAGTGTAGCGCGGTTTGGTCCCGAGGTTGTCTTTGGGGCTGAACCGCAGCTACACTGGCGTATGTCATTCGCGCCATTGCCTCCTGTTGCTTGTCTATTGACTCTTGCAGCTTATTTATCCTTTCACTGTTATCTCTCAGGAGCTTGGCGTGTTCTTCCATTGACTTTTTTAAGTCAAGGCTTCCCTGTGTCATGTCAGGTAGAGGTAGAGTTGTCTCGTTCTCCGTTGATTTTTCCGTCCTGTCCATCTTCTTTACCCCTTCCGCTTCTTTGACCAGTTGGTACAATCTCTCGATTGCCTGTGTGACTTCTAGCTTGATGTCTGTCCTAAGGTTCCTTGAGTTACCGAGGTGGAGCTTTGCCTTATTTAGGCATGCTCTGGCCTCGGCTACTCGCCCTGGCTGTAGAGTTGTTTTGACAGGTTTCGGAGAGTTCGCTGCGGGCGGCGGGTTTGAGTTAAGTTTGGGATTTTGTTTAGGGCTGGGTTTGGGATTTGGGTTGGGGTTGGGATTGGGATTAGGATTAATCATTATTTTTATTTTTGCAGGTGCAACAGTTGGCGCGGTTGTTGGCGCTGCGGTCGGTGAATGGCTTGGAGGGGAATTTGGCAGTCTGAACGTTTGAGACAGTGTTTCCGCTCTACCGCTCTCCCACTTGCCTATACTTCTCCTCACGTTTGAAGGGCCTGCTTGATGTGTCTCTTTTGGGGACCTTGAGATCTCCAAGTCTATTTTCTGAGGAGTTGCAGGGCTTTTCGTGGGTGGGGTTTTAAACATTTTTGGCTTGGTCAGAGGTGTGGGTCAATAAACCCGGTCAGAAAGGTAAATAAAGTAAATAAATTTGTAAAAGTTGTAAAAAATGTAAATATAATTCGTTACTGCAAAACAGCAGGGTCGAAAAGAGACACAGTTTTAGTTGTCCAGCAAATTTTGCTCCAGTAGAGCAGTTTTAGTTGTATAGTACAACGTCAAATGTCGAAGAAGAAGATAAAAGAGAGTAAAGAATATGCCTTCAAGGGTATATATAGGGTCCAGACGGTCAGGCGGACTCGATGGCGCAATAAAAATATTTTACCACTTTGCCTCCCACGTTGTCCTTCTCCCTATATAGCATACACAAAGGGTGGGATTTGGGTGGGCTTTTTTTTTTTAATTATCGTCGTTAGCGAGCCACGAGTGGTCTCGTTAGACGCGGGGCAGCAAGCTGCGTACAGAAAAAATGAAAAATAATATACGGCTAGAACAAAAAGTTAGGAAAATTTTGAAAAAACTGAATTTTATTAATGTGTTTTATGTTTTTTGCAGATATTTTCCGAAAATTGTACCGGAGTATACCGAAAATAGAACGTCGCTGATACGGGGGCGCCGCGCTGCAAACAAAAAGGTACTACACCCCTATGGTCAAGGAAAACTGGAGAAAATCACTAGTGACGCTCATACAAAATCCGATCGACCATTACACCTCGGTTCGATATTAAAAATTTTGTTTAAAGTTAATATCTCCCCAAAGCAACGTCCCAGCGGGTCGTGGATGGTATCGCTAGATTCGGGCCGGCGAGAGGATGCTGTGGGAGTATAAAAACTTTAGAGCTACTGTCAAGAAAACTAAGTTTTAGGGCCAAAACCGTTATTTTGTAGGATTTTAATGAAATTTGAGCTTTAAATCGTATGTATTATTTTAATTATCGTCGTTAGCGAGCCACGAGTGGTCTCGTTAGACGCGGGGCAGCAAGCTGCGTACAGAAAAAATGAAAAATAATATACGGCTAGAACAAAAAGTTAGGAAAATTTTGAAAAAACTGAATTTTATTAATGTTAGTTATTTTATTAATGGTTAGGTTAGGTTAGGTTAGGTTAGGTTAGGTTAGGTTAGGTTAGGTTAGGTTAGGTTAGGTTAGGTTAGGTTAGGTTAGGTTAGGTTAGGTTAGGTTAGGTTAGGTTAGGTTAGGTTAGGTTAGGTTAGGTTAGGTTAGGTTAGGTTAGGTTAGGTTAGGTTAGGTTAGGTTAGGTTAGGTTAGGTTCCCCCCCGACTGTGCTGCCACCTTGCCGTGGTGGGGGGGCTTGCGTGTCTCAGTGATCCGCGAGGCTATACCGGACAGGGCTACCCATACCGGAAAGGCTCGTGGTGAGGGGCCAGACTAAGAGCGGCCATGGGGAGGTGACAGGGTTTCTGGAAGGGTTGCGGTCGCGTGCCTGCCGGAAACAGGCCGCTTCTGCCCCGGAAGGATTCCCTTGTCACCTGGGGGGGTTTGGTGACGAGAGGCTTTTCCTCGGAAAAGTCTTCTCGTCACCCTTGGTGGGTGGTGGCAGAGGTCGTTAGATGGGGTGGTTGCGAGTGCACTTGGTGCTTGCCGCTTCCACCCCGGACAGCGTCCTACTGTCGCCATTTTTGACGGTTGGTGGCTGGGGTAGCTTGAAGGGTCAGTTGCGAGTGCACTTGGTGCTTGCCGCTTCTGGTCCGGAAAGCTTAACCAGTCGCCTGGAGGGGGCTTTGGCGGGGGTGGTTGAAAAGGGTGGTTTCCATCCTGGACAGCTGCCTCTGTCAGTTGGTGGTTGGTGACTGGGTTTATGGGCAGGGACGGCATCGCAGAAATGCGTTGCGCGTTCCCTTGCGTCGTACTCCCATGTCACCCGCGGGTCCCTCTACGTGTCTTTCGGAATCCCGGGGGGCACTGTAGTTATTGAGGGGACAGCTGCGGTGGGGCGTGTTTGAAGGATACTTGGTATCCGGAAAGCACCATCCACCGCAGGCAGATCGTTGGAGGGAAGGCGAACTCAGTGGACTTCGGTTCGCTGCTCGCCCGAACTCCTTGTAGAGCCAGTGGGTTGGGGACCCACCTTGCACGGCTCTACCGGTCTGGGGTGTTGATCGTGGGCTGTTCACAGTCGGCACCTCCTTTGGCGAGGATTGGGGGGGCCCTTTTTGGGCAAGCCGGGAGGCGCGTCAGTGGCCAAAGCTTAGGCATGTACCGCGGCGCCTCACCACCGGCCAGGGTTTAAACGCCGGAGTGGTTTTAAACGGTAGTTCGTTCGCACGAGAGTCCGTTATACTTCCCATTGCACCGCCTACCCCAGGCAGGGAAGATGCGTAAATGCATTTCCACTCCGTCAAAAAAAAAAAAAAAAAAAAAAAAAAAGGTTAGGTTAGGTTAGGTTAGGTTAGGTTAGGTTAGGTTAGGTTAGGTTAGGTTAGGTTAGGTTAGGTTAGGTTAGGTTAGGTTCCCCCCCGACTGTGCTGCCACCTTGCCGTGGTGGGGGGGCTTGCGTGTCTCAATGATCCGCGAGGCTATACCGGACAGGGCTACCCATACCGGAAAGGCTCGTGGTGAGGGGCCAGACTAAGAGCGGCCATGGGGAGGTGACAGGGTTTCTGGAAGGGTTGCGGTCGCGTGCCTGCCGGAAACAGGCCGCTTCTGCCCCGGAAGGATTCCCTTGTCACCTGGGGGGGTTTGGTGACGAGAGGCTTTTCCTCGGAAAAGTCTTCTCGTCACCCTTGGTGGGTGGTGGCAGAGGTCGTTAGATGGGGTGGTTGCGAGTGCACTTGGTGCTTGCCGCCTCCACCCCGGACAGCGTCCTACTGTCGCCATTTTTGACGGTTGGTGGCTGGGGTAGCTTGAAGGGTCAGTTGCGAGTGCACTTGGTGCTTGCCGCTTCTGGTCCGGAAAGCTTAACCAGTCGCCTGGAGGGGGCTTTGGCGGGGGTGGTTGAAAAGGGTGGTTTCCATCCTGGACAGCTGCCTCTGTCAGTTGGTGGTTGGTGACTGGGTTTATGGGCAGGGACGGCATCGCAGAAATGCGTTGCGCGTTCCCTTGCGTCGTACTCCCATGTCACCCGCGGGTCCCTCTACGTGTCTTTCGGAATCCCGGGGGGCACTGTAGTTATTGAGGGGACAGCTGCGGTGGGGCGTGTTTGAAGGATACTTGGTATCCGGAAAGCACCATCCACCGCAGGCAGATCGTTGGAGGGAAGGCGAACTCAGTGGACTTCGGTTCGCTGCTCGCCCGAACTCCTTGTAGAGCCAGTGGGTTGGGGACCCACCTTGCACGGCTCTACCGGTCTGGGGTGTTGATCGTGGGCTGTTCACAGTCGGCACCTCCTTTGGCGAGGATTGGGGGGGCCCTTTTTGGGCAAGCCGGGAGGCGCGTCAGTGGCCAAAGCTTAGGCATGTACCGCGGCGCCTCACCACCGGCCAGGGTTTAAACGCCGGAGTGGTTTTAAACGGTAGTTCGTTCGTACGAGAGTCCGTTATACTTCCCATTGCACCGCCTACCCCAGGCAGGGAAGATACGTAAATGTATTTCCACTCCGTCAAAAAAAAAAAAAAAAAAAAAAAAAAAAAAAAAAGGTTAGGTTAGGTTAGGTTAGGTTAGGTTAGGTTAGGTTAGGTTAGGTTGAGGTCTGATCTTGGGTGTTACTGGACGGATACTTGCGAGTTTTGGGTTCCTAAACTTACATTTTTTTCCTAACAGTTTGCTTCTTTCGCTTCCTTTCTATCTTCTATAGTTTTCTTATTTTATTAACTTTTGCATTTGCGGTTGGTAATTTTTTGTAAATTTTTTGTTCATTTTTCACGGTTTTTTGCACTTTTGTCTATTTTCTGGTTTCTTTGTCTTGCATCTTTTTTAGTCCTTTTCAGGACTAGAAGATAGCAGTTCCCTGGTTCTTTACGTGGATTTAGGTTCAATTTTTTCGGGACGAAACTTCCGAACTTATTGGCCTTGCCATTTGGTTAACTTGACCTTGAAATTTTACGTAATTTCAGGGTTTGTTTACCTTTTTACTTTTTAATTTAGTCCGTGTTGCCCTTATTCCATCTTGCCCAGTTTTTGGGCGGGAGTACCGGCAACGGTTAAATTAATTATAGTTTAGGTTTGGTTTTGATTTAGTTAGTTTTGTTATTTAATTTTAATTTTTGAAAGTTTTGCGGTTTCGCGTAAAATTTTCAAAAAACTTTGCTAACTTTTTTGTGTTTGTGTGTATTTTTAAATTAGATTAAGTACTTTGTAAAATATTTAATCTATAAGGTAGGATAGTTTGTTTAGTTTTTTAAATATTTCTCATAGACCTCTTAACTTTTTGACCACTAGGTCAAAAGTTATTAGTGTTTTTATAGGCTTAGGTAGTTTTTGGTTGATTTCGTTTTAGGATTTACAAACTTAAGCTTTTTGTCGAAATTTGTAAATTCAATAACTTTTTAACCTTTTAACTTTTATTTGTTTTTCTTCTTTCGCTATCAAGGTTTTTGCGGGAAGCATCTTTCTGTGTTGTTTTCAACTTCCTACGACCTCGGGAACAGTGTCAAAAAACGCTCGTAAGAAATTGTGAAATTGCCCCAATTTCCAATTCAGGCGTCGAAACCCGTTTTGTATGGGAAAAAGAAAAACCGACTCGCACTTGACGATTTTGAAGTTAGGTTAGCTTCTAACTTTGGTCGTCGCGGTCGGTTATTGACCAAATTCGGGTTCTAGGTAGCCGAGGTCATAATGACCTCGCCTACCAAATTCTGGAAGGATCCACCGGAGGGTGGGGAAGTTATTTTAAGTTCGGAGTCCGAGATGGACGACGATTTTATCGATGTGGAGGAGCATGCTCCGTCGGCCCCTAAAAGGGCATATGAAGGGGAAAACGAGGAGGACGACCCGAAACCTCCTACTAAGGTTAGTTCCTCGGTGCGGGGGAAACCTAGGGGCTCCTATGTTGGATTGGCCGCAGCTAGACTGCGGGCCAAGTTGTTCCAACTCGAGCCCCAATTTTCCGAGGTAGCTGGGGTAGCCGAGCCCGATCCGGGTAACAGCTACCAGCGGGAGTACCCCGAACTTCGCCCCAAAGGGGGGAAAAAGGGGAAAACGGGGAGCTCCGTGCGCTCTCGTTCCGGCTCGCGTTCCCCCGAGCTCTCGGAGGATCTAACGGGTCAACAAGAGGTTGACCCGTTGGACGCAACGCGCATGGCGGCGCGCGATATCTTGGAGGCGGCCCGGGCTTCCGGGAATTTAAAGGGAGAAATATGGGGCCGCATGAATAAGGCGTGCCGTACCATCTTAGGCTCGATGGACGAGGTCGAGGCGGCCAGGTCCGAGAGCGAGGAGATCCGCATCCTGAAGGCGGACAACAAAAGGATGCGGGAGCAACTCGCTCAAAACTCGGCTGAGCTGAAGGCGCTTCGTGTCGCCTTCAGCCAGCGGGAGATCCCGGCCGCCCCCGTGGCCGCCCCGGTTTCCACCGCACTTCAGTTCGGTACGGCTGAATTGACCGAGGCAATCCAGGAAATGAAGCGGGATCTGTTCCTGAGCCTCGGTCAGATGATCAACAGCCGTATCGAGGAGGTGAGTAGGCGCCTCCCGGCGGAGCCCATCCTCCGCCCCCCGTTAGCGCACGACAAGCGGGCCGCTAAGCCTGCCGCGGCGGCCCTTCCCCAGAGGAAGGCCGCAGGTTCTGCCCTGCCCCCTCCGGTCCCGATGGAGGGATTGGAGCCGGTAGCGAAGGCCCGTCTAGGCGACGGAAAGCCGAAGGCCAAGGCGGCCAAGAAGGCGGCGGCCCCGGCCCCCGCTGTGGTACCTGCCCCCAGGCGGCCGACCAAGCTGGTCAATTCTGGCCCTGCCCCGAGAGCCGTCCGGCCCTCGCAGGGAGAACCCGGCCCTTCGGGCAATATGCCACCCCCGCCCGCGCAGACGTCGTGGTCGGAGGTGGTACGTAAGAAGGGGAAGGGCAAGGCCAAGGCCCCCCCTCCACCCCCGAAGGCTGTCAAGGCGGCGCACGGGCCCAGACCCGTCAGGCTGTCTGTTCCCAAGACGGCAGCGGTTGTGGTCTCCCTCAAGGAGGGGACCACCACCACCCTGAAGGCCACCATGGCTAAGGCCATTAACGGCCTTAGCCTCAGCGATGTGGGCCTTCAGAACGTGAAGGTCAGGACCTCGATGACGGGTTCCCGAGTCATCGAGGTCGCTGGTGAGAACGGACAGGCGGTGGCGGACACCCTTGCGGCCAAGCTGCAGGGGATAGTGGGGGATGTCGCCAACGTGAGCCGCCCGGTAAAGATGGCCGAAGTCCAGCTTTCTGGCTTGGACGAGTCGGCCACGAAAGAGTCGGTGGCTGAGGCTGTCGCTGCAGTGGCAGCTTGCCTGCCGAACCAGGTTAAGGTGGCCTACATCCGCACCCTCTACGATGGCACTGGGTCAGCATCGATCCAGTGCCCGGTGCAGGCGGCGATTGCGTTGAAGAACGCTGGCAGAGTCCAGGTGGGTTGGGCTTCTGCCAGGGTTACGTTGGTGGGGCCGACACCGATGCGGTGCTTCCGGTGTTTCGGTGTCGGCCACTCGCGGGAGATGTGCCCCTCAAAGTCTGACCGGAGCAATCTTTGCTTCCGGTGCAGCAAAGAGGGGCACAAAATGTCGGAGTGCTGGGAGAAGGCGTGGTGTGTCGTTTGCCACCGGGCCAAACTCCCAGCCAACCACCGGATGGGGGGGATAAATTGTTGCCCCCCCGCCCTCAGAGGGAGGAGCACGAGGCCGCAGCGCCCCCGCCCCGCCCCAGCAAGTAATGCACCCGCAGCGACTGCCGCCGACGGGGCCCAGGAGGAGGCCTGCATGGAGTCCTAAATGCCAGTACGACATTTGGAGCTCCTGCAGGTCAACGTCAACCACTCCGCCAGATCTCAAGACCTGCTAATGCAGGTCATGGCGGAGTGGTCGATCGACGCCGTGGTTGTGACGGAGCCCTACTTTGTCCCTCCCTCACCCAATTGGGTGGGGTCGACGGACGAGAGGGCTGCCGTGGTGGTGCCGTCGGTGGGCAATGGCCCCCCCCTGGCAAAAATCGAAGTCGGCCCGGGGTATGCAGCGGCCGGATGGGGGAGCGACACCGTGCTAATCGCGGTGTACTTCTCCCCCAATAGGCCGCTGGTGGACTTCGAGGTTTTCCTCGGGGTCCTGGGGGGTGTTGCGAGGAGGGCGGCCCCGCGCCAAGTCATCATCCTGGGGGACCTCAACGCCAAAAGTGCGGCGTGGGGTTCCCCCGTTACGGATGCGCGCGGGGGTGCACTCAGGGATTGGTTGGTGGTGGCGGGCCTGGTGGTCCTGAACCAGGGCAGCGCCAACACTTGCGTGCGGCGGCAGGGGGGGTCTATCGTGGACGTCACGTTCGCGACCCCTGCCATTGCCGCGCGCGTCGCAGATTGGCGCGTCCTGGAGGACGTGGAGACCCTGTCTGACCACCTGTATATCAGGTTCAGGGTCTCCACAGGGGTGGGCCAGCCACCACCAGTCCAGAGGGGGGGGCGTGGGGGGGAGTTCCCCAAGTGGTCCCTGTCCCAATTGGACAGGGACAAGGCGGACGAGGCGGCAATGGTGGAGGCTTGGTGCTCCGCCCCACCCGCCGCCTCAGGAGTGGAGGAGAGGGCGCGACATTTCCGCACATCGCTTCAGGCGGTGTGCGGAGCGGCCATGCCCCGGGCAAGGAGACTTTTTGCCCGGAAATGTGTATATTGGTGGTCCGCAGAAATTGCGGCCCTGCGGACCACCGCCGACGGTGCCCGCCACGCCTACCAACATTGTAGGCGCAGGCGGCACACCCGAGACGAGGAGGAGAGGCTCTACAGGGCCCACGTCGAAGCCAGAGGGGCCCTAACTCTGTCCATAGCGGTGGCCAAGGACGAAGGAAACGTCTCCTTCCTGGCCACGCTGGACGAGAATCCGTGGGGGCGGCCGTACAAGGTGGTGCGAAACAAAATGCGCACCGCCCCCCCCATGGACTCCCTGGAGCCCCCTCTCCTGAGGAGGGTCATCGAGGGGCTGTTTCCGGCAGCCCCGTCGATAGTTCCCCCGGTGATGGCCGAGCCACCGGGGGACCTGGAGGACCCACTCGAGCTCGACATCGCACCGGTGAGCGATGACGAGTTCGAGAGGGCGGTGGACCGGCTCCGGGGCTGCAAGAAAGCCCCGGGGCCCGATGGAGTACCGGGCCGAGTACTCCCCATCGCCCTAAAACACCTCGGGGACCGACTCAGGCAGTTGATGGATGACTGCCTGAGAGAGGGACGGTTCCCGAGGGTGTGGAAGGAGGGGAGGCTTTGCCTCCTCCGGAAGGAGGGACGACCCCCGGATTGCCCGTCCGCCTATCGCCCCATTGTGCTGCTGGATGAGGTCGGGAAGATGATGGAGAGAGTCCTGGCCTCCAGGATCCTGCAGCACCTGGAGACCGCCGGCCCGAACGTCTGTGATAGACAGTTCGGGTTCAGGGAGGGGCGGTCTACGCTCGACGCGGTGAAGTCCCTCAGGGACTTCTGCGACTACGCGTCGAGCAGAGGGGAGGGAGTAGTGGCGGTGTCGCTCGACATCGCCAATGCCTTTGGCACCCTCCCCTATGGGGTGATTAAGGAGGCACTCATCTACCACCGAGTGCCTCCTTACCTGCGGCGGGTCATAGAGCACTACCTCTCTGATAGGGTAGTGCTCTATGAGCAGAGGGACGGTCGACGGGGGTCGACGGAGATGGCCTGCGGCGTGCCCCAAGGTTCCGTGCTCGGTCCGCTCTTATGGAACCTGGGGTACGACTGGGCCATCAGGGGGGAGTTGCTCCCGCGGACGGCCACCATCTGCTACGCAGATGATACCATGGTGGCCGCGCGCGGGACCGACATGAGGGAGGCGCTGTGCCGGGCGGAAGCGGCGGCCGAGCTGGCCATTCACCGGATTGGTCTGCTCGGCCTGAGGGTGGCCCTCCCGAAGACTGAGGCTATAGTCTTCGGGGGGCGGGGGTGGAGGCTGCCGGCGGGCGCGGCGCTCACCCTGGTGGGGGAACCGGTCCAGATCAGGCCCCACATAAAATATTTGGGGCTTGTTCTGGACCGATGGTGGAGTTTTGGGGAGCACTTTCTGCAGTTGGCTCCCCGGGTTGTGGGCGCCGCTTCGGCGCTGAGTCGGTTGTTGCCGAACGTGGGTGGGCCGGGCTCCTTGTGCCGCCGGCTGTATGCTGGCGTCACGAGGAGCATGGCCTTGTACGGGGCCCCCATCTGGGCGGACAAGCTGTCCGCCCGGAACCGGGCCCTGCTACGAAGGCCACAGCGGGTGGTGGCCCTCCGTATCGTGAGGGCCTACATGACGGTGGCCCACGCCGCGGCCTGCCTCCTCGCCTGCACCCCGCCCTGGGAGTTGGATGCGGAGGTGCAGGCTGAGACCTATAAGGTTAGGTCCAGGGCCCGGGCGAGGGGTGAACGCCCGGACCCTGAGGAGGTTGAGGAGACGCGCCGGATGATGGAGCGCCGACTGCGGGACAGGTGGAAAGCGAGCCTGGAGGACGCCCCCTATGGAGTTCGAACCATAGGGGCGATCCTCCCGTCGCTTGACACCTGGTTGGGGAGGGCAGTCGGCGCCACATCGTACCGGCTTGTGCAGGTATTGACCGGACACGGATGCTTCGGTCATTACCTGCACAAAATTGGGAGGGAGCCCGGCCCGCAGTGCCATGAGTGCGGCGATCCGGACGACACGGCACAGCACACCCTCGCGGTGTGCAGTCGCTGGAGTGCGGAGCGCTGCACGATGGCACTGGCCATCGGGCAATGGGACCTCTCCCTGCACAGCGTCGTGTCTTCGATGCTGTGCAGCAACAGGTCCTGGAGGGCTGTGGCCACCTTCTGCGAGAACGTCATCTCACAGAAGGAGGCCTCGGAGCGTGAGCGCGAGGAGTCTCCTCACGCGCATCCGCTCCGGCGTAGACGGCAGGGGTTTAGGCGGCGGCGTTTTGCCCGCCGCCTTTACCCTTAGTGACTGCGGGTGGGGGATGGGAGTCCCCTGCCCGCCGTAGGCTAGTCACTTGGCGGTCTGGGAGGGGGGCCAGGCGTGCTCGGCCCCTCTCTCCTTTGGCGCGGGAAGCCCCGGCAATGGCTGGGGCATCCGGTGGACACCGTGGGGATGCCTAGCAGGAAACACGGTGTCCATACAAACCGGACGGTTGGGTACGCCAAGGTGTTTTTTAGTGGGTAACATTTCCCCGCTCCTTCTCCTTCTGAGAGGGGGAGGGGACTTGAGTCCCACATACCCTCCCGCCACTCCCATGGCGGGGGAAATGCGTAAAGCATTTTTCACCTTGACAAAAAAAAAAAAAAAAAAAAAAAAAAAAAGGTTAGGTTAGGTTAGGTTAGGTTAGGTTAGGTTAGGTTAGGTTAGGTTAGGTTAGGTTAGGTTAGGTTGGGGTGCAGGCCGGATTCCTCCACGTTGGCCTGGGTGTTGCAGTCTCTCTTGATCTCGATCCGGAGAGAACGCAGCATCTGGGCTGGTGCACCCTGGGCATTGGCTGAGACTTTCTTCCTTTTGGGAGATTCTTTCAGCCCATGGCTAATATCCGGCAAGGGGGGGGGGGGGTTACCGAACCAGTGGCGGTATATCCACTTACTGGGCCAACGCGGGCCCGGGGAATTAAATACTCCCCAAAAGAGCGCACGTGAGGTGGAAGTTGCCCCTGGGTACTCTTTTAGGAGAGTGTCCTGCGGACGCAACTTTGTGGGGGTTGTCCTCGAAAGAGGTTCAACGGGTGCGACGATGTGCCAGGTGCACTCGGCTTTAGCCGACGTCGGACCAACTCGTTTCCCGTCTGGAGTGTCGTGGATCACGTCTCGCGGCTCCGACGGACCGAGGACCTTGCCTTAACTGGCTGGGTCGAGAGGAGTAAACCTCACTAAAAAATCCCTCAATCCCAAGTGGCGCAGCACCGCGAGGGGATGCATGGCTGAGAGGTAGTCAGTCGTTAGTGCTTTGCCCCGTCAGAGAACCTGCCGACCCTCTGACGGGCATGCTAGGCTTGTCCAGGTGCACGGGCACCGCCTGGATCGACCGTCTGTCCCTACTACTCGTGGGAATCAAAAATGTATTCAACTAAAACCACTTCAAACGGCCCTTCTCAGGGCCAAAACACAAACGGCCCTTCTCAGGGCCAAAACACAAACGGCCCTTCTCAGGGCCAAACCGGAGAAGAGGAGAGGACGCGGGTGCAAACCCCCGTCGTCGTTTTAGAGCGCTTGGCGCTGAGGCCACGGTCGGCGAGCCCTAGGCTGCCGGAGCCGTTGGCGAAGAGCATTAGTTTAAGTTCCGGATGTGAGTCTGATGACTCGTTGGATGTCGGGGAGAGGGTCTCCCATAACTCCAAACGGGGTCACGAGGACGAAGAGGACGATCCGAGGCCTTTCTACGGGTCGAAGATTAATACGGCTCGGAGGGGGAAACCCAAGGGGGCGTATGCGGGCTTGGCTGCGGCTAGGGCGAGGCTCCAAGAGCCGGACCCCTATGAGTTTATTGATGAGGCGGAGCCCGCAGCCGCCTACCGAAGGGACTTCCCTGAGCTCCGGCCAAAGGGAGTTAAAGGAGGGAATGGAGGGAAGGGAAGTAAAGTGCGCTCGCGATCACGATCTCCGCCCTCCCCCGCGCGCCGGGTGAGCCCCACGGACTTTTCTCAGTCGACTGACCCAATCGAGGATACCCGACGGGCGGCTAAGGAAATATTGGAGGCGGCCAGAAAATCGGGCAACTTAAAGGGAGACGTGTGGGGAGTAATGAATCGGGCCTGCAATTCAATCATGCGGTCCATGGATGACGCCGAAGCCACCAAGTCGGAGAGTGAGGAGATCCGCATCCTCAAAGCCGACAACAAGAGGATGCGGGAGCAACTCGCTCACTGCTTGGTGGAGCTGAAGGCGCTCCGGACGGCGTTCGCAGAGCGCGAGACCCCAGCCCCTCCTGCTCCCCCGCCGCTGCAATTTGCTCCAGCGGATCTGGCGGAAGCTCTGTCGGAGCTAAAGCGCGACCTCTTTGTCTCCTTGGGGAGCATGATAAATGCCCGCCTCGAGGAGGTGAACAGGCGCCTGCCACCAGAGCCAATCCTACGGCCCCCGTTGGCGGCTGATAGGAGAGGGGGAAGGCCAGCAGCACCGGCCCTACCCGAAAGGAGGACGGCTTCGCCGGCCCCTCTTAAAGTGAAGACTCCTCAGCCTGAGGCCAGGGCGAGACTGGGAGACGGAAGACCACAAAAGGCCAAAGCCACCAAAAAGGTGGTTGCCGCCTCCACGGACCCAGTCCCGGCCCCGCGAGCCGCCCCGAGAACCGCTCGCTCTGCAAAGGGAGATCCAGGCCCCTCAGCCCAGACACCGCGTCCACCCATTGAAACCTGGGTGGATGTGGTTAAGAAGAAGAACAAAGGGACGGGCAAGGCAAAGGCCCAGCCCGTCCCTGCGACGAAAGCGCCCCTTGCGCCCCGTAGAACCAAGCCGGCGAAGACCTTGGTTGTTCCACGGACGGCGGCGGTGATGGTTTCCTTAAAAAAGGATGCCGCCACCACCACCACACTACAGGCCACCATGGCCAAGGCTATCAACGCCCTGAGCCTGGAGGAGGTAGGCCTGCAAGCTGTCAAGGTCAGGTCCTCTATGACCGGGGCCCGCATAATCGAGGTCCCCGGAGAGGACCAGGAGAAAGCGGCCGACAACCTTGCGGCCAAACTTAAAAACATTGTGGGTGACGTGGCCGACATCAGCCGCGTCACAAAGAAGGTCGGACTCCAAATCGCCGGCCTAGATGAGTCGGCGACAAAGGAGTCCGTGGCGCTGGCTGTCGCCACTGCGGGGGCCTGTGATTTGGCCCAAATCAAAGTCGGAGGCATTCGCCCCCTGTACGACGGCACTGGATCTGTTTTGATCCAGTGCCCAGTGCGGGTGGCTAAAGGCCTCATGGTGAAGGGCCGGATCCAGGTGGGTTGGGCGTCCGCCAGGATCAATATGATCGGACCAGCACCCATGCGGTGCTACAAATGCATGGGTGTTGGTCACACACGAGAGACGTGCCCTTCCAGCGCCGACCGGTCAAAAACCTGCCACCGTTGCAGCAGGGAGGGGCACATCGCGAAGGACTGCTGGGAGGCAAAGGCATGGTGCGCGGTGTGCGCCCATGCCAAACTCCCAGCTAACCACTCCATGGGGGGTGATCGCTGTTTGCCCCCAGCAATCAGAGGTAAGGACCTGAGGACACGACCCCCCCGTCGTCCTCAACCTCCCCCCCAGATGGAAGCCGCCGGCCGGCCCGAAGAGGACAACCACATGGACCTCTAAATGCCAGTACACCGGCATATAGAGGTCCTGCAGGTGAACGCCAACCACTCCGCCAGAGCTCAGGATCTGCTCATGCAGACCATGGCGGAGTGGGAAATTGGTGTGGCGGTTGTTGCGGAGCCATATTTCGTCCCCCCCCTACCTAACTGGGTAGGGGCGTCGGACGAAATGGTGGCTATCCTGGTGCCAGCGGTTGGGGACTTCCCCCCCTTGTCAAGGGTCGAGGGCGGCCCAGGGTTCGTGGCGGCCGAATGGGGGAATGACACCGTACTTGTGGCGGTGTATTTCTCCCCCAATAGGCCGCTACATGCTTTCGAGCAGTTCCTGGGGGTCCTGGGGGGGGTAGTCAGGAGGGCTGCCCCGAAACAGGTGATAGTTCTGGGGGACCTCAATGCCAAGAGCTCGGCATGGGGTTCCCCCATCACGAACCCGCGAGGGGTGGTCCTCAGGGATTGGGCGGTGGCTACAGGACTCGAGGTCCTAAACCAGGGCGGCGTCAACACATGCGTGCGGCGGCAGGGGGGTTCGGTCGTGGACGTGACGTTCGCGACCACTGCCATTGCCGCGCGCGTGGAAAACTGGCGCGTCCTGGAGGATGTGGAGACCCTGTCAGATCATCTTTATATCAGGATGAGGGTCTCCACAGGGGGGGTCCAGCCACCACCCATCCCCGGGGGGAGGGCAAACGGGGGCGGAAGGGGAGGAAGATTCCCAAAATGGTCCCTGTCCCGCTTGGACAGGGCCATGGCGGACGAGGCGGCGATGGTGGAGGCATGGTGTGCTGCCCCACCCGCCGCCCTCGGTGTTGAGGAACGGGCTGCCCGGTTCCGCATCGCACTCCAGGCGGTGTGCGATGCGGCCATGCCCCGGGTGAAGCGCCGATTTCCTCGTAAACAGGTGTACTGGTGGTCCGCAGAGATTGCGGCCCTGCGGTCCACCAGCAATGGTGCCCGCCACGCCTACCAACACTGTAGGCGCCGGCGGCACACCCGCGTTGAGGAGGAGAGCCTCCACCAGGCCCTCCGAGAGGCCAAGGGGGCCCTTAACGTGGCAATCGCCAAGGCCAAGGACGAGGGTCAGGTCTCGTTCTTGGCCACCCTTGATGGGAACCCATGGGGGCGGCCCTACAGGGTGGTGCGCAACAAGATGCGCACCGCCCTCCCAATGGACTCCCTTGAGCCCAACCTATTGTGGAGGATCGTCGAGGGGCTATTCCCTCCAGCCCCCTCGATCACTCCCCCATCGATGGCAGAGCCAGTGGGGGAGCCGGAGGTAGAACTCGTCATCGCACCAATTAGCGATGACGAGTTCGAGAGGGTAGTTGACCGGCTCCGGGGCTGTAAAAAAGCCCCGGGCCCCGATGGAGTCCCCGGCCGCATCCTCCCAATAGTTTTAAAACACCTCGGGAACCGCCTCAGGCAGATCATGAACGACTGCCTGAGGGAGGGAAGGTTCCCGAGAATATGGAAAGAGGGGAAGCTATGCCTCCTCAAAAAAGAGGGTCGACCCTCCGATTGCCCGTCCGCATACCGCCCCATCGTGCTGCTGGATGAGGCCGGGAAAATGTTTGAGCGTATCCTGGCCTCCAGAATCCTGCAGCACCTGGAGACCGCCGGCCCGAACGTCTCGGATCGACAGTTCGGGTTCCGGGAGGGGCGGTCTACGCTCGACGCGCTGAAGTCCCTGAGGGACTTCTGCGAAGACGCGTCGAGCAGGGGAGAGGGTGTCGTGGCGGTGTCCTTAGACATCGCCAACGCCTTCGGCACCCTCCCCTTCGAGGTGATAAGTGAGGCACTTCGATATCATGAAGTGCCTCACTACCTGCGGCGGGTCATAGAGCACTACCTTACCGAGAGGGTAGTGCTCTATGAGGGCAAGGAGGGTCGACGGGGGATGAGAGAGATGGCCTGCGGCGTACCCCAAGGTTCCGTTCTCGGTCCACTTCTCTGGAACCTGGGGTACGACTGGGCCATCCGGGGGGAGTTGCTTCCGCGCACACTCACCATCTGTTATGCGGACGACACGATGGTGGCTGCGCGCGGAAGCAGTCTGAGGGAGACCTCAAGGAGGGCGGAGGTGGCGGCTGAGCTGGCGATCGATCGCATCGAGCGGCTCGGCCTAAAGGTGGCCCTCCCGAAGACCGAGGGTATTGTCTTCGGGGGGCGAGGGTGGAGGTTGCCGGCGGGCGCAACGCTCACCCTGTGGGGGGAGGCGGTCCAAATAAAGCCCCATATTAAATATCTGGGGCTAACATTGGACCGCAAATGGGACTTCGGGGAGCATTTCACTAGACTTGCTCCCCGAATCGTGGGCGCCGCCTCGGCACTGGGCCGACTTTTGCCCAATGTGGGTGGGCCAGGCTCCTTATGCCGGCGATTATACGCCGGCGTAACAAGGAGCATGGCGCTATACGGGGCCCCAATCTGGGCGGACAAGCTGTCCGCCCGGAACAGGGCCCTGCTGCGGAGGCCACAGAGGGTCGTTGCCCTCAGGATGGTGAGGGCCTACATAACTGTGGCCCACGCGGCGGCCTGCCTCCTCGCCTGCACCCCGCCCTGGGAACTGGACGCAGAGGTGCAGGCCGAGACCTATAGGGTTAGGTCCAGGGCCCGGGCAAGGGGGCAACGCCCGGACCCTGAGGAGGTAGAGGAGACGCGCCGAATGACGGAGCGTCGACTGCGGGATCGCTGGAAAGCCGACCTGGAGGACTCCCCTTATGGTGTCTACACTATAAGGGCGATCCTCCCGTCAGTGGACCTTTGGCTGGAGAGGGCAGTCGGCGCCACGTCGTTCCGGCTTGTGCAGGTGATGACCGGACATGGGTGTTTCGGTCATTACCTGCACAAAATTGGGAGGGAGCCTACCCCGCAGTGCCATGAGTGCGGGGATCCGGACGATACGGCGCAGCACACCCTTGCGGTGTGCAGCCGTTGGAGTTCGGAGCGCAGCACCATGGCACTCGCTCTACAGCGGGAGGACCTCTCGCTCCACAGCATTATCGCGGCAATGCTCTGCAGTGAGAGGTCTTGGGAGGCTGTGGCTTCCTTTTGCGAGTCAGTTATCTCGCAGAAGGAGGCCGCGGAGCGGGAGCGCGAGGAGTCTCCTCTCGCGCATCCGCTCCGGCGCAGACGGCAGGGGTTTAGGCGGCGGCGTTTTGCTGCACGCCTTAACCCTTAGTGGCTGCAGGTGGGGGATGGGAGTCCCCTGCCTGCTGTAGGCAAGCCACTCGGCGGTCTGGGAGTGGGACCACACGTGCTCGGCCCCTCTCCCCCTTAGGCGCGGGATGCCCCGGCATTGGCTGGGGCGACCGGTGGCCGTCGTGGAGAATGCCACCCGCAGGTTTCACGGCGTCCAACAAAACCGGAAAGAGGGTACGTCAAGGTGTTTTTAGTGGGTAACACTCCCCTTCTCCTTCTCACTCAGAGAAGGGGAGGGGATGTGAGTCCCACATACCCTCCCGTCACTCCCATGGCGGGGGGGATGCGTAACGCATTTTCACCTTGTAAAAAAAAAAAAAAAAAAAAAAAAAAAAAAAAAAAAAAAAAAAAAAAAAAAAAAAAAAAAAAAAAAAAAAAAAAAAAAAAAAAAAAGGTTAGGTTAGGTTAGGTTAGGTTAGGTTAGGTTAGGTTAGGTTAGGTTAGGTTAGGTTAGGTTAGGTTAGGTTAGGTTAGGTTAGGTTAGGTTAGGTTAGGTTAGGTTAGGTTAGGTTAGGTTAGGTTAGGTTAGGTTAGGTTAGGTTAGGTTAGGTTAGGTTAGGTTAGGTTAGGTTAGGTTCCCCCCCGACTGTGCTGCCACCTTGCCGTGGTGGGGGGGCTTGCGTGTCTCAATGATCCACGAGGCTATACCGGACAGGGCTACCCATACCGGAAAGGCTCGTGGTGAGGGGCCAGACTAAGAGCGGCCATGGGGAGGTGACAGGGTTTCTGGAAGGGTTGCGGTTGCGTGCCTGCTGCCGGGCGGGCCGCTTCTGCCCCGGAAAGATTCCCTTGTCACCTGGGGGGGGGTTTGGTGACGGGAGGCTTTTCCTTGGAAAAGTCTTCTCGTCACCCTTGGTGGGTGGTGGCAGAGGTCGTTGGAAGGGGTGGTTGCGTGTGCCTTCGAGGCCGTTTCCATCCCGGACAGCGTCCTACTGTCGCCATATTTGACGGTTGGTGGCTGGGGTAGCTTGAAGGGTCAGTTGCGAGTGCACTTGGTGCTTGCCGCTTCTGGTCCGGAAAGCTTAACCAGTCGCCTGGAGGGGGCTTTGGCGGGGGTGGTTGAAAAGGGTGGTTTCCATCCTGGACAGCTGCCTCTGTCAGTTGGTGGTTGGTGACTGGGTTTACGGGCAGGGACGGCATCGCAGAAATGCGTTTCGCGTTCCCGTGCGTCGTACCTACTCCCATGTCACCCGCGGGTCTCTCTACGTGTCTTTCGGAATCCCGGGGGGCACTGTAGTTATTGAAGGGACAGCTGCGGTGATGCGTGTTTGAAGGATACTTGTATCTGGAAAGCACCATCCACCGCAGGCAGATCGTTGGAGGGAAGGCGAACTCAGTGGACTTCGGTTCGCTGCTCGCCCGAACTCCTTGTAAGGCCAGTGGGTTGGGGACCCACCTTGCACGGCTTTACCGGTCTGGGGTATCGATCGTGGGCTGTGCACTTTCGACACCTCCTTTGGCGAAGATTGGGGGGGCCCTTTTTGGGCAAGCCGGGAGGCGCGTCAGTGAACGAAGCTTCGGCATGCATCGCGGCGCCTCACCACCGGCCAGGGTTTAAAACGCCGGAGTGGTTTTAAACGGTAGTTCGTTCGTACGAGAGTCCGTTATACTTCCCGTACAGTCTACCCCAGGCAGGGAAGATGCGTAAATGCATTTCCACTCCGTCAAAAAAAAAAAAAAAAAAAAAAAAGGTTAGGTTAGGTTAGGTTAGGTTAGGTTAGGTTAGGTTAGGTTAGGTTAGGTTAGGTTAGGTTAGGTTAGGTTAGGTTAGGTTAGGTTAGGTTAGGTTAGGTTAGGTTAGGTTAGGTTAGGTTAGGTTAGGTTAGGTTAGGTTAGGTTCCCCCCCGACTGTGCTGCCACCTTGCCGTGGTGGGGGGGCTTGCGTGTCTCAATGATCCGCGAGGCTATACCGGACAGGGCTACCCATACCGGAAAGGCTCGTGGTGAGGGGCCAGACTAAGAGCGGCCATGGGGAGGTGACAGGGTTTCTGGAAGGGTTGCGGTTGCGTGCCTGCCTCGACAGGCCGCTTCTGCCCCGGAAAGATTCCCTTGTCACCTGGGGGGGTTTGGTGAGGGTGACAGAGCAGCTCTTCTTTCCGAAGAGGAGCTGCTTTATCACCTTCACACTGGGGTGGTGACAGGGGTGGCTCGGAGGCTTGGGTAGAGTTGACCTCCTCTCCCTTCGAGTTTGCCTCTGTCACTTGGGGTGGGTTGGGTGGCGAAGTTTCTTCGCCATCCTTTGGTGGGCGGCAACAGGGGAAGTTGGAAAGGGTGGTCGCGTTGAGGACCGCTTCCGCCCTGGACAGCTTCACTCTCTGTTGCCTCTTTGACGGTTGGTGGCTGGGGTAGCTTGAAGGGTCAGTTGCGAGTGCACTTGGTGCTTGCCGCTTCTGGTCCGGAAAGCTTAACCAGTCGCCTGGAGGGGGCTTTGGCGGGGGTGGTTGAAAAGGGTGGTTTCCATCCTGGACAGCTGCCTCTGTCAGTTGGCGGTTGGTGACTGGGTTTACGGGCAGGGACGGCATCGCAGGCATGCGTTGCGCGTTCCCGTGCGTCGTACTCCCATGTCACCCGCGGGTCTCTCTACGTGTCTTTCGGAATCCCGGGGGGCACTGTAGTTATTGAAGGGACAGTTGCGGTGGGGCGTGTTTGAAGGATACTTGTATCCGGAAAGCACCATCCACTGCAGGCAGACCGTTGGAGGGCTGGCGAACTCAGCCGAGGCTACGGGTGCTCGGTCGTCCGGCCCGGCTGCTCGCCTTAACTACCTTGTAGAGCCAGTGGGTTGGGGACCCACATTGCACCGGCTCTACCGGTCTGGGGTGACGATCGTGGGCTGTTCACAATCGACACCTCCTTGGCGGAGATTGGGGGGGGGCTCTTCGGAGCAAGCCGGGAGGCGCGTCAGTGGCCAAAGCTTAGGCATGTACCGCGGCGCCTCACCACCGGCAGGGTTTAAACGCCGGAGTGGTTTTAAACGGTAGTTCGTTCGTACGAGAGTCCGTTATACTTCCCATTGCACCGCCTACCCCAGGCAGGGAAGATGCGTAAATGCATTTCCACTTCGTCAAAAAAAAAAAAAAAAAAAAAAAAAAAAAAGGTTAGGTTAGGTTAGGTTAGGTTAGGTTAGGTTAGGTTAGGTTAGGTTAGGTTAGGTTAGGTTAGGTTAGGTTCCCCCCCGATAGTGCTGCCACCTTGCCGTGGTGGGGGGGCTTGCGTGTCTCAATGACCCACGAGGCTATACCGGACAGGGCTACCCATACCGGAAAGGCTCGTGGTGAGGGTCCAGACGAAGAGCGGCACTCTGGGGAGGTGACAGGGTTTCTGGAAGGGTTGCGGTTGCGTGCCTGCTGCCGGGCGGGCCGCTTCTGCCCCGGAAAGATTCCCTTGTCACCTGGGGTGGGTTTGGTGACGAGAGGCTTTTCGTTTGAAAAGCCTTTCTCGTCATCCTTGGTGGGTGGTGACAGAGGTCGTTGGAAGGGGTGGTTGCGTGCGCTTTCGTTTCCATCCCGGACAGCTTCCTACTGTCGCCATTTTTGACGGTTGGTGGCTGGGGTAGCTTGAAGGGTCAGTTGCGAGTGCACCTGGTGCTTGCCGCTTCTGGTCCGGAAAGCTTAACCAGTCGCCTGGAGGGGGCTTTGGCGGGGGTGGTTGAAAAGGGTGGTTTCCATCCTGGACAGCTGCCTCTGTCAGTTGGTGGTTGGTGACTGGGTTTATGGGCAGGGACGGCATCGCAGAAATGCGTTGCGCGTTCCCTTGCGTCGTACTCCCATGTCACCCGCGGGTCCCTCTACGTGCCTTTCGGAATCCCGGGGGGCACTGTAGTTATTGAGGGGACAGCTGCGGTGGGGCGTGTTTGAAGGATACTTGGTATCCGGAAAGCACCATCCACCGCAGGCAGATCGTTGGAGGGAAGGCGAACTCAGTGGACTTCGGTTCGCTGCTCGCCCGAACTCCTTGTAGAGCCAGTGGGTTGGGGACCCACCTTGCACGGCTCTACCGGTCTGGGGTGTTGATCGTGGGCTGTTCACAGTCGGCACCTCCTTTGGCGAGGATTGGGGGGGCCCTTTTTGGGCAAGCCGGGAGGCGCGTCAGTGGCCAAAGCTTAGGCATGTACCGCGGCGCCTCACCACCGGCCAGGGTTTAAACGCCGGAGTGGTTTTAAACGGTAGTTCGTTCGCACGAGAGTCCGTTATACTTCCCATTGCACCGCCTACCCCAGGCAGGGAAGATGCGTAAATGCATTTCCACTCCGTCAAAAAAAAAAAAAAAAAAAAAAAAAGGTTAGGTTAGGTTAGGTTAGGTTAGGTTAGGTTAGGTTAGGTTAGGTTAGGTTAGGTTAGGTTAGGTTAGGTTAGGTTAGGTTAGGTTAGGTTAGGTTAGGTTAGGTTAGGTTAGGTTAGGTTAGGTTAGGTTAGGTTAGGTTAGGTTAGGTTAGGTTAGGTTAGGTTAGGTTAGGTTAGGTTAGGTTAGGTTAGGTTAGGTTAGGTTAGGTTAGGTTAGGTTAGGTTAGGTTAGGTTAGGTTAGGTTAGGTTAGGTTAGGTTAGGTTAGGTTCCCCCCCGACTGTGCTGCCACCTTGCCGTGGTGGGGGGGCTTGCGTGTCTCAATGATCCGCGAGGCTATACCGGACAGGGCTACCCATACCGGAAAGGCTCGTGGTGAGGGGCCAGACTAAGAGCGGCCATGGGGAGGTGACAGGGTTTCTGGAAGGGTTGCGGTTGCGTGCCTGCCGCGACAGGCCGCTTCTGCCCCGGAAAGATTCCCTTGTCACCTGGGGGGGTTTGGTGAGGGTGACAGAGCAGCTCTTCTTTCCGAAGAAGAGCTGCTTTATCACCTTCACACTGGGGTGGTGACAGGGGTGGCTCGGAGGCTTGGGTAGAGTTGACCTCCTCTCCCTTCGAGTTTGCCTCTGTCACTTGGGGTGGGTTGGGTGGCGAAGTTTCTTCGCCATCCTTTGGTGGGCGGCAACAGAGGAAGTTGGAAAGGGTGGTCGCGTTGAGGACCGCTTCCGCCCTGGACAGCTTCACTCTCTGTTGCCTCTTTGATGGTTGGTGGCTGGGGTAGCTTGAAGGGTCAGTTGCGAGTGCACTTGGTGCTTGCCGCTTCTGGTCCGGAAAGCTTAACCAGTCGCCTGGAGGGGGCTTTGGCGGGGGTGGTTGAAAAGGGTGGTTTCCATCCTGGACAGCTGCCTCTGTCAGTTGGCGGTTGGTGACTGGGTTTACGGGCAGGGACGGCATCGCAGGCATGCGTTGCGCGTTCCCGTGCGTCGTACTCCCATGTCACCCGCGGGTCTCTCTACGTGTCTTTCGGAATCCCGGGGGGCACTGTAGTTATTGAAGGGACAGTTGCGGTGGGGCGTGTTTGAAGGATACTTGTATCCGGAAAGCACCATCCACTGCAGGCAGACCGTTGGAGGGCTGGCGAACTCAGCCGAGGCTACGGGTGCCCGGTTGTCCGGCCCGGCTGCTCGCCTTAACTACCTTGTAGAGCCAGTGGGTTGGGGACCCACATTGCACCGGCTCTACCGGTCTGGGGTGACGATCGTGGGCTGTTCACAATCGACACCTCCTTGGCGGAGATTGGGGGAGGGGCTCTTCGGAGCAAGCCGGGAGGCGCGTCAGTGGCCAAAGCTTAGGCATGTACCGCGGCGCCTCACCACCGGCAGGGTTTAAACGCCGGAGTGGTTTTAAACGGTAGTTCGTTCGTACGAGAGTCCGTTATACTTCCCATTGCACCGCCTACCCCAGGCAGGGAAGATGCGTAAATGCATTTCCACTTCGTCAAAAAAAAAAAAAAAAAAAAAAAAAAAAAAGGTTAGGTTAGGTTAGGTTAGGTTAGGTTAGGTTAGGTTAGGTTAGGTTAGGTTAGGTTAGGTTAGGTTAGGTTCCCCCCCGACTGTGCTGCCACCTTGCCGTGGTGGGGGGGCTTGCGTGTCTCAGTGATCCGCGAGGCTATACCGGACAGGGCTACCCATACCGGAAAGGCTCGTGGTGAGGGGCCAGACTAAGAGCGGCCATGGGGAGGTGACAGGGTTTCTGGAAGGGTTGCGGTCGCGTGCCTGCCGGAAACAGGCCGCTTCTGCCCCGGAAGGATTCCCTTGTCACCTGGGGGGGTTTGGTGACGAGAGGCTTTTCCTCGGAAAAGTCTTCTCGTCACCCTTGGTGGGTGGTGGCAGAGGTCGTTAGATGGGGTGGTTGCGAGTGCACTTGGTGCTTGCCGCTTCCACCCCGGACAGCGTCCTACTGTCGCCATTTTTGACGGTTGGTGGCTGGGGTAGCTTGAAGGGTCAGTTGCGAGTGCACTTGGTGCTTGCCGCTTCTGGTCCGGAAAGCTTAACCAGTCGCCTGGAGGGGGCTTTGGCGGGGGTGGTTGAAAAGGGTGGTTTCCATCCTGGACAGCTGCCTCTGTCAGTTGGTGGTTGGTGACTGGGTTTATGGGCAGGGACGGCATCGCAGAAATGCGTTGCGCGTTCCCTTGCGTCGTACTCCCATGTCACCCGCGGGTCCCTCTACGTGTCTTTCGGAATCCCGGGGGGCACTGTAGTTATTGAGGGGACAGCTGCGGTGGGGCGTGTTTGAAGGATACTTGGTATCCGGAAAGCACCATCCACCGCAGGCAGATCGTTGGAGGGAAGGCGAACTCAGTGGACTTCGGTTCGCTGCTCGCCCGAACTCCTTGTAGAGCCAGTGGGTTGGGGACCCACCTTGCACGGCTCTACCGGTCTGGGGTGTTGATCGTGGGCTGTTCACAGTCGGCACCTCCTTTGGCGAGGATTGGGGGGGCCCTTTTTGGGCAAGCCGGGAGGCGCGTCAGTGGCCAAAGCTTAGGCATGTACCGCGGCGCCTCACCACCGGCCAGGGTTTAAACGCCGGAGTGGTTTTAAACGGTAGTTCGTTCGCACGAGAGTCCGTTATACTTCCCATTGCACCGCCTACCCCAGGCAGGGAAGATGCGTAAATGCATTTCCACTCCGTCAAAAAAAAAAAAAAAAAAAAAAAAGGTTAGGTTAGGTTAGGTTAGGTTAGGTTAGGTTAGGTTAGGTTAGGTTAGGTTAGGTTAGGTTAGGTTAGGTTAGGTTAGGTTAGGTTAGGTTAGGTTAGGTTAGGTTAGGTTAGGTTGAGGTTGTTTTGAGGTGTATCTTGGTAGTGACTGGGTGGATTATTGCGATTTTTTGTTTCCAAATCTGATAATTTTCCCTGATCTGTTTTCTCTTTTCCTTTTTGCTTTATCTTATTTAGTTTTCTTATTTTTCTTATTTTACTATTTGCGGTTGGTAATTTTGTGTTAATTTTTTCTTTAATTTTTGCGGTTTTTGGTATTTTTCTTTATTTTCTGGTAGTTTAGTCTTGCGTCTTTTTTAGCCCTTTTCAGGGCTAGAAGATTGCGGAAACCTAGGTTAGTTTTAGGATTTAGGCCCAATTTTTTCGGTTCGTTAGTTCCGGAATAATTGACCTTGCCATTTTGCACTTTTTTAGTTGTAATTTTTTGTAGCTGTACGGTTTGTTTACCTTTTTTCTTTTTAAATTAATTTGTGTTGCCCTTATCCTTTCTTGCCCATTTTTTGGGCGGGGATACCGGCAACGGTTAATTTAATTATAGTTAGGTTTTGGTTTTGGTTTAGTTAGTTTTGTTAGTTAATTTTAATTTTTGAAAACTTTGCGTTTACGCGTAAAGTTTTCAAAAAACTCTACTTACTTTTTTGTGTTTGGTTAGTTTTTTAGGTAGTCTTAAGTAATTTGTTAATTATTTAAGCTATAGTATAGGGTAGGTTATTTAGTTCTTTAAATAGTTCTTATAGGTCTCTTAACTTTTTGACCACTAGGTCAAAAGTTATTAGAGTTTATTTAGGGTTAGGTAGTTTTTTGTAGATTCTGTTGTTGTTTTTACAAACTTAAGCTTTTTTGCGAAATTTTGTAAATTCAATAACTTTGTCACATTGTAACTTTTATTTGTTTTTTCGCCTGGGCCATCTAGGCCTTTGCGAAAGACATCTTCATTTCCCTTTTGGACCTCATACGACCTCTAGAAGTGGGTGAAATCGGCCCCCGAAGGGGAATTTTTAGTTGCTATTTTTTTCATTCAGGCGTCGATTTCACTTTTGTATAGGGAAATTAAAAACCGACTCGCACTTGACGATTCAGGGTTAGGTTAGGTCATAACTCTGGTCGTCGCGGTCGGTTTTTGACCTTTTTCGGGAGTTGGGTAGACGAGGTCATCATGACCTCGCCTACCAAATTCTGGAAGGGTCCACCGGAGGGCGGGGAAGTTGTCCTCAGTTCGGAGTCTGAAATGGAGGAGGACTTCGAGGTCGAGGACAACGCTCCTTTGGGCCCTAAAAGGGCGCATGAAGACGAGGAGGATGACTCTACGCGACCTACCAAGGTCAACACAGCGGTGCGGGGGAAGCCCAAGGGCGCCTACGCCGGGTTGGCCACGGCAAGATTGCGGGCAAAGCAGTTTCTGCTAGAGCCCCAATTTGCCGAGGCGGCCGAGGCGGCTGAGCCCGACCCGGGTGCATCTTACCGGCGGGAATACCCGGAGCTCCGCTCCAGGAAGAAGAAGAAGGAGAAAACCGGGGACTCCGTGCGCTCGCGCTCGCGCTCGAGCTCTCGCACCGGTTCGAGCTCCCCCGAGGCAACGGAGGAACCAGCCTGTCTAGCGTGCGTGCAGGAGAGCGACCCGCTAGACGCCACGCGCATGGCGGCGCGGGATATATTGGAGGCAGCCAAGGCATCCGGCAATCTCAAGGGGGAGATTTGGGGCCGGATGAACCGGGCTTGCCGAGTAATTTTGGGCTCGATGGACGAGGTCGAGGCGGCCAGGGCCGAGAGCGAGGAGATCCGCATCCTGAAGGCGGATAACAAAAGGATGCGGGAGCAACTCGCTCAAAACTCGGCGGAGCTGAAGGCACTTCGTGTCGCCTTCAGCAAGCGGGAGAGTCCGTCCACTCCCGCCCCTGTGGCCGCCTCCCTGCAGTTCGGGACGGCTGAGCTCACCGAGGCCATAGAGGCCATGAAGCATGACCTCTTTGTGAGCCTCGGGGGCATGATAAATGCCAGGATGGAGGAAGTAAATAGGCGCCTCCCGGCCGAGCCCATCCTCCGCCCCCCGCTAGCGCACGACAGGCGAGCCGCCAAGCCCGCCGTCGCAGCCCCTCCTCAGAGGGTAGTCGCAAGACCGGCCCTCCTCCCCCCGGCCCCGGTGGAGGCGTTAGCGCCGATCGCCAGGGCCCGCCTAGGTGACGGGAGGCCGAAGGCCGCAGCGGTGAAGAAGACGGCAGCCCCGGCCCCCGCCGCGGTACCCGCCCAAAGACGACCAACGAAGTTGGTGAACTCCGGCCCTGCCCCGAGAGCCGTCCGGCCCTCGCAGGGCGAACCCGGCCCCTCGGGCCGCATGCCACCCCCGCCCGCGCAGTCGTCGTGGTCGGAGGTGGTGCGTAAGAAGGGGAAGGGCAAGCCCAAGCCCCCCCCTCCACCCCCGAAAACAGTCAAGGCGGCGCATGGGCCAAGGCCCGTCAGGCTGTCCGTCCCGAAGACGGCGGCGGTTGTGGTCTCCCTCAAGGAGGGAGCCACCACAACATTGAAGGACACCATGGCTAAGGCAATAAACGGCCTTAGCCTCAGCGAGGTGGGCCTTCAAAACGTTAAGGTCAGGACCTCGATGACCGGTTCCCGGGTCATCGAGGTCGCCGGGGCGGACGGGCAAAAAGTGGCGGACACCCTTGCGGCCAGGCTGCAGGGGATAGTGGGCGACGTCGCAAACGTCAGCCGCCCCGTTAAGATGGCCGAACTCCGGCTCTCCGGCCTGGATGAGTCGGCCACTAATGAGGCGGTGGCTAAGGCCGTCGCCGCAGCCGGGGCTTGCCTGCCGGAACAGGTTAGGGTGGCCTACATCCGCACACTATACAACGGCACTGGGTCAGCAATGATCCAGTGCCCAGTGCTGGCGGCGATCGCGGTCAAAAACGCTGGCAGAGTCCAGGTAGGCTGGGCCTCTGCCAGGGTTGAGGTGGTGGGGCCGACGCCGATGCGGTGCTACCGTTGTTTCGGCGTCGGCCACTCGCGGGAGATGTGCCCCTCCAAGACTGACCGGACCAATCTCTGCTTCCGGTGCAGCAAGGGGGGGCACAAAATGTCGGAGTGCTGGGAGAAGGCGTGGTGTGCCGTGTGCCACCAGGCCAAACTCCCAGCCAACCACCGGATGGGGGGTATAAACTGTTGCCCCCCCGCCCTCAGAGGAAGGAGCACGAGGCCGCAGCGCCCCCGCCCCGCCCCAGCAAGCAATGCCCCCGCAGCGGCTGCCGCCGACGGGCCACCGGAGGAGACCTGCATGGAGTCCTAAATGCCAGCACAGCATTTGGAACTCCTGCAGGTCAACGTCAACCACTCCGCCAGATCACAGGACCTGCTAATGCAGGTCATGGCGGAGTGGTCGATCGACGCGGTGGTCGTGACGGAGCCCTACTACGTCCCTCCCTCACCCAATTGGGTGGGGTCGACGGACGAGAGGGCTGCCGTGGTGGTGCCGGCGGTCGGCAATGGCCCCCCTCTGGGGAGGATCGAGGTCGGCCCGGGATATGCAGCGGCCGGATGGGGGAGCGACACCGTATTAATTGCGGTGTATTTCTCCCCCAATAGGCCGCTGGCCGACTTCGAGGTCTTCCTCGGGGTCCTGGGGGGCGTTGCGAGGAGGGCGGCCCCGCGCCAAGTAATCATCCTGGGGGACCTCAACGCCAAAAGTGCGGCGTGGGGATCCCCCGTGACGGATGCGCGCGGGGCGGCGCTAAGGGATTGGTCGGTGGTAGCGGGCCTGGCGGTCTTGAACCGGGGCAGCGCCAACACCTGCGTGCGGCGGCGAGGGGGGTCAATCGTGGACGTTACGTTCGCGACCCCCGCCATTGCCGCACGCGTCGCAGGTTGGCGCGTCCTGGAGGACGTGGAGACCCTGTCTGACCACCTATATATTAGGTTCAGGGTCTCCACAGGGCTGGGCCAGCCACCACCAGTCCCAAGGGGGGGGCGTAGGGGGGGAATGGGGGAGTTCCCCAAGTGGTCCCTGTCCCTTCTGGACAGGGCCAAGGCGGACGAGGCGGCGATGGTGGAGGCTTGGTGCTCCGCCCCACCCGCCGCCTCAGGAGTCGAGGAGAGGGCGCGCCACTTCCGCACATCGTTGCAGACGGTGTGCGGAGCGGCCATGCCCCGGGCAAGACGGCTGTTTGCCCGGAGGTGCGTCTACTGGTGGTCCGCAGAAATTGCGGCCCTGCGGACCACCGCCGACGGTGCCCGCCACGCCTACCAGCACTGCAGGCGTAGGCGGCACACTCGGGAGGAGGAGGAGGGGCTCTACAGGGCCCACCAAGAGGCCAGGGGGGCCCTAACCCTGTCCATAGCGGTGGCCAAGGAAGAGGGCAATGTCTCCTTCCTGGCCACGCTGGACGAGAATCCATGGGGGCGGCCGTACAAGGTGGTGCGCAACAAGATGCGCACCGCCCCCCCCATGGATTCGCTAGAGCCCCCCCTCCTGAGGAGGGTCATCGAGGGGCTGTTTCCGGCAGCCCCGTCGATAGTTCCCCCGGTGATGACCGAGCCACCGGGGGACCTGGAGGACCCACTCGAACTCGACATCGCACCGGTGAGCGATGACGAGTTCGAGAGGGCGGTGGACCGGCTCCGGGGCTGCAAGAAAGCCCCGGGGCCCGATGGAGTACCGGGCCGGGTACTCCCCATCGCCCTAAAGCACCTCGGGGACCGACTCAGGCAGTTGATGAGCGACTGCCTGAGAGAGGGTCGGTTCCCGAGGGTGTGGAAGGAAGGGAGGCTGTGCCTCATCCGGAAGGAGGGTCGACCCCCGGATTGCCCGTCCGCCTATCGCCCCATAGTGCTGCTGGACGAGGCCGGGAAGATGATGGAGAGAGTCCTGGCCTCTAGGATCCGGCAGCACCTAGAGACCGCCGGCCCGAACGTCTGTGAGAGACAGTTCGGGTTTAGGGAGGGGCGGTCTACGCTCGACGCGGTGAAGTCCCTAAGGGACTTCTACGACTACGCGTCGAGCAGAGGGGAGGGAGTAGTGGCGGTGTCGCTCGACATCGCCAACGCCTTTGGCACCCTCCCCTATGGGGTGATAAGGGAGGCACTCATATACCACCGAGTGCCTCCCTACCTGCGGCGGCTCATAGAGCACTACCTTACTGATAGGGTAGTGCTCTATGAGCAGGCGGACGGTCGACGGGGGTCGACGGAGATGGCCTGCGGCGTACCCCAAGGTTCCGTGCTCGGTCCACTTTTATGGAACCTGGGGTACGACTGGGCCATCAGGGGGGAGCTGCTCCCGCGGACGGCCACCATCTGCTACGCAGACGATACCATGGTGGCCGCGCGCGGGACCGAGCTGAGAGAGGTGCTGTGCCGGGCGGAAGCGGCGGCCGAGCTGGCGATTCACCGGATCGGTCGGCTCGGCCTGAGGGTGGCCCTCCCGAAGACTGAGGCTATAGTCTTCGGGGGGCGGGGGTGGAGGCTGCCGGCGGGCGCGGCGCTCACCCTGGGGGGGGAACCGGTCCAGATCAAGCCCCACATAAAATATTTGGGGCTTGTTCTGGACCGATGGTGGAGTTTCGGGGAGCACTTCAAGAAGTTAGCTCCCCGAGTGGTGGGCGCCGCGTCGGCGATGAGTCGGCTTCTGCCGAACGTGGGTGGACCAGGCTCCTTGTGCCGCCGGCTGTATGCCGGCGTCACGAGGAGCATGGCTCTGTACGGGGCCCCCATCTGGGCGGACAAGCTGTCCGCCCGGAACCGGGCCCTGCTACGGAGGCCACAGCGGGTGGTGGCCCTCCGCATTGTGAGGGCCTACATGACTGTGGCCCACGCCGCGGCCTGCCTCCTCGCCTGCACCCCGCCCTGGGAGTTGGACGCAGAGGTGCAGGCGGAGACCTACAAGGTTAGGTCCAGGGCCCGGGCGAGAGGTGTTCGCCCGGACCCTGAGGAGGTTGAGGAGACGCGCCGGATGATGGAGCGCCGACTGCGGGACAGGTGGAAAGCGAGCCTGGAGGATTCCCCCTATGGTGTTTATACCATAGGGGCGATCCTCCCGTCGCTGGACACCTGGTTGGGGAGAGCAGTCGGTGCTACATCGTACCGGCTTGTGCAGGTATTGACCGGACACGGATGCTTCGGTCATTACCTGCACAAGATTGGGAGGGAGCCCGGCCCGCAGTGCCATGAGTGCGGCGATCCGGACGACACGGCTCGCCACACCCTCGCGGTGTGCAGCCGTTGGAGTGCGGAGCGCTGCACGATGGCACTGGCCATCGGGCAATGGGACCTCTCCCTGCACAGCGTCGTGTCTGCGATGCTGTGCAGCGACAGGTCCTGGAGGGCTGTGGCCTCCTTCTGCGAGTACGTTATCTCGCAGAAGGAGGCCTCGGAGCGGGAGCGCGAGGAGTCTCCTCACGCGCACCCGCTCCGGCGCAGACGGCAGGGGTTTAGGCGGCGGCGTTTTGCCGGCCGCCTCTACCCTTAGTGACTGCGGGTGGGGGATGGGAGTCCCCTGCCTGCCGTAGGCTAGTCACTTGGCGGTCTGGGAGGGGGGCCAGGCGTGCTCGGCCCCCCTCTCCGTGGCGCGGGAAGCCCCGGCAATGGCTGGGGCGTCCGGTGGACACCGTGGGGATGCCTAGCAGGAAACACGGTGTCCATACAAACCGGAAAGGTGGGTACGCCAAGGTGTTTTTTTTTTTTTTTTTTTTTTTTTTTTTTTTTTTTTTTTTTTTTTTTTTTTTTTTTTTAGTGGGTAACACTCCCCCACTCCTTCTCACTCGGAGAAGGGGGGGGGGACGTGAGTCCCACATACCCTCCCGCCACTCCCATGGCGGGGGAAATGCGTAACGCATTTTTCACCTTGTCAAAAAAAAAAAAAAAAAAAAAAAAAAAAAAAAAAAAAAAAAAAAAAAAAAAAAAAAAAAAAAAAAAAAAAAAAAGGTTAGGTTAGGTTAGGTTAGGTTAGGTTAGGTTAGGTTAGGTTAGGTTAGGTTAGGTTAGGTTAGGTTAGGTTAGGTTAGGTTAGGTTAGGTTAGGTTAGGTTAGGTTAGGTTAGGTTAGGTTAGGTTAGGTTAGGTTAGGTTAGGTTAGGTTAGGTTAGGTTGAGGTCGGATCTTGGACACTACTGGGTGGATTATTGCGAGTTTTGGGTTCCCGAACTTACATTTTTTCCTCATTAGTTTGCTCCTTTCTGTTTTTCACTATCTTCTATAGTTTCCTTATTTTCTTAATTTTTCGTTTTGCGGTTGGTAATTTTTTGTAAATTTTTTGTTCATTTTTCACGGTTTTTTGCACTTTTGTTTATTTTCTGGTTTCTCTGTCTTGCGTCTTTTTTAGTCCTTTTCAGGACTAGAAGATAGCGGATCCTTAGTTTAGTTGGTAGAATTAAGTTCAATTTTTTCGGAACTTAACTTCCGATCTTATTGATTTTAGAATTTCGTAGATTTGACCTTGAGAATTTACGTAATTATATTGTTTGTTTACCTTTTTACTTTTTAATTTAGTCTGTGTTGCCTTTATCCCACTTTGCCCAAATTTTGGGCGGGGGTACCGGCAACGGTTAAGTTAATTATAGTTTAGGTTTGATTTAGGTATTGTTAATTTAGTTATTTAATTTTAATTTTTGTAAGCTTTGCGGTTTCGCCCAAAGTTTGCAGAAAATCTTTTGTAACTTTTTTGTGTTTGCGTTGATTTTTAAATTAGATTAAGTGTTCTGTAAAATATTTAATCTATAAGGTAGGATAGTTTGTTTAGTTTTTTAAATATTTCATTTGAACCTTTTAATTCTTTGACCTCTGGGTCAAAAGTTATTAGTGTTTATATAGTTTTAGGTAGTTTTTGGTTAATACAGTTTTGAAATTTACAAACTTAAGCTTTTTTGCGAAATTTGTAAATTCAATAACTTTTTAACCTTTTTACTTTTATTTGTTTTTCCGCTTTTGCCATCAAGGCTTTAGCGGGAAGCATCCTTCTGTGTTGTTTCCAACCTCCTACGACCTCGGGAAGTGTGTCAAAAAACGCTCGTAAGAAATTGTGAAATTGCCCAAATTTCCAATTCAGGCGCTAAAACGAGTTTTGTATGGGAAAAAGAAAAACCGACTCGCACTTGACGATTTTGAAGTTAGGTTAGGTCATAACTTCGGTCGTCGCGGTCGGTTTTTGACCAAATTTGGGTACTAGGTAGCCGGGGTCATAATGACCTCGCCTACCAAATTCTGGAAGGGTCCACCGGAGGGTGGAGAAGTTGTGTTGAGTTCGGAGTCCGAGATGGACGACGATTTCATCGACGTGGAGGAGCACGCTCCGTCGGCCCCTAAAAGGGCATATGATGGCGGAAACGAAGTGGATGACCCGAAGCCTCCTACGAAGGTTAGCTCCTCGGTGAGGGGAAAACCTAGGGGGTCCTACGTTGGGTTGGCTGCGGCCAGGTTGAGGTCCAAGTTGTTTCAACTGGAGCCCCAATTTGACGAGGCGGCCGGGGTAGCCGAACCCGATTCGGGCTCCAGCTATCAGCGGGAGTACCCCGAACTCCGCCGTAAGGGGGGGAAAAAGGGGAAAACGGGGGACTCCGTGCGCTCTCGCTCTGGCTCGCGTTCCCCCGAGCTCTCGGAGGATCTAACGGGTCAACAAGAGGTTAATCCGTTGGACGCAACGCGCATGGCGGCGCGTGATATTTTGGACGCGGCCCGGGCATCCGGTAACCTAAAGGGAGAGATATGGGGCCGCATGAACAAGGCGTGCCGTACCATCTTGGGCTCGATGGACGAGGTCGAAGCGGCCAGGTCCGAGAGCGAGGAGATCCGCATCCTGAAGGCGGACAACCGAAGGATGCGGGAGCAACTCGCTCACAATTCGGCCGAGCTGAAGGCGCTTCGTGTCGCCTTCAGCGAGCGGGAGATCCCGGCCGCTTCGGTGGCCGCCCCGGTGGCCGCCCCTGTGGCCGCTTCGCTCCAATTTGGTACGGCTGAGCTCACCGAGGCTATAGAGAACATGAAGCGGGACCTGTTCTTAAGCCTCGGGAGCATGATCAACGCCAGGTTGGAGGAGGTGAATAGGCGCCTCCCGGCGGAGCCCATCCTCCGCCCTCCGTTAGCGCACGACAAGCGGGCCGCTAAGCCTGCCGCGACGCCCCTTCCCCAGAGGAAGGCCGCAGGTTCTGCCCTGCCCCCTCCGGTCCCGATGGATGTGTTGGAACCGGTGGCGAAGGCCCGTCTAGGTGACGGGAAGCCAAAGGCCAAGGTGGCCAAGAAGGCGGCGGCCCCGGCCCCCGCAGTGGTACCCGCCCCCAGGCGACCGACCAAATTGGTCAATTCCGGCCCTGCCCCGAGAGCCGCTCGGCCCTCGCAGGGAGAACCCGGCCCTTCGGGCAATATGCCAACCCCGCCCGCGCAAATGGCATGGTCGGAGGTTGTACGTAGGAAGGGGAAGGGCAAGGCCAAGGCCCCCCCTCCACCCCCTAAGACTGTCAAGGCGGCGCCCGGGCCAAGACCCGTCAGGTTGGCCGTCCCGAAGACGGCGGCAGTGGTTGTCTCCCTCAAGGAGGGGACCAACACCACCCTGAAGGCCACCATGGCTAAGGCCATCAACGGCCTTAGCCTCAGCGAGGTGGGCCTTCAGAACGTGAAGGTCAGGACCTCGATGACGGGTTCCCGGGTCATCGAGGTCGGCGGTGAGGACGGACAGAGGGTGGCGGACACCCTTGCGGCCAAGCTGCAAGGGATAGTGGGTGACGTCGCCAACGTCAGCCGCCCGGTGAAGATGGCCGAAGTCCAGCTTTCCGGCCTGGACGAGTCGGCCACCAAAGAGTCGGTGGCTCAGGCCGTCGCCGCAGTGGGGGCTTGCCTGCCGACCCAGGTCAAGGTGGCCCATATCCGCACCCTCTATGATGGCACTGGATCAGCATTGATCCAGTGCCCAGTGCAGGCGGCGATCGCGCTAAAAAACGCGGGCAGAGTCCAGGTGGGCTGGGCCGCTGCCAGGGTCACGCTGGTGGGGCCAACACCGATGCGGTGCTTCCGGTGTTTCGGTGTCGGCCACTCGCGGGAGATGTGCCCCTCCAAGTCTGACCGGAGCAATCTTTGCTTCCGGTGCAGCAAAGAGGGTCACAAAATGGCGGAGTGCTGGGAGAAGGCGTGGTGTGCCGTTTGCCACCAGGCCAAACTCCCAGCCAACCACCGGCTGGGGGGGACAAATTGTTGCCCCCCCGCCCTCAGAGGGAGGAGCATGAGGCCGCAGCGCCCCCGCCCCGTTCCGACAAGCAATGCCCCCGCCGCGGCTGCCGCCGACGGGACCCAGGAGGAGGCCTGCATGGAGTCCTAAATGCCAGTACGACATTTGGAGCTCCTGCAGGTCAACGTCAACCACTCCGCCAGATCTCAAGACCTGCTAATGCAGGTCATGGCGGAGTGGTCGATCGACGCCGTGGTTGTGACGGAGCCCTACTTTGTCCCTCCCTCACCCAATTGGGTGGGGTCGACGGACGAGAGGGCTGCCGTGGTGGTGCCGTCGGTGGGCAATGGCCCCCCGCTGGCAAAAATCGAAGTCGGCCCGGGGTATGCAGCGGCCGGATGGGGGAGCGACACCGTGCTAATCGCGGTGTACTTCTCCCCCAATAGGCCGCTGGTGGACTTCGAGGTTTTCCTCGGGGTCCTGGGGGGCGTTGCGAGGAGGGCGGCCCCGCGCCAAGTCATCATCCTGGGGGACCTCAACGCCAAAAGTGCGGCGTGGGGTTCCCCCGTTACGGATGCGCGCGGGGGTGCGCTCAGGGATTGGTTGGTGGTAGCGGGCCTGGTGGTCCTGAACCAGGGCAGCGCCAACACTTGCGTGCGGCGGCAGGGGGGGTCTATCGTGGACGTCACGTTCGCGACCCCTGCCATTGCCGCGCGCGTCGCAGATTGGCGCGTCCTGGAGGACGTGGAGACCCTGTCTGACCACCTGTATATCAGGTTCAGGGTCTCCACAGGAGTGGGCCAGCCACCACCAGTCCCTAGGGGGGGGCGTGGGGGGGAGTTCCCCAAATGGTCCCTGTCCCAATTGGACAGGGACAAGGCGGACGAGGCTGCCATGGTGGAGGCTTGGTGTTCTGCTCCACCCGCAGCCTCAGGAGTGGAGGAGAGGGCGCGTCATTTCCGCACATCGCTTCAGGCGGTGTGCGGGGCGGCCATGCCCCGGGCAAGAAGACTTTTTGCCCGGAAGTGCGTTTATTGGTGGTCCGCAGAAATTGCGGCCCTGCGGACCACCGCCGACGGTGCCCGCCACGCCTACCAACATTGTAGGCGCAGGCGGCACACCCGAGACGAGGAGGAGAGGCTCTACAGGGCCCACGTTGAAGCCAGGGGGGCCCTTACCCTGTCCATAGCGGTGGCCAAGGACGAAGGAAACGTCTCCTTCCTGGCCACGCTGGACGAGAATCCGTGGGGGCGGCCGTACAAGGTGGTGCGAAACAAAATGCGCACCGCCCCCCCCATGGACTCGCTGGAGCCCCCCCTCCTGAGGAGGGTCATCGAGGGGCTGTTTCCGGCAGCCCCGTCGATAGTTCCCCCGGTGATGGCCGAGCCACCGGGGGACCTGGAGGACCCACTCGAGCTCGACGTTGCACCGGTGAGCGACGACGAGTTCGAGAGGGCGGTGGACCGGCTCCGGGGCTGCAAGAAAGCCCCGGGGCCCGATGGAGTACCGGGCCGAGTACTCCCCATCGCCCTAAAGCACCTCGGGGACCGACTCAGGCAGTTGATGGATGACTGCCTGAGGGAGGGACGGTTCCCGAGGGTGTGGAAGGAGGGGAGGCTGTGCCTCCTCCGGAAGGAGGGTCGACCCCCGGATTGCCCGTCCGCCTATCGCCCCATTGTGCTGCTGGATGAGGTCGGGAAGATGATGGAGAGAGTCCTGGCCTCCAGGATCCTGCAGCACCTGGAGACCGCCGGCCCGAACGTCTGTGATAGACAGTTCGGGTTCAGGGAGGGGCGGTCTACGCTCGACGCGGTGAAGTCCCTCAGGGACTTCTGCGACTACGCGTCGAGCAGAGGGGAGGGAGTAGTGGCGGTGTCGCTCGACATCGCCAATGCCTTTGGCACCCTCCCCTATGGGGTGATTAGGGAGGCACTCATCTACCACCGAGTGCCTCCTTACCTGCGGCGGGTCATAGAGCACTACCTCTCTGATAGGGTAGTGCTCTATGAGCAGAGGGACGGTCGACGGGGGTCGACGGAGATGGCCTGCGGCGTGCCCCAAGGTTCCGTGCTCGGTCCGCTCTTATGGAACCTGGGGTACGACTGGGCCATCAGGGGGGAGTTGCTCCCGCGGACGGCCACCATCTGCTACGCAGATGATACCATGGTGGCCGCGCGCGGGACCGACATGAGGGAGGCGCTGTGCCGGGCGGAAGCGGCGGCCGAGCTGGCCATTCACCGGATTGGTCTGCTCGGCCTGAGGGTGGCCCTCCCGAAGACTGAGGCTATAGTCTTCGGGGGGCGGGGGTGGAGGCTGCCGGCGGGCGCGGCGCTCACCCTGGTGGGGGAACCGGTCCAGATCAAGCCCCACATCAAATATTTGGGGCTTGTTCTGGACCGATGGTGGAGTTTTGGGGAGCACTTTCTGCAGTTGGCTCCCCGGGTTGTGGGCGCCGCTTCGGCGCTGAGTCGGCTTTTGCCGAACGTGGGTGGGCCGGGCTCCTTGTGCCGCCGGCTTTATGCTGGCGTCACGAGGAGCATGGCCTTGTACGGGGCCCCCATCTGGGCGGACAAGCTGTCCGCCCGGAACCGGGCCCTGCTACGAAGGCCACAGCGGGTGGTGGCCCTCCGTATCGTGAGGGCCTACATGACGGTGGCCCACGCCGCGGCCTGCCTCCTCGCCTGCACCCCGCCCTGGGAGTTGGATGCGGAGGTGCAGGCTGAGACCTATAAGGTTAGGTCCAGGGCCCGGGCGAGGGGTGAACGCCCGGACCCTGAGGAGGTTGAGGAGACGCGCCGGATGATGGAGCGCCGACTGCGGGACAGGTGGAAGGCGAGCCTGGAGGACGCCCCCTATGGAGTTCGAACCATAGGGGCGATCCTCCCGTCGCTTGACACCTGGTTGGGGAGGGCAGTCGGCGCCACATCGTACCGGCTTGTGCAGGTATTGACCGGACATGGATGCTTCGGTCATTACCTGCACAAAATTGGGAGGGAGCCCGGCCCGCAGTGCCATGAGTGCGGCGATCCGGACGACACGGCACAGCACACCCTCGCGGTGTGCAGTCGCTGGAGTGCGGAGCGCTGCGCGATGGCACTGGCCATCGGGCAATGGGACCTCTCCCTGCACAGCGTCGTGTCTTCGATGCTGTGCAGCGACAGGTCCTGGAGGGCTGTGGCCACCTTCTGCGAGAACGTCATCTCGCAGAAGGAGGCCTCGGAGCGTGAGCGCGAGGAGTCTCCTCACGCGCATCCGCTCCGGCGTAGACGGCAGGGGTTTAGGCGGCGGCGTTTTGCCCGCCGCCTTTACCCTTAGTGACTGCGGGTGGGGGATGGGAGTCCCCTGCCCGCCGTAGGCTAGTCACTTGGCGGTCTGGGAGGGGGGCCAGGCGTGCTCGGCCCCTCTCTCCTTTGGCGCGGGAAGCCCCGGCAATGGCTGGGGCATCCGGTGGACACCGTGGGGATGCCTAGCAGGAAACACGGTGTCCATACAAACCGGACGGTTGGGTACGCCAAGGTGTTTTTTAGTGGGTAACATTTCCCCGCTCCTTCTCCTTCAGAGAGGGGGAGGGGACTTGAGTCCCACATACCCTCCCGCCACTCCCATGGCGGGGGAAATGCGTAACGCATTTTTCACCTTGACAAAAAAAAAAAAAAAAAAAAAAAAGGTTAGGTTAGGTTAGGTTAGGTTAGGTTAGGTTAGGTTAGGTTAGGTTCCCCCCCGACTGTGCTGCCACCTTGCCGTGGTGGGGGGGCTTGCGTGTCTCAATGATCCGCGAGGCTATACCGGACAGGGCTACCCATACCGGAAAGGCTCGTGGTGAGGGGCCAGACTAAGAGCGGCCATGGGGAGGTGACAGGGTTTCTGGAAGGGTTGCGGTTGCGTGCCTGCCGCGACAGGCCGCTTCTGCCCCGGAAAGATTCCCTTGTCACCTGGGGGGGTTTGGTGAGGGTGACAGAGCAGCTCTTCTTTCCGAAGAAGAGCTGCTTTATCACCTTCACACTGGGGTGGTGACAGGGGTGGCTCGGAGGCTTGGGTAGAGTTGACCTCCTCTCCCTTCGAGTTTGCCTCTGTCACTTGGGGTGGGTTGGGTGGCGAAGTTTCTTCGCCATCCTTTGGTGGGCGGCAACAGAGGAAGTTGGAAAGGGTGGTCGCGTTGAGGACCGCTTCCGCCCTGGACAGCTTCACTCTCTGTTGCCTCTTTGACGGTTGGTGGCTGGGGTAGCTTGAAGGGTCAGTTGCGAGTGCACTTGGTGCTTGCCGCTTCTGGTCCGGAAAGCTTAACCAGTCGCCTGGAGGGGGCTTTGGCGGGGGTGGTTGAAAAGGGTGGTTTCCATCCTGGACAGCTGCCTCTGTCAGTTGGCGGTTGGTGACTGGGTTTACGGGCAGGGACGGCATCGCAGGCATGCGTTGCGCGTTCCCGTGCGTCGTACTCCCATGTCACCCGCGGGTCTCTCTACGTGTCTTTCGGAATCCCGGGGGGCACTGTAGTTATTGAAGGGACAGTTGCGGTGGGGCGTGTTTGAAGGATACTTGTATCCGGAAAGCACCATCCACTGCAGGCAGACCGTTGGAGGGCTGGCGAACTCAGCCGAGGCTACGGGTGCTCGGTCGTCCGGCCCGGCTGCTCGCCTTAACTACCTTGTAGAGCCAGTGGGTTGGGGACCCACATTGCACCGGCTCTACCGGTCTGGGGTGACGATCGTGGGCTGTTCACAATCGACACCTCCTTGGCGGAGATTGGGGGGGGCTCTTCGGAGCAAGCCGGGAGGCGCGTCAGTGGCCAAAGCTTAGGCATGTACCGCGGCGCCTCACCACCGGCAGGGTTTAAACGCCGGAGTGGTTTTAAACGGTAGTTCGTTCGTACGAGAGTCCGTTATACTTCCCATTGCACCGCCTACCCCAGGCAGGGAAGATGCGTAAATGCATTTCCACTTCGTCAAAAAAAAAAAAAAAAAAAAAAAAAAAAAAAAAAAAAGGTTAGGTTAGGTTAGGTTAGGTTAGGTTAGGTTAGGTTAGGTTAGGTTAGGTTAGGTTAGGTTAGGTTAGGTTAGGTTAGGTTAGGTTAGGTTAGGTTAGGTTAGGTTAGGTTAGGTTAGGTTGAGGTCGGATCTTGGACACTACTGGGTGGATTATTGCGAGTTTTGGGTTCCCGAACTTACATTTTTTCCTCATTAGTTTGCTCCTTTCTGTTTTTCACTATCTTCTATAGTTTTCTTATTTTCGTAATTTTTCGTTTTGCGGTTGGTAAATTTTTGGTAATTTTTTGTTAATTTTTTGTCGGATTTTCACTTTTTCTTCATTTTCTAGTTCGTTCATCTTGCATCTTTTTTAGTCCTTTTCAGGACTAGAAGATAGCGGATCATTAGGTTAGTACGTAGATTTAGGTTCGATTTTTTCGTAACGTAACTTTAGATTTTATTGGTCTTGCAATTTGTAAACTTTGACCTTGAAATTTCTCGTAATTTCAGGGTTTGTTTACATTTTTACTTTTTGATTTAGTCCTTGTTGCCCTTATCTTATTTTGCTCAAATTTTGGGCGAAGGTACCGGCAACGGTTAAATTAATTATAGTTTAGGTTTGGTTATAATATTCTTAGGTTAGTTATTTTATTTTAATTTTTGTATACTTTGCGTTTTGGCTCGAAGTTTACAAAATTTTTTGATAACTTTTTTGTGTTTGGGTGTATTTTTAAATTAGATTAAGTCTTTTGTAAAATATTTAATCTATAAGGTAGGATAGTTTGTTTAGTTTTTTAAATATTTCATTTTAACTTTTTAACTCTTTGACCTCCGGGTCAAAAGTTATTAGTGTTTATATAGTTTAAGGGAGTTTCTGGCGATTAGAGATAAAAATTTTACAAACTTAAGGATTTTGGTAAAGTTTGTAAATTTGATATCTTCTGAACCTTTTAACTTTTATTTGTTTTTCTTCTTTTGCCATCAAGGCTTTTGCAAGAAGCATCTTTTTGTGTTGTTTCCAACCTCCTACGACCTCGGGAAGTGAGCCAAAAAACGCTCGTAAAAATTTGTGAAATTGCTATAATTTCCAAAACAGGCGCCAAACTCACTTTTGTATGGGAAAAAGAAAAACCGACTCGCACTTGACGATTTTAAGTTAGGTTAGCTCCTAACTTTGGTCGTCGCGGTCGGTTTTTGACCAATTTCGGGAGCTAGGTAGACGGGGTCATAATGACCTCGCCTACCAAATTCTGGAAGGATCCACCGGAGGGGGGTGGAATTGAGTTGAGTTCGGAGTCCGAGATGGACGATGATTTTATTGACGTGGAGGAGCACGCTCCGTCGGCCCCTAAAAGGGCGTATGAGGGGGAAAACGAGGAGGATGACCCGAAGCCTCCTACGAAGGTTAGTTCTTCGGTGAGGGGGAAGCCTAGGGGCTCCTACGTTGGTTTGGCTGCGGCCAGATTGCGGGCGAAGCTTTTTCAGCTTGAGCCCGAATTTGCCGAGGTGGCCGGGGTAGCTGAGCCCGATCCGGGGACCAGCTATCAGCGGGAGTACCCTGAACTCCGCCCCAAAAAGGGCAAAAAGGGGAAAACGGGGGGCTCCGTGCGCTCTCGTTCCGGCTCGCGTTCCCCCGAGCTCTCGGATGGACAAACGGGTCAACAAGAGATTGACCCGTTAGACGCCGCGCGCATGGCGGCGCGTGATATATTGGAGGCGGCCCGGGCATCCGGGAATCTAAAGGGTGACATATGGGGCCGCATGAACAAGGCGTGCCGTACCATTCTAGGCTCGATGGACGAGGTCGAAGCGGCCAGGTCCGAGAGCGAGGAGATCCGCATCCTGAAGGCGGACAACCGAAGGATGCGGGAGCAACTCGCTCACAATTCGGCCGAGTTGAAGGCGCTTCGTGTCGCCTTCAGCGAGCGGGAGAGCCCGGCCGCTTCGGTGGCCGCTCCGGTGACCGCTCCCGTGGCCGCTTCGCTCCAATTTGGCACGGCTGAGCTCACCGAGGCCATTGAAAGCATGAAACATGACCTGTTTCAAAGCCTCGGGAACATGATAAATGTCAGGATGGAGGAGATGAACAGGCGTCTCCCGGCGGAGCCCATCCTCCGCCCCCCGTTAGCGCACGACAAGCGGGCCGCTAAGCCTGCTGCGGCGGCCCTTCCCCAGAGGAAGGCCGCAGGTTCTGCCCTGCCCCCTCCGGTCCCGATGGAGGTGTTGGAGCCGGTGGCGAAGGCCCGTCTAGGCGACGGGAAGCCGAAAGCCAAGGTGGCCAAGAAGGCGGCGGCCCCGGCCCCCGCTGTGGTACCTGCCCCCAGACGGCCGACCAAATTGGTCAACTCTGGCCCTGCCCCGAGAGCCGTCCGGCCCTCGCAGGGAGAACCCGGCCCTTCGGGCAATATACCACCCTCGGCCGCGCAGTCGTCGTGGTCGGAGGTGGTTCGTAAAAAGGGGAAGGGCAAGGCTAAGGCCCCCCCTCCACCCCCGAGGACTGTCAAGGCGGCGCCCGGGCCCAGACCCGTCAGGCTGTCTGTCCCGAAGACGGCAGCGGTTGTGGTCTCCCTCAAGGAGGGGACCACCACCACCCTGAAGGCCACCATGGCTAAGGCCATTAACGGCCTTAGCCTCAGCGAGGTGGGCCTTCAGAATGTGAAGGTTAGGACCTCGATGACGGGTTCCCGGGTCATCGAGGTCGCCGGCGAGAACGGTCAAAAGGTGGCGGACACCCTTGCGGCCAGGCTGCAGGGGATAGTGGGGGATGTCGCCAACGTGAGCCGCCCGGTTAAAATGGCCGAAGTCCAGCTTTCCGGCCTGGACGAGTCGGCCACCAAGGAGTCGGTGGCTCAGGCCGTCGCCGCAGTGGGGGCTTGCCTGCCGACTCAGGTCAAGGTGGCCCACATCCGCACCCTCTACGATGGCACTGGGTCAGCATTGATCCAGTGCCCGGTGCAGGCGGCGATTGCGCTGAAGAACGCTGGCAGAGTCCAGGTGGGTTGGGCTTCTGCCAGGGTCACGCTGGTGGGGCCGACACCGATGCGGTGCTTCCGGTGTTTCGGTGTCGGCCACTCGCGGGAGATGTGCCCCTCCAAGTCTGACCGGAGCAATCTTTGCTTCCGGTGCAGCAAAGAGGGGCACAAAATGGCGGAGTGCTGGGAGAAGGCGTGGTGTGCCGTTTGCCACCAGGCCAAACTCCCAGCCAACCACCGGCTGGGGGGGACAAATTGTTGCCCCCCCGCCCTCAGAGGGAGGAGCATGAGGCCGCAGCGCCCCCGCCCCGTTCCGACAAGTAATGCCCCCGCCGCGGCTGCCGCCGACGGGACCCAGGAGGAGGCCTGCATGGAGTCCTAAATGCCAGTACGACATTTAGAGCTCCTGCAGGTCAACGTCAACCACTCCGCCAGATCTCAAGACCTGCTAATGCAGGTCATGGCGGAGTGGTCGATCGACGCCGTGGTTGTGACGGAGCCCTACTTTGTCCCTCCCTCACCCAACTGGGTGGGGTCGACGGACGAGAGGGCTGCCGTGGTGGTGCCGTCGGTGGGCAATGGCCCCCCCCTGGCAAAAATCGAGGTCGGCCCGGGGTATGCAGCGGCCGGATGGGGGAGCGACACCGTGCTAATCGCGGTGTACTTCTCCCCCAATAGGCCGCTGGTGGACTTCGAGGTTTTCCTCGGGGTCCTGGGGGGTGTTGCAAGGAGGGCGGCCCCGCGCCAAGTCATCATCCTGGGGGACCTCAACGCCAAAAGTGCGGCGTGGGGATCCCCCGTAACGGATGCGCGCGGGGGCGCGCTGAGGGATTGGTTGGTGGTAGCGGGCCTGGTTGTCCTCAACCAGGGCAGCGCCAACACTTGCGTGCGGCGGCAGGGGGGGTCTATCGTGGACGTCACGTTCGCGACCCCTGCCATTGCCGCGCGCGTCGCAGATTGGCGCGTCCTGGAGGACGTGGAGACCCTGTCTGACCACCTGTATATCAGGTTCAGGGTCTCCACAGGGGTGGGCCAGCCACCACCAGTCCCGAGGGGGGGGCGTGGGGGGGAGTTCCCCAAGTGGTCCCTGTCCCAATTGGACAGGGCCAAGGCGGACGAGGCGGCAATGGTGGAGGCTTGGTGCTCCGCCCCACCCGCCGCCTCAGGAGTGGAAGAGAGGGCGCGTCATTTCCGCACATCGCTGCAGGCGGTGTGCGGAGCGTCCATGCCCCGGGCAAGGAGACTTTTTGCCCGGAAATGTGTTTATTGGTGGTCCGCAGAAATTGCGGCCCTGCGGACCACCGCCGACGGTGCCCGCCACGCCTACCAACATTGTAGGCGCAGGCGGCACACCCGAGACGAGGAGGAGAGGCTCTACAGGGCCCACGTTGAAGCCAGGGGGGCCCTTACCCTGTCCATAGCGGTGGCCAAGGACGAAGGAAACGTCTCCTTCCTGGCCACGCTGGACGAGAATCCGTGGGGGCGGCCGTACAAGGTGGTGCGTAACAAAATGCGCACCGCCCCCCCCATGGACTCGCTGGAGCCCCCCCTCCTGAGGAGGGTCATCGAGGGGCTGTTTCCGGCAGCCCCGTCGATAGTTCCCCCGGTGATGGCCGAGCCACCGGGGGACCTGGAGGACCCACTCGAGCTCGACGTCGCACCGGTGAGCGACGACGAGTTCGAGAGGGCGGTGGACCGGCTCCGGGGTTGCAAGAAAGCCCCGGGGCCCGATGGAGTACCGGGCCGAGTACTCCCCATCGCCCTAAAACACCTCGGGGACCGACTCAGGCAGTTGATGAGTGACTGCCTGAGAGAAGGTCGGTTCCCGAGAGTTTGGAAGGAGGGGAGGCTGTGCCTCCTCCGGAAGGAGGGTCGACCCCCGGATTGCCCGTCCGCCTATCGCCCCATTGTGCTGTTGGATGAGGTCGGGAAGATGATGGAGAGAGTCCTGGCCTCCAGGATCCTGCAGCACTTGGAGACCGCCGGCCCGAACGTCTGTGATAGACAGTTCGGGTTCAGGGAGGGGCGGTCTACGCTCGACGCGGTGAAGTCCCTCAGGGACTTCTGTGACTACGCGTCGAGCAGAGGGGAGGGAGTAGTGGCGGTGTCGCTCGACATCGCCAATGCCTTTGGCACCCTCCCCTATGGGGTGATTAAGGAGGCACTCATCTACCACCGAGTGCCTCCTTACCTGCGGCGGGTCATAGAGCACTACCTGACTGATAGGGTAGTGCTCTATGAGCAGAGGGACGGTCGACGGGGGTCGACGGAGATGGCCTGCGGCGTGCCCCAAGGTTCCGTGCTCGGTCCGCTTTTATGGAACCTGGGGTACGACTGGGCCATCAGGGGGGAGTTGCTCCCGCGGACGGCCACCATCTGCTACGCAGATGATACCATGGTGGCCGCGCGCGGGACCGAAATGAGAGAGGTGCTGTGCCGGGCGGAAGCGGCGGCCGAGCTGGCGATTCACCGGATCGGTCGGCTCGGCCTGAGGGTGGCCCTCCCGAAGACTGAGGCTATAGTCTTCGGGGGGCGGGGGGTGGAGGCTGCCGGTGGGCGCGGCGCTCACCCTGGTGGGGGAACCGGTCCAGATCAAGCCCCACATCAAATATTTGGGGCTTGTTCTGGACCGATGGTGGAGTTTCGGGGAGCACTTTCTGCAGTTAGCTCCCCGAGTCGTGGGCGCCGCTTCGGCGTTGAGTCGGTTGTTGCCGAACGTGGGTGGGCCGGGCTCCTTGTGCCGCCGGCTGTATGCTGGCGTCACGAGGAGCATGGCTCTGTACGGGGCCCCCATCTGGGCGGACAAGCTGTCCGCCCGGAACCGGGCCCTGCTACGGAGGCCACAGCGGGTGGTGGCCCTCCGTATTGTGAGGGCCTACATGACGGTGGCCCACGCCGCGGCCTGCCTCCTCGCCTGCACCCCGCCCTGGGAGTTGGATGCGGAGGTGCAGGCTGAGACCTATAAGGTTAGGTCCAGGGCCCGGGCGAGGGGTGAACGCCCGGACCCTGAGGAGGTTGAGGAGACGCGCCGGATGATGGAGCGCCGACTGCGGGACAGGTGGAAAGCGAGCCTGGAGGACGCCCCCTATGGAGTTCGAACCATAGGGGCGATCCTCCCGTCGCTTGACACCTGGTTGGGGAGGGCAGTCGGCGCCACATCGTACCGGCTTGTGCAGGTATTGACCGGACACGGATGCTTCGGTCATTACCTGCACAAAATTGGGAGGGAGCCCGGCCCGCAGTGCCATGAGTGCGGCGATCCGGACGACACGGCACAGCACACCCTCGCGGTGTGCAGTCGCTGGAGTGCGGAGCGCTGCACGATGGCACTGGCCATCGGGCAATGGGACCTCTCCCTGCACAGCGTCGTGTCTTCGATGCTGTGCAGCGACAGGTCCTGGAGGGCTGTGGCCACCTTCTGCGAGAACGTCATCTCGCAGAAGGAGGCCTCGGAGCGTGAGCGCGAGGAGTCTCCTCACGCGCATCCGCTCCGGCGTAGACGGCAGGGGTTTAGGCGGCGGCGTTTTGCCCGCCGCCTTTACCCTTAGTGACTGCGGGTGGGGGATGGGAGTCCCCTGCCCGCCGTAGGCTAGTCACTTGGCGGTCTGGGAGGGGGGCCAGGCGTGCTCGGCCCCTCTCTCCTTTGGCGCGGGAAGCCCCGGCAATGGCTGGGGCATCCGGTGGACACCGTGGGGATGCCTAGCAGGAAACACGGTGTCCATACAAACCGGACGGTTGGGTACGCCAAGGTGTTTTTTAGTGGGTAACATTTCCCCGCTCCTTCTCCTTCTGAGAGGGGGAGGGGACTTGAGTCCCACATACCCTCCCGCCACTCCCATGGCGGGGGAAATGCGTAAAGCATTTTTCACCTTGAAAAAAAAAAAAAAAAAAAAAAAAAAAAGGTTAGGTTAGGTTAGGTTAGGTTAGGTTAGGTTAGGTTAGGTTAGGTTAGGTTAGGTTAGGTTAGGTTAGGTTAGGTTAGGTTAGGTTAGGTTAGGTTAGGTTAGGTTAGGTTCCCCCCCGATAGTGCTGCCACCTTGCCGTGGTGGGGGGGCTTGCGTGTCTCAATGATCTGCGAGGCTATACCGGACAGGGCTACCCATACCGGAAAGGCTCGTGGTGAGGGTCCAGACGAAGAGCGGCACTCTGGGGAGGTGACAGGGGGTTCTGGAAGGGTTGCGGTCGCGTGCCTTAGGGCTGCTTCTGCCCCGGAAAGTTCACTCTGTCACCTGGGGAGGGTTTGGTGACGAGAGGCTTTTCGTTAGAAAAGTCTTCTCGTCACCCTTGGTGGGTGGTGGCAGAGGTCGTTGGAAGGGGTGGTTGTGTGCGCTTTCGCTTCCATCCCGGACAGCTTCCTACTGTCGCCATTTTTGACGGTTGGTGGCTGGGGTAGCTTGAAGGGTCAGTTGCGAGTGCACTTGGTGCTTGCCGCTTCTGGTCCGGAAAGCTTAACCAGTCGCCTGGAGGGGGCTTTGGCGGGGGTGGTTGAAAAGGGTGGTTTCCATCCTGGACAGCTGCCTCTGTCAGTTGGTGGTTGGTGACTGGGTTTATGGGCAGGGACGGCATCGCAGAGATGCGTTGCGCGTTCCCTTGCGTCGTACTCCCATGTCACCCGCGGGTCCCTCTACGTGTCTTTCGGAATCCCGGGGGGCACTGTAGTTATCGAGGGGACAGCTGCGGTGGGGCGTATTTGAAGGATACTTGGTATCCGGAAAGCACCATCCACCGCAGGCAGATCGTTGGAGGGAAGGCGAACTCAGTGGACTTCGGTTCGCTGCTCGCCCGAACTCCTTGTAGAGCCAGTGGGTTGGGGACCCACCTTGCACGGCTTTACCGGTCTGGGGTGTTGATCGTGGGCTGTTCACAGTCGGCACCTCCTTTGGCGAGGATTGGGGGGGCCCTTTTTGGGCAAGCCGGGAGGCGCGTCAGTGGCCAAAGCTTAGGCATGTACCGCGGCGCCTCACCACCGGCCAGGGTTTAAACGCCGGAGTGGTTTTAAACGGTAGTTCGTTCGTACGAGAGTCCGTTATACTTCCCATTGCACCGCCTACCCCAGGCAGGGAAGATGCGTAAATGCATTTCCACTCCGTCAAAAAAAAAAAAAAAAAAAAAAAGGTTAGGTTAGGTTAGGTTAGGTTAGGTTAGGTTAGGTTAGGTTAGGTTAGGTTAGGTTAGGTTAGGTTAGGTTAGGTTAGGTTAGGTTAGGTTAGGTTAGGTTAGGTTAGGTTAGGTTAGGTTAGGTTAGGTTAGGTTAGGTTAGGTTAGGTTAGGTTAGGTTAGGTTGAAGTCGGATCTTGGGTGTTACTGGGTGGATATTTGCATGTTTTGGGTTCCGAAACTTACATTTTTTTCCCTACGGTTTGCTCCTTTCTGTTCTTTGGTATCTATCTTAGTTTTCTTATTTTCTTTGATTTTCATTTTGCGGTTGGTAAATTTTTGGTCATTTTTTGTAAATTTTTTCACGGTTTTTCGCTTTTTCTCTATTTTATATCTCGCTCATCTTGCGTCTTTTTTAGTCCTTTTCAGGACTAGAAGATAGCGGTCCATTAGGTTAATACGTGGAATTAGGTTCGATTTTTTCGGTAGGAAACTTCCGAACTTATTGGCCTTGCTATTTCATAGGTTTGACCTTGAAATTTTACGTAATTATTTGGTTTGTTTACCTTTTTTCTTTTTAATTTAGTCCGTGTTGCCCTTATCCCACCTTGCCCAATTTTTGGGCTGGGGTACCGGCAACGGTTAAGTTAATTATAGTTAAGGTTTGGTTTAAGTATTGTTAGTTTAGTTATTTAATTTTTATTTTTGAAGGATTTGCGGTTTAGCGTATAATCTTTCAAAAAACTCTACTAACTTTTTTGTGTTTAGGTTCATTTTTAAATTAGATTAAGTGTGTTGTAAAATATTTAATCTATAAGGTAGGATAGTTTATTTAGTTTTTTAAATATTTTAATTTAACTTTTTAACTCTTTGACCTCCGGGTCAAAAGTTATTAGTGTATTTATAGTTTAGGGGAGTTTTTGGCAGATAGAGATTATAAGTTTACAAACTTATGCTTTTTGGCGAAATTTGTAAATTCTATATCTTTTGAACCTTTTAACTTTTATTTGTTTTTCTTTTCTTGTATTATAATTTGTTGCGAGACGCATCTTTTGGTTCTTGTTTGGTGTATTTACGACTTCGGGAAGTGGGCGAAAAAACGCTCGTAAAAAATTGGGAGTTTGCTATAACTTCCAATTCAGGCGCAAAACTCACTTTTGTATGAAAAAAGTAAAAACCGACTCGCACTTGACGATTCAAGGTTAGGTTAGGTCATAACTTTGTTCGTCGCGGTCGGTTTTTGACCAAATTTGGGAACTAGGTAGACGGGGTCACAATGACCTCGCCTACCAAATTCTGGGGGGATCCACCGGAGGGGGGTGGAGTTATTTTGAGCTCGGAGTCCGAAATGGACGACGACTTCATTGATGTCGAGGAGCATGCTCCGTCGGCCCCTAAAAGGGCGTATGAAGGGGGAAACGAGGAGGACGACCCTAAGCCTCCTCTAAAGGTTAGTTCATCTGTGCGAGGAAAACCTAGGGGCTCCTATGTTGGGTTGGCCGCGGCTAGACTGCGGGCCAAGTTATTCCAACTTGAGCCCCAATTTGACGAGGTGGCCGGGGTAGCCGAGCCCGATCCGGGTACAAGCTACCAGAGGGAGTACCCCGAGCTCCGCCCCAAGGGGGGAAAAAAGGGGAAAAAGGGGGATCCCGTGCGCTCCCGCTCCGGCTCGCGTTCCCCTGAGCTCTCGGAGGACCAAACGGGTCAACAAGAGGTTGACCCGTTGGACGCAGCGCGCATGGCGGCGCGCGATATTTTGGAGGCGGCCCGGGCATCCGGCAACTTAAAAGGCGAAATATGGGGCAGGATGAACAAGGCCTGCCGTACCATACTGGGCTCAATGGACGAGGTCGAAGCGGCCAGGTCCGAGAGCGAGGAGATCCGCATCCTGAAGGCGGACAACCGAAGGATGCGGGAGCAACTCGCTCACAATTCGGCCGAGCTGAAGGCGCTTCGTGTCGCCTTCAGCGAGCGGGAGATCCCGGCCGCTTCGGTGGCCGCTCCGGTGGCCGCCCCTGTGGCCGCTTCGCTCCAATTTGGTACGGCTGAGCTCACCGAGGCTATAGAGAACATGAAGCGGGACCTGTTCTTAAGCCTCGGGAGCATGATCAACGCCAGATTGGAGGAGGTGAACAGGCGCCTCCCGGCGGAGCCCATCCTCCGCCCTCCGTTAGCGCACGACAAGCGGGCCGCTAAGCCTGCCGCGACGCCCCTTCCCCAGAGGAAGGCCGCAGGTTCTGCCCTGCCCCCTCCGGTCCCGATGGAGGGGTTGGAGCCGGTAGCGAAGGCCCGTCTTGGCGACGGGAAGCCGAAGGCCAAGGTGGCCAAGAAGGCAGCGGCCCCGGCCCCCGCTGTGGTACCTGCCCCCAGACGGCCGACCAAACTGGTCAACTCTGGCCCTGCCCCGAGAGCCGCTCGGCCCTCGCAGGGAGAACCCGGCCCTTCGGGCAATATGCCAACCCCGCCCGCGCAAATGGCATGGTCGGAGGTTGTACGTAGGAAAGGGAAGGGCAAGGCCAAGGCCCCCCCTCCACCCCCTAAGACTGTCAAGGCGGCGCCCGGGCCAAGACCCGTCAGGTTGGCCGTACCCAAGACGGCGGCAGTAGTTGTCTCCCTTAAGGAGGGGGCCACCACCACTCTGAAGGCCACCATGGCTAAGGCCATCAACGGTCTTAGCCTCAGCGATGTGGGCCTTCAGAATGTGAAGGTTAGGACCTCGATGACGGGTTCCCGGGTCATCGAGGTCGCCGGTGAGAACGGACAGGCGGTGGCGGACACCCTTGCAGCTAAGCTGCAGGGGATTGTGGGTGACGTCGCCAACGTCAGCCGCCCGGTGAAGATGGCCGAAGTCCAGCTTTCCGGCCTGGACGAGTCGGCCACCAAAGAGTCGGTGGCTCAGGCCGTCGCCGCAGCGGGGGCTTGCCTGCCGACTCAGGTCAAGGTGGCCCACATCCGCACCCTCTACGATGGCACTGGGTCAGCATTGATCCAGTGCCCGGTGCAGGCGGCGATTGCGCTGAAGAACGCTGGCAGAGTCCAGGTGGGTTGGGCTTCTGCCAGGGTCACGCTGGTGGGGCCGACACCGATGCGGTGCTTCCGGTGTTTCGGTGTCGGCCACTCGCGGGAGATGTGCCCCTCCAAGTCTGACCGGAGCAATCTTTGCTTCCGGTGCAGCAAAGAGGGGCACAAAATGGCGGAGTGCTGGGAGAAGGCGTGGTGTGCCGTTTGCCACCAGGCCAAACTCCCAGCCAACCACCGGCTGGGGGGGACAAATTGTTGCCCCCCCGCCCTCAGAGGGAGGAGCATGAGGCCGCAGCGCCCCCGCCCCGCTCCAGTTAGTAATGCCCCCGCCGCAGCTGCCGCCGACGGGACCCAGGAGGAGGCCTGCATGGAGTCCTAAATGCCAGTACGACATTTAGAGCTCCTGCAGGTCAACGTCAACCACTCCGCCAGATCACAAGACCTGCTAATGCAGGTCATGGCGGAGTGGTCGATCGACGTGGTGGTCGTGACGGAGCCCTACTACGTCCCTCCCTCACCCAATTGGGTGGGGTCGACGGACGAGAGGGCTGCCGTGGTGGTGCCGGCGGTGGGCAATGGCCCCCCCTTGGCGATGGTCGAGAGTGGCCCGGGGTATGCAGCGGCTGGATGGGGGAGCGACACCGTGCTAATCGCGGTGTACTTCTCCCCCAATAGGCCGCTGGTCGACTTCGAGGTCTTCCTCGGGGTCCTGGGGGGTGTTGCCAGGAGGGCGGCCCCGCGCCAAGTCATCATCCTGGGGGACCTCAACGCCAAAAGTGCGGCGTGGGGTTCCCCCGTTACGGATGCGCGCGGGGTTGCGTTGAGGGATTGGTCGGTGGTAGCGGGCCTGGTGGTCCTAAACCAGGGCAGCGCCAACACTTGCGTGCGGCGGCAGGGGGGGTCTATCGTGGACGTCACGTTCGCGACCCCTGCCATTTCCGCGCGCGTCACAGATTGGCGCGTCCTGGAGGACGTGGAGACCCTGTCTGACCACCTGTATATCAGGTTCAGGGTCTCCACAGGAGTGGGCCAGCCACCACCAGTCCCTAGGGGGGGGCGTGGGGGGGAGTTCCCCAAATGGTCCCTGTCCCAATTGGACAGGGACAAGGCGGACGAGGCCGCCATGGTGGAGGCTTGGTGTTCTGCACCACCCGCAGCCTCAGGAGTGGAGGAGAGGGCGCGTCATTTCCGCACATCGCTGCAGGCGGTGTGCGGAGAGGCCATGCCCCGGGCAAGAAGACTTTTTGCCCGGAAGTGCGTTTATTGGTGGTCCGCAGAAATTGCGGCCCTGCGGACCACCGCCGACGGTGCCCGCCACGCCTACCAACATTGTAGGCGCAGGCGGCACACCCGAGAGGAGGAGGAGAGGCTCTTCAGGGCCCACCAAGAAGCCAGGGGGGCCCTAACCCTGTCCATAGCGGTGGCCAAAGAGGAAGGTAACGTCTCCTTCCTGGCCACGCTGGACGAGAATCCGTGGGGGCGGCCGTACAAGGTGGTGCGAAACAAAATGCGCACCGCCCCCCCCATGGACTCGCTGGAGCCCCCCCTCCTGAGGAGGGTCATCGAGGGGCTGTTTCCGGCAGCCCCGTCGATAGTTCCCCCGGTGATGGCCGAGCCACCGGGGGACCTGGAGGACCCACTCGAGCTCGACATCGCACCGGTGAGCGATGACGAGTTCGAGAGGGCGGTGGACCGGCTCCGGGGCTGCAAGAAAGCCCCGGGGCCCGATGGAGTACCGGGCCGAGTACTCCCCATCGCCCTAAAACACCTCGGGGACCGACTCAGGCAGTTGATGGATGACTGCCTGAGGGAAGGACGGTTCCCGAGGGTGTGGAAGGAGGGGAGGCTTTGCCTCCTCCGGAAGGAGGGACGACCCCCGGATTGCCCGTCCGCCTATCGCCCCATTGTGCTGCTGGATGAGGTCGGGAAGATGATGGAGAGAGTCCTGGCCTCCAGGATCCTGCAGCACCTGGAGACCGCCGGCCCGAACGTCTGTGATAGACAGTTCGGGTTCAGGGAGGGGCGGTCTACGCTCGACGCGGTGAAGTCCCTCAGGGACTTCTGTGACTACGCGTCGAGCAGAGGGGAGGGAGTAGTGGCGGTGTCGCTCGACATCGCCAATGCCTTTGGCACCCTCCCCTATGGGGTGATTAAGGAGGCACTCATCTACCACCGAGTGCCTCCTTACCTGCGGCGGGTCATAGAGCACTACCTGACTGATAGGGTAGTGCTCTATGAGCAGAGGGACGGTCGACGGGGGTCGACGGAGATGGCCTGCGGCGTGCCCCAAGGTTCCGTGCTCGGTCCGCTCTTATGGAACCTGGGGTACGACTGGGCCATCAGGGGGGAGTTGCTCCCGCGGACGGCCACCATCTGCTACGCAGATGATACCATGGTGGCCGCGCGTGGGACCGACATGAGGGAGGCGCTGTGCCGGGCGGAAGCGGCGGCCGAGCTGGCCATTCACCGGATTGGCCTGCTCGGCCTGAGGGTGGCCCTCCCGAAGACTGAGGCTATAGTCTTCGGGGGGAGGGGGTGGAGGTTGCCGGCGGGCGCGGCGCTCACCCTGGGGGGGGAACCGGTCCAGATCAGGCCCCACATCAAATATTTGGGGCTTGTCCTGGACCGATGGTGGAGTTTCGGGGAGCACTTCAAGCAGTTGGCTCCCCGAGTGGTGGGTGCCGCGTCGGCGCTGAGTCGGCTTTTGCCGAACGTGGGTGGGCCGGGCTCCTTGTGCCGCCGGCTGTATGCTGGCGTCACGAGGAGCATGGCCTTGTACGGGGCCCCCATCTGGGCGGACAAGCTGTCCGCCCGGAACCGGGCCCTGCTACGCAGGCCACAGCGGGTGGTGGCCCTCCGTATTGTGAGGGCCTACATGACGGTGGCCCACGCCGCGGCCTGCCTCCTCGCCTGCACCCCGCCCTGGGAGTTGGATGCGGAGGTGCACGCTGAGACCTATAAGGTTAGGTCCAGGGCCCGGGCGAGGGGTGAACGCCCGGACCCTGAGGAGGTTGAGGAGACGCGCCGGATGATGGAGCGCCGACTGCGGGACAGGTGGAAGGCGAGCCTGGAGGACGCCCCCTATGGAGTTCGAACCATAGGGGCGATCCTCCCGTCGCTTGACACCTGGTTGGGGAGGGCAGTCGGCGCCACATCGTACCGGCTTGTGCAGGTATTGACCGGACATGGATGCTTCGGTCATTACCTGCACAAAATTGGGAGGGAGCCCGGCCCGCAGTGCCATGAGTGCGGCGATCCGGACGACACGGCACAGCACACCCTCGCGGTGTGCAGTCGCTGGAGTGCGGAGCGCTGCACGATGGCACTGGCCATCGGGCAATGGGACCTCTCCCTGCACCGCGTCGTGTCTTCTATGCTGTGCAGCGACAGGTCCTGGAGGGCTGTGGCCACCTTCTGCGAGAACGTCATCTCGCAGAAGGAGGCCTCGGAGCGTGAGCGCGAGGAGTCTCCTCACGCGCATCCGCTCCGGCGTAGACGGCAGGGGTTTAGGCGGCGGCGTTTTGCCCGCCGCCTTTACCCTTAGTGACTGCGGGTGGGGGATGGGAGTCCCCTGCCCGCCGTAGGCTAGTCACTTGGCGGTCTGGGAGGGGGGCCAGGCGTGCTCGGCCCCTCTCTCCTTTGGCGCGGGAAGCCCCGGCAATGGCTGGGGCATCCGGTGGACACCGTGGGGATGCCTAGCAGGAAACACGGTGTCCATTCAAACCGGACGGTTGGGTACGCCAAGGTGTTTTTTAGTGGGTAACATTTCCCCGCTCCTTCTCCTTCAGAGAGGGGGAGGGGACTTGAGTCCCACATACCCTCCCGCCACTCCCATGGCGGGGGAAATGCGTAAAGCATTTTTCACCTTGACAAAAAAAAAAAAAAAAAAAAAAAAAAAAAAAAAAAAAAAAAAAAAAAAAAGGTTAGGTTAGGTTAGGTTAGGTTAGGTTAGGTTAGGTTAGGTTAGGTTAGGTTAGGTTAGGTTAGGTTAGGTTAGGTTAGGTTAGGTTAGGTTAGGTTAGGTTAGGTTAGGTTAGGTTAGGTTAGGTTAGGTTAGGTTAGGTTAGGTTAGGTTAGGTTAGGTTAGGTTAGGTTCCCCCCCGACTGTGCTGCCACCTTGCCGTGGTGGGGGGGCTTGCGTGTCTCAATGATCCGCGAGGCTATACCGGACAGGGCTACCCATACCGGAAAGGCTCGTGGTGAGGGGCCAGACTAAGAGCGGCCATGGGGAGGTGACAGGGTTTCTGGAAGGGTTGCGGTTGCGTGCCTGCCGCGACAGGCCGCTTCTGCCCCGGAAAGATTCCCTTGTCACCTGGGGGGGTTTGGTGAGGGTGACAGAGCAGCTCTTCTTTCCGAAGAAGAGCTGCTCTGTCACCTTCACACTGGGGTGGTGACAGGGGTGGCTCGGAGGCTTGGGTAGAGTTGACCTCCTCTCCCTTCGAGTTTGCCTCTGTCACTGGGGGTGGGTTGGGTGGCGAAGTTTCTTCGCCATCCTTTGGTGGGCGGCAACAGAGGAAGTTGGAAAGGGTGGTTGCGTTGAGGACCGCTTCCGCCCTGGACAGCTTCTCTCTCTGTTGCCTCTTTGACGGTTGGTGGCTGGGGTAGCTTGAAGGGTCAGTTGCGAGTGCACTTGGTGCTTGCCGCTTCTGGTCCGGAAAGCTTAACCAGTCGCCTGGAGGGGGCTTTGGCGGGGGTGGTTGAAAAGGGTGGTTTCCATCCTGGACAGCTGCCTCTGTCAGTTGGCGGTTGGTGACTGGGTTTACGGGCAGGGACGGCATCGCAGGCATGCGTTGCGCGTTCCCGTGCGTCGTACTCCCATGTCACCCGCGGGTCTCTCTACGTGTCTTTCGGAATCCCGGGGGGCACTGTAGTTATTGAAGGGACAGTTGCGGTGGGGCGTGTTTGAAGGATACTGGTATCCGGAAAGCACCATCCACTGCAGGCAGACCGTTGGAGGGCTGGCGAACTCAGCCGAGGCTACGGGTGCTCGGTCGTCCGGCCCGGCTGCTCGCCTTAACTACCTTGTAGAGCCAGTGGGTTGGGGACCCACATTGCACCGGCTCTACCGGTCTGGGGTGACGATCGTGGGCTGTTCACAATCGACACCTCCTTGGCGGAGATTGGGGGGGGGCTCTTCGGAGCAAGCCGGGAGGCGCGTCAGTGGCCAAAGCTTAGGCATGTACCGCGGCGCCTCACCACCGGCAGGGTTTAAACGCCGGAGTGGTTTTAAACGGTAGTTCGTTCGTACGAGAGTCCGTTATACTTCCCATTGCACCGCCTACCCTAGGCAGGGAAGATGCGTAAATGCATTTCCACTTCGTCAAAAAAAAAAAAAAAAAAAAAAAAAAAAAAAAAAAAAAAAAAAAAAAAAAAAAAAAAAAAAAAAAAAAAAAAAAAAAAAAAAAAAAAAAAAAAAAAAAAAAAAAAAAAAAAAAAAAGGTTAGGTTAGGTTAGGTTAGGTTAGGTTAGGTTAGGTTAGGTTAGGTTAGGTTAGGTTAGGTTAGGTTAGGTTAGGTTAGGTTAGGTTAGGTTAGGTTAGGTTAGGTTAGGTTAGGTTAGGTTAGGTTAGGTTAGGTTAGGTTAGGTTAGGTTAGGTTAGGTTAGGTTAGGTTAGGTTAGGTTCCCCCCCGATAGTGCTGCCACCTTGCCGTGGTGGGGGGGCTTGCGTGTCTCAATGATCTGCGAGGCTATACCGGACAGGGCTACCCATACCGGAAAGGCTCGTGGTGAGGGTCCAGACGAAGAGCGGCACTCTGGGGAGGTGACAGGGGGTTCTGGAAGGGTTGCGGTCGCGTGCCTTAGGGCTGCTTCTGCCCCGGAAAGTTCACTCTGTCACCTGGGGAGGGTTTGGTGACGAGAGGCTTTTCGTTAGAAAAGTCTTCTCGTCACCCTTGGTGGGTGGTGGCAGAGGTCGTTGGAAGGGGTGGTTGTGTGCGCTTTCGCTTCCATCCCGGACAGCTTCCTACTGTCGCCATTTTTGACGGTTGGTGGCTGGGGTAGCTTGAAGGGTCAGTTGCGAGTGCACTTGGTGCTTGCCGCTTCTGGTCCGGAAAGCTTAACCAGTCGCCTGGAGGGGGCTTTGGCGGGGGTGGTTGAAAAGGGTGGTTTCCATCCTGGACAGCTGCCTCTGTCAGTTGGTGGTTGGTGACTGGGTTTATGGGCAGGGACGGCATCGCAGAGATGCGTTGCGCGTTCCCTTGCGTCGTATTCCCATGTCACCCGCGGGTCCCTCTACGTGTCTTTCGGAATCCCGGGGGGCACTGTAGTTATCGAGGGGACAGCTGCGGTGGGGCGTGTTTGAAGGATACTTGGTATCCGGAAAGCACCATCCACCGCAGGCAGATCGTTGGAGGGAAGGCGAACTCAGTGGACTTCGGTTCGCTGCTCGCCCGAACTTCTTGTAAAGCTAGTGGGTTGGGGACCCACCTTGCACGGCTTTACCGGTCTGGGGTGACGATCGTGGGCTGTGCACTTTCGAAACCTCCTTTGGCGAGGATTGGGGGGGCTCCTTTGGAGCAAGCCGGGAGGCGCGTCAGTGGCCAAAGCTTAGGCATGTACCGCGGCGCCTCACCACCGGCCAGGGTCTTTAAAACGCCGGAGTGGTTTTAAACGGTAGTTCGTTCGTACGAGAGTCCGTTATACTTCCCATTGCACCGCCTACCCCAGGCAGGGAAGATACGTAAATGTATTTCCACTCCGTCAAAAAAAAAAAAAAAAAAAAAAAAAAAAAAAAAAAAAAAAAAAAAAAAAAAAGGTTAGGTTAGGTTAGGTTAGGTTAGGTTCCCCCCCGATAGTGCTGCCACCTTGCCGTGGTGGGGGGGCTTGCGTGTCTCAATGATCTGCGAGGCTATACCGGACAGGGCTACCCATACCGGAAAGGCTCGTGGTGAGGGTCCAGACGAAGAGCGGCACTCTGGGGAGGTGACAGGGGGTTCTGGAAGGGTTGCGGTCGCGTGCCTTAGGGCCGCTTCTGCCCCGGAAAGTTCACTCTGTCACCTGGGGAGGGTTTGGTGACGAGAGGCTTTTCGTTAGAAAAGTCTTCTCGTCACCCTTGGTGGGTGGTGGCAGAGGTCGTTGGAAGGGGTGGTTGTGTGCGCTTTCGCTTCCATCCCGGACAGCTTCCTACTGTCGCCATTTTTGACGGTTGGTGGCTGGGGTAGCTTGAAGGGTCAGTTGCGAGTGCACTTGGTGCTTGCCGCTTCTGGTCCGGAAAGCTTAACCAGTCGCCTGGAGGGGGCTTTGGCGGGGGTGGTTGGAAAGGGTGGTTTCCATCCTGGACAGCTGCCTCTGTCAGTTGGTGGTTGGTGACTGGGTTTATGGGCAGGGACGGCATCGCAGAGATGCGTTGCGCGTTCCCTTGCGTCGTACTCCCATGTCACCCGCGGGTCCCTCTACGTGTCTTTCGGAATCCCGGGGGGCACTGTAGTTATCGAGGGGACAGCTGCGGTGGGGCGTGTTTGAAGGATACTTGGTATCCGGAAGGCACCATCCACCGCAGGCAGATCGTTGGAGGGAAGGCGAACTCAGTGGACTTCGGTTCGCTGCTCGCCCGAACTCCTTGTAGAGCCAGTGGGTTGGGGACCCACCTTGCACGGCTCTACCGGTCTGGGGTGTTGATCGTGGGCTGTTCACAGTCGGCACCTCCTTTGGCGAGGATTGGGGGGGCCCTTTTTGGGCAAGCCGGGAGGCGCGTCAGTGGCCAAAGCTTAGGCATGTACCGCGGCGCCTCACCACCGGCCAGGGTTTAAACGCCGGAGTGGTTTTAAACGGTAGTTCGTTCGTACGAGAGTCCGTTATACTTCCCATTGCACCGCCTACCCCAGGCAGGGAAGATGCGTAAATGCATTTCCACTCCGTCAAAAAAAAAAAAAAAAAAAAAAAAAGGTTAGGTTAGGTTAGGTTAGGTTAGGTTAGGTTAGGTTAGGTTAGGTTAGGTTAGGTTAGGTTAGGTTAGGTTAGGTTAGGTTAGGTTAGGTTAGGTTAGGTTAGGTTAGGTTAGGTTAGGTTAGGTTAGGTTAGGTTATCTGCTATGCAGACGATACCATGGTGGCCGCGCGCGGGACCGAGCTGAGAGAGGTGCTGTGCCGGGCGGAAGCGGCGGCCGAGCTGGCGATTCACCGGATCGGTCGGCTCGGCCTGAGGGTGGCCCTCCCGAAGACTGAGGCTATAGTCTTCGGGGGGCGGGGGTGGAGGCTGCCGGCGGGCGCGGCGCTCACCCTGGGGGGGGAACCGGTCCGGATCAAGCCCCACATAAAATATTTGGGGCTTGTTCTGGACCGATGGTGGAGTTTCGGGGAGCACTTCAAGAAGTTAGCTCCCCGAGTGGTGGGCGCCGCGTCGGCGATGAGTCGGCTTCTGCCGAACGTGGGTGGACCAGGCTCCTTGTGCCGCCGGCTGTATGCCGGCGTCACGAGGAGCATGGCTCTGTACGGGGCCCCGATCTGGGCGGACAAGCTGTCCGCCCGGAACCGGGCCCTGCTACGGAGGCCACAGCGGGTGGTGGCCCTCCGCATTGTGAGGGCCTACATGACTGTGGCCCACGCCGCGGCCTGCCTCCTCGCCTGCACCCCGCCCTGGGAGTTGGACGCAGAGGTGCAGGCGGAGACCTACAAGGTTAGGTCCAGGGCCCGGGCGAGAGGTGTTCGCCCGGACCCTGAGGAGGTTGAGGAGACGCGCCGGATGATGGAGCGCCGACTGCGGGACAGGTGGAAAGCGAGCCTGGAGGATTCCCCCTATGGTGTTTATACCATAGGGGCGATCCTCCCGTCGCTGGACACCTGGTTGGGGAGAGCAGTCGGTGCTACATCGTACCGGCTTGTGCAGGTGTTGACCGGACACGGATGCTTCGGTCATTACCTGCACAAGATTGGGAGGGAGCCCGGCCCGCAGTGCCATGAGTGCGGCGATCCGGACGACACGGCTCGCCACACCCTCGCGGTGTGCAGTCGTTGGAGTGCGGAGCGCTGCACGATGGCACTGGCCATCGGGCAATGGGACCTCTCCCTGCACAGCGTCGTGTCTGCGATGCTGTGCAGCGACAGGTCCTGGAGGGCTGTGGCCTCCTTCTGCGAGTACGTTATCTCGCAGAAGGAGGCCTCGGAGCGGGAGCGCGAGGAGTCTCCTCACGCGCACCCGCTCCGGCGCAGACGGCAGGGGTTTAGGCGGCGGCGTTTTGCCGGCCGCCTCTACCCTTAGTGACTGCGGGTGGGGGATGGGAGTCCCCTGCCCGCCGTAGGCTAGTCACTTGGCGGTCTGGGAGGGGGGCCAGGCGTACTCGGCCCCCCTCTCCGTTGGCGCGGGAAGCCCCGGCAATGGCTGGGGCGTCCGGTGGACACCGTGGGGATGCCTAGCAGGAAACACGGTGTCCATACAAACCGGAGAGGTGGGTACGCCAAGGTGTTTTTTAGTGGGTAACACTCCCCCACTCCTTCTCACTCGGAGAAGGGGGGGGGACGTGAGTCCCACATACCCTCCCGCCACTCCCATGGCGGGGGAAATGCGTAACGCATTTTTCACCTTGTCAAAAAAAAAAAAAAAAAAAAAAAAAAAAAAAAAAAAAAAAAAAAAAAAAAAAAAAAGGTTAGGTTAGGTTAGGTTAGGTTAGGTTAGGTTAGGTTAGGTTAGGTTAGGTTAGGTTAGGTTAGGTTAGGTTAGGTTAGGTTAGGTTAGGTTAGGTTAGGTTAGGTTAGGTTAGGTTAGGTTAGGTTAGGTTAGGTTAGGTTAGGTTAGGTTAGGTTAGGTTAGGTTAGGTTAGGTTAGGTTAGGTTAGGTTAGGTTAGGTTAGGTTAGGTTAGGTTAGGTTAGGTTAGGTTAGGTTAGGTTAGGTTAGGTTAGGTTAGGTTAGGTTAGGTTAGGTTAGGTTAGGTTAGGTTAGGTTAGGTTAGGTTAGGTTAGGTTAGGTTAGGTTAGGTTAGGTTGGTCGTAACTTTGGTGTGTCTGGGTGGATTTTTGTGGTTTTTGGATTTCCAAAGCTTATAATTTTCCCTCATTTGCTTTCTCTTTTCATTTTCTCGTTATCTTGTTTAGTTTTCTTATTTTTCTAATTTCTTTATTTGCGGTTGGTAATTTTATGTTAAAATTTTTCTTCATTTTTTACGGTTTTTGGTACTTTTGTTTATTTTCTGGTAGTTTAGTCTTGCATCTTTTTTAGCCCTTTTCAGGGCTAGAAGATAGCGGAAACCTAGGTTAGTTTGTGGATTTAGGCTTAATTTTTTCGGTTCGCAAGTTCCGAAATTATTGACCTTGCCATTTTGTACATTTTTTATTTGTAATTTTTGTATTTTTAGGGTTTGTTTACATTTTTTCTTTTTAATTTTTTCCGTGTTGCCTTTATCTTGTCTTGCCCATTTTTTGGGCGAAGGTACCGGCAACGGTTAAATTAATTATAGTTAGGTGTTGGTTTTGGTTTAGTTAGTTTAGGTATTTAATTTTAATTTTTTAGAACTTTGCGTTTTCGCGCAAAGCTTCTGAAAAACTTTATTTACTTTTTTGTGTTTGGTTGTATTTTTAAATAGTCTTAAGTAGTTTGTAAATTATTTAAGCTATAGTGTAGGGTAGGTTATTTAGTTCTTTAAATATTTCATTTTGACCTTTTAACTTTTTGACCACTAGGTCAAAAGTTATTAGCGTTTATTTAGTGTTAGGTAGTTTTCTGTAGATTTAGTTGTAAATTTTACCAACTTAAGCTTTTTTGCGAAAGTTTGTAAATTGTATAACTTTTTCACCTTTTAACTTTTATTTGTTTTTTCGCCTTGGTCATTTAGGCCCTTGCGAAAGGCATCTTCTTTTCCCTTTTGGACCGCATACGACCTCCGGAAGTGGGTGAAATTGGGCTCCGAAAGGAATTTTTTCGTTGCTATTTTTTCAAATCAGGCGTCGAAATCACTTTCGTATAGAGAAAGTAAAAACCGACTCGCACTTGACGATTCAGGGTTAGGTTAGCTCATAACTCTGGTCGTCGCGGTCGGTTTTTGACCTTTCTCGGGGGTTAGGTAGACGAGGTCACGATGACCTCGCCTACCAAATTTTGGAAGGATCCACCGGAGGGGGGGGAAGTTGTCCTCAGCTCGGAGTCCGAGATGGAGGAGGACTTCATCGAGGTCGAGGACAACGCTCCGTTGGCCCCTAAAAGGGCGCATGAGGACGAGGAGGACGACCCTCGTCCTCTTAAGGTTAATACAGCGGTGCGGGGGAAGCCCAAGGGCGCCTACGCCGGGTTGGCCAAGGCAAAATTGCGGGCGAAGCAGTTCCTGCTAGAGCCCCAATTTGCCGAGGCGGCCGAGGCGGCTGAGCCCGATACGGGGGAATGCTACCGGCGGGAGTACCCGGAGCTCCGCTCCAGGAAGGGTAAGAGGGAGGAAACCGGGGACTCCGTGCGCTCGCGCTCGCGCTCGAGCTCTCGCCCCGGTTCGAGCTCCCCCGAGGTAGCGAATTGCCTTGCCTGTATACAGGAGGTTAACCCGCTCGACGCCGCCCGCATGGCGGCGCGAGATATTCTGGAGGCGGCCAAGGCGTCCGGGAATCTCAAGGGGGAGATTTGGGGCAAAATGAACCGGGCTTGCCGGGTAATTTTGGGCTCGATGGACGAGGTCGAGGCGGCCAGGTCCGAGAGCGAGGAGATCCGCATCCTGAAGGCGGACAACAAAAGGATGCGGGAGCAACTCGCTCAAAACTCGGCGGAGCTGAAGGCACTTCGTGTCGCCTTCAGCAAGCGGGAGAGTCCGCCTACTCCCGCCCCCGTGGCCGCCTCCCTTCAGTTCGGGACGGCTGAGCTCACCGAGGCCATAGAGGCCATGAAACATGACCTCTTCGTAAGCCTCGGTGGCATGATCAACGCCCGGATGGAGGAGGTCAACCGTCGCCTCCCGGCCGAGCCCATCCTCCGCCCCCCGCTAGCGCACGACAGGCGAGCCGCCAAGCCCGCCGTCGCAGCCCCCCCCCTGAGGAAGATCGCAGGACCGGCCCTCCCCCCCCCGGCCCCGGTGGAGGCGTTAGCGCCGATCGCCAGGGCCCGTCTCGGCGACGGGAGGCCGAAGGCCACGGCGGCAAAGAAGACGGCAGCCCCGGCTCCCGCCGCGGCACCCGCCCCCAGACGACCAACCAAGTTGGTGAACTCCGGCCCTGCCCCGAGAGCCGTCCGGCCCTCGCAGGGCGAACCCGGCCCCTCGGGCCGTATGCCGCCCCCGCCCGCGCAGTCGTCGTGGTCGGAGGTGGTGCGAAGGAAGGGGAAGGGCAAGGCCAAGGCCCCCCCTCCACCCCCGAAGAATACCAAGACGGCGCATGGGCCCAGGCCCGTCAGGCTGGCCGTTCCCAAGACGGCGGCGGTCGTGGTCTCCCTCAAGGAGGGAGCCACCACCACTCTGAAGGACACAATGGCAAAGGCCATCAACGGCCTTAGCCTAAGTACGGTGGGCCTTCAGAACGTCAGGGTCAGGACCTCGATGACCGGTTCCAGGGTCATCGAGGTCGCCGGCGAGGACGGGCCAAGGCTGGCGGACACCCTTGCAGCCAGCCTGCAAGGGATTGTGGGCGACGTCGCCAACGTCAGCCGCCCGGTCAAGTTGGCCGAACTCCAACTCTCCGGATTGGACGAGTCGGCCACCAGAGAGACGGTGGCACATGCAGTCGCCGCAGCCGGGGCCTGCCTGCCGGACCAGGTGAGGGTGGCCTACGTCCGCACCCTCTACAACGGCACTGGGTCAGCAATGATCCAGTGCCCAGTGCCGGCGGCGATTGTGATCAAGAACGCCGGCAGGGTCCAGGTAGGCTGGGCCTCTGCCAGGGTCACGGTGGTGGGGCCGACGCCGATGCGGTGCTTCCGTTGTTTCGGCGTCGGCCACTCGAGGGAGATGTGCCCCTCCAAGACTGACCGGACCAATCTCTGCTTCCGGTGCAGCCAGGGGGGGCACAAAATGTCGGAGTGCTGGGAGATGGCGTGGTGTGCCGTGTGCCACCAGGCCAATCTCCCAGCCAACCACCGGATGGGGGGAATAAATTGTTCCCCCCCCGCCCTCAGAGGGAGGAGCACGAGGCCGCAGCGCCCCCGCCCCGCCCCAGCAAGCAATGCCCCCGCAGCGGCTGCCGCCGACGGGCCACTGGAGGAGGCCTGCATGGAGCACTAAATGCCAGCACAACATTTAGAGCTCCTGCAGGTCAACGTCAACCACTCCGCCAGATCACAGGACCTGCTAATGCAGGTCATGGCGGAGTGGTCGATAGACGCAGTGGTCGTGACGGAGCCCTACTACGTCCCTCCCTCACCCAATTGGGTGGGGTCGACGGACGAGAGGGCTGCCGTGGTGGTGCCGGCGGTCGGCAATGGCCCCCCTCTGGGGAGGATCGAGGTCGGCCCGGGGTATGCGGCGGCCGGATGGGGGAGCGACACCGTATTAATTGCGGTGTATTTCTCCCCCAATAGGCCGCTGGCCGACTTCGAGGTCTTCCTCGGGGTCCTGGGGGGCGTTGCGAGGAGGGCGGCCCCGCGCCAAGTGATCATCCTGGGGGACCTCAACGCCAAAAGTGCGGCGTGGGGTTCCCCCGTAACGGATGCGCGCGGGGCGGCGCTGAGGGATTGGTCGGTGGTAGCGGGCCTGGCGGTCTTGAACCGGGGCAGCGCCAACACCTGCGTGCGGCGGCGAGGGGGGTCAATCGTGGACATCACGTTCGCGACCCCCGCCATGGCCGCACGCGTTGCAGGTTGGCGCGTCCTGGAGGACGTGGAGACCCTGTCTGATCACCTATATATTAGGTTCAGGGTCTCCACAGGGCTGGGCCAGCCACCACCAGTCCCAAGGGGGGGGCGTAGGGGGGGAATGGGGGAGTTCCCCAAGTGGTCCCTGTCCCTTCTGGACAGGGCCAAGGCGGACGAGGCGGCGATGGTGGAGGCCTGGTGCTCCGCCCCACCCGCCGCCTCAGGAGTGGAGGAGAGGGCGCGCCACTTCCGCACATCGTTGCAGACGGTGTGCGGAGCGGCCATGCCCCGGGCAAGACGGTTGTTTGCCCGGAGGTGTGTCTATTGGTGGTCCGCAGAAATTGCGGCCCTGCGGACCACCGCCGACGGTGCCCGCCACGCCTACCAGCACTGCAGGCGTAGGCGGCACACCCGGGAGGAGGAGGAGGGGCTCTACAGGGCCCACCAAGAGGCCAGGGGGGCCCTAACCCTGTCCATAGCGGTGGCCAAGGAAGAGGGCAATGTCTCCTTCCTGGCCACGCTGGACGAGAATCCATGGGGGCGGCCGTACAAGGTGGTGCGCAACAAGATGCGCACCGCCCCCCCCATGGATTCGCTGGAGCCCCCCCTCCTGAGGAGGGTCATCGAGGGGCTGTTTCCGGCAGCCCCGTCGATAGTTCCCCCGGTGATGACCGAGCCACCGGGGGACCAGGAGGACCCACTCGAACTCGACATCGCACCGGTGAGCGATGACGAGTTCGAGAGGGCGGTGGACCGGCTCCGGGGCTGCAAGAAAGCCCCGGGGCCCGATGGAGTACCAGGCCGGGTACTCCCCATCGCCCTAAAGCACCTCGGGGACCGACTCAGGCAGTTAATGAGTGACTGCCTGAGGGAAGGTCGGTTCCCGAGAGTGTGGAAGGAGGGGAGGCTGTGCCTCATCCGGAAGGAGGGTCGACCCCCGGATTGCCCGTCCGCCTATCGCCCCATAGTGCTGCTGGACGAGGCCGGGAAGATGTTGGAGAGAGTCCTGGCCTCTAGGATCCGGCAGCACCTAGAGACCGCCGGCCCGAACGTCTGTGGAAGACAGTTCGGGTTTAGAGAGGGGCGGTCTACGCTCGACGCGGTGAAGTCCCTAAGGGACTTCTACGACTACGCGTCGAGCAGAGGGGAGGGAGTAGTGGCGGTGTCGCTCGACATCGCCAACGCCTTTGGCACCCTCCCCTATGGGGTGATAAGGGAGGCACTCATATACCACCGAGTGCCTCCCTACCTGCGGCGGCTCATAGAGCACTACCTTACGGATAGGGTAGTGCTCTATGAGCAGGCGGACGGTCGACGGGGGTCGACGGAGATGGCCTGCGGCGTGCCCCAAGGTTCCGTGCTCGGTCCACTTTTATGGAACCTGGGGTACGACTGGGCCATCAGGGGGGAGCTGCTCCCGCGGACGGCCACCATCTGCTATGCAGACGATACCATGGTGGCCGCGCGCGGGACCGAGCTGAGAGAGGTGCTGTGCCGGGCGGAAGCGGCGGCCGAGCTGGCGATTCACCGGATCGGTCGGCTCGGCCTGAGGGTGGCCCTCCCGAAGACTGAGGCTATAGTCTTCGGGGGGCGGGGGTGGAGGCTGCCGGCGGGCGCGGCGCTCACCCTGGGGGGGGAACCGGTCCAGATCAAGCCCCACATAAAATATTTGGGGCTTGTTCTGGACCGATGGTGGAGTTTCGGGGAGCACTTCAAGAAGTTAGCTCCCCGAGTGGTGGGCGCCGCGTCGGCGATGAGTCGGCTTCTGCCGAACGTGGGTGGACCAGGCTCCTTGTGCCGCCGGCTGTATGCCGGCGTCACGAGGAGCATGGCTCTGTACGGGGCCCCGATCTGGGCGGACAAGCTGTCCGCCCGGAACCGGGCCCTGCTACGGAGGCCACAGCGGGTGGTGGCCCTCCGCATTGTGAGGGCCTACATGACTGTGGCCCACGCCGCGGCCTGCCTCCTCGCCTGCACCCCGCCCTGGGAGTTGGACGCAGAGGTGCAGGCGGAGACCTACAAGGTTAGGTCCAGGGCCCGGGCGAGAGGTGTTCGCCCGGACCCTGAGGAGGTTGAGGAGACGCGCCGGATGATGGAGCGCCGACTGCGGGACAGGTGGAAAGCGAGCCTGGAGGATTCCCCCTATGGTGTCTATACCATAGGGGCGATCCTCCCGTCGCTGGACACCTGGTTGGGGAGAGCAGTCGGTGCTACATCGTACCGGCTTGTGCAGGTATTGACCGGACACGGATGCTTCGGTCATTACCTGCACAAGATTGGGAGGGAGCCCGGCCCGCAGTGCCATGAGTGCGGCGATCCGGACGACACGGCTCGCCACACCCTCGCGGTGTGCAGTCGTTGGAGTGCGGAGCGCTGCACGATGGCACTGGCCATCGGGCAATGGGACCTCTCCCTGCACAGCGTCGTGTCTGCGATGCTGTGCAGCGACAGGTCCTGGAGGGCTGTGGCCTCCTTCTGCGAGTACGTTATCTCGCAGAAGGAGGCCTCGGAGCGGGAGCGCGAGGAGTCTCCTCACGCGCACCCGCTCCGGCGCAGACGGCAGGGGTTTAGGCGGCGGCGTTTTGCCGGCCGCCTCTACCCTTAGTGACTGCGGGTGGGGGATGGGAGTCCCCTGCCCGCCGTAGGCTAGTCACTTGGCGGTCTGGGAGGGGGGCCAGGCGTACTCGGCCCCCCTCTCCGTTGGCGCGGGAAGCCCCGGCAATGGCTGGGGCGTCCGGTGGACACCGTGGGGATGCCTAGCAGGAAACACGGTGTCCATACAAACCGGAGAGGTGGGTACGCCAAGGTGTTTTTTAGTGGGTAACACTCCCCCACTCCTTCTCACTCGGAGAAGGGGGGGGGACGTGAGTCCCACATACCCTCCCGCCACTCCCATGGCGGGGGAAATGCGTAACGCATTTTTCACCTTGTCAAAAAAAAAAAAAAAAAAAAAAAAAAAAAAAAAAAAAAAAAAAAAAAAAAAAAAGGTTAGGTTAGGTTAGGTTAGGTTAGGTTAGGTTAGGTTAGGTTAGGTTAGGTTAGGTTAGGTTAGGTTAGGTTAGGTTAGGTTAGGTTAGGTTAGGTTAGGTTAGGTTAGGTTAGGTTAGGTTAGGTTAGGTTAGGTTAGGTTAGGTTAGGTTAGGTTAGGTTAGGTTAGGTTAGGTTAGGTTAGGTTAGGTTAGGTTAGGTTAGGTTAGGTTAGGTTAGGTTAGGTTAGGTTAGGTTAGGTTAGGTTAGGTTAGGTTAGGTTAGGTTAGGTTAGGTTAGGTTAGGTTAGGTTAGGTTAGGTTAGGTTAGGTTAGGTTAGGTTGCCCCCCCGACTGTGTCCCCCCCGACTGTGCTGCCACCTTGCCGTGGTGGGGGGGCTTGCGTGTCTCAATGATCCGCGAGGCTATACCGGACAGGGCTACCCATACCGGAAAGGCTCGTGGTGAGGGGCCAGACTAAGAGCGGCCATGGGGAGGTGACAGGGTTTCTGGAAGGGTTGCGGTTGCGTGCCTGCCGCGACAGGCCGCTTCTGCCCCGGAAAGATTCCCTTGTCACCTGGGGGGGTTTGGTGAGGGTGACAGAGCAGCTCTTCTTTCCGAAGAAGAGCTGCTCTGTCACCTTCACACTGGGGTGGTGACAGGGGTGGCTCGGAGGCTTGGGTAGAGTTGACCTCCTCTCCCTTCGAGTTTGCCTCTGTCACTGGGGGTGGGTTGGGTGGCGAAGTTTCTTCGCCATCCTTTGGTGGGCGGCAACAGAGGAAGTTGGAAAGGGTGGTTGCGTTGAGGACCGCTTCCGCCCTGGACAGCTTCTCTCTCTGTTGCCTCTTTGACGGTTGGTGGCTGGGGTAGCTTGAAGGGTCAGTTGCGAGTGCACTTGGTGCTTGCCGCTTCTGGTCCGGAAAGCTTAACCAGTCGCCTGGAGGGGGCTTTGGCGGGGGTGGTTGAAAAGGGTGGTTTCCATCCTGGACAGCTGCCTCTGTCAGTTGGCGGTTGGTGACTGGGTTTACGGGCAGGGACGGCATCGCAGGCATGCGTTGCGCGTTCCCGTGCGTCGTACTCCCATGTCACCCGCGGGTCTCTCTACGTGTCTTTCGGAATCCCGGGGGGCACTGTAGTTATTGAAGGGACAGTTGCGGTGGGGCGTGTTTGAAGGATACTTGTATCCGGAAAGCACCATCCACTGCAGGCAGACCGTTGGAGGGCTGGCGAACTCAGCCGAGGCTACGGGTGCTCGGTCGTCCGGCCCGGCTGCTCGCCTTAACTACCTTGTAGAGCCAGTGGGTTGGGGACCCACATTGCACCGGCTCTACCGGTCTGGGGTGACGATCGTGGGCTGTTCACAATCGACACCTCCTTGGCGGAGATTGGGGGGGGCTCTTCGGAGCAAGCCGGGAGGCGCGTCAGTGGCCAAAGCTTAGGCATGTACCGCGGCGCCTCACCACCGGCAGGGTTTAAACGCCGGAGTGGTTTTAAACGGTAGTTCGTTCGTACGAGAGTCCGTTATACTTCCCATTGCACCGCCTACCCCAGGCAGGGAAGATGCGTAAATGCATTTCCACTTCGTCAAAAAAAAAAAAAAAAAAAAAAAAAAAAAAAAAAAAATGTTAGGTTAGGTTCCCCCCCGATAGTGCTGCCACCTTGCCGTGGTGGGGGGGCTTGCGAGTCTCAATGATCCACGAGGCTATACCGGACAGGGCTACCCATACCGGAAAGGCTCGTGGTGAGGGTCCAGACGAAGAGCGGCACTCTGGGGAGGTGACAGGGTTTCTGGAAGGGTTGCGGTTGCGTGCCTGCTGCCGGGCGGGCCGCTTCTGCCCCGGAAGGATTCCCTTGTCACCTGGGGTGGGTTTGGTGACGAGAGGCTTTTCGTAGGAAAAGCCTTCTCGTCATCCTTGGTGGGTGGTGGCAGAGGTCGTTGGAAGGGTTGGTTGTGTGCGCTTTCGCTTCCATCCCGGACAGCGGCCTACTGTCGCCATTTTTGACGGTTGGTGGCTGGGGTAGCTTGAAGGGTCAGTTGCGAGTGCACTTGGTGCTTGCCGCTTCTGGTCCGGAAAGCTTAACCAGTCGCCTGGAGGGGGCTTTGGCGGGGGTGGTTGAAAAGGGTGGTTTCCATCCTGGACAGCTGCCTCTGTCAGTTGGTGGTTGGTGACTGGGTTTATGGGCAGGGACGGCATCGCAGCAATGCGTTGGGCGTTCCCTTGCGTCGTACTCCCATGTCACCCGCGGGTCCCTCTACGTGCCTTTCGGAATCCCGGGGGGCACTGTAGTTATTGAGGGGACAGCTGCGTTGGGGCGTGTTTGAAGGATACTTGGTATCCGGAAAGCACCATCCACCGCAGGCAGATCGTTGGAGGGAAGGCGAACTCAGTGGACTTCGGTTCGCTGCTCGCCCGAACTCCTTGTAGAGCCAGTGGGTTGGGGACCCACCTTGCACGGCTCTACCGGTCTGGGGTGTTGATCGTGGGCTGTTCACAGTCGGCACCTCCTTTGGCGAGGATTGGGGGGGCCCTTTTTGGGCAAGCCGGGAGGCGCGTCAGTGGCCAAAGCTTAGGCATGTACCGCGGCGCCTCACCACCGGCAAGGGTTTAAACGCCGGAGTGGTTTTAAACGGTAGTTCGTTCGTACGAGAGTCCGTTATACTTCCCATTGCACCGCCTACCCCAGGCAGGGAAGATGCGTAAATGCATTTCCACTCCGTCAAAAAAAAAAAAAAAAAAAAAAAAAAAAAAAAAAGGTTAGGTTAGGTTAGGTTAGGTTAGGTTAGGTTAGGTTAGGTTAGGTTAGGTTAGGTTAGGTTAGGTTAGGTTAGGTTAGGTTAGGTTAGGTTAGGTTAGGTTAGGTTAGGTTAGGTTAGGTTAGGTTAGGTTAGGTTAGGTTAGGTTAGGTTAGGTTAGGTTAGGTTAGGTTAGGTTAGGTTAGGTTAGGTTAGGTTAGGTTAGGTTAGGTTAGGTTAGGTTAGGTTAGGTTAGGTTAGGTTAGGTTGAGGTTGTTTTTGGTAGTATCTTGGTAGTTGCTTGGTGGATTTTTGTTGTTTTTGGATCTCAAAACCGATAATTTTCCCTCATCTGCTTTCTCCTTTCCTTTTTGAGTTATCTTGTTTAGTTTCCTTATTTTTCTTATTTTACTATTTGCGGTTGGTAATTTTGTGTTAATTTTTTCTTTAATTTTTGCGGTTTTTTGGTACTTTTCTTTATTTTCTGGTAGTTTAGTCTTGCGTCTTTTTTAGCCCTTTTTAGGGCTAGAAGATTGCGGAAACTTAGGTTAGTTTGTATATTTAGGTTTAATTTTTTCGGTTCGCGGGTTCCGAAATTATTGACCCTGAAAATTTGCACATTTTTTACTTGTAATTTCTTGTAGTTTTTGGTTTGTTTACCTTTTTTGTTTTTAATTTTTTCCGTGTTGCCCTTATCTTGTCTTGCCCATTTTTTGGGCGAAGGTACCGGCAGCGGTAAAATTAATTATAGTTAGGTTTTGGTTTTGGGTTAGTTAGTTTAGGTATTTAATTTTAATTTTTTAGAACTTTGCGTTTTCGCGCAAAGCTTCTGAAAAACTTTATTTACTTTTTTGTGTTTGGGTGTGTTTTTAAATAGTCTTAGGTAGTTTGTAAATTATTTAAGTTATAGTGTAGGGTAGTTTAGGTATTTCTTTAAATTTTTCTAATAGGTCTTTTAACTTTTTGACCACCAGGTCAAAAGTTATTAGAATTTATTTAGGGTTAGGTAGTTTTTTGTATATTTTGTTGTGAAGTTTACAAACTTAAGCTTTTTGGCGAAAGTTTGGAAATTTCATAACTTTTTATCCTTTTAACCTTTTTCTGTTTTCTCGCTTTGGCCATCTAGGCCTTCGCGAGAAGCATCTTGGTTTCCCTTTCTGACCTCACACGACCTCTGGAAGTGGGTGAAATCGGGCTCCGAAAGGAAAATTTGCGTTGCTATTTTTTCCATTCAGGCGTCGATTTCAGTTTTGTATAGGGAAGGTAAAAACCGACTCGCACTTGACGATTCAGGGTTAGGTTAGCTCATAACTCTGGTCGTCGCGGTCGGTTTTTGACCTTTCTCGGGGGTTAGGTAGACGAGGTCACAATGACCTCGCCTACCAAATTTTGGAAGGATCCACCGGAGGGGGGGGAAGTTGTCCTCAGCTCGGAGTCCGAGATGGAGGAGGACTTCATCGAGGTCGAGGACAACGCTCCGTTGGGCCCTAAAAGGGCACATGATGATGAGGAGGACGACCCTCGTCCTCTAAAGGTAAACACGGCGGTGCGGGGGAAGCCCAAGGGCGCCTACGCCGGGTTGGCCAAGGCGAAACTGCGGGCGAAGCAGTTTCTGCTAGAGCCCCAATTCGCCGAGGCGGCTGAGGTGGCTGAGCCCGATACGGGGGCATGCTACCGGCGGGAGTACCCGGAGCTCCGCTCCAGGAAGGGTAAGAGGGAGGAAACCGGGGATTCCGTGCGCTCGCGCTCGCGCTCGAGCTCTCGCCCCGGTTCGAGCTCCCCCGAGACAACGAATTGCCTTGCCTGCATACAGGAAGTCAACCCGCTCGACGCCGCCCGCATGGCGGCGCGAGATATCCTGGAGGCAGCCAAGGCATCCGGAAATCTCAAGGGGGAGATCTGGGGGAAGATGAACCGGGCTTGCCGGGTAATTTTGGGCTCGATGGACGAGGTCGAGGCGGCCAGGTCCGAGAGCGAGGAGATCCGCATCCTGAAGGCGGACAACAAAAGGATGCGGGAGCAACTCGCTCAGAACTCGGCGGAGCTGAAGGCACTTCGTGTCGCCTTCAGCAAGCGGGAGAGTCCGTCCACTCCCGCCCCTGTGGCCGCCTCCCTTCAGTTCGGGACGGCTGAGCTCACCGAGGCTATAGAGGCCATGAAGCATGACCTCTTCGTAAGCCTCGGTGGCATGATCAACGCCAGAATGGAGGAGGTGAACCGGCGCCTCCCGGCCGAGCCCATCCTCCGCCCCCCGCTTGCGCACGATAAGCGAGCCGCCGCCGCGGCAGCCCCTCCCCTGAGGAGGATCGCAGGACCGGCCCTCCCCCCCCCAGCCCCGGTGGAGGCGCTAGCGCCGATCGCCAGGGCCCGCCTAGGCGACGGGAGGCCGAAGGCCGCAGCGGTGAAGAAGACGGCAGCCCCGGCCCCCGCCGCGGTACCCGCCCCCAGACGACCAACGAAGTTGGTAAACTCCGGCCCTGCCCCGAGAGCCGCTAGGCCCTCGCAGGGAGAACCCGGCCCCTCGGGCCGCATGCCACCCCCGCCCGCGCAGACGTCGTGGTCGGAGGTGGTACGGAAGAAAGGGAAGGGCAAGGCCAAGGCCGCCCCCCCCCCTCCACCCCCGAAGAATGTAAAGGCGGCGCACGGGCCCAGGCCCGTCAGGCTCACCGTCCCCAAGACGGCGGCGGTCGTGGTCTCCCTCAAGGAGGGAGCCACCACCACCCTGAAGGACACAATGGCAAAGGCCATCAACGGCCTTAGCCTAAGTGCGGTGGGCCTTCAGAACGTCAGGGTCAGGACCTCGATGACCGGTTCCAGGGTCATCGAGGTCGCCGGCGAGGACGGACCAAGGCTGGCGGACACCCTTGCAGCCAGGCTGCAAGGGATTGTGGGCGACGTCGCCAACGTCAGCCGCCCGGTGAAGTTGGCCGAACTCCAACTCTCCGGACTGGACGAGTCGGCCACCAGGGAGACGGTGGCACATGCCGTCGCCGCAGCCGGGGCCTGCCTACCGGACCAGGTGAGGGTGGCCTACGTCCGCACCCTCTACAACGGCACTGGGTCAGCAATGATCCAGTGCCCAGTGCCGGCGGCGATCGCAATCAAGAACGCCGGCAGGGTCCAGGTAGGCTGGGCCTCTGCCAGGGTCACGGTGGTGGGGCCGACGCCGATGCGGTGCTTCCGTTGTTTCGGCGTCGGCCACTCGCGGGAGATGTGCCCCTCCAAGACTGACCGGACCAATCTCTGCTTCCGGTGCAGCCAAGAGGGGCACAAAATGTCGGAGTGCTGGGAGAAGGCGTGGTGTGCCGTGTGCCACCAGGCAAATCTCCCAGCCAACCACCGGATGGGGGGGATAAATTGTTCCCCCCCCGCCCTCAGAGGGAGGAGCACGAGGCCGCAGCGCCCCCGCCCCGCCCCAGCAAGTAATGCCCCCGCAGCGGAAGCCGCCGCCGGACCACTGGAGGAGACCTGCATGGACCTCTAAATGCCAGCACAGCATTTAGAGCTCCTGCAGGTCAACGTCAACCACTCCGCCAGATCACAGGACCTGCTAATGCAGGTCATGGCGGAGTGGTCGATCGACGCAGTGGTAGTGACGGAGCCCTACTACGTCCCTCCCTCACCCAACTGGGTGGGGTCGACGGACGAGAGGGCTGCCGTGGTGGTGCCGGCGGTTGGCAATGGCCCCCCTCTGGGGAGGATCGAGGTCGGCCCAGGGTACGCGGCGGCCGGATGGGGGAGCGACACCGTATTAATTGCGGTGTATTTCTCCCCCAATAGGCCGCTGGCCGACTTCGAGGTCTTCCTCGGGGTCCTGGGGGGCGTTGCGAGGAGGGCGGCCCCGCGCCAAGTAATCATCCTGGGGGACCTCAACGCCAAAAGTGCGGCGTGGGGTTCCCCCGTAACGGATGCGCGCGGGGCGGCGCTTAGGGATTGGTCGGTGGTAGCGGGCCTGGCGGTCTTGAACCGGGGCAGCGCCAACACCTGCGTGCGGCGGCGAGGGGGGTCAATCGTGGACATCACGTTCGCGACCCCCGCCATGGCCGCACGCGTTGCAGGTTGGCGCGTCCTGGAGGACGTGGAGACCCTGTCTGATCACCTATATATTAGGTTCAGGGTCTCCACAGGGCCGGGCCAGCCACCACCAGTCCCAAGGGGGGGGCGTAGGGGGGGAACGGGGGAGTTCCCCAAGTGGTCCCTGTCCCTTCTGGACAGGGCCAAGGCGGACGAGGCGGCGATGGTGGAGGCTTGGTGCTCCGCCCCACCCGCCGCCTCAGGAGTCGAGGAGAGGGCGCGCCACTTCCGCACATCGTTGCAGACGGTGTGCGGAGCGGCCATGCCCCGGGCAAGACGGTTGTTTGCCCGGAGGTGCGTCTATTGGTGGTCCGCAGAAATTGCGGCCCTGCGGACCACCGCCGACGGTGCCCGCCACGCCTACCAGCACTGTAGGCGTAGGCGGCACACCCGAGAGGAGGAGGAGGGGCTCTACAGGGCCCACCAAGAGGCCAGGGGGGCCCTAACCCTGTCCATAGCGGTGGCCAAGGAAGAGGGCAATGTCTCCTTCCTGGCCACGCTGGACGAGAATCCATGGGGGCGGCCGTACAAGGTGGTGCGCAACAAGATGCGCACCGCCCCCCCCATGGATTCGCTGGAGCCCCCCCTCCTGAGGAGGGTCATCGAGGGGCTGTTTCCGGCAGCCCCGTCGATAGTTCCCCCGGTGATGACCGAGCCACCGGGGGACGTGGAGGACCCACTCGAACTCGACATCGCACCGGTGAGCGATGACGAGTTCGAGAGGGCGGTGGACCGGCTCCGGGGCTGCAAGAAAGCCCCGGGGCCCGATGGAGTACCAGGCCGGGTACTCCCCATCGCCCTAAAGCACCTCGGGGACCGACTCAGGCAGTTGTTTAGCGACTGCCTGAGGGAAGGTCGGTTCCCGAGAGTGTGGAAAGAGGGGAGGTTATGCCTCATCCGGAAGGAGGGTCGACCCCCGGATTGCCCGTCCGCCTATCGCCCCATAGTGCTGCTGGACGAGGCCGGGAAGATGTTGGAGAGAGTCCTGGCCTCTAGGATCCGGCAGCACTTAGAGACCGCCGGCCCGAACGTCTGTGGAAGACAGTTCGGGTTTAGAGAGGGGCGGTCTACGCTCGACGCGGTGAAGTCCCTAAGGGACTTCTACGACTACGCGTCGAGCAGAGGGGAGGGAGTAGTGGCGGTGTCGCTTGACATCGCCAACGCCTTTGGCACCCTCCCCTATGGGGTGATAAGGGAGGCACTCATATACCACCGAGTGCCTCCCTACCTGCGGCGGCTCATAGAGCACTACCTTACTGATAGGGTAGTGCTCTATGAGCAGGCGGACGGTCGACGGGGGTCGACGGAGATGGCCTGTGGCGTGCCCCAAGGTTCCGTGCTCGGTCCGCTTTTATGGAACCTGGGGTACGACTGGGCCATCAGGGGGGAGCTGCTCCCGCGGACGGCCACCATCTGCTACGCAGACGATACCATGGTGGCCGCGCGCGGGACCGAGCTGAGAGAGGTGCTGTGCCGGGCGGAAGCGGCGGCCGAGCTGGCGATTCACCGGATCGGTCGGCTCGGCCTGAGGGTGGCCCTCCCGAAGACTGAGGCTATAGTCTTCGGGGGGCGGGGGTGGAGGCTGCCGGCGGGCGCGGCGCTCACCTTGGGGGGGGAACCGGTCCAGATCAAGCCCCACATAAAATATTTGGGGCTTGTTCTGGACCGATGGTGGAGTTTCGGGGAGCACTTCAAGAAGTTAGCTCCCCGAGTGGTGGGCGCCGCGTCGGCGATGAGCCGGCTTCTGCCGAACGTGGGTGGACCAGGCTCCTTGTGCCGCCGGCTGTATGCCGGCGTCACGAGGAGCATGGCTCTGTACGGGGCCCCGATCTGGGCGGACAAGCTGTCCGCCCGGAACCGGGCCCTGCTACGGAGGCCACAACGGGTGGTGGCCCTCCGCATAGTGAGGGCCTACATGACGGTGGCCCACGCCGCGGCCTGCCTCCTCGCCTGCACCCCGCCCTGGGAGTTGGACGCAGAGGTGCAGGCGGAGACCTACAAGGTTAGGTCCAGGGCCCGGGCGAGAGGTGATCGCCCGGACCCTGAGGAGGTTGAGGAGACGCGCCGGATGATGGAGCGCCGACTGCGGGACAGGTGGAAAGCGAGCCTGGAGGATTCCCCCTATGGTGTTTATACCATAGGGGCGATCCTCCCGTCGCTGGACACCTGGTTGGGGAGGGCAGTCGGTGCTACATCGTACCGGCTTGTGCAGGTATTGACCGGACACGGATGCTTCGGTCATTACCTGCACAAGATTGGGAGGGAGCCCGGCCCGCAGTGCCATGAGTGCGGCGATCCGGACGACACGGCTCGCCACACCCTCGCGGTGTGCAGCCGTTGGAGTGCGGAGCGCTGCACGATGGCACTGGCCATCGGGCAATGGGACCTCTCCCTGCACAGCGTCGTGTCTGCGATGCTGTGCAGCGACAGGTCCTGGAGGGCTGTGGCCTCCTTCTGCGAGAGCGTTATCTCGCAGAAGGAGGCCTTGGAGCGGGAGCGCGAGGAGTCTCCTCACGCGCACCCGCTCCGGCGCAGACGGCAGGGGTTTAGGCGGCGGCGTTTTGCCGGCCGCCTCTACCCTTAGTGACTGCGGGTGGGGGATGGGAGTCCCCTGCCTGCCGTAGGCTAGTCACTTGGCGGTCTGGGAGGGGGGCCAGGCGTGCTCGGCCCCCCTCTCCTTTGGCGCGGGAAGCCCCGGCAATGGCTGGGGCGTCCGGTGGACACCGTGGGGATGCCTAGCAGGAAACACGGTGTCCATACAAACCGGAGAGGTGGGTACGCCAAGGTGTTTTTTAGTGGGTAACACTCCCCCACTCCTTCTCACTTAGTCAGAAGGGGGGGGGACGTGAGTCCCACATACCCTCCCGCCACTCCCATGGCGGGGGAAATGCGTAACGCATTTTTCACCTTGTCAAAAAAAAAAAAAAAAAAAAAAAAAAAAAAAAAAAAAAAAAAAAAAAAAGGTTAGGTTAGGTTAGGTTAGGTTAGGTTAGGTTAGGTTAGGTTAGGTTAGGTTAGGTTAGGTTAGGTTAGGTTAGGTTGAAGTCGGATCTTGGGTGTTACTGGGTGGATATTTGCATGTTTTGGGTTCCGAAACTTACATTTTTTTCCCTACGGTTTGCTCCTTTCTGTTCTTTGGTATCTATCTTAGTTTTCTTATTTTCTTTGATTTTCATTTTGCGGTTGGTAAATTTTTGGTCATTTTTTGTAAATTTTTTCACGGTTTTTCGCTTTTTCACTATTTTATATCTCGCTCATCTTGCGTCTTTTTTAGTCTTTTTCAAGACTAGAAGATAGCAGATCCTAAAGTTAGTTCGTCGAATTAGGTTCGATTTTTTCGGAACGAAACTTCCGAACTTATTGGTCGTGCAAATTGGTAAATTTGACCTTGAAATTTTCCTAAATTCCAAGGTTTGTTTACCTTTTTACTTCTTAATTTAATTAGTGTTGCCTTTATCCTATCGTGCCCAGTTTTTGGGCGAGGATACCGGCAACGGTTAAGTTAATTATAGTTTAGGTTTGGTTTAAATATTGTTAGTTAAGTTATTTAATTTTAATTTTTGAACGTTTTGCGGTTTCGCGTAAAATTTTCAAAAAACTACGCTAACTTTTTTGTGTTTGGGGTGATTTTTTAATAGTTTTAAGTAATTTGTAAATTATTTAAGCTATAGGGTAGGCTAGGTTATTTAGTTTTTTAAATATTTAGATTTAACTTTTTAACTCTTTGACCTCTGGGTCAAAAGTTATTAGCTTTTATATAGTTATAGGTAGTTTTTGGTAAGTATAGTTTAAAATTTTACAAACTTAAGCTTTTAGCCGAAATTTGTAAATTCCATAACCTTTTTACCTTATAACTTTTATTTGTTTTTCTGCTTTTGCCATCAAGGCTTTTGCGGGAAGCATCTTTTTGTCTTGGTTCCAACCTCCTACGACCTCGGGAAGTGGGTCAAATATAGCTCGTAAGAAATTGTGAAATTGCCCAAACTTCCAATTCAGGCGCTAAAACCCGTTTTGTATGGGGAAAAGAAAAACCGACTCGCACTTGACGATTTTAAGTTAGGTTAGCTCGTAACTTTGGTCGTCGCGGTCGGTTTTTGACCTAATTTCGGAACTAGGTAGACGGGGTCATAATGACCTCGCCTACCAAATTCTGGTCGGGTCCACCGGAGGGGGGCGAAGTTGTCCTAAGTTCAGAGTCCGAGATGGACGATGATTTTATCGACGTGGAGGAGCACGCTCCGTCGGCCCCTAAAAGGGCCTATGAGGGGGAAAACGAGGAGGATGACCCGAAGCCTCCTACGAAGGTCAGCTCCTCGGTGAGGGGGAAGCCTAGGGGTTCCTATGTCGGTTTGGCTGCGGCCAGATTGCGGGCGAAGCTTTTTCAGCTCGAGCCCGAATTTGCCGAGGTGGCCGGGGTAGCTGAGCCCGATCCGGGGACCAGCTATCAGCGGGAGTACCCTGAACTCCGCCCCAAAAAGGGCAAAAAGGGGAAAACGGGGGGCTCCGTGCGCTCTCGTTCCGGCTCACGTTCCCCCGAGCTATTGGATGGGCAAACGGGTCAACAAGAGGTTGACCCGTTAGACGCCGCGCGCATGGCGGCGCGTGATATTTTGGAGGCGGCCCGGGCTTCCGGTAATTTAAAAGGAGAGATATGGGGGAGGATGAATAAGGCCTGCCGAACCATATTAGGCTCGATGGACGAGGTCGAAGCGGCCAGGTCCGAGAGCGAGGAGATCCGCATCCTGAAGGCGGACAACCGAAGGATGCGGGAGCAACTCGCTCACAATTCGGCCGAGCTGAAGGCGCTTCGTGTCGCCTTCAGCGAGCGGGAGAGCCCGGCCGCTTCGGTGGCCGCTCCGGTGGCCGCTCCTGTGGCCGCTCCGCTCCAGTTCGGCACGGCCGAGCTCACCGAGGCCATTGAACAGATGAAGCATGACCTGTTCCAAAGCCTCGGGAGCATGATTAACGTCAGGATGGAGGAGATGAATAGGCGTCTCCCGGCGGAGCCCATCCTCCGCCCCCCGTTAGCGCACGACAAGCGGGCTGCTAAGCCCGCCGCGGTGGCCCCTCCCCAGAGGAAGGTCGCAGGTTCTGCCCTGCCCCCTCCGGTCCCGATGGAGGTATTGGAGCCGGTGGCGAAGGCCCGTCTTGGTGACGGGAAGCCGAAGGCCAAGGTGGCCAAGAAGGCGGCGGCCCCGGCCTCCGCTGTGGTACCTGCCCCAAGACGGCTGACCAAATTGGTCAATTCTGGCCCTGCCCCGAGAGCCGTTCGGCCCTCGCAGGGAGAACCCGGCCCTTCGGGCTATATGCCACCCCCGCCTGCGCAGACGTCGTGGTCGGAGGTGGTACGTAAGAAGGGGAAGGGCAAGGCTAAGGCCCCCCCTCCACCCCCGAAGGCTGTCAAGGCGGCGCACGGGCCAAGACCCGTCAGGTTGGCAGTCCCGAAGACGGCGGCAGTGGTTGTTTCCCTCAAGGAGGGGACCACCACCACCCTGAAGGCCACCATGGCTAAGGCCATCAACGGCCTTAGCCTCAGCGAGGTGGGCCTTCAGAACGTAAAGGTTAGGACCTCGATGACGGGTTCCCGGGTCATCGAGGTCGCCGGTGAGAACGGACAGGCGGTGGCGGACACCCTTGCAGCTAAGCTGCAGGGGATAGTTGGAGATGTCGCCAACGTGAGCCGCCCAGTAAAGATGGCCGAAGTCCAGCTTTCCGGCCTGGACGAGTCGGCCACCAAGGAGTCGGTGGCTCAGGCCGTCGCCGCAGTGGGGACTTGTTTGCCGGAAAAAGTTAAGGTGGCATACATCCGCACCCTCTACGACGGCACTGGATCAGCATTGATCCAGTGCCCAGTGCAGGCAGCGATGGCACTGAAAAACGCTGGCAGAGTCCAGGTGGGTTGGGCTTCTGCCAGGGTTACGCTGGTGGGGCCGACACCGATGCGGTGTTTCCGTTGTTTTGGTGTCGGCCACTCGAGGGAGATGTGCCCTTCCAAGTCTGACCGGAGCAATCTTTGCTTCCGGTGCAGCCAAGAGGGGCACAAAATGTCGGAGTGCTGGGAGAAGGCGTGGTGTGTCGTTTGCCACCGGGCCAAACTCCCAGCCAACCACCGGATGGGGGGGATAAATTGTTGCCCCCCCGCCCTCAGAGGGAGGAGCACGAGGCCGCAGCGCCCCCGCCCCGCTCCAGCAAGTAATGCCCCCGCAGCGACTGCCGCCGACGGGACCCAGGAGGAGGACACCATGGAGCAATAAATGCCAGTACAACGGCATTTAGAGCTCCTACAGGTCAACGTCAACCACTCCGCCAGATCACAAGACTTGCTAATGCAGGTCATGGCGGAGTGGTCGATCGACGTTGTCGTGGTGACGGAGCCCTACTTCGTCCCTCACTCACCCAATTGGGTGGGGTCGACGGACGAAAGGGCTGCCGTGGTGGTGCCGTCGGTGGGCAATGGCCCCCCCCTGGCGATGGTCGAGAGTGGCCCGGGGTATGCAGCGGCCGGATGGGGGAGCGACACCGTGCTAATCGCGGTGTACTTCTCCCCCAATAGGCCGCTGGTGGACTTCGAGGTTTTCCTCGGGGTCCTGGGGGGTGTTGCGAGGAGGGCGGCCCCGCGCCAAGTCATCATCCTGGGGGACCTCAACGCCAAAAGTGCGGCGTGGGGTTCCCCCGTTACGGATGCGCGCGGGGGTGCGCTCAGGGATTGGTCGGTGGTAGCGGGCCTGGTGGTCCTGAACCAGGGCAGCGCCAACACTTGCGTGCGGCGGCAGGGGGGGTCTATCGTGGACGTCACGTTCGCGACCCCTGCCATTGCCGCGCGCGTCGCAGATTGGCGCGTCCTGGAGGACGTGGAGACCCTGTCTGACCACCTGTATATCAGGTTCAGGGTCTCCACAGGGGTGGGCCAACCACCACCAGTCCCAAGGGGGGGGCGTGGGGGGGAGTTCCCCAAGTGGTCCCTGTCCCAATTGGACAGGGCCAAGGCGGACGAGGCGGCAATGGTGGAGGCTTGGTGCTCCGCCCCACCCGCCGCCTCAGGAGTGGAGGAGAGGGCGCGTCATTTCCGCACATCGCTTCAGGCGGTGTGCGGAGCGTCCATGCCCCGGGCAAGGAGACTCTTTGCCCGGAAGTGTGTTTATTGGTGGTCCGCAGAAATTGCGGCCCTGCGGACCACCGCGGACGGTGCCCGCCACGCCTACCAGCATTGTAGGCGCAGGCGGCACACCCGAGAGGAGGAGGAGAGGCTCTTCAGGGCCCACCAAGAAGCAAGGGGGGCCCTTACCCTGTCCATTGCAGTGGCCAAGGATGAGGGCAATGTTTCCTTCCTGGCCACGCTGGACGAGAATCCGTGGGGGCGGCCGTACAAGGTGGTGCGTAACAAAATGCGCACCGCCCCCCCCATGGACTCGCTGGAGCCCCCCCTCCTGAGGAGGGTCATCGAGGGGCTGTTTCCGGCAGCCCCGTCGATAGTTCCCCCGGTGATGGCCGAGCCACCGGGGGACCTGGAGGACCCACTCGAGCTCGACGTCGCACCGGTGAACGACGACGAGTTCGAGAGGGCGGTGGACCGGCTCCGGGGTTGCAAGAAAGCCCCGGGGCCCGATGGAGTACCGGGCCGAGTACTCCCCATCGCCCTAAAACACCTCGGGGACCGACTCAGGCAGTTGATGAGTGACTGCCTGAGGGAAGGTCGGTTCCCGAGAGTTTGGAAGGAGGGGAGGCTGTGCCTCCTCCGGAAGGAGGGTCGACCCCCGGATTGCCCGTCCGCCTATCGCCCCATTGTGCTGTTGGATGAGGTCGGGAAGATGATGGAGAGAGTCCTGGCCTCCAGGATCCTGCAGCACTTGGAGACCGCCGGCCCGAACGTCTGTGATAGACAGTTCGGGTTCAGGGAGGGGCGGTATACGCTCGACGCGGTGAAGTCCCTCAGGGACTTCTGTGACTACGCGTCGAGCAGAGGGGCGGGAGTAGTGGCGGTGTCGCTCGACATCGCCAATGCCTTTGGCACCCTCCCCTATGGGGTGATTAAGGAGGCACTCATCTACCACCGAGTGCCTTCTTACCTGCGGCGGGTCATAGAGCACTACCTGACTGATAGGGTAGTGCTCTATGAGCAGAGGGACGGTCGACGGGGGTCGACGGAGATGGCCTGCGGCGTGCCCCAAGGTTCCGTGCTCGGTCCGCTCTTATGGAACCTGGGGTACGACTGGGCCATCAGGGGGGAGTTGCTCCCGCGGACGGCCACCATCTGCTACGCAGATGATACCATGGTGGCCGCGCGCGGGACCGACATGAGGGAGGCGCTGTGCCGGGCGGAAGCGGCGGCCGAGCTGGCCATTCACCGGATTGGTCTGCTCGGCCTGAGGGTGGCCCTCCCGAAGACTGAGGCTATAGTCTTCGGGGGGCGGGGGTGGAGGCTGCCGGCGGGCGCGGCGCTCACCCTGGTGGGGGAACCGGTCCAGATCAGGCCCCACATCAAATATTTGGGGCTTGTTCTGGACCGATGGTGGAGTTTTGGGGAGCACTTTCTGCAGTTGGCTCCCCGGGTTGTGGGCGCCGCTTCGGCGTTGAGTCGGCTTTTGCCGAACGTGGGTGGGCCGGGCTCCTTGTGCCGCCGGCTGTATGCTGGCGTCACGAGGAGCATGGCCTTGTACGGGGCCCCCATCTGGGCGGACAAGCTGTCCGCCCGGAACCGGGCCCTGCTACGAAGGCCACAGCGGGTGGTGGCCCTCCGTATCGTGAGGGCCTACATGACGGTGGCCCACGCCGCGGCCTGCCTCCTCGCCTGCACCCCGCCCTGGGAGTTGGATGCGGAGGTGCAGGCTGAGACCTATAAGGTTAGGTCCAGGGCCCGGGCGAGGGGTGAACGCCCGGACCCTGAGGAGGTTGAGGAGACGCGCCGGATGATGGAGCGCCGACTGCGGGACAGGTGGAAAGCGAGCCTGGAGGACGCCCCCTATGGAGTTCGAACCATAGGGGCGATCCTCCCGTCGCTTGACACCTGGTTGGGGAGGGCAGTCGGCGCCACATCGTACCGGCTTGTGCAGGTATTGACCGGACATGGATGCTTCGGTCATTACCTGCACAAAATTGGGAGGGAGCCCGGCCCGCAGTGCCAGGAGTGCGGCGATCCGGACGACACGGCACAGCACACCCTCGCGGTGTGCAGTCGCTGGAGTGCGGAGCGCTGCACGATGGCACTGGCCATCGGGCAATGGGACCTCTCCCTGCACAGCGTCGTGTCTTCGATGCTGTGCAGCGACAGGTCCTGGAGGGCTGTGGCCACCTTCTGCGAGAACGTCATCTCGCAGAAGGAGGCCTCGGAGCGTGAGCGCGAGGAGTCTCCTCACGCGCATCCGCTCCGGCGTAGACGGCAGGGGTTTAGGCGGCGGCGTTTTGCCCGCCGCCTTTACCCTTAGTGACTGCGGGTGGGGGATGGGAGTCCCCTGCCCGCCGTAGGCTAGTCACTTGGCGGTCTGGGAGGGGGGCCAGGCGTGCTCGGCCCCTCTCTCCTTTGGCGCGGGAAGCCCCGGCAATGGCTGGGGCATCCGGTGGACACCGTGGGGATGCCTAGCAGGAAACACGGTGTCCATACAAACCGGACGGTTGGGTACGCCAAGGTGTTTTTTAGTGGGTAACATTTCCCCGCTCCTTCTCCTTCAGAGAGGGAGAGGGGACTTGAGTCCCACATACCCTCCCGCCACTCCCATGGCGGGGGAAATGCGTAAAGCATTTTTCACCTTGACAAAAAAAAAAAAAAAAAAAAAAAAAAAAAAAAAAAAAAGGTTAGGTTAGGTTAGGTTAGGTTAGGTTAGGTTAGGTTAGGTTAGGTTAGGTTAGGTTAGGTTAGGTTAGGTTAGGTTAGGTTAGGTTAGGTTTAGAGGTTGGAACCATAATTGGTAGGAACCAACCAAATATGGTGCTTTTTGCTGGTGACCTCAACGCTCACTCGCGGACTTGGGGCTCTCCGGTAACAGATGCACGGGGGCGGAAGGTCACGGAGTGGGCAGTTACAAGTGGTCTGACGCTCTTGAACGTAGGAACGGCCGACACGTGCGTACGGCAGCAGGGTGGTTCCATTGTGGACGTTACGTTTGCAGGAGGTGTCCTGGTGCGCCGTGTCCAGGGCTGGGAGGTCATGTTGGATGTGGAGACATTGTCGGACCACCGCTATATCCGATTTGAGGTCTCCACTCCTTCAATGACCCCGAACAGCCCAAGCCGGAGTGCGCCATCCCTGCAAGGCCCCCGTTGGGCACTGACGAGGATGGACAGAGAGCTCCTCAAAGAGGCCGCCATAGTGCAGTCATGGCTCCCAGTCCCCGAGGGCACAGTGATGGTCGAGGATGAGGCGGAATGGTTCCGGAAGGCAATGACACAAATTTGCGACGCAGCAATGCCCCGGACCAAACGCCAACCGCCACGGCGTCGCGTGTACTGGTGGACTGCGGAGCTAACGCAACTTCGCGAGCAATGCGTAGCGGCAAGACGTCGGTACCAGGGACAGAGGCGAAAGCGAATTCGGGACGTATTGGCGGAAGCTGCTCTTTATGGAGCGTACAAGGAGGCCAAAAAAGAGCTCAAGGCAGTCATTCGCCAATCCATAGATCTCTCGAGAGAACAATTGTTGGAGACTTTAAACAGAGAACCTTGGGGGCGGCCGTATAAGATGGTAAGGAACAAACTCCGGCCCTGGGCTCCTCCGCTTACTGAGAGCTTGCAGCCGGAGTTTGTCAACCAGGTAGTAGGAGCCCTGTTCCCTCGCAGGGAAGAATATCAACCACCAACAATGGCGCTTACGACAGAGGAGGCTCAGGGAGAGGACACGCCAGCCGTCTCGGAAGCGGAGCTGGGAGCAGCCATCCTGCGCTTACGGGCGAAAAACACGGCTCCTGGACCGGACGGCATACCGGGTCGAGCGTGGGTTCTGGCGTTGGGAGAACTCGAGCCCAGGCTCCGGCGCATGTTTAATGCATGCATGGAGCAGGCTCGTTTTCCCAAACGGTGGAAAACAGGCAGGCTCGTGCTCCTGAAGAAGGAAGGTCGCCCAGTGGACTCCCCATCAGCTTACAGGCCAATCGTTCTGCTTGACGAGGTGAGCAAGCTCTTCGAACGCGTAGTAGCAGCTCGTCTCGTCAAGCACCTCGTCAACATTGGCCCGGACTTGGCAGACTGCCAGTATGGCTTTCGCACTGGACGATCGACGGTGAGTGCGATCCTGGCTGTGAAGAGCTTGGCACAAAATGCTGTCTCCCAGGGGGATGTTGTCTTGGCGGTGTCCTTAGACATCGCCAACGCTTTTAACTCCATCCCCTGGGAGTGCATACAGGAGGCGCTGCGATACCACCGGGTTCCGCGGTATCTGAGTCGAGTTATTGACTCTTACCTCTCCGATAGGTTCGTGTCCTACCCTGGACAACGGGATTGGAGTCAGAAGGAGATGGTGTGCGGTGTTCCACAGGGTTCGGTTCTCGGACCGCTCCTGTGGAACATCGGATACGATTGGGTTCTCCGGGGCGCTCGCCTGCGTGGAGTCGGCGTAACCTGTTATGCTGACGACACGTTGGTGACTGCTCAGGGGCCCACTTTCAGGGAGGCGGCCATACTAGCGACGGCGGGCGTAGCGCAGGTGGTCGACAGGATCAGACGACTGGGGCTGGAGGTCGCCTTAAACAAGTCCGAGGCCATCTGTTTTCATGGCCCTCGAAGAGCGCCTCCAGCGGGTGCGCATATCGTGGTGGGGGGAGTCACCATCGGCGTCGAGTCGACGATGCGGTACCTAGGCATTGTCCTGGACAGCCGGTGGAGCTTCCTGCCACATTTCCAGCGTTTGATGCCAAAGTTGTTAGGTGCAGCTGCCGCTCTTGGGCGTATACTCCCAAACCTGGGAGGGCCCAAGACCTCTTGCAGGCGGCTGTACCAAGGTGTGGTCCGTTCAATGGCCTTGTATGGAGCCCCAGTGTGGGCGGATGCCCTGAATATCCGGATCTCTGCCCTGCTGCTAAAACCGCAGCGGGCGATGGCCATCAGGGCCATACGGGGCTATCGGACGATATCCGCAGAGGCGGCCTGTGTCCTGGCTGGTTCGATACCCTGGGACCTTGAGGCAAGAACCCTTGCCGAAGTGTATGCCTGGCATGAGGACGCACAAGACCGGGGCCATTGGCCGGCGCCCCGGGAGACTCAAACAAGACGCGATGAACTGCGCCTTGAGGCAGTTGAAAATTGGAAAGGGAGGTTAGAGGCACCAAGTGCGGGCCTTCGCACGGTGGCCGCTATCCGGCCAATCCTTACACAATGGCTCGAACGAAAACACGGCCAGGTGACCTTCCGGCTTGCACAGGTGCTTTCCGGGCACGGGTGTTTCGGGAAGTACCTTTGTCGCGTAGCCGGAAGAGAGCCAACTACGGAGTGCCACGACTGTGGCGAGGCCGAGGACAATGCTCAGCACACCTTGGAGCATTGTCCAGCTTGGGTGGAACCGCGCGCAGACCTGGTCGCGGTTATTGGGGACGACCTCTCGCTGCCCAGCGTAGTCAGGGCGATGGTCGAGGGCGACGAGGCATGGCGAGCGGCGCACTCCTTCTGTGAGGATGTGATGTCACAGAAGGAGAGCGCCGAACGAGCGAGAGAGGACGCTGAAGGAGCGTCCCAACAACGCCGCAAGAGAGTGGGCCGCAGGCGACTGGCTCACGATCGCCGCCTGCCGCCATAGTGAGGACAACCGGGCAATAGAAACGGGGACGTTCTATTGCCGAACGGACTGGGGTCCTCGAGTTGGGTGGCGTGCCAAGTGTTCCCGGCACGCCTCAATCGGTGTTAGGGGACAGATTTGTCTCCCGTGCAGGGTCTGCAGTCTTCAGACAACCGCTTGGCAGGGTATCGAAAGCAGGCGAAAGCGTTACTCATACCCTGCCACATGGCGGAGAGAGGAACACCCGGGGGTTTTTAGTGAGTAAGAGTCTCACATAACCACCACGTCTCCCCGTGACGTGGTGGTATCCATGAGGATTTTCCCCCGGCAAAAAAAAAAAAAAAAAAAAAAAAAAAAAAAAAAAAAAAAAAAAAAAAAAAAAAAAAAAAAAAAAAAAAAAAAAAAAAAAAAAAAAAAAAAAAAAAAAAAAAAAAAAAAAAAAAAAAAAAAAAAAAAAAAAAAAAAAAAAAAAAAAAAAAAAAAAAAAAAAAAAAAAAAAAAAAAAAAAAAAGGTTAGGTTAGGTTAGGTTAGGTTAGGTTAGGTTAGGTTAGGTTAGGTTAGGTTAGGTTAGGTTAGGTTAGGTTAGGTTAGGTTAGGTTAGGTTAGGTTAGGTTAGGTTAGGTTAGGTTAGGTTAGGTTAGGTTAGGTTAGGTTAGGTTAGGTTAGGTTAGGTTAGGTTAGGTTAGGTTAGGTTAGGTTAGGTTAGGTTAGGTTAGGTTAGGTTAGGTTAGGTTAGGTTAGGTTGGGGTGCAGGCCGGATTCCTCCACGTTGGCCTGGGTGTTGCAGTCTCTCTTGATCTCGATCCGGAGAGAACGCAGCATCTGGGCTGGTGCACCCTGGGCATTGGCTGAGACTTTCTTCCTTTTGGGAGATTCTTTCAGCCCATGGCTAATATCCGGCAAGGGGGGGGGGGGGGTTACCGAACCAGTGGCGGTATATCCACTTACTGGGCCAACGCGGGCCCGGGGAATTAAATACTCCCCAAAAGAGCGCACGTGAGGTGGAAGTTGCCCCTGGGTACTCTTTTAGGAGAGTGTCCTGCGGACGCAACTTTGTGGGGGTTGTCCTCGAAAGAGGTTCAACGGGTGCGACGATGTGCCAGGTGCACTCGGCTTTAGCCGACGTCGGACCAACTCGTTTCCCGTCTGGAGTGTCGTGGATCACGTCTCGCGGCTCCGACGGACCGAGGACCTTGCCTTAACTGGCTGGGTCGAGAGGAGTAAACCTCACTAAAAAATCCCTCAATCCCAAGTGGCGCAGCACCGCGAGGGGATGCATGGCTGAGAGGTAGTCAGTCGTTAGTGCTTTGCCCCGTCAGAGAACCTGCCGACCCTCTGACGGGCATGCTAGGCTTGTCCAGGTGCACGGGCACCGCCTGGATCGACCGTCTGTCCCTACTACTCGTGGGAATCAAAAATGTATTCAACTAAAACCACTTCAAACGGCCCTTCTCAGGGCCAAAACACAAACGGCCCTTCTCAGGGCCAAAACACAAACGGCCCTTCTCAGGGCCAAACCGGAGAAGAGGAGAGGACGCGGGTGCAAACCCCCGTCGTCGTTTTAGAGCGCTTGGCGCTGAGGCCACGGTCGGCGAGCCCTAGGCTGCCGGAGCCGTTGGCGAAGAGCATTAGTTTAAGTTCCGGATGTGAGTCTGATGACTCGTTGGATGTCGGGGAGAGGGTCTCCCATAACTCCAAACGGGGTCACGAGGACGAAGAGGACGATCCGAGGCCTTTCTACGGGTCGAAGATTAATACGGCTCGGAGGGGGAAACCCAAGGGGGCGTATGCGGGCTTGGCTGCGGCTAGGGCGAGGCTCCAAGAGCCGGACCCCTATGAGTTTATTGATGAGGCGGAGCCCGCAGCCGCCTACCGAAGGGACTTCCCTGAGCTCCGGCCAAAGGGAGTTAAAGGAGGGAATGGAGGGAAGGGAAGTAAAGTGCGCTCGCGATCACGATCTCCGCCCTCCCCCGCGCGCCGGGTGAGCCCCACGGACTTTTCTCAGTCGACTGACCCAATCGAGGATACCCGACGGGCGGCTAAGGAAATATTGGAGGCGGCCAGAAAATCGGGCAACTTAAAGGGAGACGTGTGGGGAGTAATGAATCGGGCCTGCAATTCAATCATGCGGTCCATGGATGACGCCGAAGCCACCAAGTCGGAGAGTGAGGAGATCCGCATCCTCAAAGCCGACAACAAGAGGATGCGGGAGCAACTCGCTCACTGCTTGGTGGAGCTGAAGGCGCTCCGGACGGCGTTCGCAGAGCGCGAGACCCCAGCCCCTCCTGCTCCCCCGCCGCTGCAATTTGCTCCAGCGGATCTGGCGGAAGCTCTGTCGGAGCTAAAGCGCGACCTCTTTGTCTCCTTGGGGAGCATGATAAATGCCCGCCTCGAGGAGGTGAACAGGCGCCTGCCACCAGAGCCAATCCTACGGCCCCCGTTGGCGGCTGATAGGAGAGGGGGAAGGCCAGCAGCACCGGCCCTACCCGAAAGGAGGACGGCTTCGCCGGCCCCTCTTAAAGTGAAGACTCCTCAGCCTGAGGCCAGGGCGAGACTGGGAGACGGAAGACCACAAAAGGCCAAAGCCACCAAAAAGGTGGTTGCCGCCTCCACGGACCCAGTCCCGGCCCCGCGAGCCGCCCCGAGAACCGCTCGCTCTGCAAAGGGAGATCCAGGCCCCTCAGCCCAGACACCGCGTCCACCCATTGAAACCTGGGTGGATGTGGTTAAGAAGAAGAACAAAGGGACGGGCAAGGCAAAGGCCCAGCCCGTCCCTGCGACGAAAGCGCCCCTTGCGCCCCGTAGAACCAAGCCGGCGAAGACCTTGGTTGTTCCACGGACGGCGGCGGTGATGGTTTCCTTAAAAAAGGATGCCGCCACCACCACCACACTACAGGCCACCATGGCCAAGGCTATCAACGCCCTGAGCCTGGAGGAGGTAGGCCTGCAAGCTGTCAAGGTCAGGTCCTCTATGACCGGGGCCCGCATAATCGAGGTCCCCGGAGAGGACCAGGAGAAAGCGGCCGACAACCTTGCGGCCAAACTTAAAAACATTGTGGGTGACGTGGCCGACATCAGCCGCGTCACAAAGAAGGTCGGACTCCAAATCGCCGGCCTAGATGAGTCGGCGACAAAGGAGTCCGTGGCGCTGGCTGTCGCCACTGCGGGGGCCTGTGATTTGGCCCAAATCAAAGTCGGAGGCATTCGCCCCCTGTACGACGGCACTGGATCTGTTTTGATCCAGTGCCCAGTGCGGGTGGCTAAAGGCCTCATGGTGAAGGGCCGGATCCAGGTGGGTTGGGCGTCCGCCAGGATCAATATGATCGGACCAGCACCCATGCGGTGCTACAAATGCATGGGTGTTGGTCACACACGAGAGACGTGCCCTTCCAGCGCCGACCGGTCAAAAACCTGCCACCGTTGCAGCAGGGAGGGGCACATCGCGAAGGACTGCTGGGAGGCAAAGGCATGGTGCGCGGTGTGCGCCCATGCCAAACTCCCAGCTAACCACTCCATGGGGGGTGATCGCTGTTTGCCCCCAGCAATCAGAGGTAAGGACCTGAGGACACGACCCCCCCGTCGTCCTCAACCTCCCCCCCAGATGGAAGCCGCCGGCCGGCCCGAAGAGGACAACCACATGGACCTCTAAATGCCAGTACACCGGCATATAGAGGTCCTGCAGGTGAACGCCAACCACTCCGCCAGAGCTCAGGATCTGCTCATGCAGACCATGGCGGAGTGGGAAATTGGTGTGGCGGTTGTTGCGGAGCCATATTTCGTCCCCCCCCTACCTAACTGGGTAGGGGCGTCGGACGAAATGGTGGCTATCCTGGTGCCAGCGGTTGGGGACTTCCCCCCCTTGTCAAGGGTCGAGGGCGGCCCAGGGTTCGTGGCGGCCGAATGGGGGAATGACACCGTACTTGTGGCGGTGTATTTCTCCCCCAATAGGCCGCTACATGCTTTCGAGCAGTTCCTGGGGGTCCTGGGGGGGGTAGTCAGGAGGGCTGCCCCGAAACAGGTGATAGTTCTGGGGGACCTCAATGCCAAGAGCTCGGCATGGGGTTCCCCCATCACGAACCCGCGAGGGGTGGTCCTCAGGGATTGGGCGGTGGCTACAGGACTCGAGGTCCTAAACCAGGGCGGCGTCAACACATGCGTGCGGCGGCAGGGGGGTTCGGTCGTGGACGTGACGTTCGCGACCACTGCCATTGCCGCGCGCGTGGAAAACTGGCGCGTCCTGGAGGATGTGGAGACCCTGTCAGATCATCTTTATATCAGGATGAGGGTCTCCACAGGGGGGGTCCAGCCACCACCCATCCCCGGGGGGAGGGCAAACGGGGGCGGAAGGGGAGGAAGATTCCCAAAATGGTCCCTGTCCCGCTTGGACAGGGCCATGGCGGACGAGGCGGCGATGGTGGAGGCATGGTGTGCTGCCCCACCCGCCGCCCTCGGTGTTGAGGAACGGGCTGCCCGGTTCCGCATCGCACTCCAGGCGGTGTGCGATGCGGCCATGCCCCGGGTGAAGCGCCGATTTCCTCGTAAACAGGTGTACTGGTGGTCCGCAGAGATTGCGGCCCTGCGGTCCACCAGCAATGGTGCCCGCCACGCCTACCAACACTGTAGGCGCCGGCGGCACACCCGCGTTGAGGAGGAGAGCCTCCACCAGGCCCTCCGAGAGGCCAAGGGGGCCCTTACGTGGCAATCGCCAAGGCCAAGGACGAGGGTCAGGTCTCGTTCTTGGCCACCCTTGATGGGAACCCATGGGGGCGGCCCTACAGGGTGGTGCGCAACAAGATGCGCACCGCCCTCCCAATGGACTCCCTTGAGCCCAACCTATTGTGGAGGATCGTCGAGGGGCTATTCCCTCCAGCCCCCTCGATCACTCCCCCATCGATGGCAGAGCCAGTGGGGGAGCCGGAGGTAGAACTCGTCATCGCACCAATTAGCGATGACGAGTTCGAGAGGGTAGTTGACCGGCTCCGGGGCTGTAAAAAAGCCCCGGGCCCCGATGGAGTCCCCGGCCGCATCCTCCCAATAGTTTTAAAACACCTCGGGAACCGCCTCAGGCAGATCATGAACGACTGCCTGAGGGAGGGAAGGTTCCCGAGAATATGGAAAGAGGGGAAGCTATGCCTCCTCAAAAAAGAGGGTCGACCCTCCGATTGCCCGTCCGCATACCGCCCCATCGTGCTGCTGGATGAGGCCGGGAAAATGTTTGAGCGTATCCTGGCCTCCAGAATCCTGCAGCACCTGGAGACCGCCGGCCCGAACGTCTCGGATCGACAGTTCGGGTTCCGGGAGGGGCGGTCTACGCTCGACGCGCTGAAGTCCCTGAGGGACTTCTGCGAAGACGCGTCGAGCAGGGGAGAGGGTGTCGTGGCGGTGTCCTTAGACATCGCCAACGCCTTCGGCACCCTCCCCTTCGAGGTGATAAGTGAGGCACTTCGATATCATGAAGTGCCTCACTACCTGCGGCGGGTCATAGAGCACTACCTTACCGAGAGGGTAGTGCTCTATGAGGGCAAGGAGGGTCGACGGGGGATGAGAGAGATGGCCTGCGGCGTACCCCAAGGTTCCGTTCTCGGTCCACTTCTCTGGAACCTGGGGTACGACTGGGCCATCCGGGGGGAGTTGCTTCCGCGCACACTCACCATCTGTTATGCGGACGACACGATGGTGGCTGCGCGCGGAAGCAGTCTGAGGGAGACCTCAAGGAGGGCGGAGGTGGCGGCTGAGCTGGCGATCGATCGCATCGAGCGGCTCGGCCTAAAGGTGGCCCTCCCGAAGACCGAGGGTATTGTCTTCGGGGGGCGAGGGTGGAGGTTGCCGGCGGGCGCAACGCTCACCCTGTGGGGGGAGGCGGTCCAAATAAAGCCCCATATTAAATATCTGGGGCTAACATTGGACCGCAAATGGGACTTCGGGGAGCATTTCACTAGACTTGCTCCCCGAATCGTGGGCGCCGCCTCGGCACTGGGCCGACTTTTGCCCAATGTGGGTGGGCCAGGCTCCTTATGCCGGCGATTATACGCCGGCGTAACAAGGAGCATGGCGCTATACGGGGCCCCAATCTGGGCGGACAAGCTGTCCGCCCGGAACAGGGCCCTGCTGCGGAGGCCACAGAGGGTCGTTGCCCTCAGGATGGTGAGGGCCTACATAACTGTGGCCCACGCGGCGGCCTGCCTCCTCGCCTGCACCCCGCCCTGGGAACTGGACGCAGAGGTGCAGGCCGAGACCTATAGGGTTAGGTCCAGGGCCCGGGCAAGGGGGCAACGCCCGGACCCTGAGGAGGTAGAGGAGACGCGCCGAATGACGGAGCGTCGACTGCGGGATCGCTGGAAAGCCGACCTGGAGGACTCCCCTTATGGTGTCTACACTATAAGGGCGATCCTCCCGTCAGTGGACCTTTGGCTGGAGAGGGCAGTCGGCGCCACGTCGTTCCGGCTTGTGCAGGTGATGACCGGACATGGGTGTTTCGGTCATTACCTGCACAAAATTGGGAGGGAGCCTACCCCGCAGTGCCATGAGTGCGGGGATCCGGACGATACGGCGCAGCACACCCTTGCGGTGTGCAGCCGTTGGAGTTCGGAGCGCAGCACCATGGCACTCGCTCTACAGCGGGAGGACCTCTCGCTCCACAGCATTATCGCGGCAATGCTCTGCAGTGAGAGGTCTTGGGAGGCTGTGGCTTCCTTTTGCGAGTCAGTTATCTCGCAGAAGGAGGCCGCGGAGCGGGAGCGCGAGGAGTCTCCTCTCGCGCATCCGCTCCGGCGCAGACGGCAGGGGTTTAGGCGGCGGCGTTTTGCTGCACGCCTTAACCCTTAGTGGCTGCAGGTGGGGGATGGGAGTCCCCTGCCTGCTGTAGGCAAGCCACTCGGCGGTCTGGGAGTGGGACCACACGTGCTCGGCCCCTCTCCCCCTTAGGCGCGGGATGCCCCGGCATTGGCTGGGGCGACCGGTGGCCGTCGTGGAGAATGCCACCCGCAGGTTTCACGGCGTCCAACAAAACCGGAAAGAGGGTACGTCAAGGTGTTTTTAGTGGGTAACACTCCCCTTCTCCTTCTCACTCAGAGAAGGGGAGGGGATGTGAGTCCCACATACCCTCCCGTCACTCCCATGGCGGGGGGGATGCGTAACGCATTTTCACCTTGTAAAAAAAAAAAAAAAGAAAAAAAAAAAAAAAAAAAAAAAAAAAAAAAAAAAAAAAAAAAAAAAAAAAAAAAAAAAAAAGGTTAGGTTAGGTTAGGTTAGGTTAGGTTAGGTTAGGTTAGGTTAGGTTAGGTTAGGTTAGGTTAGGTTAGGTTAGGTTAGGTTAGGTTAGGTTAGGTTGGACGGTGAGCGCAGAGGCTGCATGCGTGATGGCTGGCTCCCGGCCCTGGGACCTGGACGCGAGGGCCCTTGCGGCCTTGTACCAGTGGTGCAGGGAGGCGCGAGTTCGAGGCCACCTGCTGGCACCTCAAGAGGTGGAAGGGCGGCGTACGCAGCTGTTAGAGGAGGCGCTGGAAGTGTGGGAGCATCGGCTGGAACAGCCGAGGGCTGGCTCCCGCACTATAGAAGCTCTTCGCCCGGTCCTCCGTGACTGGGTGGAAAGGCGCTCCGGGGTACTAACATTTAGGCTGACGCAAGTGCTGTCGGGACACGGTTGTTTCGGCAGATACTTGCATAAAGTCGCGCAGCGAGAGCCGACCCCGGAGTGCCACGAGTGTGGAGCTAGCGAAGACTCGGCCCAGCATACTCTGGCCGAGTGCCCGGCCTGGGGTGAAGAGAGGCAGGAGCTAGTAGCGCAGCTGGGTCAAGACCTGTCCTTGCCAGCTGTGGTACAGGCAATGCTGGCCAACGAAACAGCTTGGGAGACGGTGCTCACATTCTGCGAGCATGTTATGACGGACAAGGAGGCGGCAGAGCGCGAACGAGAAGCCTGGGTCGAGGCTGATCAAATGCGCCGCCGCCGAATAGGTCGCAGGCGTGCCGCCCATGAGCGGAACCTGCCACCATGACAAGAGCCAGCGGGCGGAGAACACGGGGACGTTCCCGCCCATGCTTGATGGCTCCCTGAGACGGATGGAAGCGCGACCTAGTGTCCCGGAAGCGCTTCCACAGAGACAGCATCCTAGCCAGGATAGCCGGCTTGCGGGGTCGCGGACGTATGTTTCCCGTAACCCAGCAAATTACCGGTGAGAGGACACCATGGGGTTTAGTGGGTAGTGGGGCTGCGTTTCAGCCCTGAGTCCCACATAACCGTCCGGGCTCATCCCCCGACCCGGCGGTATGCGTAAATGCATTCCCCATGACAAAAAAAAAAAAAAAAAAAAAAAAAAAAGGTTAGGTTAGGTTAGGTTAGGTTAGGTTAGGTTAGGTTAGGTTAGGTTAGGTTAGGTTAGGTTAGGTTAGGTTAGGTTAGGTTAGGTTAGGTTAGGTTAGGTTAGGTTAGGTTAGGTTAGGTTAGGTTAGGTTAGGTTAGGTTAGGTTAGGTTAGGTTAGGTTAGGTTAGGTTAGGTTAGGTTAGGTTAGGTTCCCCCCCGATAGTGCTGCCACCTTGCCGTGGTGGGGGGGCTTGCGTGTCTCAATGATCCACGAGGCTATACCGGACAGGGCTACCCATACCGGAAAGGCTCGTGGTGAGGGTCCAGACGAAGAGCGGCACTCTGGGGAGGTGACAGGGTTTCTGGAAGGGTTGCGGTTGCGTGCCTGCTGCCGGGCGGGCCGCTTCTGCCCCGGAAGGATTCCCTTGTCACCTGGGGTGGGTTTGGTGACGAGAGGCTTTTCGTAGGAAAAGCCTTCTCGTCATCCTTGGTGGGTGGTGGCAGAGGTCGTTGGAAGGGTTGGTTGTGTGCGCTTTCGCTTCCATCCCGGACAGCGGCCTACTGTCGCCATTTTTGACGGTTGGTGGCTGGGGTAGCTTGAAGGGTCAGTTGCGAGTGCACTTGGTGCTTGCCGCTTCTGGTCCGGAAAGCTTAACCAGTCGCCTGGAGGGGGCTTTGGCGGGGGTGGTTGAAAAGGGTGGTTGTGGTGGATCCTGGACAGCTGCTTCTGTCAGTTGGTGGTTGGTGACTGGGTTTACGGGCAGGGACGGCATCGCAGAAATGCGTTGCGCGTTCCCGTGCGTCGTACTCCCATGTCACCCGCGGGTCCCTCTACGTGCCTTTCGGAATCCCGGGGGGCACTGTAGTTATTGAGGGGACAGCTGCGGTGATGCGTGTTTGAAGGATACTTGTATCTGGAAAGCACCATCCACCGCAGGCAGATCGTTGGACAGAAGGCGAACTCAGTGGACTTCGGTTCGCTGCTCGCCCGAACTCCTTGTAAAGCCAGTGGGTTGGGGACCCACCTTGCACGGCTTTACCGGTCTGGGGTGACGATCGTGGGCTGTGCACTTTCGAAACCTCCTTTGGCGAGGATTGGGGGGGCTCCTTTGGAGCAAGCCGGGAGGCGCGTCAGTGGCCAAAGCTTAGGCATGTACCGCGGCGCCTCACCACCGGCCAGGGTCTTTAAAACGCCGGAGTGGTTTTAAACGGTAGTTCGTTCGTACGAGAGTCCGTTATACTTCCCGTACAGTCTACCCCAGGCAGGGAAGATGCGTAAATGCATTTCCACTCCGTCAAAAAAAAAAAAAAAAAAAAAAAAAGGTTAGGTTAGGTTAGGTTAGGTTAGGTTAGGTTAGGTTAGGTTAGGTTAGGTTAGGTTAGGTTAGGTTAGGTTAGGTTAGGTTAGGTTAGGTTAGGTTAGGTTAGGTTAGGTTAGGTTAGGTTAGGTTAGGTTCCCCCCCGACTGTGCTGCCACCTTGCCGTGGTGGGGGGGCTTGCGTGTCTCAATGATCCACGAGGCTATACCGGATAGGGCTACCCATACCGGAAAGGCTCGTGGTGAGGGGCCAGACTAAGAGCGGCCATGGGGAGGTGACAGGGTTTCTGGAAGGGTTGCGGTCGCGTGCCTGCCGGAAACAGGCCGCTTCTGCCCCGGAAGGATTCCCTTGTCACCTGGGGGGGTTTGGTGACGAGAGGCTTTTCCTCGGAAAAGTCTTCTCGTCACCCTTGGTGGGTGGTGGCAGAGGTCGTTAGATGGGGTGGTTGCGAGTGCACTTGGTGCTTGCCGCTTCCACCCCGGACAGCGTCCTACTGTCGCCATTTTTGACGGTTGGTGGCTGGGGTAGCTTGAAGGGTCAGTTGCGAGTGCACTTGGTGCTTGCCGCTTCTGGTCCGGAAAGCTTAACCAGTCGCCTGGAGGGGGCTTTGGCGGGGGTGGTTGAAAAGGGTGGTTTCCATCCTGGACAGCTGCCTCTGTCAGTTGGTGGTTGGTGACTGGGTTTATGGGCAGGGACGGCATCGCAGAAATGCGTTGCGCGTTCCCTTGCGTCGTACTCCCATGTCACCCGCGGGTCCTTCTACGTGTCTTTCGGAATCCCGGGGGGCACTGTAGTTATCGAGGGGACAGCTGCGGTGGGGCGTGTTTGAAGGATACTTGGTATCCGGAAAGCACCATCCACCGCAGGCAGATCGTTGGAGGGAAGGCGAACTCAGTGGACTTCGGTTCGCTGCTCGCCCGAACTCCTTGTAAAGCCAGTGGGTTGGGGACCCACCTTGCACGGCTTTACCGGTCTGGGGTGTTGATCGTGGGCTGTTCACAGTCGGCACCTCCTTTGGCGAGGATTGGGGGGGCTCCTCTGGAGCAAGCCGGGAGGCGCGTCAGTGGCCAAAGCTTAGGCATGTACCGCGGCGCCTCACCACCGGCCAGGGTTTAAACGCCGGAGTGGTTTTAAACGGTAGTTCGTTCGCACGAGAGTCCGTTATACTTCCCATTGCACTGCCTACCCCAGGCAGGGAAGATGCGTAAATGCATTTCCACTCCGTCAAAAAAAAAAAAAAAAAAAAAAAAAAAAAAAAAAAAAGGTTAGGTTAGGTTAGGTTAGGTTAGGTTAGGTTAGGTTAGGTTAGGTTAGGTTAGGTTAGGTTAGGTTAGGTTAGGTTAGGTTAGGTTAGGTTAGGTTAGGTTAGGTTAGGTTAGGTTAGGTTAGGTTAGGTTAGGTTAGGTTAGGTTAGGTTAGGTTAGGTTAGGTTAGGTTAGGTTAGGTTAGGTTAGGTTAGGTTAGGTTAGGTTAGGTTAGGTTAGGTTAGGTTAGGTTAGGTTAGGTTAGGTTAGGTTAGGTTAGGTTAGGTTGAGGTTGTTTTTGGTAGTATCTTGGTAGTTGCTTGGTGGATTTTTGTTGTTTTTGGATCTCAAAACCGATAATTTTCCCTCATCTGCTTTCTCCTTTCCTTTTTGAGTTATCTTGTTTAGTTTCCTTATTTTTCTTATTTTACTATTTGCGGTTGGTAATTTTGTGTTAATTTTTTCTTTAATTTTTGCGGTTTTTTGGTACTTTTCTTTATTTTCTGGTAGTTTAGTCTTGCGTCTTTTTTAGCCCTTTTTAGGGCTAGAAGATTGCGGAAACTTAGGTTAGTTTGTATATTTAGGTTTAATTTTTTCGGTTCGCGGGTTCCGAAATTATTGACCCTGAAAATTTGCACATTTTTTACTTGTAATTTCTTGTAGTTTTTGGTTTGTTTACCTTTTTTGTTTTTAATTTTTTCCGTGTTGCCCTTATCTTGTCTTGCCCATTTTTTGGGCGAAGGTACCGGCAGCGGTAAAATTAATTATAGTTAGGTTTTGGTTTTGGGTTAGTTAGTTTAGGTATTTAATTTTAATTTTTTAGAACTTTGCGTTTTCGCGCAAAGCTTCTGAAAAACTTTATTTACTTTTTTGTGTTTGGGTGTGTTTTTAAATAGTCTTAGGTAGTTTGTAAATTATTTAAGTTATAGTGTAGGGTAGTTTAGGTATTTCTTTAAATTTTTCTAATAGGTCTTTTAACTTTTTGACCACCAGGTCAAAAGTTATTAGAATTTATTTAGGGTTAGGTAGTTTTTTGTATATTTTGTTGTGAAGTTTACAAACTTAAGCTTTTTGGCGAAAGTTTGGAAATTTCATAACTTTTTATCCTTTTAACCTTTTTCTGTTTTCTCGCTTTGGCCATCTAGGCCTTCGCGAGAAGCATCTTGGTTTCCCTTTCTGACCTCACACGACCTCTGGAAGTGGGTGAAATCGGGCTCCGAAAGGAAAATTTGCGTTGCTATTTTTTCCATTCAGGCGTCGATTTCAGTTTTGTATAGGGAAGGTAAAAACCGACTCGCACTTGACGATTCAGGGTTAGGTTAGCTCATAACTCTGGTCGTCGCGGTCGGTTTTTGACCTTTCTCGGGGGTTAGGTAGACGAGGTCACAATGACCTCGCCTACCAAATTTTGGAAGGATCCACCGGAGGGGGGGGAAGTTGTCCTCAGCTCGGAGTCCGAGATGGAGGAGGACTTCATCGAGGTCGAGGACAACGCTCCGTTGGGCCCTAAAAGGGCACATGATGATGAGGAGGACGACCCTCGTCCTCTAAAGGTAAACACGGCGGTGCGGGGGAAGCCCAAGGGCGCCTACGCCGGGTTGGCCACGGCAAGATTGCGGGCAAAGCAGTTCCTGCTGGAGCCCCAATTTGCCGAGGCGGCCGAGGCGGCTGAGCCCGATTCGGGCGAATGTTACCGGCGGGAGTACCCTGAGCTCCGCTCCAGGAAGGGGAGCAAGGGAAAAACCGGGGACTCCGTGCGCTCGCGCTCGCGCTCGAGCTCTCGCCCCGGTTCGAGCTCCCCCGAGGCAGCGTGTCTAGCGTGTGTGCAGGAGAGCGACCCGCTAGACGCCGCGCGCATGGCGGCGCGGGATATCTTAGAGGCGGCCAAGGCATCCGGCAATCTCAAGGGGGAGATTTGGGGACGAATGAACCGGGCGTGCCGCGTAATCTTGGGCTCGATGGACGAGGTCGAGGCGGCCAGGGCCGAGAGCGAGGAGATCCGCATCCTGAAGGCGGATAATAAAAGGATGCGGGAGCAACTCGCTCAAAACTCGGCGGAGCTGAAGGCACTTCGTGTCGCCTTCAGCAAGCGGGAGAGTCCGTCCACTCCCGCCCCTGTGGCCGCCTCCCTGCAATTCGGGACGGCAGAGCTCACCGAGGCCATAGAGGCCATGAAGCGTGACCTCTTTGTGAGCCTCGGTGGCATGATAAATGCCAGGATGGAGGAGGTCAACCGTCGCCTCCCGGCCGAGCCCATCCTCCGCCCCCCGCTGGCGCACGACAGGCGAGCCGCCAAGCCCGCCGTCGCAGCCCCTCCTCAGAGGGTTGTCGCAAAACCGGCCCTCCCCCCCCCGGCCCCGGCGGAGGCGTTAGCGCCGATCGCCAGGGCCCGCCTAGGCGACGGGAGGCCGAAGGCCACGGCGACCAAGAAGGCGGCAGCCCCGGCCCCCGCCGCGGTACCCGCCCCCAGACGACCGACCAGGCTGGTTAACTCCGGCCCAGCCCCGAGAGCCGTCCGGCCCTCGCAGGGCGAACCCGGCCCCTCGGGCCGCATGCCACCCCCGCCCGCGCAGTCGTCGTGGTCGGAGGTGGTGCGAAGGAAGGGGAAGGGCAAGGCCAAGGCCCCCCCTCCACCCCCGAAGAACACCAAGGCGGCGCACGGGCCCAGGCCCGTAAGGCTGTCCGTCCCGAAGACGGCGGCGGTCGTGGTCTCCCTCAAGGAGGGAGCCACCACCACCTTAAAAGACACGATGGCGAAGGCCATCAACGGCCTTAGCCTAAGCGAGGTGGGCCTCCAAAATGTTAGGGTCAGGACCTCGATGACCGGTTCCCGGGTCATCGAGGTCGCCGGGGAGGATGGGCAGAGGGTGGCGGACTCCCTTGCGGCCAGGCTGCAAGGGATAGTGGGCGACGTCGCCAAGGTGAGCCGCCCAGTTAAATTGGCCGAACTCCAGCTCTCCGGACTGGACGAGTCGGCCACGAAAGAATCGGTGGCTCGGGCGGTCGCCGCAGCTGGGGCCTGCCTGCCGGAACAGGTCGGGGTGGTGTACATCCGCACCCTCTACGACGGCACTGGGTCAGCAATGATCCGGTGCCCAGTGCCGGCGGCGATAGCGATTAAGAACGCTGGCAGGGTCCAGGTAGGCTGGGCCTCTGCCAGGGTCACGGTGGTGGGGCCGACGCCGATGCGGTGCTTCCGTTGTTACGGCGTCGGCCACTCGCGGGAGATGTGCCCCTCCAAGTCCGACCGGAGCAATTGCTGCTTCCGGTGCAGCAAGGGGGGGCACAAAATGTCGGAGTGCTGGGAGAAGGCGTGGTGTGCCGTGTGCCACCAGGCCAAACTCCCAGCCAACCACCGGATGGGGGGCATAAATTGTTGCCCCCCCGCCCTCAGAGGGAGGAGCACGAGGCCGCAGCGCCCCCGCCCCGCCCCAGCAAGCAATGCCCCCGCAGCGGAAGCCGCCGCCGGGCCACTGGAGGAGACCTGCATGGACCTCTAAATGCCAGCACAGCATTTAGAGCTCCTGCAGGTCAACGTCAACCACTCCGCCAGATCACAGGACCTGCTAATGCAGGTCATGGCGGAGTGGTCGATCGACGCAGTGGTCGTGACGGAGCCCTACTACGTCCCTCCCTCACCCAACTGGGTGGGGTCGACGGACGAGAGGGCTGCCGTGGTGGTGCCGGCGGTTGGCAATGGCCCCCCTCTGGGGAGGATCGAGGTCGGCCCGGGGTACGCGGCGGCCGGATGGGGGAGTGACACCGTATTAATTGCGGTGTATTTCTCCCCCAATAGGCCGCTGGCCGACTTCGAGGTCTTCCTCGGGGTCCTGGGGGGCGTTGCGAGGAGGGCGGCCCCGCGCCAAGTAATCATCCTGGGGGACCTCAACGCCAAAAGTGCGGCGTGGGGTTCCCCCGTAACGGATGCGCGCGGGGCGGCGCTTAGGGATTGGTCGGTGGTAGCGGGCCTGGCGGTCTTGAACCGGGGCAGCGCCAACACCTGCGTGCGGCGGCGAGGGGGGTCAATCGTGGACATCACGTTCGCGACCCCCGCCATGGCCGCACGCGTTGCAGGTTGGCGCGTCCTGGAGGACGTGGAGACCCTGTCTGATCACCTATACATTAGGTTCAGGGTCTCCACAGGGCTGGGCCAGCCACCACCAGTCCCAAGGGGGGGGCGTAGGGGGGGAATGGGGGAGTTCCCCAAGTGGTCCCTGTCCCTTCTGGACAGGGCCAAGGCGGACGAGGCGGCAATGGTGGAGGCTTGGTGCTCAGCCCCACCTGCCGCCTCGGGAGTGGAGGAGAGGGCGCGTCACTTCCGCACATCGCTGCAGGCGGTGTGCGGAGCGGCCATGCCCCGGGCAAGACGGTTGTTTGCCCGGCGGTGCGTATACTGGTGGTCCGCAGAAATTGCGGCCCTGCGGACCACCGCCGACGGTGCCCGCCACGCCTACCAGCACTGCAGGCGTAGGCGGCACACCCGGGAGGAGGAGGAGGGGCTCTACAGGGCCCACCAAGAGGCCAGGGGGGCCCTAACCCTGTCCATAGCGGTGGCCAAGGAAGAGGGCAATGTCTCCTTCCTGGCCACGCTGGACGAGAATCCATGGGGGCGGCCGTACAAGGTGGTGCGCAACAAGATGCGCACCGCCCCCCCCATGGATTCGCTGGAGCCCCCCCTCCTGAGGAGGGTCATCGAGGGGCTGTTTCCGGCAGCCCCGTCGATAGTTCCCCCGGTGATGACCGAGCCACCGGGGGACCTGGAGGACCCACTCGAACTCGACATCGCACCGGTGAGCGATGACGAGTTCGAGAGGGCGGTGGACCGGCTCCGGGGCTGCAAGAAAGCCCCGGGGCCCGATGGAGTACCAGGCCGGGTACTCCCCATCGCCCTAAAGCACCTCGGGGACCGACTCAGGCAGTTAATGAGTGACTGCCTGAGGGAAGGTCGGTTCCCGAGAGTGTGGAAGGAGGGGAGGCTGTGCCTCATCCGGAAGGAGGGTCGACCCCCGGATTGCCCGTCCGCCTATCGCCCCATAGTGCTGCTGGACGAGGCCGGGAAGATGTTGGAGAGAGTCCTGGCCTCTAGGATCCGGCAGCACCTAGAGACCGCCGGCCCGAACGTCTGTGGAAGACAGTTCGGGTTTAGAGAGGGGCGGTCTACGCTCGACGCGGTGAAGTCCCTAAGGGACTTCTACGACTACGCGTCGAGCAGAGGGGAGGGAGTAGTGGCGGTGTCGCTCGACATCGCCAACGCCTTTGGCACCCTCCCCTATGGGGTGATAAGGGAGGCACTCATATACCACCGAGTGCCTCCCTACCTGCGGCGGCTCATAGAGCACTACCTTACTGATAGGGTAGTGCTCTATGAGCAGGCGGACGGTCGACGGGGGTCGACGGAGATGGCCTGTGGCGTGCCCCAAGGTTCCGTGCTCGGTCCGCTCTTATGGAACCTGGGGTACGACTGGGCCATCAGGGGGGAGCTGCTCCCGCGGACGGCCACCATCTGCTATGCAGACGATACCATGGTGGCCGCGCGCGGGACCGAGCTGAGAGAGGTGCTGTGCCGGGCGGAAGCGGCGGCCGAGCTGGCGATTCACCGGATCGGTCGGCTCGGCCTGAGGGTGGCCCTCCCGAAGACTGAGGCTATAGTCTTCGGGGGGCGGGGGTGGAGGCTGCCGGCGGGCGCGGCGCTCACCCTGGGGGGGGAACCGGTCCAGATCAAGCCCCACATAAAATATTTGGGGCTTGTTCTGGACCGATGGTGGAGTTTCGGGGAGCACTTCAAGAAGTTAGCTCCCCGAGTGGTGGGCGCCGCGTCGGCGATGAGTCGGCTTCTGCCGAACGTGGGTGGACCAGGCTCCTTGTGCCGCCGGCTGTATGCCGGCGTCACGAGGAGCATGGCTCTGTACGGGGCCCCGATCTGGGCGGACAAGCTGTCCGCCCGGAACCGGGCCCTGCTACGGAGGCCACAGCGGGTGGTGGCCCTCCGCATTGTGAGGGCCTACATGACTGTGGCCCACGCCGCGGCCTGCCTCCTCGCCTGCACCCCGCCCTGGGAGTTGGACGCAGAGGTGCAGGCGGAGACCTACAAGGTTAGGTCCAGGGCCCGGGCGAGAGGTGATCGCCCGGACCCTGAGGAGGTTGAGGAGACGCGCCGGATGATGGAGCGCCGACTGCGGGACAGGTGGAAAGCGAGCCTGGAGGATTCCCCCTATGGTGTTTATACCATAGGGGCGATCCTCCCGTCGCTGGACACCTGGTTGGGGAGGGCAGTCGGTGCTACATCGTACCGGCTTGTGCAGGTATTGACCGGACACGGATGCTTCGGTCATTACCTGCACAAGATTGGGAGGGAGCCCGGCCCGCAGTGCCATGAGTGCGGCGATCCGGACGACACGGCTCGCCACACCCTCGCGGTGTGCAGCCGTTGGAGTGCGGAGCGCTGCACGATGGCACTGGCCATCGGGCAATGGGACCTCTCCCTGCACAGCGTCGTGTCTGCGATGCTGTGCAGCGACAGGTCCTGGAGGGCTGTGGCCTCCTTCTGCGAGTACGTTATCTCGCAGAAGGAGGCCGCGGAGCGGGAGCGCGAGGAGTCTCCTCACGCGCATCCGCTCCGGCGCAGACGGCAGGGGTTTAGGCGGCGGCGTTTTGCCGGCCGCCTCTACCCTTAGTGACTGCGGGTGGGGGATGGGAGTCCCCTGCTCGCCGTAGGCTAGTCACTTGGCGGTCTGGGAGGGGGGCCAGGCGTACTCGGCCCCCCTCTCCTTTGGCGCGGGAAGCCCCGGCAATGGCTGGGGCGTCCGGTGGACACCGTGGGGATGCCGAGCAGGAAACACGGTGTCCATACAAACCGGAGGGGTGGGTACGCCAAGGTGTTTTTAGTGGGTAACACTCCCCCACTCCTTCTCACTCGGAGAAGGGGGGGGGACGTGAGTCCCACATACCCTCCCGCCACTCCCATGGCGGGGGAAATGCGTAACGCATTTTTCACCTTGTCAAAAAAAAAAAAAAAAAAAAAAAAAAAAAAAAAAAAAAAAAAAAAAAAAGGTTAGGTTAGGTTAGGTTAGGTTAGGTTAGGTTAGGTTAGGTTAGGTTAGGTTAGGTTAGGTTAGGTTAGGTTAGGTTAGGTTAGGTTAGGTTAGGTTAGGTTAGGTTAGGTTAGGTTAGGTTAGGTTAGGTTAGGTTAGGTTAGGTTAGGTTAGGTTAGGTTAGGTTAGGTTAGGTTAGGTTAGGTTAGGTTAGGTTAGGTTAGGTTAGGTTAGGTTAGGTTAGGTTAGGTTAGGTTAGGATAGGTTAGGTTAGGTTAGGTTAGGTTAGGTTAGGTTAGGTTAGGTTAGGTTAGGTTAGGTTAGGTTAGGTTAGGTTAGGTTAGGTTAGGTTAGGTTAGGTTAGGTTAGGTTAGGTTAGGTTAGGTTAGGTTAGGTTAGGTTAGGTTAGGTTAGGTTAGGTTAGGTTAGGTTAGGTTAGGTTAGGTTAGGTTAGGTTAGGTTAGGTTAGGTTAGGTTAGGTTAGGTTAGGTTAGGTTAGGTTAGGTTAGGTTAGGTTAGGTTAGGTTAGGTTAGGTTAGGTTAGGTTAGGTTAGGTTAGGTTAGGTTAGGTTAGGTTAGGTTCCCCCCCGACTGTGCTGCCACCTTGCCGTGGTGGGGGGGCTTGCGTGTCTCAATGATCCACGAGGCTATACCGGACAGGGCTACCCATACCGGAAAGGCTCGTGGTGAGGGGCCAGACTAAGAGCGGCCATGGGGAGGTGACAGGGTTTCTGGAAGGGTTGCGGTTGCGTGCCTTAGGGCCGCTTCTGCCCCGGAAAGATTCCCTTGTCACCTGGGGGGGTTTGGTGAGGGTGACAGAGCAGCTCTTCTTTCCGAAGAAGAGCTGCTTTGTCACCTTCACACTGGGGTGGTGACAGGGGTGGCTCGGAGGCTTGGGTAGAGTTGACCTCCTCTCCCTTCGAGTTTGCCTCTGTCACTGGGGGTGGGTTGGGTGGCGAAGTTTCTTCGCCATCCTTTGGTGGGCGGCAACAGAGGAAGTTGGAAAGGGTGGTTGCGTTGAGGACCGCTTCCGCCCTGGACAGCTTCTCTCTCTGTTGCCTCTTTGACGGTTGGTGGCTGGGGTAGCTTGAAGGGTCAGTTGCGAGTGCACTTGGTGCTTGCCGCTTCTGATCCGGAAAGCTTAACCAGTCGCCTGGAGGGGGCTTTGGCGGGGGTGGTTGAAAAGGGTGGTTTCCATCCTGGACAGCTGCCTCTGTCAGTTGGCGGTTGGTGACTGGGTTTACGGGCAGGGACGGCATCGCAGGCATGCGTTGCGCGTTCCCGTGCGTCGTACTCCCATGTCACCCGCGGGTCTCTCTACGTGTCTTTCGGAATCCCGGGGGGCACTGTAGTTATTGAAGGGACAGTTGCGGTGGGGCGTGTTTGAAGGATACTTGTATCCGGAAAGCACCATCCACTGCAGGCAGACCGTTGGAGGGCTGGCGAACTCAGCCGAGGCTACGGGTGCTCGGTCGTCCGGCCCGGCTGCTCGCCTTAACTACCTTGTAGAGCCAGTGGGTTGGGGACCCACATTGCACCGGCTCTACCGGTCTGGGGTGACGATCGTGGGCTGTTCACAATCGACACCTCCTTGGCGGAGATTTGGGGGGGGCTCTTCGGAGCAAGCCGGGAGGCGCGTCAGTGGCCAAAGCTTAGGCATGTACCGCGGCGCCTCACCACCGGCAGGGTTTAAACGCCGGAGTGGTTTTAAACGGTAGTTCGTTCGTACGAGAGTCCGTTATACTTCCCATTGCACCGCCTACCCCAGGCAGGGAAGATGCGTAAATGCATTTCCACTTCGTCAAAAAAAAAAAAAAAAAAAAAAAGGTTAGGTTAGGTTAGGTTCTTGGGTGTTACTGGACGGATACTTGCGAGTTTTGGGTTTCTAAACTTACATTTTTTTCCTAACAGTTTGCTTCTTTCGCTTCCTTTCTATCTTCTATAGTTTTCTTATTTTATTAACTTTTGCATTTGCGGTTGGTAATTTTTTGTAAATTTTTTGTTCATTTTTCACGGTTTTTTGCACTTTTGTCTATTTTCTGGTTTCTTTGTCTTGCATCTTTTTTAGTCCTTTTCAGGACTAGAAGATAGCAGTTCCCTGGTTCTTTACGTGGATTTAGGTTCAATTTTTTCGGGACGAAACTTCCGAACTTATTAGCCTTGCCATTTGGTTGACTTGACCTTGAAATTCTTCGTAATTTCAAGGTTTGTTTACCTTTTTACTTGTTAATTTAGTCGTAGTTGCCCTTATTCCATCTTACCCAATTTTTGGGTGGGAGTACCGGCAACGGTTAAATTAATTATAGTTTAGGTTTGGTTTTGATTTAGTTAGTTTTGTTATTTAATTTTAATTTTTGAAAGTTTTGCGGTTTCGCGTAAAATTTTCAAAAATCTCTGCTAACTTTTTTGTGTTTGTGTGTATTTTTAAATTAGATTAAGTACTTTGTAAAATATTTAATCTATAAGGTAGGATAGTTTGTTTAGTTTTTTAAATATTTCTTATAGACCTCTTAACTTTTTGACCACTAGGTCAAAAGTTATTAGTGTTTTTATAGTCTTAGGTAGTTTTTGGTTGATTTCGTTTTAGGATTTACAAACTTAAGCTTTTTGTCGAAATTTGTAAATTCAATAACTTTTTAACCTTTTAACTTTTATTTGTTTTTCTTCTCTTGCTATCAAGGTTTTTGCGGGAAGCATCTTTCTGTGTTGTTTTCAACTTCCTACGACCTCGGGAACAGTGTCAAAAAACGCTCGTAAGAAATTGTGAAATTGCCCCAATTTCCAATTCAGGCGTCGAAACCCGTTTTGTATGGGAAAAAGAAAAACCGACTCGCACTTGACGATTTTGAAGTTAGGTTAGCTTCTAACTTTGGTCGTCGCGGTCGGTTTTTGACCAAATTCGGGTTCTAGGTAGCCGAGGTCATAATGACCTCGCCTACCAAATTCTGGAAGGATCCACCGGAGGGTGGGGAAGTTATTTTAAGTTCGGAGTCCGAGATGGACGACGATTTTATCGATGTGGAGGAGCATGCTCCGTCGGCCCCTAAAAGGGCATATGAAGGGGAAAACGAGGAGGACGACCCGAAACCTCCTACTAAGGTTAGTTCCTCGGTGCGGGGGAAACCTAGGGGCTCCTATGTTGGATTGGCCGCAGCTAGACAGCGGGCCAAGTTGTTCCAACTCGAGCCCCAATTTTCCGAGGTAGCTGGGGTAGCCGAGCCCGATCCGGGTAACAGCTACCAGCGGGAGTACCCCGAACTTCGCCCCAAAGGGGGGAAAAAGGGGAAAACGGGAAGCTCCGTGCGCTCTCGTTCCGGCTCGCGTTCTCCCGAGCTCTCGGAGGATCAAACGGGTCAACAGGAGGTTGACCCGTTAGACGCCACGCGCATGGCGGCGCGTGATATTTTGGAGGCGGCCCGGGCATCCGGAAATTTAAAAGGAGAGATATGGGGGAGGATGAATAAGGCCTGCCGAACCATATTAGGCTCGATGGACGAGGTCGAAGCGGCCAGGTCCGAGAGCGAGGAGATCCGCATCCTGAAGGCGGACAACCGAAGGATGCGGGAGCAACTCGCTCACAATTCGGCCGAGCTGAAGGCGCTTCGTATCGCCTTCAGCGAGCGGGAGATCCCGGCCGCTTCGGTGGCCGCTCCGGTGGCCGCTCCTGTGGCCGCTTCGCTCCAATTTGGTACGGCTGAGCTCACCGAGGCTATAGAGAATATGAAGCGGGACCTGTTCTTAAGCCTCGGGAGCATGATCAACGCCAGGTTGGAGGAGGTCAATAGGCGCCTCCCGGCGGAGCCCATCCTCCGCCCTCCGTTAGCGCACGACAAGCGTGCCGCTAAGCCTGCCGCGACGCCCCTTCCCCAGAGGAAGGCCGCAGGTTCTGCCCTGCCCCCTCCGGTCCCGATGGAGGGGTTGGAGCCGGTAGCGAAGGCCCGTCTTGGCGACGGGAAGCCGAAGGCCAAGGTGGCCAAGAAGGCGGCGGCCCCGGCCCCCGCTGTGGTACCTGCCCCCAGACGACCGACCAAATTGGTCAATTCCGGCCCTGCCCCGAGAGCCGCTCGGCCCTCGCAGGGAGAACCCGGCCCTTCGGGCAATATGCCACCCCCGCCCGCGCAAATGGCATGGTCGGAGGTTGTACGCAGGAAGGGGAAGGGCAAGGCCAAGGCCCCCCCTCCACCCCCTAAGACTGTCAAGGCGGCGCACGGGCCCAGACCTGTCAGGCTGTCGGTCCCTAAGACGGCAGCGGTTGTGGTCTCCCTCAAGGAGGGGGCCACCACCACCCTGAAGGCCACCATGGCTAAGGCTATCAACGGCCTTAGCCTCAGCGAGGTGGGCCTTCAGAATGTGAAGGTGAGGACCTCAATGACGGGTTCCCGGGTCATTGAGGTCGCCGGCGTGGATGGACAGAAGGTGGCGGACACCCTTGCGGCCAGGCTGCAGGGGATTGTGGGTGACGTCGCCAACGTCAGCCGCCCGGTGAAGATGGCCGAAGTCCAGCTTTCCGGCCTGGACGAGTCGGCCACCAAAGAGTCGGTGGCTCAGGCCGTCGCCGCAGCGGGGGCTTGCCTGCCGACTCAGGTCAAGGTGGCCCACATCCGCACCCTCTACGATGGCACTGGGTCAGCATTGATCCAGTGCCCGGTGCAGGCGGCGATTGCGCTTAAAAACGCTGGCAGAGTCCAGGTGGGTTGGGCTTCTGCCAGGGTTACGCTGGTGGGGCCGACACCGATGCGGTGTTTCCGGTGTTTCGGTGTCGGCCACTCGCGGGAGATGTGCCCCTCCAAGTCTGACCGGAGCAATCTTTGCTTCCGGTGCAGCAAAGAGGGGCACAAAATGGCGGAGTGCTGGGAGAAGGCGTGGTGTGCCGTTTGCCACCAGGCCAAACTCCCAGCCAACCACCGGCTGGGGGGGACAAATTGTTGCCCCCCCGCCCTCAGAGGGAGGAGCATGAGGCCGCAGCGCCCCCGCCCCGTTCCGACAAGCAATGCCCCCGCCGCGGCTGCCGCCGACGGGACCCAGGAGGAGGCCTGCATGGAGTCCTAAATGCCAGTACGACATTTAGAGCTCCTGCAGGTCAACGTCAACCACTCCGCCAGATCACAAGACCTGCTAATGCAGGTTATGGCGGAGTGGTCGATCGACGTGGTGGTCGTGACGGAGCCCTACTACGTCCCTCCCTCACCCAATTGGGTGGGGTCGACGGACGAGAGGGCTGCCGTGGTGGTGCCGGCGGTGGGCAATGGCCCCCCCTTGGCGATGGTCGAGAGTGGCCCGGGGTATGCAGCGGCCGGATGGGGGAGCGACACCGTGCTAATCGCGGTGTACTTCTCCCCCAATAGGCCGCTGGTGGACTTCGAGGTTTTCCTCGGGGTCCTGGGGGGTGTTGCGAGGAGGGCGGCCCCGCGCCAAGTCATCATCCTGGGGGACCTCAACGCCAAAAGTGCGGCGTGGGGTTCCCCCGTTACGGATGCGCGCGGGGGTGCGCTACGGGATTGGTTGGTGGTAGCGGGCCTGGTGGTCCTGAACCAGGGCAGCGCCAACACCTGCGTGCGGCGGCAGGGGGGGTCTATCGTGGACGTCACGTTCTCGACCCCTGCCATTGCCGCGCGCGTCGCGGATTGGCGCGTCCTGGAGGACGTGGAGACCCTGTCTGACCACCTGTATATCAGGTTCAGGGTCTCCACAGGGGTGGGCCAGCCACCACCAGTCCCGAGGGGGGGGCGTGGGGGGGAGTTCCCCAAGTGGTCCCTGTCCCAGTTGGACAGGGCCAAGGCGGACGAGGCGGCAATGGTGGAGGCTTGGTGCTCCGCCCCACCCGCCGCCTCAGGAGTGGAAGAGAGGGCGCGTCATTTCCGCACATCGCTGCAGGCGGTGTGCGGAGCGTCCATGCCCCGGGCAAGGAGACTCTTTGCCCGGAAATGTGTTTATTGGTGGTCCGCAGAAATTGCGGCCCTGCGGACCACCGCCGACGGTGCCCGCCACGCCTACCAACATTGTAGGCGTAGGCGGCACACCCGAGACGAGGAGGAGAGGCTCTACAGGGCCCACGTTGAAGCCAGAGGGGCCCTCACCCTGTCCATAGCGGTGGCCAAGGACGAAGGAAACGTCTCCTTCCTGGCCACGCTGGACGAGAATCCGTGGGGGCGGCCGTACAAGGTGGTGCGTAACAAAATGCGCACCGCCCCCCCCATGGACTCGCTGGAGCCCCCCCTCCTGAGGAGGGTCATCGAGGGGCTGTTTCCGGCAGCCCCGTCGATAGTTCCCCCGGTGATGGCCGAGCCACCGGGGGACCTGGCGGACCCACTCGAGCTCGACATCGCACCGGTGAGCGACGACGAGTTCGAGAGGGCGGTGGACCGGCTCCGGGGCTGCAAAAAAGCCCCGGGGCCCGATGGAGTACCGGGCCGAATACTCCCCATCGCCCTAAAACACCTCGGGGACCGACTCAGGCAGTTGATGGATGACTGCCTGAGAGAGGGACGGTTCCCGAGGGTGTGGAAGGAGGGGAGGCTGTGCCTCCTCCGGAAGGAGGGTCGACCCCCGGATTGCCCGTCCGCCTATCGCCCCATTGTGCTGTTGGATGAGGTCGGGAAGATGATGGAGAGAGTCCTGGCCTCCAGGATCCTGCAGCACTTGGAGACCGCCGGCCCGAACGTCTGTGATAGACAGTTCGGGTTCAGGGAAGGGCGGTCTACGCTCGACGCGGTGAAGTCCCTCAGGGACTTCTGTGACTACGCGTCGAGCAGAGGGGAGGGAGTAGTGGCGGTGTCACTCGACATCGCCAATGCCTTTGGCACCCTCCCCTATGGGGTGATTAAGGAGGCACTCATCTATCACCGAGTGCCTCCTTACCTGCGGCGGGTCATAGAGCACTACCTGACTGATAGGGTAGTGCTCTATGAGCAGAGGGACGGTCGACGGGGGTCGACGAAGATGGCCTGCGGCGTGCCCCAAGGTTCCGTGCTCGGTCCGCTCTTATGGAACCTGGGGTACGACTGGGCCATCAGGGGGCAGTTGCTCCCGCGGACGGCCACCATCTGCTACGCAGATGATACCATGGTGGCCGCGCGCGGGACCGACATGAGGGAGGCGCTGTGCCGGGCGGAAGCGGCGGCCGAGCTGGCCATTCACCGGATTGGCCTGCTCGGCCTGAGGGTGGCCCTCCCGAAGACTGAGGCTATAGTCTTCGGGGGGCGAGGGTGGAGGCTGCCAGCGGGCGCGGCGCTCACCCTAGTGGGGGAACCGGTCCAGATCAAGCCCCACATCAAATATTTGGGGCTTGTTCTGGACCGATGGTGGAGTTTTGGGGAGCACTTTCTGCAGTTGGCTCCCCGGGTTGTGGGCGCCGCTTCGGCGCTGAGTCGGCTTTTGCCGAACGTGGGTGGGCCGGGCTCCTTGTGCCGCCGGCTGTATGCTGGCGTCACGAGGAGCATGGCCTTGTACGGGGCCCCCATCTGGGCGGACAAGCTGTCCGCCCGGAACCGGGCCCTGCTACGCAGGCCACAGCGGGTGGTGGCCCTCCGTATCGTGAGGGCCTACATGACGGTGGCCCACGCCGCGGCCTGCCTCCTCGCCTGCACCCCGCCCTGGGAGTTGGATGCGGAGGTGCAGGCTGAGACCTATAAGGTTAGGTCCAGGGCCCGGGCGAGGGGTGAACGCCCGGACCCTGAGGAGGTTGAGGAGACGCGCCGGATGATGGAGCGCCGACTGCGGGACAGGTGGAAAGCGAGCCTGGAGGACGCCCCCTATGGAGTTCGAACCATAGGGGCGATCCTCCCGTCGCTTGACACCTGGTTGGGGAGGGCAGTCGGCGCCACATCGTACCGGCTTGTGCAGGTATTGACCGGACATGGATGCTTCGGTCATTACCTGCACAAAATTGGGAGGGAGCCCGGCCCGCAGTGCCATGAGTGCGGCGATCCGGACGACACGGCACAGCACACCCTCGCGGTGTGCAGTCGCTGGAGTGCGGAGCGCTGCACGATGGCACTGGCCATCGGGCAATGGGACCTCTCCCTGCACAGCGTCGTGTCTTCGATGCTGTGCAGCGACGGGTCCTGGAGGGCTGTGGCCACCTTCTGCGAGAACGTCATCTCGCAGAAGGAGGCCTCGGAGCGTGAGCGCGAGGAGTCTCCTCACGCGCATCCGCTCCGGCGTAGACGGCAGGGGTTTAGGCGGCGGCGTTTCGCCCGCCGCCTTTACCCTTAGTGACTGCGGGTGGGGGATGGGAGTCCCCTGCCCGCCGTAGGCTAGTCACTTGGCGGTCTGGGAGGGGGGCCAGGCGTGCTCGGCCCCTCTCTCCTTTGGCGCGGGAAGCCCCGGCAATGGCTGGGGCATCCGGTGGACACCGTGGGGATGCCTAGCAGGAAACACGGTGTCCATACAAACCGGACGGTTTGGGTACGCCAAGGTGTTTTTTAGTGGGTAACATTTCCTCGCTCCTTCTCCTTCAGAGAGGGGGAGGGGACTTGAGTCCCACATACCCTCCCGCCACTCCCATGGCGGGGGAAATGCGTAAAGCATTTTTCACCTTGACAAAAAAAAAAAAAAAAAAAAAAAAAAAAAAAAAAAAAAAAAAAAAAGGTTAGGTTAGGTTAGGTTAGGTTAGGTTAGGTTAGGTTAGGTTAGGTTAGGTTAGGTTAGGTTAGGTTAGGTTAGGTTAGGTTAGGTTAGGTTAGGTTAGGTTAGGTTAGGTTAGGTTAGGTTAGGTTAGGTTAGGTTAGGTTAGGTTAGGTTAGGTTAGGTTAGGTTAGGTTAGGTTAGGTTAGGTTAGGTTAGGTTAGGTTAGGTTAGGTTAGGTTAGGTTAGGTTAGGTTAGGTTAGGTTAGGTTAGGTTAGGTTAGGTTAGGTTAGGTTAGGTTAGGTTAGGTTAGGTTAGGTTAGGTTAGGTTAGGTTAGGTTAGGTTAGGTTAGGTTCCCCCCCGATAGTGCTGCCACCTTGCCGTGGTGGGGGGGCTTGCGTGTCTCAATGATCTGCGAGGCTATACCGGACAGGGCTACCCATACCGGAAAGGCTCGTGGTGAGGGTCCAGACGAAGAGCGGCACTCTGGGGAGGTGACAGGGGGTTCTGGAAGGGTTGCGGTCGCGTGCCTTAGGGCTGCTTCTGCCCCGGAAAGTTCACTCTGTCACCTGGGGAGGGTTTGGTGACGAGAGGCTTTTCGTTAGAAAAGTCTTCTCGTCACCCTTGGTGGGTGGTGGCAGAGGTCGTTGGAAGGGGTGGTTGTGTGCGCTTTCGCTTCCATCCCGGACAGCTTCCTACTGTCGCCATTTTTGACGGTTGGTGGCTGGGGTAGCTTGAAGGGTCAGTTGCGAGTGCACTTGGTGCTTGCCGCTTCTGGTCCGGAAAGCTTAACCAGTCGCCTGGAGGGGGCTTTGGCGGGGGTGGTTGAAAAGGGTGGTTTCCATCCTGGACAGCTGCCTCTGTCAGTTGGTGGTTGGTGACTGGGTTTATGGGCAGGGACGGCATCGCAGAGATGCGTTGCGCGTTCCCTTGCGTCGTACTCCCATGTCACCCGCGGGTCCCTCTACGTGTCTTTCGGAATCCCGGGGGGCACTGTAGTTATCGAGGGGACAGCTGCGGTGGGGCGTGTTTGAAGGATACTTGGTATCCGGAAAGCACCATCCACCGCAGGCAGATCGTTGGAGGGAAGGCGAACTCAGTGGACTTCGGTTCGCTGCTCGCCCGAACTCCTTGTAAAGCCAGTGGGTTGGGGACCCACCTTGCACGGCTTTACCGGTCTGGGGTGTTGATCGTGGGCTGTTCACAGTCGGCACCTCCTTTGGCGAGGATTGGGGGGGCCCTTTTTGGGCAAGCCGGGAGGCGCGTCAGTGGCCAAAGCTTAGGCATGTACCGCGGCGCCTCACCACCGGCAAGGGTTTAAACGCCGGAGTGGTTTTAAACGGTAGTTCGTTCGTACGAGAGTCCGTTATACTTCCCATTGCACCGCCTACCCCAGGCAGGGAAGATGCGTAAATGCATTTCCACTCCGTCAAAAAAAAAAAAAAAAAAAAAAAAAAAAAAAAAAAAAAAAGGTTAGGTTAGGTTAGGTTAGGTTAGGTTAGGTTAGGTTAGGTTAGGTTAGGTTAGGTTAGGTTAGGTTAGGTTAGGTTAGGTTAGGTTAGGTTAGGTTAGGTTGAGGTCGGATCTTGGACACTACTGGGTGGATTATTGCGAGTTTTGGGTTCCCGAACTTACATTTTTTCCTCATTAGTTTGCTCCTTTCTGTTTTTCACTATCTTCTATAGTTTTCTTATTTTCGTAATTTTTCGTTTTGCGGTTGGTAAATTTTTGGTAATTTTTTGTTAATTTTTTGTCGGATTTTCACTTTTTCTTCATTTTCTAGTTCGTTCATCTTGCATCTTTTTTAGTCCTTTTCAGGACTAGAAGATAGCGGATCATTAGGTTAGTACGTAGATTTAGGTTCGATTTTTTCGTAACGCAACTTTAGATTTTATTGGTCTTGCAATTTGTAAACTTTGACCTTGAAATTTCTCGTAATTTCAGGGTTTGTTTACATTTTTACTTTTTGATTTAGTCCTTGTTGCCCTTATCTTATTTTTCTCAAATTTTGGGCGAAGGTACCGGCAACGGTTAAATTAATTATAGTTTAGGTTTGGTTATAATATTCTTAGGTTAGTTATTTTATTTTAATTTTTGTATACTTTGCGTTTTGGCTCGAAGTTTACAAAATTTTTTGATAACTTTTTTGTGTTTGGGTGTATTTTTAAATTAGATTAAGTCTTCTGTAAAATATTTAATCTATAAGGTAGGATAGTTTGTTTAGTTTTTTAAATATTTCATTTTAACTTTTTAACTCTTTGACCTCCGGGTCAAAAGTTATTAGTGTTTATATAGTTTAAGGGAGTTTCTGGCGATTAGAGATAAAAATTTTACAAACTTAAGGATTTTGGTAAAGTTTGTAAATTTGATATCTTCTGAACCTTTTAACTTTTATTTGTTTTTCTTCTTTTGCCATCAAGGCTTTTGCAAGAAGCATCTTTTTGTGTTGTTTCCAACCTCCTACGACCTCGGGAAGTGAGCCAAAAAACGCTCGTAAAAATTTGTGAAATTGCTATAATTTCCAAAACAGGCGCCAAACTCACTTTTGTATGGGAAAAAGAAAAACCGACTCGCACTTGACGATTTTAAGTTAGGTTAGCTCCTAACTTTGGTCGTCGCGGTCGGTTTTTGACCAATTTCGGGAGCTAGGTAGACGGGGTCATAATGACCTCGCCTACCAAATTCTGGAAGGATCCACCGGAGGGGGGTGGAATTGAGTTGAGTTCGGAGTCCGAGATGGACGATGATTTTATTGACGTGGAGGAGCACGCTCCGTCGGCCCCTAAAAGGGCGTATGAGGGGGAAAACGAGGAGGATGACCCGAAGCCTCCTACGAAGGTTAGTTCTTCGGTGAGGGGGAAGCCTAGGGGCTCCTACGTTGGTTTGGCTGCGGCCAGATTGCGGGCGAAGCTTTTTCAGCTTGAGCCCGAATTTGCCGAGGTGGCCGGGGTAGCTGAGCCCGATCCGGGGACCAGCTATCAGCGGGAGTACCCTGAACTCCGCCCCAAAAAGGGCAAAAAGGGGAAAACGGGGGGCTCCGTGCGCTCTCGTTCCGGCTCGCGTTCCCCCGAGTTCTCGGATGGGCAAACGGGTCAACGAGAGATTGACCCGTTAGACGCCGCGCGCATGGCGGCGCGTGATATTTTGGAGGCGGCCCGGGCTTCCGGTAATTTAAAAGGCGACATATGGGGCCGCATGAATAAGGCGTGCCGTACCATACTAGGCTCGATGGACGAGGTCGAAGCGGCCAGGTCCGAGAGCGAGGAGATCCGCATCCTGAAGGCGGACAACCGAAGGATGCGGGAGCAACTCGCTCATAATTCGGCCGAGTTAAAGGCGCTTCGTGTCGCCTTCAGCGAGCGGGAGAGCCCGGCCGCTTCGGTGGCCGCTCCGGTGGCCGCTCCCGTGGCCGCTTCGCTTCAGTTCGGCACGGCTGAGCTCACCGAGGCCATCGAACAGATGAAGAATGACCTGTTCCAAAGCCTCGGGAACATGATTAACGTCAGGATGGAGGAGATGAATAGGCGTCTCCCGGCGGAGCCCATCCTCCGCCCCCCGTTAGCGCACGACAAGCGGTCTGCTAAGCCCGCCGCGGCGGCCCCTCCTCAGAGGAAGGTCGCAGGTTCTGCCCTGCCCCCTCCGGTCCCGATGGACGTGTTGGAGCCGGTGGCGAAGGCCCGTCTAGGTGACGGGAAGCCGAAGGCCAAGGTGGCCAAGAAGGCGGCGGCCCCGGCCCCCGCTGTGGTACCTGCCCCCAGGCGGCCGACCAAACTGGTCAACTCCGGCCCTGCCCCGAGAGCCACTCGGCCCTCGCAGGGAGAACCCGGCCCTTCGGGCAATATGCCACCCCCGCCCGCGCAGACGTCGTGGTCGGAGGTGGTACGTAAGAAGGGGAAGGGCAAGGCTAAGGCCCCCCCTCCACCCCCGAAGGCTGTCAAGGCGGCGCACGGGCCTAGACCCGTCAGGTTGGCCGTCCCTAAGACGGCGGCAGTGGTTGTGTCCCTCAAGGAGGGGACCACCACAACTCTGAAGGCCACCATGGCTAAGGCCATCAACGGTCTTAGCCTCAGCGACGTGGGCCTTCAGAATGTGAAGGTTAGGACCTCGATGACGGGTTCCCGGGTCATCGAGGTCGCCGGTGAGAACGGACAGGCGGTGGCGGACACCCTTGCAGCTAAGCTGCAGGGGATTGTGGGTGATGTCGCCAACGTCAGCCGCCCGGTGAAGATGGCCGAAGTCCAGCTTTCTGGCCTGGACGAGTCGGCCACCAAAGAGTCGGTGGCTCAGGCCGTCGCCGCAGCGGGGGCTTGCCTGCCGACTCAGGTCAAGGTGGCCCACATCCGCACCCTCTACGATGGCACTGGGTCAGCATTGATCCAGTGCCCGGTGCAGGCGGCGATTGCGCTGAAGAACGCTGGCAGAGTCCAGGTGGGTTGGGCTTCTGCCAGGGTCACGCTGGTGGGGCCGACACCGATGCGGTGCTTCCGGTGTTTCGGTGTCGGCCACTCGCGGGAGATGTGCCCCTCCAAGTCTGACCGGAGCAATCTTTGCTTCCGGTGCAGCAAAGAGGGGCACAAAATGGCGGAGTGCTGGGAGAAGGCGTGGTGTGCCGTTTGCCACCAGGCCAAACTCCCAGCCAACCACCGGCTGGGGGGGACAAATTGTTGCCCCCCCGCCCTCAGAGGGAGGAGCATGAGGCCGCAGCGCCCCCGCCCCGCTCCAGTTAGTAATGCCCCCGCCGCAGCTGCCGCCGGCGGGACCCAGGAGGAGGCCTGCATGGAGTCCTAAATGCCAGTACGACATTTAGAGCTCCTGCAGGTCAACGTCAACCACTCCGCCAGATCACAAGACCTGCTAATGCAGGTCATGGCGGAGTGGTCGATCGACGTGGTGGTCGTGACGGAGCCCTACTACGTCCCTCCCTCACCCAATTGGGTGGGGTCGACGGACGAGAGGGCTGCCGTGGTGGTGCCGGCGGTGGGCAATGGCCCCCCCTTGGCGATGGTCGAGAGTGGCCCGGGGTATGCAGCGGCCGGATGGGGGAGCGACACCGTGCTAATCGCGGTGTACTTCTCCCCCAATAGGCCGCTGGTCGACTTCGAGGTCTTCCTCGGGGTCCTGGGGGGTGTTGCCAGGAGGGCGGCCCCGCGCCAAGTCATCATCCTGGGGGACCTCAACGCCAAAAGTGCGGCGTGGGGTTCCCCCGTTACGGATGCGCGCGGGGTTGCGTTGAGGGATTGGTCGGTGGTAGCGGGCCTGGTGGTCCTAAACCAGGGCAGCGCCAACACTTGCGTGCGGCGGCAGGGGGGGTCTATCGTGGACGTCACGTTCGCGACCCCTGCCATTTCCGCGCGCGTCACAGATTGGCGCGTCCTGGAGGACGTGGAGACCCTGTCTGACCACCTGTATATCAGGTTCAGGGTCTCCACAGGAGTGGGCCAGCCACCACCAGTCCCTAGGGGGGGGTGTGGGGGGGAGTTCCCCAAATGGTCCCTGTCCCAATTGGACAGGGACAAGGCGGACGAGGCCGCCATGGTGGAGGCTTGGTGTTCTGCCCCACCCGCAGCCTCAGGAGTGGAGGAGAGGGCGCGTCATTTCCGCACATCGCTGCAGGCGGTGTGCGGAGAGGCCATGCCCCGGGCAAGAAGACTTTTTGCCCGGAAGTGCGTTTATTGGTGGTCCGCAGAAATTGCGGCCCTGCGGACCACCGCCGACGGTGCCCGCCACGCCTACCAACATTGTAGGCGCAGGCGGCACACCCGAGAGGAGGAGGAGAGGCTCTTCAGGGCCCACCAAGAAGCCAGGGGGGCCCTAACCCTGTCCATAGCGGTGGCCAAAGAGGAAGGTAACGTCTCCTTCCTGGCCACGCTGGACGAGAATCCGTGGGGGCGGCCGTACAAGGTGGTGCGAAACAAAATGCGCACCGCCCCCCCCATGGACTCGCTGGAGCCCCCCCTCCTGAGGAGGGTCATCGAGGGGCTGTTTCCGGCAGCCCCGTCGATAGTTCCCCCGGTGATGGCCGAGCCACCGGGGGACCTGGAGGACCCACTCGAGCTCGACATCGCACCGGTGAGCGATGACGAGTTCGAGAGGGCGGTGGACCGGCTCCGGGGCTGCAAGAAAGCCCCGGGGCCCGATGGAGTACCGGGCCGAGTGCTCCCCATCGCCCTAAAACACCTCGGGGACCGACTCAGGCAGTTGATGGATGACTGCCTGAGGGAAGGACGGTTCCCGAGGGTGTGGAAGGAGGGGAGGCTTTGCCTCCTCCGGAAGGAGGGACGACCCCCGGATTGCCCGTCCGCCTATCGCCCCATTGTGCTGCTGGATGAGGTCGGGAAGATGATGGAGAGAGTCCTGGCCTCCAGGATCCTGCAGCACCTGGAGACCGCCGGCCCGAACGTCTGTGATAGACAGTTCGGGTTCAGGGAGGGGCGGTCTACGCTCGACGCGGTGAAGTCCCTTAGGGACTTCTGCGACTACGCGTCGAGCAGAGGGGAGGGAGTAGTGGCGGTGTCACTCGACATCGCCAATGCCTTTGGCACCCTCCCCTATGGGGTGATTAAGGAGGCACTCATCTACCACCGAGTGCCTCCTTACCTGCGGCGGGTCATAGAGCACTACCTGACTGATAGGGTAGTGCTCTATGAGCAGAGGGACGGTCGACGGGGGTCGACGGAGATGGCCTGCGGCGTGCCCCAAGGTTCCGTGCTCGGTCCGCTCTTATGGAACCTGGGGTACGACTGGGCCATCAGGGGGGAGTTGCTCCCGCGGACGGCCACCATCTGCTACGCAGATGATACCATGGTGGCCGCGCGTGGGACCGACATGAGGGAGGCGCTGTGCCGGGCGGAAGCGGCGGCCGAGCTGGCCATTCACCGGATTGGCCTGCTCGGCCTGAGGGTGGCCCTCCCGAAGACTGAGGCTATAGTCTTCGGGGGGAGGGGGTGGAGGTTGCCGGCGGGCGCGGCGCTCACCCTGGGGGGGGAACCGGTCCAGATCAGGCCCCACATCAAATATTTGGGGCTTGTCCTGGACCGATGGTGGAGTTTCGGGGAGCACTTCAAGCAGTTGGCTCCCCGAGTGGTGGGTGCCGCGTCGGCGCTGAGTCGGCTTTTGCCGAACGTGGGTGGGCCGGGCTCCTTGTGCCGCCGGCTGTATGCTGGCGTCACGAGGAGCATGGCCTTGTACGGGGCCCCCATCTGGGCGGACAAGCTGTCCGCCCGGAACCGGGCCCTGCTACGCAGGCCACAGCGGGTGGTGGCCCTCCGTATTGTGAGGGCCTACATGACGGTGGCCCACGCCGCGGCCTGCCTCCTCGCCTGCACCCCGCCCTGGGAGTTGGATGCGGAGGTGCACGCTGAGACCTATAAGGTTAGGTCCAGGGCCCGGGCGAGGGGTGAACGCCCGGACCCTGAGGAGGTTGAGGAGACGCGCCGGATGATGGAGCGCCGACTGCGGGACAGGTGGAAGGCGAGCCTGGAGGACGCCCCCTATGGAGTTCGAACCATAGGGGCGATCCTCCCGTCGCTTGACACCTGGTTGGGGAGGGCAGTCGGCGCCACATCGTACCGGCTTGTGCAGGTATTGACCGGACATGGATGTTTCGGTCATTACCTGCACAAAATTGGGAGGGAGCCCGGCCCGCAGTGCCATGAGTGCGGCGATCCGGACGACACGGCACAGCACACCCTCGCGGTGTGCAGTCGCTGGAGTGCGGAGCGCTGCACGATGGCACTGGCCATCGGGCAATGGGACCTCTCCCTGCACAGCGTCGTGTCTTCGATGCTGTGCAGCGACAGGTCCTGGAGGGCTGTGGCCACCTTCTGCGAGAACGTCATCTCGCAGAAGGAGGCCTCGGAGCGTGAGCGCGAGGAGTCTCCTCACGCGCATCCGCTCCGGCGTAGACGGCAGGGGTTTAGGCGGCGGCGTTTTGCCCGCCGCCTTTACCCTTAGTGACTGCGGGTGGGGGATGGGAGTCCCCTGCCCGCCGTAGGCTAGTCACTTGGCGGTCTGGGAGGGGGGCCAGGCGTGCTCGGCCCCTCTCTCCTTTGGCGCGGGAAGCCCCGGCAATGGCTGGGGCATCCGGTGGACACCGTGGGGATGCCTAGCAGGAAACACGGTGTCCATTCAAACCGGACGGTTGGGTACGCCAAGGTGTTTTTTAGTGGGTAACATTTCCCCGCTCCTTCTCCTTCAGAGAGGGGGAGGGGACTTGAGTCCCACATACCCTCCCGCCACTCCCATGGCGGGGGAAATGCGTAAAGCATTTTTCACCTTGACAAAAAAAAAAAAAAAAAAAAAAAAAAAAAAAAAAAAAAAAAAAAAAAAAAAAAAAAAAAAAGGTTAGGTTAGGTTAGGTTAGGTTAGGTTAGGTTAGGTTAGGTTAGGTTAGGTTAGGTTAGGTTAGGTTAGGTTAGGTTAGGTTAGGTTAGGTTAGGTTAGGTTAGGTTAGGTTAGGTTAGGTTAGGTTAGGTTAGGTTAGGTTAGGTTAGGTTAGGTTAGGTTAGGTTAGGTTAGGTTAGGTTAGGTTAGGTTAGGTTAGGTTAGGTTAGGTTAGGTTAGGTTAGGTTAGGTTAGGTTAGGTTAGGTTAGGTTAGGTTAGGTTAGGTTAGGTTAGGTTAGGTTAGGTTAGGTTAGGTTAGGTTAGGTTAGGTTAGGTTAGGTTAGGTTAGGTTAGGTTAGGTTAGGTTAGGTTAGGTTAGGTTAGGTTAGGTTAGGTTAGGTTAGGTTAGGTTAGGTTAGGTTAGGTTAGGTTAGGTTAGGTTAGGTTAGGTTAGGTTAGGTTAGGTTAGGTTAGGTTAGGTTAGGTTAGGTTAGGTTAGGTTAGGTTAGGTTAGGTTAGGTTAGGTTAGGTTAGGTTAGGTTAGGTTAGGTTAGGTTAGGTTAGGTTAGGTTAGGTTAGGTTAGGTTAGGTTAGGTTAGGTTAGGTTAGGTTAGGTTAGGTTAGGTTAGGTTAGGTTAGGTTAGGTTAGGTTAGGTTAGGTTAGGTTGAAGTCGTTTCTTGGGTGTTACTGGGTGGATGTATGCAAGTTTCGGGTTCCTTAACTTACATTTTTTGCTTGTCATTTTGCTTCTTTCTATTCTCTCTTATCTCCTTTAGTTTCCTTATTTTTTACAATTTAGCATTTGCGGTTGGTAATTTTTCGTTAATTTTTTCCTTATTTTTCACGGTTTTTGTCACTTTTGTTTATTTTTTGGTAGGTTAGTCTTGCGTCTTTTTTAGCCCTTTTCAGGGCTAGAAGATAGCGGAAACTTAGGTTAGTTGGTGGATTTAGGCTTAATTTTTTCGGTACGCAAGTACCGAAATTATTGACCTTGCCATCTTGCACATTTTTTACTTGTAATTTTTGTAGTTTTTTGGTTTGTTTACGTTTTTTCTTTCTAAATTAAATTGTGTTGCCCTTATTCTATCTTGCCCATTTTTTGGGCGGGGGTACCGGCAACGGTTAATTTAATTATAGTTAGGTTTTGGTTTTGGTTAAGTTAGTTTAGGTATTTAATTTTAATTTTTGAAAACTTTGCGTTTACGCGTAAAGTTTTCAAAAAACTTTACTTGCTTTTTTGTCTTTGGGTGTATTTTTAAATAGTCTTAAGTAATTTGTAAATTATTTAAGTTATAGTGTAGGATAGGTTATTTAGTTTTTTAAATATTTGTCATAGGTCTTTTAACTTTTTGACCACTAGGTCAAAAGTTATTAGTGTTTATTTAGTGGTAGGTAGTTTTTTGTAGATTTCGTTGTGAAGTTTACAAACTTAAGCTTTTTTGCGAAAGTTTGTAAATTTCATAACCTTTTCATCTTTTCACCTTTTTTTGTTTTCTCGCTTTTGCCATCTAGGCCTTTGCGAGAGGCATCTTTTGGTGTTTGTTTGAACCTGATACGACCTCCGGAAGTGGGTGAAATTGGGCTCCGAACGCATTTTTCGGATTGCTATTTTTCTCAAACAGGCGCTGAACTCCAATTTGTATAGAGAAAGTAAAAACCGACTCGCACTTGACGATTCAGGGTTAGGTTAGCTCATAACTCTGGTCGTCGCGGTCGGTTTTTGACCTTCTTTAGGAGCTAGGTAGACGAGGTCACAATGACCTCGCCTACCAAATTCTGGGAGGATCCACTGGCGGGGGGAGGAGAGAAGGGCATAAACCTTTCGAGTTCCGACTCCGAGGCGGATGATTGTATCGAGGTGGACGAGTATGTTCCCTTGTCCTCTAAAAGGGCGTTTGAGGAGGAAGAGGATGACTCCAAGCCTCCTCCAAAGGTGAGCTCCTCGCTGCGGGGGAAGCCCAAGGGCTCGTACGTGGGACTGGCTGCGGCTAGATTGCGGGCTAAACTCCATCAGTTAGAGCCCCAATTTGCCGAGGTAGCCGGGGAAGCTGAGCCTGAGCCGGGGACCAGCTACCAGCGGGAGTTCCCCGAGCTCCGCCCAAAGAAGGGTAAGAAGGGGAAAGCGGGAGATGCGGTGCGCTCTCGCTCCGTTTCGCGCTCCCCCGAGCCATTGGAGGGTCTTACCTGCCAGCAGGAGGTTGACCCACTCGACGCCACCCGCATGGCGGCGCGAGATATTTTAGAGGCGGCCCGGGCATCCGGAAATCTCAAGGGGGAGATTTGGGGGAAAATGAACCGGGCCTGCCGAACAATTTTGGGCTCAATGGACGAGGTCGAGGCGGCCAGGTCCGAGAGCGAGGAGATCCGCATCCTGAAGGCGGACAACCGAAGGATGCGGGAGCAACTCGCTCAGAACTCAGCAGAGCTGAAGGCGCTCCGTATCGCCTTCAGCGAGAGGGAGATTCCGGCCGCTCCTGTGGCCGCTGCGCTGCAGTTCGGTACGGCTGAACTGACCGAGGCAATTCAGGACATGAAACGGGACCTGTTCCTGAGCCTCGGTCAGATGATCAACAGCCGTATAGAGGACGTCAACAGGCGCCTCCCGGCCGAGCCCGTCCTCCGCCCCCCGTTGGCGCACGAAAAGCGGGCCGTCAAACCTGCTGCGGCAGCTCCCCTGCAGAGTCGTAGATCTGGCCTGCCTTTGCCAACTCCGGTGGAGGCATTGGAGCCTGTAGCCAGGGCCCGATTGGGCGATGGAAGGCCGAAGCCAGCGGCGGCCAAGAAGGTGGCGGCTCCGGCCCCGGCTGCGGTACCCGCTTCCAGGAGACCGGCCAAGCTGGTGAACACCGGCCCCACCCCCCTTTCACCGGTATTCACCCCCAGGAGGCCAAGTAATCTGGTGGTCGCTGACCCGGCCCCGAGAGCCGTTCGGCCCTCGCAAGGGGAACCCGGCCCCTCGGGCCGTATGCCACCCCCGCCCGCGCAGACGTCGTGGTCGGAGGTGGTACGGAAGAAAGGGAAGAGCAAGGCAAAGGCCCCCCCTCCACCCTCGAAGAATGTCAAGGCGGCGCACGGGCCCAGACCCGTCAGGCTGTCCGTCCCCAAGACGGCGGCGGTTGTGGTCTCCCTCAAGGAGGGGGCCACCACCACCTTGCAGGCCACAATGGCTAAGGCCATCAACGGCCTTAACCTCAGCGACGTGGGCCTGCAACACGTCAAGGTGAGGACCTCGATGACGGGTTCCCGGGTCATTGAGGTCCCCGGCGAGGACGGACAGAGGGTGGCGGACTCCCTTGCGGCGAGGCTGCAGGGGATTGTGGGGGACGTGGCAAACGTGAGCCGCCCCGTGAAGATGGCCGAAGTCCAGTTGGCCGGCCTGGACGAGTCGGCCACCAGAGAGTCGGTGGCTCAGGCGGTCGCTTCAGCGGGGGCCTGCCAGCCTAGCCAGGTAAGGGTGGCCTACATCCGCACCCTTTACGACGGCACTGGGTCAGCAATGATCCAGTGCCCAGTGCTGGCGGCGATCGCGATTAAGAACGCTGGCAGGGTCCAGGTAGGCTGGGCCTCTGCCAGGGTCACGGTGGCGGGGCCGACACCAATGCGGTGTTTCCGTTGTTTTGGTGTCGGCCACTCGCGGGAGATGTGCCCCTCCAAGTCTGACCGGAGCAATCTCTGCTTCCGGTGCAGCAGAGAGGGGCACAAAATGTCGGAGTGCTGGGAGAAGGCGTGGTGTGCCGTTTGCCACCAGGCCAAACTCCCAGCCAACCACCGGATGGGGGGAATTAATTGTTTCCCCCCCGCCCTCAGAGGGAGGAGCACGAGGCCGCAGCGCCCCCGCCCCGCTCCAGCAAGCAATGCCCCCGCAGCGGCTGCCGCCGACGGGCCACTGGAAGAGACCTGCATGGAGTCCTAAATGCCAGTACGACATTTAGAACTCCTGCAGGTCAACGTCAACCACTCCGCCAGATCACAAGACCTGCTAATGCAGGTCATGGCGGAGTGGTCGATCGACGTGGTGGTAGTGACGGAGCCCTACTACGTCCCTCCCTCACCCAATTGGGTGGGGTCGACGGACGAGAGGGCTGCCGTGGTGGTGCCGTCGGCAGGCAATGGCCCCCCCCTGGGGAGGTTCGAGGTCGGCCAGGGGTATGCAGCGGCCGGATGGGGGAGCGACACCGTATTAATTGCGGTGTACTTCTCCCCCAATAGGCCGCTGGTCGACTTCGAGGTCTTCCTCGGGGTCCTGGGGGGTGTTGCGAGGAGGGCGGCCCCGCGCCAAGTCATCATCCTGGGGGACCTCAACGCCAAAAGTGCGGCGTGGGGATCCCCCGTAACGGATGCGCGCGGGGCTGCGTTGAGGGATTGGTCGGTGGTAGCGGGCCTGGCGGTCTTGAACCGGGGCAGCGCCAACACTTGCGTGCGGCGGCAGGGGGGGTCTATCGTGGACATCACGTTCGCGACCCCCGCCATTGCCGCACGCGTCGCAGATTGGCGCGTCCTGGAGGACGTGGAGACCCTGTCTGACCACCTGTATATCAGGTTCAGGGTCTCCACAGGGCTGGGCCAGCCACCACCAGTCCCAAGGGGGGGGCGTAGGGGGGGAATGGGGGAGTTCCCCAAGTGGTCCCTGTCCCTTCTGGACAGGGCCAAGGCGGACGAGGCGGCAATGGTGGAGGCTTGGTGCTCCGCCCCACCCGCCGCCTCAGGAGTGGAGGAGAGGGCGCGTCATTTCCGCACATCGCTGCAGGCGGTGTGCGGAGCGGCCATGCCCCGGGCAAGAAGGCTTTTTGCCCGGAAGTGTGTTTATTGGTGGTCCGCAGAAATCGCGGCCCTGCGGACCACCGCCGACGGTGCCCGCCACGCCTACCAACATTGCAGGCGTAGGCGGCACACCCGAGAGGAGGAGGAGGGGCTCTACAGGGCCCACCAAGAGGCCAGGGGGGCCCTAACCCTGTCCATTGCGGTGGCCAAGGAAGAGGGCAATGTCTCCTTCCTGGCCACGCTGGACGGGAATCCGTGGGGGCGGCCGTACAAGGTGGTGCGCAACAAGATGCGCACCGCCCCCCCCATGGACTCGCTGGAGCCCCCCCTCCTGAGGAGGGTCATCGAGGGGCTGTTTCCGGCAGCCCCTTCGATAGTTCCCCCGGTGATGACCGAGCCACCGGGGGACCTGGAGGACCCACTCGAACTCGACATCGCACCGGTGAGCGATGACGAGTTCGAGAGGGCGGTGGACCGGCTCCGGGGCTGCAAGAAAGCCCCGGGGCCCGATGGAGTACCGGGCCGCGTACTCCCCATCGCCCTAAAACACCTCGGGGACCGACTCAGGCAGTTGATGAGTGACTGCCTGAGGGAGGGTCGGTTCCCGAGAGTGTGGAAAGAGGGGAGGCTGTGCCTCATCCGGAAGGAGGGTCGACCCCCGGATTGCCCGTCCGCCTATCGCCCCATAGTGCTGCTGGACGAGGCCGGGAAGATGCTGGAGAGAGTCCTGGCCTCCAGAATCCGGCAGCACCTGGAGACCGCCGGCCCGAACGTCTGTAATAGACAGTTCGGGTTCAGGGAGGGGCGGTCTACGCTCGACGCGGTGAAGTCCCTAAGGGACTTCTGTGACTACGCGTCGAGCAGAGGGGAGGGAGTAGTGGCGGTGTCGCTCGACATCGCCAACGCCTTTGGCACCCTCCCCTATGGGGTGATAAGGGAGGCACTCATATACCACCGAGTGCCTCCCTATCTGCGGCGGGTCATAGAGCACTACCTTACTGATAGGGTAGTGCTCTATGAGCAGGCGGACGGTCGACGGGGGTCGACGGAGATGGCCTGTGGTGTGCCCCAAGGTTCCGTGCTCGGTCCGCTTTTATGGAACCTGGGGTACGACTGGGCCATCAGGGGGGAGTTGCTCCCGCGGACGGCCACCATCTGCTACGCAGATGATACCATGGTGGCCGCGCGCGGGACCGACATGAGGGAGGCGCTGTGCCGGGCGGAAGCGGCGGCCGAGCTGGCGATTCACCGGATCGGCCTGCTCGGCCTGAGGGTGGCCCTCCCGAAGACTGAGGCTATAGTCTTCGGGGGGCGGGGGTGGAGGCTGCCGGCGGGCGCGGCGCTCACCTTGGGGGGGGAACAGGTCCAGATCAAGCCCCACATAAAATATTTGGGGCTTGTTCTGGACCGATGGTGGAGTTTCGGGGAGCACTTTAAGAAGTTAGCTCCCCGAGTGGTGGGTGCCGCGTCGGCGATGAGCCGGCTTCTGCCGAACGTGGGTGGACCAGGCTCCTTGTGCCGCCGGCTGTATGCCGGCGTCACGAGGAGCATGGCTCTGTACGGGGCCCCGATCTGGGCGGACAAGCTGTCCGCCCGGAACCGGGCCCTGCTACGGAGGCCACAGCGGGTGGTGGCCCTCCGCATAGTGAGGGCCTACATGACGGTGGCCCACGCCGCGGCCTGCCTCCTCGCCTGCACCCCGCCCTGGGAGTTGGACGCAGAGGTGCAGGCGGAGACCTACATGGTTAGGTCCAGGGCCCGGGCGAGAGGTGTTCGCCCGGACCCTGAGGAGGTTGAGGAGACGCGCCGGATGATGGAGCGCCGACTGCGGGACAGGTGGAAAGCGAGCCTGGAGGATTCCCCCTATGGTGTTTATACCATAGGGGCGATCCTCCCGTCGCTGGACACCTGGTTGGGGAGAGCAGTCGGTGCTACATCGTACCGGCTTGTGCAGGTATTGACCGGACACGGATGCTTCGGTCATTACCTGCACAAGATTGGGAGGGAGCCCGGCCCGCAGTGCCATGAGTGCGGCGATCCGGACGACACGGCTCGCCACACCCTCGCGGTGTGCAGCCGTTGGAGTGCGGAGCGCTGCACGATGGCACTGGCCATCGGGCAATGGGACCTCTCCCTGCACAGCGTCGTGTCTGCGATGCTGTGCAGCGACAGGTCCTGGAGGGCTGTGGCCTCCTTCTGCGAGTACGTTATCTCGCAGAAGGAGGCCTCGGAGCGGGAGCGCGAGGAGTCTCCTCACGCGCATCCGCTCCGGCGCAGACGGCAGGGGTTTAGGCGGCGGCGTTTTGCCGGCCGCCTCTACCCTTAGTGACTGCGGGTGGGGGATGGGAGTCCCCTGCTCGCCGTAGGCTAGTCACTTAGCGGTCTGGGAGGGGGGCCAGGCGTACTCGGCCCCTCTCTCCTTAGGCGCGGGAAGCCCCGGCAATGGCTGGGGCGACCGGTGGACACCGTGGGGATGCCGAGCAGGAAACACGGTGTCCGTACAAACCGGAAGGGTGGGTACGCCAAGGTGTTTTTTAGTGGGTAACACTCCCCACTCCTTCTCATTCAGAGAAGGGGGGGGACGTGAGTCCCACATACCCTCCCGCCACTCCCATGGCGGGGGAAATGCGTAACGCATTTTTCACCTTGACAAAAAAAAAAAAAAAAAAAAAAAAAAAAGGTTAGGTTAGGTTAGGTTAGGTTAGGTTAGGTTGAAGTCGGATCTTGGGTGTTACTGGGTGGATATTTGCATGTTTTGGGTTCCGAAACTTACATTTTTTTCCCTACGGTTTGCTCCTTTCTGTTCTTTGGTATCTTTCTTAGTTTTCTTATTTTCTTTGATTTTCATTTTGCGGTTGGTAAATTTTTGGTCATTTTTTGTAAATTTTTTCACGGTTTTTCGCTTTTTCACTATTTTATATCTCGCTCATCTTGCGTCTTTTTTAGTCTTTTTCAAGACTAGAAGATAGCAGATCCTAAAGTTAGTTCGTCGAATTAGGTTCGATTTTTTCGGAACGAAACTTCCGAACTTATTGGTCGTGCAAATTGGTAAATTTGACCTTGAAATTTTCCTAAATTCCAAGGTTTGTTTACCTTTTTACTTCTTAATTTAATTAGTGTTGCCTTTATCCTATCGTGCCCAGTTTTTGGGCGAGGATACCGGCAACGGTTAAGTTAATTATAGTTTAGGTTTGGTTTAAATATTGTTAGTTAAGTTATTTAATTTTAATTTTTGAACGTTTTGCGGTTTCGCGTAAAATTTTCAAAAAACTACGCTAACTTTTTTGTGTTTGGGGTGATTTTTTAATAGTTTTAAGTAATTTGTAAATTATTTAAGCTATAGGGTAGGCTAGGTTATTTAGTTTTTTAAATATTTAGATTTAACTTTTTAACTCTTTGACCTCTGGGTCAAAAGTTATTAGCTTTTATATAGTTATAGGTAGTTTTTGGTAAGTATAGTTTAAAATTTTACAAACTTAAGCTTTTAGCCGAAATTTGTAAATTCCATAACCTTTTTACCTTATAACTTTTATTTGTTTTTCCGCTTTTGCCATCAAGGCTTTTGCGGGAAGCATCTTTTTGTCTTGGTTCCAACCTCCTACGACCTCGGGAAGTGGGTCAAATATAGCTCGTAAGAAATTGTGAAATTGCCCAAACTTCCAATTCAGGCGCTAAAACCCGTTTTGTATGGGAAAAAGAAAAACCGACTCGCACTTGACGATTTTAAGTTAGGTTAGCTCGTAACTTTGGTCGTCGCGGTCGGTTTTTGACCTAATTTCGGAACTAGGTAGACGGGGTCATAATGACCTCGCCTACCAAATTCTGGTCGGGTCCACCGGAGGGGGGCGAAGTTGTCCTAAGTTCAGAGTCCGAGATGGACGATGATTTTATCGACGTGGAGGAGCACGCTCCGTCGGCCCCTAAAAGGGCCTATGAGGGGGAAAACGAGGAGGATGACCCGAAGCCTCCTACGAAGGTCAGCTCCTCGGTGAGGGGGAAGCCTAGGGGTTCCTATGTTGGTTTGGCTGCGGCCAGATTGCGGGCGAAGCTTTTTCAGCTCGAGCCCGAATTTGCCGAGGTGGCCGGGGTAGCTGAGCCCGATCCGGGGACCAGCTATCAGCGGGAGTACCCTGAACTCCGCCCCAAAAAGGGCAAAAAGGGGAAAACGGGGGGCTCCGTGCGCTCTCGTTCCGGCTCACGTTCCCCCGAGCTATTGGATGGGCAAACGGGTCAACAAGAGGTTGACCCGTTAGACGCCGCGCGCATGGCGGCGCGTGATATTTTGGAGGCGGCCCGGGCTTCCGGTAATTTAAAAGGAGAGATATGGGGGAGGATGAATAAGGCCTGCCGAACCATATTAGGCTCGATGGACGAGGTCGAAGCGGCCAGGTCCGAGAGCGAGGAGATCCGCATCCTGAAGGCGGACAACCGAAGGATGCGGGAGCAACTCGCTCACAATTCGGCCGAGCTGAAGGCGCTTCGTGTCGCCTTCAGCGAGCGGGAGAGCCTGGCCGCTTCGGTGGCCGCTCCGGTGGCCGCTCCTGTGGCCGCTCCGCTCCAGTTCGGCACGGCCGAGCTCACCGAGGCCATTGAACAGATGAAGCATGACCTGTTCCAAAGCCTCGGGAGCATGATTAACGTCAGGATGGAGGAGATGAATAGGCGTCTCCCGGCGGAGCCCATCCTGCGCCCCCCGTTAGCGCACGACAAGCGGGCTGCTAAGCCCGCCGCGGTGGCCCCTCCCCAGAGGAAGGTCGCAGGTTCTGCCCTGCCCCCTCCGGTCCCGATGGAGGTATTGGAGCCGGTGGCGAAGGCCCGTCTTGGTGACGGGAAGCCGAAGGCCAAGGTGGCCAAGAAGGCGGCGGCCCCGGCCTCCGCTGTGGTACCTGCCCCAAGACGGCTGACCAAATTGGTCAATTCTGGCCCTGCCCCGAGAGCCGTTCGGCCCTCGCAGGGAGAACCCGGCCCTTCGGGCTATATGCCACCCCCGCCTGCGCAGACGTCGTGGTCGGAGGTGGTACGTAAGAAGGGGAAGGGCAAGGCTAAGGCCCCCCCTCCACCCCCGAAGGCTGTCAAGGCGGCGCACGGGCCAAGACCCGTCAGGTTGGCAGTCCCGAAAACGGCGGCAGTGGTTGTTTCCCTCAAGGAGGGGACCACCACCACCCTGAAGGCCACCATGGCTAAGGCCATCAACGGCCTTAGCCTCAGCGAGGTGGGCCTTCAGAACGTAAAGGTTAGGACCTCGATGACGGGTTCCCGGGTCATCGAGGTCGCCGGTGAGAACGGACAGGCGGTGGCGGACACCCTTGCAGCTAAGCTGCAGGGGATAGTTGGAGATGTCGCCAACGTGAGCCGCCCAGTAAAGATGGCCGAAGTCCAGCTTTCCGGCCTGGACGAGTCGGCCACCAAGGAGTCGGTGGCTCAGGCCGTCGCCGCAGTGGGGACTTGTTTGCCGGAAAAAGTTAAGGTGGCATACATCCGCACCCTCTACGACGGCACTGGATCAGCATTGATCCAGTGCCCAGTGCAGGCAGCGATGGCACTGAAAAACGCTGGCAGAGTCCAGGTGGGTTGGGCTTCTGCCAGGGTTACGCTGGTGGGGCCGACACCGATGCGGTGTTTCCGTTGTTTTGGTGTCGGCCACTCGAGGGAGATGTGCCCTTCCAAGTCTGACCGGAGCAATCTTTGCTTCCGGTGCAGCCAAGAGGGGCACAAAATGTCGGAGTGCTGGGAGAAGGCGTGGTGTGTCGTTTGCCACCGGGCCAAACTCCCAGCCAACCACCGGATGGGGGGGATAAATTGTTGCCCCCCCGCCCTCAGAGGGAGGAGCACGAGGCCGCAGCGCCCCCGCCCCGCTCCAGCAAGTAATGCCCCCGCAGTGACTGCCGCCGACGGGACCCAGGAGGAGGACACCATGGAGCAATAAATGCCAGTACAACGGCATTTAGAGCTCCTACAGGTCAACGTCAACCACTCCGCCAGATCACAAGACTTGCTAATGCAGGTCATGGCGGAGTGGTCGATCGACGTTGTCGTGGTGACGGAGCCCTACTTCGTCCCTCCCTCACCCAATTGGGTGGGGTCGACGGACGAAAGGGCTGCCGTGGTGGTGCCGTCGGTGGGCAATGGCCCCCCCCTGGCGATGGTCGAGAGTGGCCCGGGGTATGCAGCGGCCGGATGGGGGAGCGACACCGTGCTAATCGCGGTGTACTTCTCCCCCAATAGGCCGCTGGTGGACTTCGAGGTTTTCCTCGGGGTCCTGGGGGGTGTTGCGAGGAGGGCGGCCCCGCGCCAAGTCATCATCCTGGGGGACCTCAACGCCAAAAGTGCGGCGTGGGGTTCCCCCGTTACGGATGCGCGCGGGGGTGCGCTCAGGGATTGGTCGGTGGTAGCGGGCCTGGTGGTCCTGAACCAGGGCAGCGCCAACACTTGCGTGCGGCGGCAGGGGGGGTCTATCGTGGACGTCACGTTCGCGACCCCTGCCATTGCCGCGCGCGTCGCAGATTGGCGCGTCCTGGAGGACGTGGAGACCCTGTCTGACCACCTGTATATCAGGTTCAGGGTCTCCACAGGGGTGGGCCAACCACCACCAGTCCCAAGGGGGGGGCGTGGGGGGGAGTTCCCCAAGTGGTCCCTGTCCCAATTGGACAGGGCCAAGGCGGACGAGGCGGCAATGGTGGAGGCTTGGTGCTCCGCCCCACCCGCCGCCTCAGGAGTGGAGGAGAGGGCGCGTCATTTCCGCACATCGCTTCAGGCGGTGTGCGGAGCGTCCATGCCCCGGGCAAGGAGACTCTTTGCCCGGAAGTGTGTTTATTGGTGGTCCGCAGAAATTGCGGCCCTGCGGACCACCGCGGACGGTGCCCGCCACGCCTACCAGCATTGTAGGCGCAGGCGGCACACCCGAGAGGAGGAGGAGAGGCTCTTCAGGGCCCACCAAGAAGCAAGGGGGGCCCTTACCCTGTCCATTGCAGTGGCCAAGGATGAGGGCAATGTTTCCTTCCTGGCCACGCTGGACGAGAACCCGTGGGGGCGGCCGTACAAGGTGGTGCGTAACAAAATGCGCACCGCCCCCCCCATGGACTCGCTGGAGCCCCCCCTCCTGAGGAGGGTCATCGAGGGGCTGTTTCCGGCAGCCCCGTCGATAGTTCCCCCGGTGATGGCCGAGCCACCGGGGGACCTGGAGGACCCACTCGAGCTCGACGTCGCATCGGTGAGCGACGACGAGTTCGAGAGGGCGGTGGACCGGCTCCGGGGTTGCAAGAAAGCCCCGGGGCCCGATGGAGTACCGGGCCGAGTGCTCCCCATCGCCCTAAAACACCTCGGGGACCGACTCAGGCAGTTGATGAGTGACTGCCTGAGGGAAGGTCGGTTCCCGAGAGTTTGGAAGGAGGGGAGGCTGTGCCTCCTCCGGAAGGAGGGTCGACCCCCGGATTGCCCGTCCGCCTATCGCCCCATTGTGCTGTTGGATGAGGTCGGGAAGATGATGGAGAGAGTCCTGGCCTCCAGGATCCTGCAGCACTTGGAGACCGCCGGCCCGAACGTCTGTGATAGACAGTTCGGGTTCAGGGAGGGGCGGTCTACGCTCGACGCGGTGAAGTCCCTCAGGGACTTCTGTGACTACGCGTCGAGCAGAGGGGAGGGAGTAGTGGCGGTGTCGCTCGACATCGCCAATGCCTTTGGCACCCTCCCCTATGGGGTGATTAAGGAGGCACTCATCTACCACCGAGTGCCTCCTTACCTGCGGCGGGTCATAGAGCACTACCTGACTGATAGGGTGGTGCTCTATGAGCAGAGGGACGGTCGACGGGGGTCGACGGAGATGGCCTGCGGCGTGCCCCAAGGTTCCGTGCTCGGTCCGCTCTTATGGAACCTGGGGTACGACTGGGCCATCAGGGGGGAGTTGCTCCCGCGGACGGCCACCATCTGCTACGCAGATGATACCATGGTGGCCGCGCGCGGGACCGACATGAGGGAGGCGCTGTGCCGGGCGGAAGCGGCGGCCGAGCTGGCCATTCACCGTATTGGTCTGCTCGGCCTGAGGGTGGCCCTCCCGAAGACTGAGGCTATAGTCTTCGGGGGGCGAGGGTGGAGGCTGCCGGCGGGTGCGGCGCTCACCCTGGTGGGGGAACCGGTCCAGATCAGGCCCCACATCAAATATTTGGGGCTTGTTCTGGACCGATGGTGGAGTTTTGGGGAGCACTTTCTGCAGTTGGCTCCCCGGGTTGTGGGCGCCGCTTCGGCGCTGAGTCGGCTTTTGCCGAACGTGGGTGGACCGGGCTCCTTGTGCCGCCGGCTGTATGCTGGCGTCACGAGGAGCATGGCCTTGTACGGGGCCCCCATCTGGGCGGACAAGCTGTCCGCCCGGAACCGGGCCCTGCTGCGAAGGCCACAGCGGGTGGTGGCCCTCCGTATTGTGAGGGCCTACATGACGGTGGCCCACGCCGCGGCCTGCCTCCTCGCCTGCACCCCGCCCTGGGAGTTGGATGCGGAGGTGCACGCTGAGACCTATAAGGTTAGGTCCAGGGCCCGGGCGAGGGGTGAACGCCCGGACCCTGAGGAGGTTGAGGAGACGCGCCGGATGATGGAGCGCCGACTGCGGGACAGGTGGAAAGCGAGCCTGGAGGACGCCCCCTATGGAGTTCGAACCATAGGGGCGATCCTCCCGTCGCTTGACACCTGGTTGGGGAGGGCAGTCGGCGCCACATCGTACCGGCTTGTGCAGGTATTGACCGGACATGGATGCTTCGGTCATTACCTGCACAAAATTGGGAGGGAGCCCGGCCCGCAGTGCCATGAGTGCGGCGATCCGGACGACACGGCACAGCACACCCTCGCGGTGTGCAGTCGCTGGAGTGCGGAGCGCTGCGCGATGGCACTGGCCATCGGGCAATGGGACCTCTCCCTGCACAGCGTCGTGTCTTCGATGCTGTGCAGCGACAGGTCCTGGAGGGCTGTGGCCACCTTCTGCGAGAACGTCATCTCGCAGAAGGAGGCCTCGGAGCGTGAGCGCGAGGAGTCCCCTCACGCGCATCCGCTCCGGCGCAGACGGCAGGGGTTTAGGCGGCGGCGTTTTGCCCGCCGCCTTTACCCTTAGTGACTGCGGGTGGGGGATGGGAGTCCCCTGCCCGCCGTAGGCTAGTCACTTGGCGGTCTGGGAGGGGGGCCAGGCGTGCTCGGCCCCTCTCTCCTTTGGCGCGGGAAGCCCCGGCAATGGCTGGGGCATCCGGTGGACACCGTGGGGATGCCTAGCAGGAAACACGGTGTCCATTCAAACCGGACGGTTGGGTACGCCAAGGTGTTTTTTAGTGGGTAACATTTCCCCGCTCCTTCTCCTTCAGAGAGGGGGAGGGGACTTGAGTCCCACATACCCTCCCGCCACTCCCATGGCGGGGGAAATGCGTAAAGCATTTTTCACCTTGACAAAAAAAAAAAAAAAAAAAAAAAAAAAAGGTTAGGTTAGGTTAGGTTAGGTTAGGTTAGGTTAGGTTAGGTTAGGTTAGGTTAGGTTAGGTTAGGTTAGGTTAGGTTAGGTTAGGTTAGGTTAGGTTAGGTTAGGTTAGGTTAGGTTAGGTTAGGTTAGGTTAGGTTAGGTTAGGTTAGGTTAGGTTAGGTTAGGTTAGGTTAGGTTAGGTTAGGTTAGGTTAGGTTAGGTTAGGTTAGGTTAGGTTAGGTTAGGTTAGGTTAGGTTAGGTTAGGTTAGGTTAGGTTAGGTTAGGTTAGGTTAGGTTAGGTTAGGTTAGGTTAGGTTAGGTTGAAGTCGTTTGAGGTCGTAACTTTGGTGTGTCTGGGTGGATTTTTGTGGTTTTTGGATTTCCGAAACTTATAATTTTCCCTCATTTGCTTTCTCTTTTCATTTTCTCGTTATCTTGTTTAGTTTTCTTATTTTTCTAATTTCTTTATTTGCGGTTGGTAATTTTATGTTAATTTTTTCTTCATTTTTTTACGGTTTTTGGTACTTTTGTTTATTTTCTGGTAGTTTAGTCTTGCATCTTTTTTAGCCCTTTTCAGGGCTAGAAGATAGCGGAAACCTAGGTTAGTTTGTGGATTTAGGCTTAATTTTTTCGGTTCGCAAGTTCCGGAATTATTGACCTTGCCATTTTGTACATTTTTAGTTGTAATTTCTTGTAGTATTTTGGTTTGTTTACCTTTTTTCTTTTGTAATTAAATTGTGTTGCCCTTATCCTATCTTGCCCATTTTTTGGGCGGGGGTACCGGCAACGGTTAGTTTAATTATAGTTAGGTTTTGGTTTTGGGTTAGTTAGTTTAGGTATTTAATTTTAATTTTTTGGAACTTTGCGTTTTCGCGTAAAGCTTCCAAAAATCTTTACTTACTTTTTTGTGTTTGGGTGTGTTTTTAAATAGTTTTAGGTAATCTGTAAATTATTTAAGTCATAGTGTAGGGTAGTTTAGTTAGTTCTTTAAATATTTCTCATAGACCGTGTAACCTTTTGACCACTAGGTCAAAAGTTATTACAGTTTATTTAGTGTTAGGTAGGTTTTTGTAAATTCTGTTGTTGTTTTTACAAACTTAAGCTTTTTTGCTAAATTTTGTAAATTCCATAACTTTTTTACCTTTTTACCTTTATTTGTTTTTTCGCCTTGGCCAGCTAGGCCTTCGCGAGAGGCATCTTGGTTTCCCTTTTGGACCTCACACGACCTCTGGAAGTGGGTGAAATCGGGCTCCGAAAGGAAATTTTCGGTTGCTATTTTTCTAAATCAGGCGTCGAAATCACTTTCGTATAGAGAAAGTAAAAACCGACTCGCACTTGACGG